>OY856412.1:941017780-942217780 GCA_963693085.1 Alisma plantago-aquatica | reverse complement strand
ACATGATGAAGGGAAACATGATTCTTAGAGATATGATCCCTTAAAAAGTGATGACGAATTTCAATATGTTTAGCTCGGATGTGTAAAATGGGATTATGTGCTAAGTTTATAGCGCTTGTGTTATCACAAAAAATAGGCGTAGATGAAAGAGTAAAACCATAATCGTTTAACACTTGTTGCATATAAAGCACTTGAGCACAACAAGATCTGGCTGCCATATATTCAGCTTCAGTGGTAGATAGGGCAACCGTGTTTTGTTTCTTGCTAAACCAAGATACTAAAGCTCTTCCTAACAAGAAACAACCACCACTAGTGCTCTTGCGGTCAAGTCGACAACCAGCATAATCAGCATCAGTATAAGCTTTAAAAACCAAGGATTGTCCTTTTGGGTACCATAAGCCAAAACATGTGGTGCCGGCTAAGTATCGAAGAATTCATTTAACTGCTTGAAAATGAGAATGCATGGGTTGTGATTGAAATTGAGCACAAAGACCAACGGAAAACATAATGTCCGGTCTAGAAGCGGTTAAGTAAAGCAAACTACCAATCATGGCTCTATATAAGGAATCATCAATAGGTTCCCCATTTTCATCCTTATCAATTTTAATAGAGGTAGCCATAGGAGTAGTAGCATGTTTGCACTTATCCATCCCAAAACGTTTTAAGAGTTCTTTAGTATACTTTTCTTGGCTTATAAAAATCCCGACAAGTGTTTGTTTAATTTGGAAACCAAGAAAGAAAGTTAGTTCACCCATGAGGCTCATTTCAAATTCTTTTTGCATAATGTCACTGAATTGTGTGCACAATGATTCATTTGAAGCTCCAAAAATAATATCATCAACATATATTTGAACAACTAGAAAATCAGATGTATATGTTTTGAAGAATAAGGTAGAATCTAAATTTCCAATAGAAAAACCATTATCAAAAAGATATGTTTTGGGCCTTTCATACCAGTTCCTAGGTGCTTGTTTTAACCCATAAAGTACTTTCTTAAGTTTATAAACATGGTCATCTTTTTTCGGTATTTCAAAACCATGTGGTTGGGCAACATATACTTCTTCTTGAATGATTCTGTTTAGAAATGCACTTTTTACATCCATTTGGTAGAGTTTGATGTTTTTATGTGCAACAATAGCTAGTAACATTCTAATAGCTTCAAGTCTTGCTTCTGGTGCATACGTTTCATCAAAGTCTATTCCCTCTTGTTGATTATATCTTTGTGCTACTAGCCGAGCTTTATTCCTTATTACTTCCCCTACCTCATTTAGCTTATTCCTAAAAACCCATTTAGTTCCAATGATGGTTTTATCTTGTGGTTTAGGAACTAAATCCCATACATCATTTTTAGTGAATTGATTTAATTCTTCTTGCATTGCTATTATCCAATAGTTATCTTTAAGAGCTTCAGAGACCTTCTTAGGTTCAATAATAGAAACAAAGGCCATGTTTGCAATATCCTTAAAAGAAGACCAAGTTTTGACTTTATCATTCGGATTTCCAATAATTAATTCTTGAGGATGATCCTTAATATGTCTAGGTATAGGTTGTGTTTCAGTTTGGTTATTGTTTGTAGTATCTTTCTCACTATCATTTGGTATGTTTAAGTTTTCGAATTGATGAGTGAGATCAATTATTTCAAGATTTTCTGATTTTGACTCTTCATGAAAAGAGACATGAATAGATTCCTCAACTTTTCTAGAAATAGTGTTGTAGACTCTAAATGCTTTGCTAGAGGTAGAATATCCCAAAAAGAATGCTTTATGTGATTTAGAATCAAATTTATCTCTATCCTCTTTGGTATTTAAGATATATCATGTGGATCCAAAGGTATGAAAATAGTCAACTTTAGGTTTCTTAGAATGTATTAATTCATATGGTGTTTTCTTCAAATAGGAGTGAACAATTACTCTATTTAACACATAGCATGCAGTGTTTACGGCTTCAGCCCAAAAGGTTTTAGGTGTGTTATGTTCAAGCATCATAGTTCTAGCCATTTCTTGTAGTGATCGATTTTTCCTTTCAACTATACCATTTTGTTGTGGAGTACGTGGAGCAGAAAAATTGTGAGTGTACCCTTGAGATGTGCAAAATTCTTCAAATACATGATTTTCAAATTCTCCACCATGATCACTTCTAATGGTACATATTTTGTTTTGTAATAGATTTTCAATCTTGGAACAAAATTTTATGAAAACATCAATAGTGTCATCTTTGGCTGCAAGAAAATGTACCCATGTATATCTACTATAATCATCGACAATAACAAAACAATATCTTTTGCCACCAATAGATTGTGTCCTCATGGGTCCAAATAAATCCATGTGAATTAATTCTAAGGATCTACTAGTGCTAAGTACATGTTTAGGTTTAAAGGAGGTTTTTGTTTGCTTTCCCAAAGTACATGGTTCACAATTTTCAACTTGATCAAAAGATAAAGTAGGCAAGCCACGAACACGATCGTATTTTACTAGCTTTTTGATAACATATGAACTAGCATGTCCTAACTTTTTATGCCATAGGTTTAAAGTATTTTCATTTGCAAGTAAGCATTTTCCTACTACATATTTCATAGAGTTAGGTCTAAGAATATAAAGGTTTCCAACTCTTTTTCCTTCATAAACAACATTTGTAGTGTTTTCTATTAATAATTTGCAGCAGTTTTTGTTAAATAGAACATCATATCCACTGTCACATAATTGAATAACACTTATTAAATTATGGTTCAAACCATCAACAAGTAAAACATTCTTGATTTCAAGGTTTGTACCAATATTACCTATTCCAACGATTTTACCTTTACCATTGTCTCCAAAGGTGACTGTTCCACTTTTCTTTTCTTCAAAAGTTTGAAATGCATCCTTGTTTCCGGTCATGTGTTTGGAACATCCACTGTCAACCACCCAATCCTGCATTAAAATGTAGGTTTTGGTACCCATGTGATGGTCCGGTATGGTTAGAAGCATTTAATTACATACTGAATAAAAAATCTGACTCAGAACTTCAGTCGGTCGACAACTGTTCGACCGACATCTCTCTCGGTCGACCAATCGTCAATCGAGAAAGTTTCTGTAGATTTAATTTGTTACATGCGTCTGGTCGGTCGACAAAAGTTCGACCGATTTTATGTTCGGTCGACAATACTTCGACCGACCAAGTTTCTATTTCAGTACAACATTTCAGAAAATTACCATAATGCATGAAACCTTTTATTAAGTTGAGATAAGACAATATAATTTGCAAAAATGAGCATTTGATCATATCTCAACTGTATTTTATTTGACTCTACTAAGTTTGGGGTTTTGGGACCCAAACTAAGTCAGAATCCTTGGTCTTATAAGGGCATGAAAATGAATAATGTCCAAGACGTAGACAAAAATGACAAGTAATAGAATCAATTTCATTTCTCTTTCTAGGAATTGTATTCTTAGGTACAAACATAATCTGAGTCTTAGATGCTTTAGTTCTGTTGGGTTGATTTTTCTTTGGAGCATATCCAAAACCTTTTCTTCCATTGAAACTAGAGGAAATTTTCAGAATGTTATTAAAGATATCTTTTCTTCTAAAACCATGTAGGTTTCTTTGTAGCTTAGCAATGTCATCCATCTTCTTGTTTAAATCTTTTCTTGCTTGATCTAAATCAGATAATAGGGAGTCTCTTTATTTTACAACATTGTCATAGTCTAGATAGTTACATAGAATTGGTTGAGTCTGAAAATCATTTAGTTTAGCTAACAATTCAGTCTTTTCTTGAGAGAGAAGATCAACATTTGTTTCTAGAGTGAGTAGCTTTCTAGTGCAGTCATTTAAAGATGTTTTTAAAGACAAATTCTCAAGATCAATGTTGTTCTTTTCATAAGAGAGATCATTTAATCTAGCATATAGCTCATCATTTGTTTTGGTAACCTTCTTTAGTTTCTTATTGACATCAAAATACTTATCATGAGTTTCTTGTAGACTAGTAATTAACTCTTCTTTAGGAAGATCAAGAAGGCTTACCTCTTGAGAGTCTTCATCATCTTATCTTGCCATTAGGCATTCCACCTTTTCTTCTCCACTTTCACTCTCACTTAACTCGTCCCATGCAGCTTTATAAGCATTTTCTCCCTTCTTTTTGTGTGAGATTTTCTTTCCTTTCTTTGCTTTAGGGCATTCATTTTTGAGATGTCCTTTCTTTCCACACTCAAAACACCTAGGAGGAGATGAAGAGGAACTAGAAATTTTGTTAGATCTAAATCTTTTATATTTCTTACCATTGACAATCAAGGCTTCTTCTCCTTCTTCTTCACTTGACTCATCACTTTCCGGTGTAATGATTTTTGAAGCCTTTAGAGCCACATCCTTCTTTTTCCCTTGTTGTAGTTCACGTTCTCTTCTTTCTTCTTCTTCTAAGGTGGCTTCATGAGCTTCTAGGTTGCCAATGAGTTGTTCCATCCTCAGTCGAGTGAGGTCATTTGCTTCTTCAATGGCCGTCACCTTGGGCTTGCATTTGGGAGGAAGTGATCTAAGGATCTTTGACACCTGATCTTCCTCACTAATTACTTTACCTAGAGCATTCAAGCCATTTACAATAGAAGAGAATTTTGCATACATATCACTAATAGATTGATTCGGATCCATACGGAACTGTTCAAACTTTTGTTTAAGCATTCCAATTTTAGAGTTCTTAACTTGAACAGTCCCTTCATATGTTATAGAAAGTCTATGCCAAATTTCATAGGCTGTTTCACAATTTGATATCCTATTAAATTCTCCTACTAAAATTGAACAATAGAGAATACTTACAACCTTTGCACTCATTTGAGCCAACTTTACCGTATTTGCATCCCATTCTACATATTGTACTTGAGGAAGCTCGTATGGGGTTGACACCATTCTCCATAGATCCCAACTAATGCCTTGGAAGTAGAATTGCATCCTTCTCTTCTAGTATGTGTAGTTTGGTCCATCAAACGCCGGAGGTCTAGCCACAAGTGTTCCTTCAAGATTGAGGTTGTTGAGCAACCCGTCACCCATTCTTCAAGACTTGGTTAGAGTTCCTTGAAGCCTGCTCTGATACCAATTGAAAAACCACTAGAGGGGGTCGGGGTGAATAGGGTTTTTAAAGTTATTTTAATAATTATTTAAGTCAAACAACCACAAATGAAAAAGTAAGAAGGAGACAAGGGATTTAGAGTGGTTCCTACCTTAGCAAATACTAAGGCAGTCAGTCCACTACCCGGTTGCTTACCCAACTGGGATTTGAAAGTATTAATTTTATTACCTTCACAAGGAATTACACAAAATACAATACTTTCTTATACCCCTTTGAACAACCTTCACTTTGAAGTAGATGCACCAACTCGAGGTAGCCTTCTTGAAGTAGCTCCAAGCTCCCCCTTGAAGTAGCCTTCCTCTTAGAAGTAACCTCCCGTTGCACCAACCTTCTTGAAGTAGTCCAAAGTCTCCTTCTTCACCAAGAAGATCACAACCCTCTCCAATCTACAGCCTCCAACCTAGGAGTAGCAAGGAGAGTACAAATGATGAAAGTGAACAAGAAAGGAAAACAGAAATTACAACTTATCCTTTGAAGCACAAGGCTTGATTTGCCTATATCAAGCGTATAGATCTCCTAACCAAAGTATATGGAAATGTAATTGCTGTGGATAGGAGATATTAGCCTATAGGACACGAATTTAGAGCAAGGTGAAGAGTAGCCAATTGCAAGTATTGCTCAATTGCTTAAAATAGGTTGCTAATGCAAGTATAAGCTCAAAGATTGCTCAAGTATGGAATCAAGTGTATTTAGATGTCCTAAGGCATGTCCTATTTATAGGAATGACCTACAAGTACTTAAGGACGTTCTAGACACTTTCTAGGGGTTTCTAAGTGCTTAACTAGCCGTTAGGTATAAGTTAGTTGGATTAACAACGGCTAGTTAATTTATTCTGCAGTTGCTGTCAGAGTCCATCTCGGTCGAGAAATGGTCGACCGAGACACCTACTCGATCGAAGTTTTGTCGACCGACAGACTCTTTGGATCAAGTGTTTGCAATATTTATCTCCAACTGCCAACTACCTTGTCAGCTGTGTCTAACAGCTACTTGGGTCTTTCTCGGTCGAGAAGTTTGTCGACCGAGAGTATCTCGGTCGAGGATTTTGTCGACCGAGATAGACCCTGTTTCAATGTTTCAAATAAAGACATTAAGTGTGTGTATGAGTGTGCATATGTGACACTATTGAAGGGGATGACCTATCTAAGTGTGGTGATTAGCTAGGGAAGATCTAACACTTGATTTACATGAAGTCTAAGTACTTGTACATTATATATTTGTACAAGTTTACAATTGATTACATTTCATGAAATTTATAAGCATTTAAGCATATGGATTCCGTAGTGCTTTTGTCATCCACCTTATTCCTGCAACACTCAGGTAGCACGTTAGATAAACAAAAATGAAATGTTTTTCATAATCAAAACAAAGGGATTTATCATAATATCCAATTTAGCCAAAAATATGATCCATGGGTGACCTAGCACCTTTGGCAACCCAACCCTAGAAAGGGTCGTGCATGTTAGGGTAAAGGATAGCTCCTTAGATGACGATGTTAGTGAAGGACCATAGAAAACCTATGGGCTTGTGCAAGTAGGGCATAGCTGGCACCTAGGGCACGTCATAGTGCTGACGGAAGAATAAAACCCTGGATAAGGAATTATGATGGAGCATAAAGGGTTATGGATGATCTTGAGCAACCATAAGTGTGAACCTAGGCTTCACCCATGTAGAGAATGCTTTGGAGGTTGATCTTTCATGAAGAGAGGACCTCTAATGGTGAGGTTGGATGTAGGGTTAGCTCTAGAGAGAGCAGGAAACCCAGCAAGAAGGTTGGAAGCCTAAAACCCTGAACAATGGATGACAGTGGTTGCCTCATAAGTTGATGATATCTTGGTTGCCTTTAGGGGGACCAAACCCTAGGGAGTGGAGATGAAGCATATGGTGCCTATGTGCCTACAATATAGGTGTTTACCTTCTGAGGTAGGAAAAAGAGTTCCTTAGACCTAGAAAGTTTAGTAGCTGGTTATGAGGCCTTGTACCTTGTTGGTTGTCCTTGAGGAGGACCCAACTCTAAGTGTTTCTTGAGTTGAAGGATGACAAGGAGTGCATGTCATGCCTTTTTCATGCTTGGTTTGTAGTTAAGAGAAATAACATGCAGTGAACCTAGGGTTCCTAGGCCTAAAAGGGGAAGTGGTGTACCTAAGGCTCATGATGAGAAGTTGAGTTCCTATAGAAGCGAGCATGGTAATCCTCATGAATAGAGGAAAAGAGGATCCCCTGAAGTTTAAGGTGTGTTTGATGAACCCCTCACAACTAGGTTGATGATAAAGAAAGGTATGATCTTGATCCAACATTGAGGAAAGAGGACAAGTATGACCTAGCATGGTACAGTAAGTGATCTGCTCGTGCCTTAATGGCTTGCTAGGGTTAAGTAGGATCGTGTGGATGTAAACCCTAGACCTAAGAGCTTTTGTGACCTTAGAGATAGTTTTCCTCCCATCCTAGGAGAGGGACCCCTTTGGTAGGGTGTATATCAGTTTTGTTGGTTTAAGGTAACCTGAAGAGGTCTCACAGGATCTAGAGAAGCTAAGTGAAATGTACATAGTATGAGATTGAATCTACAAACCCATAGATATCCATCTCTATTGCATGTGAATGTGTTACCATGGAGGAAACCAGTATGGGGCTTGATCAAGGTAGGCAGGTTGCCATGATGCCTATGAACGGATGAGAGTCAGCCCATGAATGCAGAAAGAGAGATGATGAAGACTTGGGTAAGGTTCTAAGTGAACATGTTATGTAATGGAGAATCCTAAGTCTATCCTAGGGTCAGGAAGGGATAAGACCGATGAAAGTAGGAGTTGCCTAATTCCCCAGTTGCACATGACCATAGGGTCAGGAGGTAACAACTATCATTGTCTGAGGGCCATGGGTTAGGAGATTGATCACCTTCATGAACTCATGGGACCCAAAGGGCAGATGAGTAGGGCACTCTCTTGATGCATGAAGGAAGAGGGATGACCCCAAAAGAGTCGGTACCTATAGACCTAGAGGAGATGACCAAGGATATAAACCTCAGTAGGTTCAATACTAGTTTGATATCTTGCTGTTTATGATGAAGAGACATATGTGGCACGTTGCAACTGAGATTTAAAGGTGTACTGGCAAGGTGGGATGTACCATCTCTACTCTTGGAACAAGAAGAACTCTGTATTTGGACTGCAGCCAAATGTTTATTTCCTCTTGTTATGGGGGTGAGAGATAGGACATTATGCATGTCATACACCAAGGATAAGAGATGATGTAGGTTGGAGCGTTGCCACGAGAAATGGGGATAGAGAAGATATCTACCTTGGTAAAGTGAATGATACATGGATGGTTTGTAAACACCAAGAGGAATGAGGTAGTTCCCTTATGAGGATGTTTTTATCATGAGCTATGTGGAACTTACAAGTTATACCAGGTTGAGTTTGATCACCATGATGATGGGATCAGAGAGTGTTCTTATGAAGATGAACATATAGTTTGAGGTGACATGATAAGTGAAATACATGGAAGTGTAATGTTACCTAAGGATGTGAAGTGGTAATGGGTGCTCTGGTTGAGATACATCTGACTTGTTTGATTAGAAGCTAGAAGAGGTTGTTTGGCTAACCCTAAGTTTGAAAAGGAGAGGTGTTTGGATAACACTCAGATGTAACAAGATTCATTGAAAAGTTAAGGGTTGTTTTGTTAGCCAGTCTAGTCCTTGATGTAATGAAAGGACGGTGGTAGAACCTCAGATGCACTTCCTTGGAAGAGAAGGTGACAAAACCCCGACTAGAGTGGTTTAGGGTTTTAGAGGATTTGATCTTGAAAGAATCATGACATACAGGAAATCATGGTTTAAGATCATCATACACCGTGGAAAATGGCAATAGCACTTTGGATGCTTAAGATGAGGTTGCATGTGGTTTATGGCCATGCAAGCCAGGAGGTAAAGGACGAACCCCAGTAACCCAGTGTATCGATATAGAGGACAAAAGAGTCCTTGAGAGGGAATGGGAGCTCAACACTATGGATGATGTGATGGGTCTTCCCTGGGCCAAAGAAGGTCGAGATACAATGTGGGTTATGGTAGGTCGCCTTACCTAGATAATATGAGAAAGGAAGAGTTCAGTTAAGGGACATATCCAGTTGAACTACCCATGAGAAAGATGGTTCAACTACACCATGAAGCGAGTTCAAAGGTTCTTGAGTTTGACCTAAAATTCACTTCCATAAAGTGGAAGTAGGTACATGAAGAACTCAATGTTAGTATAGTTTATCACCCCTAACTGGTTAGTAAGATCCAGACTAAAGGGTCTGATGAGAGCATGTGTGCTCATTCAGGGTGATATCTAGAGACAATTCTTGTCATATGAAAGATGTGACATTGACCACCATAGCCAATATCGGGTGTTATATGAAGCTATGTAAGGGAGGTTGTGTCAGTCACTACTTCAGTAAGATGATGTTGGTGAAAAGGGCCACATGATGGTTAGAAAAGGACCACATGATGGTTAGAAAAAGGGACCCCAGTGCGTGTAGATGAAGTCACTTTGATTGTGCAAGGGATGAAAGGAGCCTAGAGACGATGAGAGTCATGAGCAGATGCAAAGTAGATTGACATACAAGTTACTGTGGAAGAATATGTGAAAATCCGACCCCTCTGAGTTATAGCTAAGAGAGTTGAGTCCCCGATGCATGGGTTCTTTTGATATGGTTTGGTGGAGAAGGTTAAGTTTGACCTTACCCCTCAGGATAAAGTAATGAGTGATGAGTTCCATGTGTCCAGTTTAGAGCACAATGTGAGGTACCCGACCATGTGCTGAGCAATGAACCTAGTGATCCCCAAGGGAGACTGAAATGGCCTGAGTCACCTGTGTAGTTTATAGACGCCAGGATGAAAGAACTCAGAGAAAAGAATATGTGATGATAAAGGTTCTTTGGAAACGCCATGAGTACGGCAAAGCCACATAGGGGCCAATGATGGACATGGAAAGTCTTATCCTGAATTAATTGTTTGTTTGCTTGTTTGAATTTTGAGGACAAAATTCCTATAAGAGGGGAAGGATGTTACAACCTCAATTTTTTGGGTTCTTTAGGTGAGAAATGTAATTTTTCATATTAAAGATATTTGAACAAATAATGATATAATTTGCTTCAAATAAATCGATTTCAATAGCCTTGATGATTGTTTTGTGGGCTTTATTGGCTATTGGGCCCGAATAACAAAGAAAATTCAATTAGTAAGGAATAATTGAATATTTGAGAAAAGAATACTTGTGGAAACCCTAATTTAGGGTAAATAAAGAGAAATCATGTTTAAATCGAAAATAAGGAAATATGTTGTTAAAAGATGATCTTTTTACATGAATGGCTTAATTTAGGGTTTCATGTGCATGAATATGCATTAATGGGCTTGAAAACCCTAATTTAGGTGAATCTGTATTGTAATTGTTTTAACTGTTCAAATCCGTGAATGAATAGGGATATGATGATCCTAAGTCAATTTGGGTATAAAAGAGTATTAAAATGAATAGTTGAGCAATTAAGGTTCATATAAATGGAAAAGACTATTATAGGGTTTGTTGATTTAAAAGGGATAAAGCTTGAGAAATTGATCTAAGAAACCCTAATGAATATCAATGAAACCTTAATGCAGATTAGAAACCCTAGAAAGTGAATCCACGTCAATAAAGTAGATTCTTGATAAAGTGTGTAATAAATAGAGTACATATTCTTTTCAGGAATTATGTGATTGTTGAATTGCTTGGATTGCAAGCTTGGTTGGTTTAACTTAATGCTTGTGAAATCATCAAGTCAGGTATGTGGTTACTTATGAATAACCGCTTAGTTTTCCGATGGTTTCTCGGACGTTTAATCGCATTGAATGCAACTAAACTACTTGGATGTTCATATTGCAATTATAAAGTGACTATGACTATCACTTAATGTATTTGCCTATAAACTCAGATCCTGGTTCTCTCTGTGGCATAATAGCTAACCTAGTACATGGCTGCCTATGGGTAGGTCCATCAGGTTAGAGAAAGTCCTAGTACATGGCTACCTATTGGGTAGGTCCATCAGGTCTATGGATGACCTAGTACATGGCTACCTATTGGGTAGGTCCATCAGGTCTATGGATGACTTAGTACATGGATACCATGGAGGTAGACCATCAAGTCACATTGAGTTAGATATTGGGCTACCTACGGGTAGTGCCATGCGACTCTATTACTTAAAAGAGAGGTGAAATCTATGTCCACTGCAGGGACAACCCAGAGTTCGAGAATATGTATGGATTGAGTTGTATGGCTTAAGATGTAATCTTGATTGTTAAATGATTAATTGAATGATTATATTGTTAACATAGTTGAACATTATCTGTTTCCTCCACATACCAGCTTCGGATGACCGACGTTTTGTTTGTCAGCGTTTTAGGTACAATGAAAAGAACAAACAACAAAATGACACCTTGTGAATTCAAGAATTAAAGAACAAGGAGGAACTAGTTAGAATAGTTCAGCTGAGGTTAGAAGTTTAGTTTGTTCCAATCTCTTCAAAGGTATGCAAAGAAAAATTTTATTACCATTTTCAGTATAGTCTGTTAGAATTTAATAATTATTTATGGTTATATTTCGAACCTTTGATCCGGGATTAATGGGTGCGGCTTCAACCTCTTGGTCTCCCTTAATTGGGGGTTATCGGGAGGTGGGGTCGTAACCGTTTCACCATAGTTTATACTGCAACTAACATTATTTAATAATATTTCTTCCTCCTAAACCTCGACCAAGGGTCCTATAGAAGAATTACATGCTCTCGTAACATAATTCACTACCTGGTCTGATACAAATTCCACTCTCATAGTGATTTAATTAGGTGATTGAACAAATCCGCTAGGCTATACTCTTCACAGCTGTAAGTCCTCTCTCATAGCACGGTCTAGGCTATGAAATCTATAACCTATCCAACCCTTAATCCCTCCCTCAAAGTTATTAACGGTCCAGGAAATCAACTATGGGGATCAAACATAGATAATTCATGAAGAAATCATAGAGTTATGTCTAGAAATTAGGAGAAACATATATATTAACTCATGACATCAAGTACAACACATAACTGGGATACTTCTGGATCCTAAGGAATTAGGGGATTATCCCCGCATGATTTCAGTTTCCATACACAACGAAGGAGAAGATGAAGGTGAGGAAAATATTAAAGAATTCACAGAAACCACTGGAGAAGATGATCTGGATGACTCCCTTTAATTAACATGATGATTACCTATCTTCTGGCTGCAAATATGTCCATTAAAGGTGCTCAAATCATTTGGAACATCATATTCTCCTCTCCTTTCCCTTCTCACAGCTCTCCTCTATCATGCAACAAACTCCAACGGGCTTATTAGTTTAGGTCGAAATTCTTTCTAGTCATAAGATTGACTTAGGTCATCATTATGTTGTGGTCGTTGCATTAATAACCATCTTTAATCTAGTTTGATTGTGATAAGTCAGTACCACTAATAGGAAGTCAGTGGCACTGAGTCCTCTTCGAGGTCATGACTCCCTGTGAGTGTTGGTACTACCGACTGAGGCGTTGATAACACTACATTGCTCCCTGACATCTCTTGACGGTCTTTCTATGTACAAATCAGTACCACTGACTTGGCGTCGGTGGCACCAAACCACTCTGGTTGAGGAACTATTCAGTACCACCGAGCATTTTCAACTCATGTCTGTCTTTTTCTTCCATTGTAGGTACCACCGACAATACTGTCGATAGCACCAAGCTGATCCATGACTTTTAAAATAAAGAACATATGTCCAATCATTTATAGTAAATCAATATAAAATAGAAATAATGGATAATACTTGATGCATACTTGTGTCACATGATAATGATGATAAACCATGCATATATAGTATCAATCATGAGAAAATATGCATGAAATACATAATAAAATAGCATATAAAAAGTAGATAACATTCAGTGCATCAAACTCCCCTAAGCTTAAATGTTGCTCGTCTTCGAGCAACATTACCCGTAGATCTATTTGAGACAAGTCAACAAAAGGAAAAATAATATGAATTTCATTTCTCGACTAACCCCACCTGACGGTCCCAAACTGGCCCTTACCAACCATTGAACAAATAAACTACTCTCAAGTGACCAAAAATGTTCATTAAAGATGTACACCCTTAGATCAGTGAAACACTATCAATATGACATTTGTTTGGCGTATCATGTGATTACCTATCTACATTGCCCTTTTCCTACCTACCAAACTAATTGAAAGCAGGTCCCCTTATGAGAATGAATGAGGGGATTAGTCATATATGTAGAATACCATAAAGTGAAATGTCTAGAATGAAGTAGTGGGATTATGAAGAATCACAAGTAACTTCCTAACCATTCATGCAAAAATAAACATGATGAACCTATAAAATGAAAGAAGTAAGAAATGCATGAATCCTAATGCCTATTGTTTTGGGTGGAATGATGCATGCACTGAAAGTCTCATCTAATTGATGATAATAATTTATAGAAATACATTAGGTAGCTATTTTCATCTCTTTTTGAACAACAACTTAGTACTAATCTCAAGACATCCTTCTCTCCCTCTTTATTTCATAATATCTTTTTCTTTTTTTTTCCATCGACCCACTATTTTAGCATGGTTGAAGAGTATGCTCATGCTTCTGTATAACAAGTCATTATTATTTTTTACTTTGAGGGATATGGATGGGTATGGATTGTATCCTTGCACTTTACTTTCAGAGGAAAACAACATGGGTACATGATGAAAGAATGAATGATGCATATAATATGAAATCTACATGAATTTTGTTATGCAACTAATTGATATGCACATTTTGTTTTTCATTTTATCACTAATGCAATAAAAAGACTGGCTACCATGTCACCTATTATTCTATGCAATGCAATCAAGAAGAAACAATTTAGGTTACTTGATCATCTTAAGGTGGTGGATAATATGTATGAAAAGTGGGTGGAATCAGAAGATTAAGAGAGAATGCCTTTCTTAAGGTATGATATGTCCTCTCCTATAAACCTATGTACATGTCAATCTTATAGTTTATTTCTAAAAATTCCATTTAAGGTATCTTTACTTGTTTGGTCAGTTTGGGCTCCAAACCAATCTTCATCCTCACTTCATGGATAAATTAAGATTTTTCATTCATATTAAATGTCCTCAAGCTACTAACCCATACACTTCCTCTAGGTGATGCTGCCTTTAGAATTTGCAACTAAGCTTTCAAAGATATGAAAATTATGAAAATTTTAGATTTTTCTTTAAATTTTCATATTTCATTGTATAAACACAAAAGTACACACTCTATGATAGAGGCAAAAATCATGA
This sequence comes from Alisma plantago-aquatica, assembly GCA_963693085.1. Classification (NCBI taxonomy): domain Eukaryota; kingdom Viridiplantae; phylum Streptophyta; class Magnoliopsida; order Alismatales; family Alismataceae; genus Alisma; species Alisma plantago-aquatica. Next base: position 942,203,339 of record OY856412.1, on the reverse strand, counting down.
TAATTCTATGCCATGATTATACTAGATAGACATGGACCCGAAACTTGCAAAAACAAAGTAACTAATAGATTATTCAAGATAAAAGATAAAGTCATTCCAACACCCCCTAATCTTGAACTTGACCATGTCCTCATGGGAAAAATTCAAACATATAGATGTAATAGGGGTACCATGTGCGGTGGTAGTGGTGTGGTGGCTGAAATGTTCTCATTGGCCTTTGTGGATCAAATTCTATAGGTGTATCTCCCTCAGCATCAGTGCCACCAACTTGAGTGTCGGTGGTACTGAGATATGACATCTAGTATCCTTCTTTGAGCTCTATGAGTCGGTAGCACTGACTTGTGTGTTGGTGGTTTCTACAAAGTTTTCCCTATAGTTTTGTTAGTTGTCCTGAGAAAAGTCAGTGGTATCAACTTGGGTGTCGGTAGTATCGACTTTCTTTTCTTGTAGTCCTATGATTTTTCTGAGAAAAGTCAGTGGTACCAACTTTGGTGTCGATGGTATCGACTTTCTGTAGATGTTGACCTGATAAGGAATTGGTACTACCAACTTGGGTGTCGGTGGTTGATCAACCCCCAAAGGAGGATCAAACTTTTAAATTCATAACCCGAAACCTTCAAGGACCCTCAAAACTTTATTACAGGGTCGAAGTAGATATATGGGGTCAAACACATGGATGTGGGTACAATTAAGACACTTAAGATATCACTCTTAAATCAGCTAAGCCAATCTGATAGTTTATAAGAGTTTGCAATTAGAACTAGTCTAGCAGATTGTCACAAAATAAAACAAAACAAAGAAAATAAAATAAAATAGAGTCTGTCGAATTCTACTAATCAAAGATGAGTTCCTAGCTATGTAACCACAAGTTTGGCAGTCTATGCACTTGTTCTTGGGCGTAGACAACCCTCAAACACCCCAACAAGCAACGTACATCCAAACATAGTACATACTGTGGTATCTATTCCTATGGGGTCATCCCACTAGCTTTCATGTAGTGTGACTAAAACCCATCAATGATAAGAAACCTCTTTCTAGGATAAAAAATCAATACCCTAGAATATTCTAAATACCCTTTTAGGTCTAGAATATTCTGAGATTCTAGGAATAGATGTGATCTGGGTAGAACCTAGTAGTGGGCCCGACTGTGTGGGGCTGGGCCCAACAGTGCCCATGTCTATGGTTCTGCACAAATCACCTTGAACAATCCTCTTTTTAGATTCTGATCCAACAAATCTCTCAATATAGGTAGAAGTAGAAGTTCAAGAATGAAAGACATCAACCAAACTAGCAATCATGACCAGAAAGAGAAGATAGAATAGAAAACATACTAGATCTAAAAAAAAACTTCTTGCTTAAGGTAAAAGTACATAAACATGCCCAGAAGGGGCTACATAGATAAGAAGGAGATCAACTAGTCATGGAAAAGCATAGTTGGCACCGAACAAAGATGAAAGAACATCACTTATACATAAACTAAAGAGAACAGTAGAAGAAAGGAGAAGAAGAAGAGATTTAGCCCATAGAGGAGAGGCATGTCTCATTCCTTAGCCTCCGTATGTGCCGAATCTTGTCTTTTGGTCATCCTCCTTGATCTTTTAGACTCCTTGGCCTCCTTTCTCTTTGATTCTTCCCCAAACAATAGCTTGGTGGGTGTAATGAGGTGGAAGATGGCGGTGTTGACCAGCCTAAATCACGCGTCCTAAAATTGGAGGCGGATTTGAGGTAGTCGAGCTTTTACATTTATAACCCGAAACCTTCTAGGCCCCTACAACTTTGTTTACGGGGTCGAAGTAGATATACGAGGTCGAACACAAGGACAAGGGTGGTAGTGTTGAGAATGCGGAATCGACACACTACACTCCGATAAGGAAAAGAGATGATAAAATTCCCAAAAGGGAACAGTAGAACAAGATCGATAAAACAAAAGAAAACCCTATCTCCAACTGGAGTTACAAGGAAAACTTAGGTTTTAAGCATTTATCAGTTTTTAGGGATTTTCATGCGACAGAAACAGAGAGATAATACTAAAGCTAAAGCAAGGTACCAAGGAGAAAACTTTGATAAACAAGCGGCAGTAGAAACATCATGTACCCCTCCTCTCAGATCAGGTACCTCTAACCAAACATCAACACCCCTCTCGAGGTTGCTAGGCTTAAATTAGAGTGGAAAGGTTACTAAAGCAACTCCGATTCTGGGCACTCTCGTACTCCAGAATCGGACCAAACACTAGAGCCACAACACCTCTCTCGAGGCTGTTGCAATGGGAAAACATGATTCAGTAGCTAAGCGAAACACGATCCAAGCATGCAAGCTAGAGTTCGGATGTTAAACATAGCAATCACCCAACAAGAGTACCAAATATAGAGCAGCAGATAATTAACTCTTCTAATTCCATTAGCATATAAAGGTTTGATTACATTGCAAAAGTAAATGAAGAAGTAAATGACTGGAATAATAAATATAAACGTCGCCTTCTTAATATAGAAGGACGACAGACTACAACGGACCCTCCAGCCTGATACCGGGCAGGACCCTGGCCCGATACAACCGTGTTGGGCAGCACACCCTCTCAGGCGACACACTGTGATGGGTGGACTGTATCATGCGAGAACCCTGGCCCGATACGCTCATGTCGGGTGGCACACCCTCTCGAGCGACATGTCGTGACGAGCGACGCGTATTGGGATTCGATATCGTGTCGGGTTAGAGCGATGCTTCTAGTATCGATCACTTATGTCAGGGATCCATGTCGGCCAATATCAGCCTGCAGTGTTGCCCGGGATGACCCTAAGTGAACCATTCCCTCCCTCTTGGGATGGGGAAGTGCCCACCTGGAATCGTCCGGCACAAGCACTGAGGCACGATACCCTAGCTCTTTGAAGCTTTCCTGAGGTGACTGGTGCAGGGTCCCGATCTGTTCTGACCTATCTTTTCGGCTTCCTGTAGCTACTATTTATAGGCAGCGGTTGGGGAAGTTATGGTGCTCAGGGCACCACGTGTCCTTCTTTAGCTCTTATTATCACGGAGTCGGTGGACGGCCGATATCAGTATCGCCCGACACAAGGATGTCAGCTGTCGGTGGACGTGACGGGCGGCGCTTGCCGGTGGGTGGCCTGTGTTGCGCGACAAGCTTCGGTTGTCGTGGCGAGCCCGGCTCCCTGTCGGGTAGATAGGTGTATCGTCCATTAGTCCCTCCTTGCGCGTCATCCTTATGTCGCGTGTCCGTGTATTGTGCTACCCTGCAAGGCAGTGTGCATATCGGTCGGCTGGGAGGCCGATGTAGGTTGAATCATGTTTGTGGGCCGGGACGACTTGTTGATGACAAATGAGTCCAAAATGAAGGAAAACTCTACAAAAGATGGAAATATCGAATTAAGAGCATCGTTTGGCCAATTATTGCAAAAGTACATATAAAAGGAGAGGAAAGTAGTTAAAAGGGCAGTTTTGATAACAAAATAAGGGTAAAAAACATCACAAAAATTGGTGTTATCAACTCCCCCAAACTTAGCATTTTGATTGTCCTCAATCAATATTTAAACTTTATTTTGTGATGCTTCTTCTTGTGCGGTGTAGCTTTCAGGACAAGAGGTAAGACAAGTATCCCGATGTCTTTACAGATAATACTACCCCACTACAAACAAAAAACCTTGCATTTCCTGCCTTATTATTTTAGTAAAAATTTTCTCTACAACTTCAGCGAGACTTTGGTGCATGATTCTGAAGTTAGCTTTCACACCAAACAGCTTTAGGGGAAGAAAGTTGTGTGTTGGGTAGGCTAAGTCTTTTTGGGTTTTTCCTTGTTTCCCATCAGTCCATCCAGGTAAGGGTCCATTAGCGGGCAAGTGGTCCCTGCAGTCCAAGCCAGTTGGCTTTAGAGCAGTGATTTCACATCCTACGTACCACTGCCCCGGATCTACCATGCCTAAAGATGGGTACTTTTGGAAAACAAGTGTGTATATATATTTTTTCATTTTCTTTTTCTTTTATTGGGCACAACTGTCATTCTTTTATTCACTCTCATAAGGCCACTTTCTCTTTTTGGGATTTTTGTTGGGTAAGGGGGGAACAAGAGAGATTTTTGCTGTTTGGGCAGCTTTTTCCTTCTCCATACACGTCTCTTAGCTGTAGCGAGATTATTTTTTTTTCAAAATTTTTGGCGTGGAGATTCGTAGTCTTTTGTTGTTTGAGGCAGTATTATCAGAAAGATATAACAAAACTAATCATCACCTTAGGTACATAGAAAACAAGCTGGCAAGAAGCCGCATCAGGTTTTTACTATATAGCGATTTTGTACATATGGAGGGAGACAAAATAGACAAATTTTTTTTCAAATTTTTTGTATGAACATATATATATGTACACATGATATAGAGAAGAACGAAATGAAACAAAGGGTGGAGGTAAAATTTTTTGAATTTTGTACCTCCCTCACTAGTACATGGTACCCCCCCAAACTTACTCCACACTCTGTCCCAAAGTTGTGAAGAAGACAAAGTAGGGTAACGTTAACCCAGTGAGGGTTAGCTGGTGAGCGCGCCTGCGCCAGATAGAAGCTCCCACACATATTCTCCTCTTTTACTATTATAATCAATGTGGTGGAGTTGGTCATGCATTGCTTCATTTGCTATCCATTCTAGGATGAAGATGCCACAGCCGTTGGATAGAGGAATCTATTTTGGACTGTAGTGGTAGAACTGGAGTTCGTGCCATTTGCTTGCTTGTGTGTCCAAGAATGGTTGGATCATCTTTGACACCTCGTCGTAGTATTTTCGAACTAAGCGTTTGGCGGATGACAACAGTTCTGATGTACACGACACTGGATGGTTTTGGTTGCTGTCTGAGCTGTTGTAAAAGATTCCTGCTCGTTGCCGAGTGTACATTGTCAGGAGCGTCCAATGGTTATAATGTAGGATGGGTAGAAAATTTTTTCTAGGGACTCTGCTCTCCAACTCTGCCAAAAAATGCTACTTTGCTCCTATTTCATCGGCGAGGCAAACATCGTTGAACAACATAGGATGAGCTATGTATGCGTGTTCGATCCTTGGCTGTAATGTTTGGATATAAGCAGCCGCCATAGATACAACCAAGCATCCTCCTTCTTTTACCATGTCCCTTAAATCATCAACCGGGACTACGACATCTCCTGCCTTGTAAATGACATCTTCCGGGGTAGAATCTATTAATTTCAGAAGGATTTCATTTACCTGCTCCTGTGTCGGTTATTTACATCCTTCTGAAATTTTCTTAGAGAACAAACGGGGAAATGCTATCGAAATTTTCTTGAAAACCCAATACACATTATACACTTACATCCTAAGCGAGATTAGGTGTTCAAGAACAGTCCCAAACCGGGGACTATCCAAGATTTACTCCTAATGAGTAAATCTTGGACGGGTTTCTCGGCCAACAAATAATGTGTTGTCATTCTTATACCTAAAATCCTAGTTCTTCAAGTTAGGGTGATTATTGATGTCTTTAAAAGCATGATTGGCAATTTAGGGAAAAGTTCATCATTTACATTCCAAGCATGTCACATGTGTGCATTACAGTTCATCATTAAGCAAGATATAAGTAAGTATGACGTCATATTAAAATAGACTATACAATATGAGAAAATAGTAGTGTAATCATGCAAATGGGAACATTCATGGGAACACACACTTCAGTTATAAGCATTCATGTAGCAACTTTCAGTTCCATCCATTAATCTCTTTTTACATCCACACACAGGGGTGTACCCCTAAACAGTAACTATACAAAGGGGTTGGTGTACCCCTAAACATGCGCATAATTAAAAAAACTATTAATACAGACAAGTCTAGATAGATAGACAACTAAATACTACACCAACATGGTCCCGCATGCATCAGTAACTTCTTTTTGATGATGAAGCTGTGTCACGAAGCTCCTCACTATATTTAGACAAATCTGAACTGACAGGGGCCTCAGATTCAGATTCTTCATAGATGATATCCGACGCCGTGCGCTCATACCGCAGAAGATGATCGGGGGTCTCGCAGTTGCTGTTGGTTATCCAAACTTTGATGGAATTATGGCCAACTGGATGGAGAAAAAGCCTGTTCCAACAGACCACATGCAGCTCTCCAATCCAATCACGCCAACCGGATTTTGATACAAGATTTCCCGCCAAATCATACTCAACCTCGATAACATGTGAATAATTGCCAAAAGTTAGGGTCACTTTACCAGGCATGTAGTGTCTTCCTTTTAGAAAACGCCAATGTTTGGGTATGACCAATTGGTTTAAGGAACGATCATCTAGGATGATGTCCAATTGTTCTTCAATAGGGAACATTAACATTGACATAGAGGCCCAGTTCATAGTGACTGTTATGGGTGGACAGAGACTGCATAATATTAGTATTAACAAAGTGTAAGTACAAATAACGATGTTATATATTTTCAGAAAAAGTTGTATAACATCAGTTAACCTTTTATTGCTTGTCATAACCAACTTTATTGTGGTAGACATGATAGCTTGAAAAGAAGTCTACATATGTAATTAGACAACAAACGAGGATATTCTACCGAAATTTTCTTGAAAACCCAATACACATTATACACTTACATCCTAAGTGAGATTAGGTGTTCAAGAACAGTCCCAAACCGGGGACTATCCAAGATTTACTCCTAATGAGTAAATCTTGGACGAGTTTCTAGGTGCTTACTAAAATAGAACTATTATATGGAACTAATCCTACATTATACACATACTTTTCATGAGTAAGATAATGTGCACTTCATGGAATTATTAAGATCTGAATATATATAAGTTTTTTCCATTTAGGGAAAAGTTCATCATTTACATTCCAAGCATGTCACATGTGTGCATTACAGTTCATCATTAAGCAAAAGAAGGGTGATTAGGATTCTCACCAAGAATATAGCTAAACTATTAAACAATGATTATAGCTAAACTATGAAACAATAGACTTGCCACACATAAAACACCCTATACAACTATAAAACAAAAAAGTATTAAGTATATATGCATGATACAATAACTATTTTGCATCACATTACAACAGACTTATCATTGATACCTTACTAACTTATTACTACATTTACATATCATCACTTGATCAAAAATTATAGCAGTACATTTAACCAAAGTATGCATTCTAAAATCTATGTCATGATTAGTTACATGTAATTTCTTTGGATATACAGAAGTACCCGATTACTATGTCTTACATACAAAGTATGCATATTAAATTAACTAAGGCTTATCATAGAACATGTATTGTATAGACAATAGAGGATTCAGCTCAGTAGAAGCACAAAATCAGTACCTAAACCCTAAAATCACACCTTTTTAGCATTTATTCTAACAGGTTTATGTACATCAATATGTGTATGAGCCCTAATTAAAACTGATTCTCATAGGAAGTAAATAAATTAAAAAAAAATGCCCAGCAACAGGGCGGGCACCTTGAGGGAAGAGGAGCAGAGGAAGAAGAAGAAGGCAGGGCAGGCACCTTGAGGGAAGAGGAGCAGCGGCCGGAGCAAGTCCTAGTAGCTGCCGGCGGCAAGGAGAGGAGCGGCAGAGAGGGTGGTGAGGCTAGGAGACCTAGCTGCTATCGGCGACGACAGAGAGGGCGGACGGCGGGCGGGCGGGCGGCGTCTGATTCTCGTGGTGACGGCGACGAGCGACGATCACGGAGGAAGGAGAGGCGGCGACGGAGCATGGCGGCGGAGCACGAACGGCAGGGAGCGGCGGCAGGGAGCAAGAAATCGCCGGAGCTAAGGAAATCAGGAATGAAAAAGGGAAAGGGGAAGAATCGGTCGGGCTGGTGAGCTATTAAGTTGACAATAAGTGTCAGTTATTAAAAACTGACAACTAAACACCCTTTAGTCATCAGTTATTTAGCTATGAACCGACGCCTTTTGTAAAATTTTGGAGCCAATTTTTTCACTAGAATTTTGGGTTTGGCGGTTGAGTTTAGGTGTCAGTTGTTTATTAATTAACCGACACTTAATAAAAGCGGTACCCGTGTCTGGCCTACCTTCGTAGATTGGATGTTGGTTTATGTTATCAACTGACACTGTAGCATTTAGGTGTCGGTTTTTGTATACAACCGACACCTGAAAAAGTGACTTTATAAGCCATTTCTGTAGTAGTGGAGCGTATCACACTAGAAGCGATCGAGGTTTTTGATCAGCCCCTCTGTAGTTTCAAGCGAAGCAATGTCTTCCATCCCGTGCACTTTCCACAGGGTCTCCAACTGCTTGCCTGCCCCATAGGTGTCAGTTGCCATTTCCGCTTCTCTCTCTGGAGAGCTGTTGGATTGTGAAGATTCGTCTTCTTGGTCGCTGTCCAGTAGCCTATCAGGTACCCCTGCGTCTCGGAAATAGCGTACATCTTTAATCAGTGACATGGCGTATGTGCTCCTGCGGCGATAGAAACATGTGCCCCTAAGGGCCCCCAAGTTTCTGAATGTATTGAGCACCTCTATGGCACTTAAGACGACGAAGGCGCTGCTTCCGCTTCCCTCTTCATCCTGAACAGGGAAGTCGCGGATGGAATAGAAGTTCCAAACGCCGCCGTGACGTTTGGCTCCTTGCTTTATAGCTCATAGAAGAAGCGACAGCGGTAGAAGCCTCAGATTTTTGTCCTCTGGGCGGCTGAAAACATTCCCGGAGCATGGCACGTCGTTACTGCTACAGCTCAGCAGCCGGACGTCGTGGTTCCTTAGGTCTGCCACGCAGAGGAACCATATGTTGTGGTGCTTGTACGGTGCCAACACGAGGTTTGGGTTATGCTCGTCGATGTGCTGTAGCATGTTGGCCACCGCAGTGGAGTCTGGTTCTCCCTACATCAGCCTTCTTGCCAAGCTTGGGGTGGCATTGTATATTGCCTTCCGACCTGTCGTGCTGTCAATATTTTCTATTATCACATTTTCAAGGACCCTAAACAGTCTTTTGCCAACAACGGTAGGCGAGCAGAACATGCTGCGGAGTGCTCCCCGTCGTACGGAGAAGTAGCCGTCACTCCAGATGACGTCTTCTTCATCTGCCTGCGATCTTAGGACCTTGTTTAGCAGTTTCTGGTCTCTGATCATCAGGCAGTTGATGACCCTTCTATCGAAGTCGGCCATCTCAAAGGAAGGTATCTCCGATGGCTCAACAAACTTATCTGCCATCGAGCGTCTTCCTCGGAGGAGGTGTCTTTCATTGGCTGCATAAACGTCCCCCTTTTATCTCTTTGATTCATCAGAAGAGTCCACCCCGATGCTGATATCTCTGTTATCATCTTCAATTTCATCCAGGGGGACTGAGGGATTTTCTTCCTCCAGGCCTAGGGAGCTCTCCTGTCCTGCTAGAGCTCCGTCAGTCGACCTTGGTTGCATCCCCTCCTCGAGCGTTGTGGATTGCTCACTGGAGGCGGAGGAGGACGCCGATCCGAAGAGGATGTTGACGAAGAAGATGGAGGGCCATGACTAGGGGGCGACGACGACCATCTCGGATGCCTTCGGCATGGATGGTCATACCTCCTGTCCAGCCTCTCCTCGATCTTGTTGAGGTGATGGAGAACTTGCTGAAGCGTCGCAGTCAAAGTCTCTAGTCTGCCGGGAAGGCTAGCTAGAGTCAGCAGCTCTCGTTCTTGGCTATTCAGCCTGTCTTGCAAAGATGCAAACTTGCGAGTTAAGGAAATACATGTAGTTGAGTTGTTATCCGTTGCCTCCCGCAAGTAGTCGAGCTCGTGCCCTAGCATTTTCCTAAGCGACGGAGGGGTTCCTGTGGGTCTCCCTTCTGTCCTGGCGACACCTTGCTCATGTGGTGGCCTACCAGATGAGGTAGAGTCTATCTCAATTGTTCTTGATGCAGATTCCGCCGGGGTGAGGCGACGATGCTTTTTCAGCCTTCACCTCCTTTCCTTCTCGTCATGGTGGAAAAGACCGTGGTGTGGGCGGACCCTGCTCCACCTCTACACTTCCGACGATCTCCTCAGCCACTGCAATAGGAGACACCGGCGGCGGTGTCGGCATCAGCTGTGCACCTTCAAGCTCCATTCTTAGGATCTCGTCGAACACCCCATTACTGGCGTCCAGATGAGGTGCTTCTTCTGCCTCTACAGGCCTTACAGGGATGTCGGGGGCTGCAGCTGTCTCTTTTGCGGCAGCTCCCGCAGTTGTTGTCTCGGTGACCTTAATGATCACCGGTTCTTATTCAACCACTATAGTCATTGTTGTGGTTGTGGCTGGTATAGTCGGAGCGACGACAGCTGTATTAGCAGCTGTCATCGGTAGCTCTGGGATTTCCCTTTCCTAGACTCTGGTGGTGGCGGCGTAAGCTGCGTCTACCGCCACAACTTCTATCTCTGCTGTAGTGAAGACCAGATTTTCTGCATCGTAGGTGGCACAGCGAGGGAGCAGGAGGAGTATGTTCGTTCTTGCAAATTTGTAGAAGTAGTCTCTTCCCTCTTTTTTTATTATGCTGGCCCTCATCAGATATTTGATGTCGATCAGCTCATCGCCCTTCGTCCTCGAAAGGCTGTGAGGCTCTTTCGGGTACCCGAGCCCTGCCGTAACCAAGTTGGCGATGCCACCCATACAGTAATCTTTGGTGGCATCCTTTATCGGGTGCAGTCTGTTCAGCAAGAACCACCTGAGGTTGATCACTCGTCCCTCCATCATGTGCCACATGACATGGAGTTCTTTTGTGTAGATGTTTTGCTGGACTCGTTCTTGCTGAACAACAGGCACACCACCAATTTGTGTATGATTCTCTAGAAACACGAGTGCACTGCCACCACCTTGCTTCCTGGCTTAAATGATGACTCGCCGGTCAGCCTATTCCAGAGCTCCACGGGGTTGAACCTGTCTCCTTCAGTGATTCTCTCACCATTATTCATCAGATCCTTCTCCTCCTCACTGGAAGAGAAGATCTTGTTCAACAGCTTCTCGAAGATTGCGTGCTCCGAGTTGTATAACCGGGCTTGGAGTCTATCTGCTCCGCCGTATTCTTCCTTTTCAGTAGCAAAATTCTTTACTCGGCGGAGAGATGACATGAACTCCCTTGTGAGTTCAGTGTAGGAGGAAGATCGGCTGAGGCAGATCTTCTTCAGCCCTACCGCAGCAAGGGCGCCCTTCAGCCTTTCAAATATGCCCAGCTCAGCGAATGAAGCTTGGTGGCAGAACCTGCTCGGTCTGTAGACCTTGGTTGCCATCTCAGCATAAAGGCGTGCGTGCTCGTTGTCCTTCGGCACAAACCTTCCTGGCGTGTATTCCAGGGGTTCTACCGTTGCTGTTGGTGTTGGAGCCGCCACTTCTCCTACCCTCATCCTCTTTTCCACAGTTGACGGCCCAACTGCTTCTAGATTTAGGCACTTCTGCCCGATAGTGGGTGCTTCACCTGCGGGCTCGGTGTAGATCCTCCTACCGTGCTCGTCAACCCTGACAACAGTCTGCTTGATGCGGGCCATTTCTATTAATCATTAAACAAATTCCTTGGTCAATTAAGCATGCTGATGTTTAAAGAATGGAAACTGAATGCACGATAAGATATGCATGATCCCACAACACTGCATCGAGCGATACGAGGTTTTCAGAGGTGAAGTCTCGTTCCCGATATGAGATATGGGTATCTCCCCTCACGTCGGAAGACTATACACACGATAAAGAACAAGATGATACGGTGATGAATACGCGTCAGGTATGTCGCCTGACAGGGATGTGTAAGACGATACGGTCACGAGAGATAAGACACCCGATAGGGCTCTCTGAAAGTAACGCAGCGTGCCATCCGACAAAAAAACAGGCGAGGCAGTGCAAAGATGGGCAACACGGCTGTCGCCTAACATGGCGTATTTGGAAAACGTGAATAAAAGGTCGTTGTGCGATATACGTGTCGGGTGATTCAAGGTTGCTCATCTAAGAAACTGCAAGCCCGATAAGTTATTCACGAGAGGTAGGTCGTGTCAGACAAGGCGGACGATACGATCTATCAGGCTATACCTTTGCTATTTTCTTAAACTTCCGCGCGACACGAGAGCTGGTGAACGTTGCACGACATGGAAGCTAACTCAGAAAATCTCAGCACGGCACAGGTAGGTAAAACAGTAAAGGCAGTAGCCTGACACGGTAATATCTCAGTCCCTTATATAGCCGTCCCGACCGGGAGTAAAATGGGTAATTTTGGGACACATGCTGGCCGTTGGGATAGGTCATTCCTGAGATGGGCAGTCCATCCGTCGGCACAAGGGTAATTACTCCTCTTGCACGAAACATGTGCATGCCACCTAGGAATGTCATCCGTCACAGCCTTTGCGATGCCCAAAATACCATCCCCCGATATGAGCGCATTCAGCGTGCTGGCTGGGCTGCTGCCCGATATGAGGACTTCAAAACAGAATCAAGGCGAGAAAACAAAGTGGGGAAACAAAAGAGGTCGATGAGTAAAACATCATTGGCCCAAAGCTAAGATCCCGAACTCAGATGGTATTACCCATCCCGATCTATAAAACACAGTGGTGGCCCATAGGAGAGTCAGCGCATGTGGCGCATGCACTGACTTGGGCCTTATTACAGTCCATAATGTTTGTAATGTTTGTTTTGCAGTAAAGTAAATGCATCCTATTCTAAGAAAGAAAAGAAAACTCGGGTTGCCTCTCGAGAAGTGTTGTGGTTTCTATCTCCATCTTGACGCCCTCAGCTTCTTCACTTCTTGGTCTTCAGCATCACCCGTCTCCCTGCATCTCGATCCTTGCCTCTGTCGGTCATAGTCCCGCCTTCTTGGTAGTGTCGGTGTTTGATGGTATCTTTCCTGACAGATTCTTTACGAACTCGGCCATTTGAGCCAATTGCTGATCAATCTGGCATTGATGCATCTGCATGTCTGCCAACTATACCTGCAAGGAGTTCAAAACACCCGAATTTGATAGCGTGCTTTGTGCTTGCTGATTATTAATAGTATCTTGCCTCTTCACGAAGTCAAATAATTGGCCAACCACATCTGATTGGCTGGAACCCTTATCCTGTTCCTCGGTAGATCCTTGGTACTTAGCCTGACCCTGGAAATTCCCCTTGTTCGTCTAGAAGGAGGTGTTCTTGGTGTACTGACTCGGTCCTCCTCTCTTCTCGAAGGGTTGGGGCAGCTTAGAGGAGCTGTGCAGCTGATGTGAGTTCTCAGCCACATCCTTGTTGCCGTAGCTGAAACTGGGGTGGTCTGACCTTTTAAAGTTCACAAAAGAGACATTTTCGGCCTCAGAGTCAGAATCACTTGACGCATCCGGTCGGGTGTAGATGCAACTATCTACCCCATGCCCTCCTTCTCCGCAGGTTACACACTTCATTACTTTTTCAACTGACTTCTTCCCTTTACCACCAGATTCTTTTAGCTACTTGACATCAGTCGCTATCCTCTGTATCTGAGAAGTTATAGATTCCAGAGCCTTGGATTCAAGAGAGGGTCATTCACTGACCCTCTTAGCCTTCCCTCTGTCAGATCTATCATACTCAGCGCCGGATTGCAGCTCGGCCATGTTTTTGATAATCCTCTCAGACTTGCTTGGTTTCTTCCCTAGGAAGTCACTTCCTGCTGCCGCATTCAGTGACACCCTTTCATCGGGAGTCAGACCATTATAGAAGGTAGTTACTAGTAAACCCTTCTTGTAGTTATGGTGAGGGCAATCCCTCTGATATTCCTGGTATCTTTCCCAGGCATCGTGGAGGTTTTCATTGGGCTTCTGCATAAAGGAGGTTATCCTCTGTCTATTCCTCACAGTCCTCTCAGTTGGGTAGAATTTATTTACTAAAGCGACTGCTAGTGCTCCCTACCCATTTAGAGATTGGTGGGGAAGTCCCAGATACCACGATAGAGCCTTGTCTTCCAGAGAGAAGATTAAACCCTTGCAGTAAATGACTTCCTGGGGTACACCTCGCATCTTAATTGTGTCGCAGATATTCTTGAAAGCGTCCAGGTGATGATAACGGTTGTCGTTCTTGGAGCTCCCTCTGAAGCTCTTATTTTGGATCATCGAGATTACAGACGACTTAAGCTCAAAGTTGGTGGCGTTGAATCGTGGAATGATGATCGGGTACTGGGAATTGTTAGCTTCGTGGAGGCTAACTCCCTCAGAGTTTTCTCTTCTTCTTCCGAGTCATCGCTGTCACTCCCTTCCTGGTGTTGATTCTCATCATTATGGTTCCTTCTGTGCCTTCGATGGTGACGATGTCTATCTCGGTGTTGGTCGTCCTCTAACTGCTCTCCTTCTGAATCTTCCTGTTGATCATGGCTGTCGTAGCGGTCATTGTCTTCAGGTGGAGGGGAGTTAGGTCTAGCCCTCCTTTGACGTTCGCCCTCTAGAAGAGGTTGTTCAACACGAGGCGGCATGTTTGAGCTCGGTGTAATAGATCACCATTCTTCAGAGTACCTGGAATAGCATGAAAAAAAATCAAGTCAGAAAATCGAATTATTTATTTTAGGCAAAGAATAATTAATAATAACCAAAGGAAAGAAAAGAGTGCTGTCAAGCTCATTTCTAAGCTTGAGGCATGGGGGTGTAGTTAGTGGATTCGGATTCGTCAATAGTATCATTTTTCCTTGTCCCCGGCAACGGCGCCAAAAAGTTGACCGACCTAAATCGCGTGTCCTAAAATTGGAGGCGGATTTGAGGTAGTCGAGCTTTTACATTTATAACCCAAAACCTTCTAGGCCCCCACAACTTTATTTACGGGGTCGAAGTAGATATACGGGGTCGAACACAGGGACAAGGGTGGTAGTGTTGAGAACACGAAATCGACACGCTATACTCCGGTAAGGAAAAGAGATGATAAAACTCCCAAAAGGGAACATCAGAACAAGATCAATAAAACAAAAGAAAACCCTATCTCCAACTGGAGTTATAAGGAAAACTTAGGTTTTAAGCATTTATCAACTTTTAAGGATTTTCATACGACAGAAACAAAGAGATAATACTAAAGCTAAAGAAAGGTACCAAGGAGAAAACTTCGATAAACAAGCGGCAGCAGAAACATCCTGTACCCCTCCTCTCAGATCGGGTACCTCTAACCAAACATCAACACCCCTCTCGAGGTTGCTGGGCTTAAATTAGAGTGGAAAGGTTACTAAAGCAACTCCGATTCCGAGCACTCTCGTACTCCAGAATCGGACCAAACACTAGAGCCACAACACCTCTCTCGAGGCTGTTGCAACGGGAAAACACGATTAGGTAGCTATGCGAAACGCTATCCAAGCATGCAAGCTAGAGTTCGGATGTTAAACATAGCAATCACCCAATAAGAGTACCAAACATAGAGCAGTAGATAAATAACTCTTCTAATTCCATTAGCATATAAAGGTTTGATTACATTCCAAAAGTAAATGAAGAAGGAAATGACTGGAATAATAAAGATAAACGTCGCCTTCTTGATATAGAAGGATGACAGACTACAGCGGACCCTCCAGCCCGATACCGGGCAAGACCCTGGCCCGATACAACCGTGTCGGGCGGCACACCCTCTTAGGAAACACACCATGACAGGCAGATTGTATCGTGCGAGAACCCTGGCCCGATACGCTCATGTCGGGTGGCACACCCTCTCGAGCGACACGTCATGACGAGCGACGCGTATCAGGATTCAGTATCGTGTCGGGTTAGAGCGATGCTTCTAGTATCGATCACTTATGTCGGGGATCCATGTCGTCCGATATCGGCCTGCAGTGTTGCCCGGGATGACCCTAAGTGAACCATTCCCTCCCTCTCGGGATGGGGAAGTGCCCATCTGGAATCTCCCTGCACAAGCACTGAGGAACGATACCCTAGCTCTTCAAAGCTTTCCTGAGGTGACTGGTGTAGGGTCCCGATCTGTTCCGACCTGTCTTTTTGGCTTCCTATAGCTGCTATTTATAGGCAGCGGTTGGGGAAGTTATGGTGCTCAGTGCGCCACATGTCCTTCTTTAGCTCTTATTATCGTGGAGTCGGTGGACAGCCGATATCAGTATCGCCCGGCACAAGGACGTCAGCTGTCGGTGGACGTGACGGGCGGCGCCTGCCGGTGGGTGGCCTATGTCGCACGACAAGCTTCGGTTATCGTGGCGAGCCTGACTCCATGTCGGGTAGATAGGCGTATCGTCCATTAGTCCCTCCTTACACGGCATCCTTATGTCACGCGTCCGTGTACCCTGCTAGGTAGTGTGCATATCGGTCGGCTGGGAGGCCGATGCAGGTGGAATCATGTTTGTGGGCCGGGACGGCTTGTTTATGACAAATGAGTCCAAAATGAAGGAAAACTCTACAAAAGATGGAAATATTGAATTAAGAGCGTCGTTTGGCCAATTATTGGAAAAGTACATATAAAAGGAGAGGAAAGCAGTTAAAAGGGCAGTTTTGATAACAAAATAAGGGTAAAAAACATCACAAAAATTGGTGTTATCCGCGGTGAATGGTAGGAAATGGGTGAATGGTGGTGGAGAATGATGGTAGATGGAAGCAAACTGAAGGGATGGAAGTAGGATGAGAACTTTGTTTTTTTAGACCTTGTAACTCTCCCACATGGCTCCAGGAACAAAAAATATGCAGAACTAAGATGTGGAACACAAAAAAAATTTCAGTGCCCCCTCTAGGTAGAGAGGGGTGGGTATTTATAGGTGAAGGCAGAGTGTATGTAATAAGTGGTCATAACACCTATCTTGGTCGCTACCCCGATCTCAGCCCGACTGTGCTGGGTTCGACACGGCGATTCCGGGTGTAGAGGGCGAGGCTGATGTCACGATCAAGGTAGTTGTTGTAGTCGAGACAGTTACTGTCCCTTATCCTTAGCTAGGTCATGTCAGGCTTAGTACGGCCATGCCGGGCATCTTGGTCAAGGTTTCTTCATGTTACGGTCGAAATGAGTGGTGTAGTCACCACAAGTGTATCAGTTGTGACGGTCTTGCTGTAGTTATGGTTGTAGCAGTTGTGAAGCCCTATAGCAGTCATGACGAGTGTAATGGTCGCTACACCTTGACCACAGCCCGATCATGCCAGGCTGGGCTTGACCATATGGAGTGTTACGGTCGAGATGGCATTGCGGTCCAGACGGTGTAGCTGTCACGACCATTGCTCCTTAGGAACAAACCCACCCCGGGGGGATGGGATATTAGTGGTGGTCGATGGGCCTATGTCAATGAACCTTTTGATTGATGTGGATGCTTTCTGATAAAGGACTAGACATTGAAAATAGCCAGACCACCATCTCCTAACCTGGTGCACATAACACGACACTAGTGGGGAAGAATCTGGAGAATTGATGTCTCCTTGAGTTTGGTGCATGCAACTCCCAAAATTATCTAATTGAGCAACTATATCTATAAATTACTAAAAGATAAGAAACTAGGGTTATTTTGGGCATATTAAGGCTATAATGACACAAAACCATAAATAAATGCTTAGCATAAATGCCTGAATTTTGGTGTTAATAACTACCCCAAGATTAAACTCTTGCTTTTCCTTAAGAGAGAATGTGCTCAAAGAACAAAAATATAACATCCAATTAAGCATGGTGATAAATGATAAGGTTAAGAAAAATAGTTTAACGCATCAATTCTCCTGACCCATGTCATTTCAGAGAAAACCCCCACCAGTCGAGCACAATCCTGTTAAAGTATGATCAAAGAGCATTCAGGCAAGATTAAGAAAATTCACTACAACCTATCAATACTTGTTAGGGTTTGAATCATAATTATACAACATTAGAGCATTGTCACATAGGTGATCTGGAGGGTGATGAGTATTGAGATATTATCATGTATTCATATAGACCAATCAGGAAAAATGTGCCCTCCACTTATTCAGGTCCTAATAAGAAACAAAAAAGGAAAATAATCTAATGACTTCTGAGGATCCTGATCTGCATCAGGATGGTTTGCACAAAGTAGTGAGACAAACTCCTCGTACTTTTTACGAACCAAACCTGCTACCAGGATGATCTCATAGGTCTCTTAGGGGTTCCTAAAGACTCTCTAATGAGATTTTGGGGTGGAACTACCAGGCACAACATATCCACGTTCATGAGCATAATCATACATCTAATGGGAACTATCCTCAACTCTCCTGAAAGAGAAAACAATGCTCATTTACTCGCACTCAGACTTTTATTCTTTGCATTCTAATTTATAGGCCTAGGTGAGAAATATTATGATATTATTGTGATTTTTTTGGGCGGCCAAGCCTATTTTGCATTTTTTTTTATATTTTTCATCTTTTTGACTCAATCTAAGGTGAGAGGGTGCACCGACCATCAAGGCTAAACAATCCTATTTGAATAAAGCTCAAAGATCACCATTATCTACTTGATACATGTGTGAAAAGTAGTAATTATGATTCAAGGATCCTTAGAGTAGAGGAAATATCTTGAACAACGCAGCTTGGAGTCTTGATCGTACTGTAGATATTTCCAAAGGTTCCAAATCGTGGGTTTATCATTCACAACATGGAGCAAGGGAATAATGTTTTAAGCTATGAAAAGGTGTATAACTTTAGATTTATCACCATACTTAGGGAAAGAGTCAAAGAGATAGTCAAGAAAGAGATCAAGTAGTTTAATATGAAAATTGGGCATTTAGGCATAAAGATAAGCATTAAGTTTACAATGCATAGTCTTAATTGCAAAGATACAAATTATGGAACAAAGTCTTACAAAGCTGAAAATTTACGCTGAATGCAAGGAACATAGAAGATAAACATGCATGCATGAAAGGAAAAAACTAAAAAGAGAAAGAAGAAGATAGAGGGTGGTACATCCTGCCACTCTGAGCTTAAAATTTTTCTCATCCTTGAACAAATCTCAAACACTAGGTGTTGAGGGAAGTAGCTACTACTGGTAGTCACTATTTATGTACTAGTTCAGATCATTGATGCCACTTGGTTGATTCTCATAGTCCTCGTGCATCTTCTGCTAGAACTAGAATGACTGTCCTAGGTCTTGGGGCAGTTGGTAGAATGGCTGGAATGGCTGTTGAAAAGTCAAAGGAGGTTGTGGAGGGAAGACTATGTCCAACCTCTATCTGTGGTATTGCACATCCTACTCTAGTGCATCAAACCATCTGTTGGAGTCAACCCTGAAATCAATCATAAACTCATAAAGGTGCCCCAAGTTGAGATTTAGAGCATATTGCTCGTATCGAGGAGACTATTGGTAATCCGCTGAAGGCATCTTTGTGTAGGGCCCTTCCTGATATGGGATGTCATAGAAGGTTGCCCCTATTTGTTGCTCACCCTCCTGAGTTTTTGGCACTAGTGGTGCTAAAGAAGATGCTCCCGCAGTCTTGCTTGCCTGATGAACATTGCCCTGAGCATCCAATAGAGAGACGTCCATGACTACTATCTGACACGCAAACTCTGCATTTATTGGTAGTAGTACTCCATGCCTGTTATGACCATAGATATAAAGATAACTTGTGCTACTCTCTTTGCTCACCACTGAGTGAATTAAGTGATCAAATTCTAACTTGGACCACTCAGCCTTGTCCTACATAAGCGCCAAATGTCCATCTTTGATCCCAAGATGGCATGCCATGACGTGATAATGCCTGCCATTGGGATGAAGTGGACTTGCTTCTTGAATGAGTTGTGAAAGTGGCGGATGATGGAAGTTACCCACATTCACTTTTCTTCCTATTGCTGTGCACCACAAGATGTAAAGGTCAACTGAACTGAGCACCCCCTGACTGTCCTGCTTCTCCATAACACAATTCACTATCACACGCTGCAGATAATGAAGTGTCGGGTTGTGAATGTGTGAAGGTTTGGCAGATTTAGCGACATATATATCCTCCCCGGTATCATCTTCCATGCCTAAGGAGGGACAAAATCATTGTCCCCTGACTCTAGCCACCCCTTAGACATCTCGGTGTAGTCCTTAGCAGAACGTGACAACCAACTGTTGACGTGATCCTCAGCGACATGGCAACTCTGGTTCAACAGGAAAAAATGCATGATATTGTGTTGGTGGTCCTTGGGAGTCTCAAGCATAGCATAGAACTCACAGGTGAGTCTATGATAAGCATAGCACTGTGTGTAAGAAATGATTTCGAGGCCAACAACTTCAAGATATCCGTCGACCTGTGTTTGTATCCCAAGCTTGATGAGCATGGTGGGGTCGGCATATCGCGGGCCCACAAGTCTGCACTTGTCTTTGTTTAAGGCTTCAAACTGCTTCTTCTTCATACTTCTGAACAATGGAGGGGGGAGGAAGTTCTGGTTAACATCATCAGGAGTAGGGTGGTTTCTTCTCCCCTAAGCTGAATTGCGTGATAAAGTTGACTGACATAAAGACGTTGATCGTTCTACTGACTCTCGGTGTTGATCCCCTACAAATGATGCATGATGTGCTACTGCTACCAATGGGCCCTCCTGATGGCCTATCAAAGTATGAAGCTCAATGTTGCAGTGTGCTCTGGACCATCTCTCACTCAAGACTTCCTCCAATGAATCACCACGGTAAGTGTCCACCAGTGTGGTGGACATCCGTTAGTAGTCTGAGTCAGACTCATGCGAACCGAACCCAACTGATGCTAAGTGCATCATTTCATCTTCAAACATTATGTTCATTGTTTGTGTCAATTTGGGTGGATAGCAACTTCTATGCCCTTTGGGTGAGGAGGAGCTCCCTTCTTCATTCTTGCCCAAAACTATCTATTTGAATTTGTGAAATCTGATGCACATCGCGTCCATGGCTCTTCTTGTGCTGATGATTTTGAATTGATCCGATAGGGCACGACTGTGTAGATCTACCTCGAGCATGTGGAGGCAAAGGCAGAGGTAGAGGTGGGGGAGTCAGTGGTTGTGCTCATGTGTAGCCTGGCACGGTTGTTCCTGTGGTGGTATGAGCTGACTAAGAGGGGCAGTGGTCAGGCGGCGAGATCAGTCTTGTCAACATTCGACACGATCGTGGTGGGCTATGGCACAGTTGTGCCGACAAAGACGGGTAGGCATTTGATGAATGTGGTGAAGCCGATTGTGACAACATGAAAAAGGGCAACTGTGCTTGATTTGCTTCTGTTGTGTGTAACCTATTGTTGGTGGCGACATCAGTTGCAACAATGCTGAAATGAGGATGTCGGGCGGCTGTTGTGGCTCTAGAAAAAAGGGGTGGAGAGATGTGTCCTTGCCGATACTAAGCAAAATCATGCCGAGTGGTGGCATGAACATGCCGACGAGGAGGGGAAGGCCTCCATAGGAGGTAGTGAAGAAAGCTACAACAGCGGGAAAAAGGAGGTTGTTACATGCGGAAGTGCAGCGGATGCTGCAGTGGCGCTGCACTTACTGGTGCTTATGTGATGGTCTACTACGACTTGTTGCTGCTTCATACTTGTGTTGCTATGGTTGTCACAATGACGGGAGAGACTGGTGGTGGCTACACTAAGTTTGCAGAATAGTGGAGGAAGGGCTAGAAAAGAGGAAAAATGACAGCGACACGCTAGTGCTTCACTAGGGAAGAAGGAAATTTAGGTAGAAGGTGTGGGAAAGAAAGGATCATCTTTAGCCTATTTGTAGGCTGGAGCGTTGTGTGGTAGGCTTGGCATGACTGTGTCAAGGCTGGGTGGGAAAGTCGACAAAAGGTAGAAAACTCAATTAAAAGTGGGAAAATTCTGTTAATGGCAGAAAAGTCAGAGACAAACTGACACGTCAGTCAGTTAGGTCGACAATCTTATTAGTTTGACCAACCTTTGACTGTTAACTGAGGTTTGTGTTCAAAAGTGGCTTGTCGCATAGAATAGCAGCTGACATGGTCATGCGCCCAGCTGGGTATGGTTGTTCCGAGAGAGAAAAATTCAAAAAATCAGCCACTTTAAACCGTTGACTGACAAGCAAAAGATCCAGACAAAAACACAGGAGGGGGCCCGACCGTGGTGGCTTGGAACAACCTCGCTAAGGCTAGCCTGGGTGGGACCATGTATCGTAGAATCTAGATTAAGAAGAAAATAAGGGTGGACGGCTTTGAATAAAACATTAGAATCAAACACCAGAAGAGAATAGAAAGTTATACCAATTAACCATCGTTAAAAAAGATAGTTTTATAGCAGCTATCAGGCTGTAAAGGAGGGAATGCATGGAATAAGGAATAAAGAGATTCTAGATGATGCAAAGGAAATTAAAATTAAATAGTTAGAGGAAAGATAAAACTTGAATTGACTTTATTATGCAAAAATTGAAAATTGAAAATTAAAGAAATATTGTGTTGGTATTAGGGGGTGGTTCCCTACAACTCCTACACTTGGATCCCAAATGTGTAGTTTCGGGATACTCATTACTTGTGTCATGCTGATGGGGTCTGCAATGTAAGAGTAAAATAAGCAGAGATTTGAGCCCTTTCGAGTCTAAAGAAAAGGAATTAAATTCAGTGACTCAGTGAATTTGTCTCCATGCTGTGGTTAACTTATACTACACTGAAATGAGTTTTTTGGCATATCATCTGCAAGGTACCCATCAAGGTATGAATTTGAATAGGAAGTCCCTAGGATGTCGACATAGGATGAAATGGAGGGGAGAGGCTAAAAGTTTTCTAGAGGACTCCTCTCTTCTTTTTCCACCTCTAAACTTGAGGTTGGATGCTCAGATAAATATTCATGTACAGTTTGAGTCATCCAATTATTTTCTGAACAAGATGTGTCCCTATGTAATTTTGTTTCCAATTATACTACCCCAAACTTGTCACCTTATATGGGATCTAGGGTATCCTCATGTTCAACAATTATGTTGTAGTGGATCATCCATTCGGCTCCCTTGATGTCATCTTTTCCTTGAAAAGGAATTGTAGACAACGTCGACTCATGCTGCTCTAGTTCATCATCATTAGTATACTCACTTCATTGAGATGAATATTTCTCATCATCCTCATCGAACAAATTATTCCAAACCATGACTGGCGTACTGCTCAAAGTGAAGTGACAAGTCTCACTATGAGAGATATCACCCTGGTCTGGTTCAATGCCTGATTGAGGATCCTCAAACTGACCTCCTTGTTGTGAGGTTGTTGGATTTCCCTAGTGAGGATAGTCATCATCATCATCATCATCATCATCATCATCATCATCATCATCATCATCATCATCATCATCATCATCATCATCATCATCATCATCATCATCATCATCATCATCATCATCATCATCATCATATAACCGTTCATGTGTGTGTCGTGTATCTTCTGTTGGCTGATTAGTTGAATTATCTAGATAAAATGAAGAGCTTCCCCAGGTGGGTTGGTCTTCATAGAAAAATCCTGGTGAATCCAGTTGATGGTCTGAATAGGATGGTGATGTATACTCCACTTTAGGCCCAACAGAATGGTTTTGATGACTAAAATCTTCAATTTCATGTGGTGGCACTTGCAACTGTGCTGTAACCAAATTGATGAGTTCTTGAAGCCTCCTACCCTATTCATCATCTTTGTCATGAAGTTGTTGGACTTGATCAGAATGCTTTCAAGATCTATCAATTCTTCCATACACTTCTACAGGGAATCTGTTGTATCAAATTGATTCTTTTAGATGAATCCTAGTTTAATAGTTTGAAGTATACTTCTACTGCAGTCTATTACCTCAGTTGCTACTTGGAGATGATGATCCTGCTTTTCTAGTAGCTGCTGAAATAGGTCAACATGTTCTTGGAGATGAGGAGCTAAGGAGGAGGTGAGAGCATCAACACTTTTTCTAGCTAGCTCTGCTGCTCTAATCAATTCTTGATCCCATGATAATGTAGAAGTCAAGCACTGATCAACAATCTCCCTTGCTGAAACATCTAAGTATGATGATGGCGGGGGTGAGTATAGCTCAACTAGTTGTAGAGCATGACTTTCAATTATTTTCCACCAGTCGGGACTGTGAAAAAATTTGGGAGGACAAGTGGACAAGATAATTTTCCTTGTTGAAGCAAGGTCCATGGCTGTAAAAGTATAAGAAAAAGGGAAATATGGACAAGTATGTGCAAACAAAAAGAAAACTATGCATATATATAAAGACTTATGGATGACAGAACAAAATCTTTGGGTGCGTAAATGTGGAAAACCACATCCCCGACAATGGTGCCAAAAGTTGATGGGCACCCAAAGAAGGATTGAACTTTTAAATTTATAACCTACAACCTTCAAGGACCCCCACAATTTTATAACGGGGTCAAAGTAGATATATGAGGTCGAACACATGGATGTGGGTACATGTAGGATGCTTAAGATCTCACTCTTAAGTCAGCTAAGCCAATCCAATAGTTGATAAGAGTTTGCAACTAGAACTAATCTATCTGATTGTCATAAAATAAAACAAAACAAAGTAAAGAAAATAAAACAGAGTCTGCCAGATTCTATTAATTAGAGAGAAGGAGTTCATGGCTATGTAACCACAAGTTGGGAAGTCTATGCACCCATTCTCAGGTGTAGAAAACCCTCGAATACCCCATCAAGCAACCTACATCCAAATGTAGTACGTACTGTGGTATCTGTTCATGTGGGGTCATACCACTCGCTCTCACACAGTGTGACTAAAACCCATCAATGATATGAAACCTCTTTCGAGGATGAAAAATTACACCCTAGAATATTCTAGATACCCTTTCATGTCTAGAATATTCTGAGATGCTAGGAATAGATGTGACCTAGGCAGAACCTGGTAGTGGGCCCGACCTTGCCGGGTTGGGCCCGACCGTGCTCAGGTCTATGGTTCTGCACAGATCACCTTAAACCATCCTATTTTCATATTTTGATCCAAACTACCTTCTCTTATCTATTTCTACAATGAATCTCTCAATATAGGTAGAAATAGAAGTTCAAACAAGAAATAGATCAACCAAACTAGCAATCATAACTAGAAAGAGAAGATAGAATAGAAAGCGTACTAGATCTAAAATAAAACTACATGCTTAAGGTAAAAGTACATAAACATGCCCAAAAGGGGCTACTTAGCTAAGAAGGAGCTCTACTAGCCATGGACAAGCATAGTTGGCACCGAACAAAGATGGAAAAACATCATTTGTATAGAAACTAAAGAGCACATTAGAAGAAATGATAAGAAGAAGAGATTTAGCCCGTAGAGGAGAGGCGACTCTCGCTCCTTAGCCTCCATATGGGCCAGATCTCATTTTTCAATCGTCCTCCTTGGTCTTTTGGACTCCATGGCATCCTTTCTCTTCGATTCCACCTCAAACAACATCTTAGTGGGTGTAATGAGGTGGAAGATGGCTGGAAATGGTACAAAATGGGTGAATGGTGGTGGAAAATGATGGTAGACTGAAGCAAACCAAAGGGATGGGTGTAGGATGAGCACTTCAACTTTTTTAGACTTTGGAACTCTCCCATGGGGCTACAGAATGAAAAATATGCAAAACCAAGATGTGGAGCCCAAAAAAGAATCTCAAAACCCCCCCAGGTAAAGAGGGGTGGGTATTTATAGGTCAAAGCAGAGTGTATGTAATAAGTGGTCACGACACCTATCTCGATCACTACCCCAGTCTAGGCCCTACCATGCTGGGTTCAGCACAACCATGCTGGGTGTAGCACTCGAGGCAGATGTCACAGTCGAGGTAGTTGCTACCACTTATCCTCGGCCTAGACGTTTTGGGCATCTCGGTCATGGTTGCTTCATGTTATGATCGAAACGAGTGGCGCGGTTGCCACAAGTGTAGCGGTGGTGATAGTCTTTCTGTGGTTATGGTTGTAGTATTCATGAAGCCCTATAATAGTCATGATGAATGTCATGATCGCTACACCTCAACCTTGACCCAACCGTGCTAGACTGGGCCCAGCCGTGCTGAGTGCTACACTCGAAACAATGTAGTTGTCGAGACGGTGTAGTGGTCGTGACCCTTGCTCCTCAGGGACAAACCCACCCGAGGGGGATATTACTGGTGGTCGATGGGACCATGTTGATGAACCTTCTGATTGATGAGGATGATTTCTGATAAAGGACTAGCCATAAAAAATAGCAGGACCACCATCTCCTAAGCTGGTTGTTGTGTGGTTTCCACATCAACTTTTCACTTATTTCACACAGAAATTCAGTTCATTTTGTTCTCATTTAGCCTCGATTCATATTACTTTTTCCACCTTTTTGTTATTTTTCTTATCCATGGTGTGTATTGTAGATTTGCATCAAAGAAATCAAATTGGAGGTTTTCCAACTCAAGTCTATCATATTTGGGACTTCTCCAAGCCTTGTAAACATCCAGAGTCTTATTTCTATAGAAACAACAATGCACACGACGTGTCTTATTTTAGACACGGCGTGTGCATTTCCAGAAGACCTATTGATGCGATCAGTGAAGAAAAGTACACGACATGTCCATAAAAGACACGACATGTACCTGGGGAGTCAAAACTTAGTCAAGCCTTTCTGGAAAAGTACACGACGTGTATTAAATTATACACAGTGTGTACTTGGGCATACATAACTGAGTTCAGCCATTCTAGAGAAGTACACGACATGTACTTAACATAAACAACTGCCCGAGACAGGACACGCCGTGTCCGGAGAAAGATACGGTGTGTACCTGTCAGTTTCAACAAATTTTCAAATATGATTCCTTTCATTTTAAAAGATGAAACCACTCAAAGGAGCGGTTATCACTGGTCATTATTCAAAACTCTTTCATCCCAGAGTAAGGCTAGAGTAAGGAGGGTGATTTTGGAGGTAGAAGAGGGTAGTTTCTTGTAAAAGAAATCCATTCTTCTTCTTTTCTTCTCCAAGCTTCTTCTCCAAGGTGCAACAGAGCTTCTTCACTCCACCAAGCTTCTTGGGAGAGAGGTTTGTCTGGTTTGGAGCAGTTGTAGAAGTGGGAATTCATCCTGAAGTTGGAATTCTACCTTTCTTTGGTTATACCTTGGGATCACTTAGCTTTTCCTTCTCTAAATGATGTCAAATTCTAAAAATTCTGCACATTTTCTGCTGTACATTATCATGGACGAGTAGTTTCCTTTTCTTGGACATGGGAGAGTAGCTACCATGTCATAGCATGTATGGAACATGACAATTTCGTACTAAATGCTATGTTGCTTGTTTTTCCACCTAGTGAGTACCGGTTTCCTCTTTTCTGCATGTATGACTGGCCACCTTATGTGTATGTTTTATGCTCTTTTGCTTGATATGAGAAGATAGGTAGGAGAGTAAGGAGGTACTCTCTTGGCAACTCCTTTACCATGAGAGTGGAAATTATGGAGTTGAGGAGTAGGTTTGTGATCCAAAATGAAATTCATACATGGGAATGTTGAATTGATTTAGGATCGTTGTACTTGCACCGAGAGGTGAAGTGCAACATACAACTCTCTTTTAAAACAAGTGCTTAGTATGTTTAAATTTCATGCTCCTATTGTATGCTATGATGTGTGGATGAAATCCTAAGTTCAATATACTTCCATATCTGAATTTTAATCTCCTTTTTGTAATTGATTATTGTTTGTTTAATTGTGAAATTCTAGTTTAATCAACCAAATCACTTTTAAAATGGTCTAGATTGTTGAACCTTAGCACTGTTGTGTTTAATTGATTGCTTAAGATCCTCATGTTCGATCTCGACTACGACTACTTCCATATAGTTGGAGGAATTGGTTAAGTTGAGTAAAAGATCTTCTACAAGTTTGAAACTCATTAGTGTAATACACCAACAAGTTTTTGGCACCATTGCCGAGGAGCTATAGTCAATGTAATTAGAGTAACAAGTACTAACTAGTATTCGAGACCAGATCACCATTTCCACTTCCAAATTTTCATATACCTTTTAGTTGTGTTCTCAATTCCTCTTGTCATTTCTTAGGTTGTATACATCGCTCGCAAAGAGGTCTTCAAACATCAACATTGTTAGACATTGAAATCGAGCGTACCCTTTCAAGATTAAGAAGAGAAAGGAGAGTAGAACAACCACTGCTAAGAGGTGTTCCACCATCACCACCACCACCATCTTCTTCACCCTTTGAAGAAGCTACACCAAGTGATCCAACCATGGATGACAACCGTCCTTTGAAGGATTTTGCAATGTCGGTCGCTACAAACATTTGTGGGGTCATTGATCTGCCTGTGGTAGAAGCGAACAATTTCTCTATTTCTCCTTCCATGATGAAGATGATACAACAGAACCACTTTGGAGGTACAATCAATGAAGATCCAAATCTTCATGTGGCTGAGTTTTTGGAGTATATGAATACCTTCTGAATCAACTGTGTATTTGTTGAAGGAGTACGACTAATGCTATTTCCTTTCACTCTAAGAGATAGAGTCAAGGTGTGGCTTTTGTCTCTTCCAAAGAGGTCAATCAAGAGCTGGGACCAACTTCTAAACGCTTTCCTTTCAAAGTATTTCCTGCCAAGCAAGACATCCCAACTAAGGAATCATCTCACCAACTTCTCTCAAAATGATGAAGAAACTCTGTATGATACATGGGAGAGGTTTAAAGACCTTCAACATCTTTGTCCCCACCATGGGTTGACCAACTGGCTGTTACTTCAAACATTCTATAATGGTCTGTTTGAAAACACTCGATTGACACTGGATGCTGCAACTAATGGAGCATTGATGACTAAGTCTTATACAGAGGCTTTTGACATC
Organism: Alisma plantago-aquatica; assembly: GCA_963693085.1. Taxonomy (NCBI): domain Eukaryota; kingdom Viridiplantae; phylum Streptophyta; class Magnoliopsida; order Alismatales; family Alismataceae; genus Alisma; species Alisma plantago-aquatica. The sequence continues at coordinate 942,174,803 of OY856412.1, read as the reverse complement.
ATCGAAGACACAACCCTCAACCATTGCCAATGGAGATCAGATAGGAGAGCACAATCATCCTCTACAGCTAGTTCTTCAATCGGGAGGCAAAGAGGGAATCATACTGTTGATTTGGTTGATCTTATTGCTGCTAAACTTGTTGTTCTTACACAGAAGTTTGAGAAGATGACTACTTTGCAAATCAAATCAACTACAATGATATGTGAAGCTTCTGGTAACTCAGGATATACTTCTCCCTCATGTTTTGCCCCTAACATGAATGAAGGGAGCCTAGAACAAGACAATACTGTTGGGATGCAAGGGAACAAGCAGTATAATCCCTATTCCAACACCTATGATCTGGGATGGAGAGATACTCCTAATTTCTCCTACCGGAACATAAGCAACGCTCATAATTTCCAACATGGATAACAACAACCATAGCAACAACAACACTTCAACTGGTAAAACAACGGGAATCCACTGGGTTTCAACAACAACAAGGGTTACCAACAACAAAAACAACCCCAAAGTTCTTCCTTGGAGGCTATGATGGAGAAGTTCATCTCCAAACAGATGCAATAGAATGAAGAGTTAAGGAGTAATGACAAGCTCTTGAAGGATGTGATTGCTCAAACCTATCAAAAAGTGGAGGGCATTTCCACTCACACAAGGATGTTGGAAAATCAAATTTCCCAACAAGCTTTGACATAGCAAAAGAACACCCAATGTGGTTCTCTTCCAAGCCAACCAGAGGTGAATCCAAGGCAGCAAGCTAATGCCATCACCTTGAGAAGTGGAGTTAAAATCCACAGATCTTCTTCACCGAAGGATAAGAATGTAGAAATCGTCGATGATGAAAAGCTTGACACTCCTACAGAAGGTAAAGGTAAAGGTACAACTGAGGTACCACTTTCTTTTAAGGTAAATGCACCATTCCCGCAAAGGCTTGCAAACACGAAGGAGGACTCAAATTTTAGTAAGTTTATGGACATTTAAAAAAATCTTTATGCCAACCTTCCATTAGCTGAAGTTATTGTAGAGATGCCTTCATATGCCAAGTTCCTAAAGGACATTCTTACAAAAAGGAGAAAGGTAGACCAAGTAGAGACCATGATGCTTTCTGAAAGAATTAGTTCTATCATTAAGAATTGACTTCTTGAGAAGCTAGATGACTTGGGAGCCTTTACTCTACCATGCAAGATTATGACACCAATTTTGACAAAGGTCTTGTAGAACTTGGTGCTAGTATCAGTCTCATCTTGTCTACTATGTGGAAAGATCTAGATCTTGGAGATCTAAAGCTGACAAAGATGGCCATTGAGCTGGCCAATCATTACATCAAATACCCAAAAGGTATCGTGGAGGATGTGCTAGTGCAGATTGGTAAACTCTATATCCCTTGTGATTTTATAGTGCTAGATATGGTAGAAGTTCCTTCAAATCCCATTCTTTTTGGGAGGCCTTTCCTTAGAATAGCTGGATGCCTAGTTGACGTTCGCGAAGGCAAACTCACACTCTGAGTTGGCGAGAAAGCCATGGAGTTTTTTTTTGTATATGATGCTATGAAAGCACCCTCTCATGTAGAAGAAATCTATTTTATGGATTCTATTGATTCTATTGTATAAGAAGATCATGATGTTACCAACTGATTATGAACTACTGTGATGATGATGAAGGTATGAATAATGGATCATAAAATTTTGGGGTATTTTCAATTTATAAACTAGATGCTACTAAAGAAGACACTCCAATTATTGATGATAAAGTCAAAGACAATGCAGCCGGAAGAAAGGTAGAACTTAAAGCCCTTTTACCAGGGCTAAGGTATACATTTCTTGATTCCGACTCTACTTCGCTTGTGATAATTAATAATGAGTTAATCAATGAACAAGAAAGTAAATTTCTTTCCGAATTGCGTTTGTATAAAGACGTTATTGGTTACTCAGTCGATGGTTTGAAAGGCATTCATCCATCTATTTGTATGCATCGAATAAATATGGAGGATGATGCTAAACCCACCATTGAACTGCATAGACGCTTAAATCAAAATATGCTTGAGGTGGTTAAAAAGGAAAATTTTAAGTTGGTTGATGCTGGTATCATCTACCCTATAAGTGACAACCCTTGGGTTAGTGCCATCCACGTGGTACCTAAGAAGGGGGGTGCAACTATCATCAAAGGGGACAATGATGAGTTGATTCAAACATGTATTGTCACATGATGGCGTATGTGTATTGACTATTGGTTCTTGAACAAAGCAACCCAAAAAGATCATTTTCTGTTGTCGTTTATCGATTTGATGCTTGAACGCCTTGCAAAACACTCCTACTTCTGTTACTTGGACGAGTATTCTGGGTTTTTCCAGATTCCTATCTACCCTCCTGACTAAGAGAAAACCACTTTCACATACACGTATGGAACTTATGCTTATCGTCACATGCCTTTTGGTCTTTGCAATGCACCAACGACATTTCAACGATGCATGATGGCTATTTTTTCTGATTTTATTGAAAACATAATGGAGTTTTTTATGGATGATTTTAGTGTTTATGGAGATTCTTTTGATCAATGTTTATGCAACCTGTCATTAGTCTTAGCCTGCTGTAAAGAGGTTAACCTGGTACGAAACTGGGAGAAGTTCCATTTCATGGTACAATCCGGTGTAGTATTAGGTCATGTTATATCTAACAAGGGTATTGAGGTTGACATGGCCAAATTGTAAGCTATTGAAAATATGTCTACTCCTTCTTCAGTCAAGGTCATGTGCAGTTTCCTTGGTCATGTAGGTTTCTATAGAAGATTTATCAAATATTTCTCCAATATTGCAAAGCCATTATGTTCCTTACTTGCCAAAGATGCTAATTTCATATTCAATGATGATTGTCATACCGCCTTCGCCAAGCTAAAGGACACTCTTATTTCTACACCAATCATTCAACCACTGGACTAGAACACTCCATTTGAACTGATGTGTGACGCAAGCGATTATGTAGCGGGAGCAGTCCTAGGACAACGAAAAGATAAGAAGCTTCATGCCATATACTATGCAAGCAAGACCCTAGATGAAGCACAAATCAATTACACAACCACAGAGAAGGAGATGCTTTCTATAGTGTGTGCTTTTGACATATTTTGATAGTATTTGGTAGGATCTAAGGTGATTGTTTATACAGATCATGCTACAATAAAGTATTTGCTCAATAAGAAGGATGCAAAACCTCATCTCATTCACTGGATACTACTTTTGCAAGAGTTTGATCTTGAAATCTGAGATAAGAAGGGGACATAGAACAATGGTGTAGATCACCTTTCTAGATTGACTACAGATGTTGGAGATTGTTTGCCTATTGAAGATCATTTGCCTATTGAAAAGATTTATGTATTATCGTCCAACCAAGTGCCGTGGTTTGCAGACATTACAAATTTCCTTGCTACAAGACAACTACTTCCAGGCTTGACATACCAACAAAAGAAGTTCTTCCATGATGTGAAGTTTTACTATTGGGATGACCCCTTGTTGTTCAAACATGGGAGTGATGAACTTATTTGTAAGTGTGTCGCAAAAGAAGAGATTGCTACCATTATTTCTAAATGCCATGCCTCTCCTTATGGAGGCCACTTTGGAGGAGAAAAGATTACAACTAAGATCCTACAAGCAGGTTTCTATTAGCCCATGTTGTTTAAAGATGTCAATCTATTTGTAAAAGCTTGTGATAAATTGATGCGATGATTTTCAGTCGCATTTATACACCTGTTTGATATGTGTTTTATGCTAATTATTAGTCATTTTTATGGTTAATGTTGCATAATTCATCAACTTTGGTCTTTGCTACTATTTTATGTCAAATCCCTTTAATTTCATCGTTTTGAGCATCAATTGTCAAAATATTATTATTTGTGTGAATTTATGTGGTTTCGTGTTTGAATTTCATGAAAAACAACTATCTGCTTCCGTCGATACCATCGACCGGACCACAGGCTGCCAGCAGCGAGTATCAGCAAAAAGTCGATACTATCGACATGGATGTCGATGGTATCGAGCTATCATCAGGTTGCTGGCGAAGAAGCAGTCGATAGTATCGACACCAAGTCGATACCATCGACGCACGGAGGCTACAGCGACGCAAAACGACAAAACCTTCGCTACAGGGTAGTCGATACCATCGACCCGCGTCGATGGTATCGAGACTACATCAGGCACTCAGACGAAAGGAAAGAAGGGCTGCCGCTACCACACTGGGTCGATACCATCGACCCGCGTCGATGGTATCGACACCGTAAGATATGCGTTTTTTTCAGAATGATCTTAATCGGATGGCCGTGGTTAATTAGCGACCTAATGAGGGAGATATACCTAATGACGGCCACCCAGAAGTGGAGAGCATCTATTTAGCCATTGCACAAGTACCGAGGAGCAGTAGAGAGGAGAACGGAGGCCAGAAGCTCATACCAGTTGATCCGGACACCAAGACGACGGATTCCACCACCGAAAGGCGGGAGAACACGTGTTCTTCGCGAAGGATCAACCGGTTCTTCTCCATTCAGGGGTTTCACCTCTCATTTCACGTGTTTCATATGATTTCTGCTATCTCTACCTTGTACTTGTTTGAGATGAACATGCGGGGCTAATCCCCTTCGTCTTTAGGACCGGGAGTAGCCTGGAATTCATTGTATGGCAATTTTATAATAGTAATTCATATTTTATCTCTTAAAGCCATGGTATAATTTCGTTTTCTCAATATGTTGTTATGCTTGATCACCATAAAAATAACCTAATGCCCTTCATCACTTTGAAAGAAGGATTAACGGCTGAAAAGAGATGGAATTCACATTAATCGACAAATCCCTTGACCAAGGTGGTGTAAAATTAATAGTGGATACTGAGAGATCGTTCATAATGCACCTAGTTTAGGGTATAGGTTACTACGACGGTGGAACCGACCTAGACTTAGGTAGTGAATTGCACCATGACAGTGGGCAATTCTGTTTTCAGGCCACTACCCAGATAGAGAGATAAAATTGAGGCATTATATAAAATCTAATACAATGAAAACCCATAGTGAAACCACAATCCTAAAGATACCCTTTTTAATTGATTAAATCAACATTTAATCGTTCGTTTGTTTTGTTTTATTTCTATTTTTCTTTTAATTTCAACAACAACTCTCAATTTGTTATTCGGCTTAGCTGATCGCAAATAGTTAGTAGGAGTCTCCAACAATTCCCAGTATCCCTGTGTTCGACTCGGGCCTCACAAAGGCATGTACTACTCGACGCGTTCACTTGCGTTTTAGCGCACAGTAAAAATTGCGTCAAGTTTTTGGCGCCGTTGCTGGGGATACAGCAATTTGTTGGCACTTCGAGTGTTGTGAGCGGCCACTCTAGGCCACTTTTTTATTTTTTTTATCATTCCAAAAATTCATAATCTATTTTCTGAGTATTTGCAATCGTCAGACACAGTACTAAGTTAAAATTTCCATTTTCAGGTATTGTGCATGGTACAGACACAAAGTACTGACTACGTAGGTCGTGCACTAGAGGTTCCGCTACCGAGACCAGACGATGAGGAAAGCCACAATCGAGACCAGTTAGAAGAAACAGAGTCAGAACCTGAACAAGAAGAGATGGATGAGCCACATACAATATGGGAGAAGATTAAGGCTTCTTCCGCATCCGCGTCAAAAGGGCCTATAAAGAAGCAAGCAATCAACATACCTACATATAAGATTGATCCGGCTTTGATAAATCTGGTGAAGTCCAATGCTTTTCATGGGCTCAAGAATGAGGACCCTGTCGCACACATAAGTCAGTTTGTTGAGAACTGTGACATGGTTAAAATCGACAGGTTTCCACAGGATGCACTTTATCTTAAGCTTTTCCCGAGTTCATTGGCAGGATCCGCGTGAGAATGGATACACAATTTAGATGATGAGTTTGTGGAGTCCTGGGACCATATGGTGGAGGTTTTCTTTGAGAGGTTCTTTCCTCCTGAGAAAACCAACGACATGATTAGAAAGATCCATAACATTACCCAACAGGCAGGTGAGACATATTCTGAGACCTGGGAGAGGTTTTAGGTCATGCTGAGACGGTGCCTGCATCACGGGCTAGATAAAGAAACACAGGTAAAGATCTTCTATTTTTCTCTCTCTGAGCACAATAGGAGCAACCTTGATTCAGCTGGGTCAGGATTCTTTTTGAACAACACAGACACCAGGTGTTGGGAGATATTAAAGAACATGGCTAGGAAACAATCATGGGGCGAAAGAGGCACCGTGGAGCAGGTCCGAGTAGTAGGAGAATCTAAGGCAATAAAAGAACTGAATGAGAAGATGGATCTTCTCACAAAGAAATTGCTCGCAAAGGAGGATACTGAGTCTGAGGATGAGGCTCAAGTGAAATTTATGAGGCAGTAGCCAGGTTACAGGAACAACGACTACGCATGGAGAAAGGACAAGAAGTTCTCGTGGAAGGATCCAAATAATTTTCTGCAGGATCCGGATGCCAAACCCCAGCTAGTAGTAGAGGATAAGAGCACAGAGCTGCTCAATCAGGTGATAAAGCAAAATCAAGAACTCATGACTACGTTCAGCCAACAAATTAAATAGCAAGGGGAGTTTATGAATCAGTTTGGGCAAACACTGCAAAGTCATGGGGCATAAATGAGGACCATTGAGACATCCATGGCACAGATGGCAGCAGAGATAGCCAGTTTGAAGAAACTGGCACATCTAGGTTTTCCGGGAAACACCAATGTTCCAGGGGGAAACCAATAGGCAAAGGCCATCTTGCTAAGAAGCGGCAAGAAGTTGTTAAATCCAAGGGCCGAGGAGACAAGCACACCACAAGCTGAAGTAGAAGGTGACGCCAATGAGGAGCAGCCCACACTGGCCACAGATTCAGTCAATGACACAGTTGTAGATTCTACTGAAGACTCGATTGCAGAGGAGGAAGGACCTCAGAAAAAGACACCCTATGTGCCACCTCATCAAAGGGCACAAGCAGTCCCGGTCCCGTATCCAAACTGTGCTAAGGCAAGGAAGGTAGATGTGCAATTTAAGAAGTTCTTAGACAGTTTCTGGAAGCTTTCGGTAAATATCCCTCTATTGGAAGCCATTGAGCAAATCCCGTCTTACGGGAAATTTCTAAAGGACGTCATTACGAAGAAGAGGAAAATTCCAGATACAGAGGTTGTCGTGCTCAAGGAGCAAGTGAGTGCCTTCATCATGGGCACTTTACCGCCAAAGAGGCAAGATCCAGGCTGTTTTAACATTTCTTGTTATATTGGAAAAGTCAAATTTGGTGAAGCATTATGTGACTCAGGGGCAAGCATCAACTTGATGCCCCTTTCTACATTCAAAAAGCTGGGATTGAAGGAGTCACGGCCAAGCAACATGACTATTCAATTGGTAGACAACTCAGTGGTAAAGCCATATGGAATATGTGAAGATGTGTTAGTGAAAGTGGACAGATTTGTTTTTCCAGCAGATTTTGTAGTCATGGAGATGCAGGATGAACATGGCAACGAGCTATTACTTGGACGTCCTTTCCAAGATACAGCCGATATGATTTTGGAGACGGGGAGAGGTCGTTTGACCTTGGGTATAGCCGATGACTGATTTGAGATGGTCATGCCTTCAAGTACAGTGTCGTCTAAAGCAAAGGAACAATGCCATTTGGTGAAACATCTGGATAATAATATTTCACTCTGTCTTGGGAAGCCTTTTCTGGACATGGCTCATGTGATGAGCAAAGTGGACAATGGAACTTTGGCTGTGGACATCATGGAACAGACAAAGGTAGTATCTTTGTGTAAAGCTGTGGGGTTCCCTAATGATGAGGATGAGGACATTCCGCCTTCTACGGAAGATGATGTTATTGCAATTTCTATTTTTGATGCATATCCTGAATTACCATTGGAGGCTTGCTTGGTAAATATTACACATGATTGGATGCGGAGCAAATCACTCAAAGAGTGCGCTAAAATGCTTCAGATGCTTCCATGCTTTTATGTGAGGCACTATGAAGATTTAGGTGAACTTCCCCCGCCGCTTCAATCATCTCTGACCAGCCCGCCAGAGTTAGAATTAAAGTCGCTGCCACCGCACCTCAAATATGTCTTTCTAGCTGCGGAAGACAAGTTACCGGTGATCATTTTCGCTTATTTGAGTGCGGATGAGGAGGAACAATTGTTGACAGTGCTGAAGAACCACCGGGGAGCTTTTGGGTGGTCCGTTGCAGATATCAAGGGGATTTCCCCTACATTGTGTCAGCACAAGATTCGACTCGAAGAGGGAGCCAAGCCCATGATCCAACCTCAACGACGTCTCAATCCAAGCATGATGGAGGTTGTGAAGAAGGAGGTTATTAAACTTCTTACTGCAGGTATCATTTACGCAATATCAGACTCGACATGGGTGAGTCCCACACAGGTAGTCCCTAAAAAGGGGGGAATTACTGTCACCCAAAATATTTTAAATGAACCTGTCACCACCCGATTGGTAACTGGGTGGCGAGTTTGTATTGATTACCGCCGTCTGAATGCTGCTACGCTAAATGATCACTTTCCTTTACCTTTTATCGATCAAATTCTAGAGCGTCTTGCCGGCCGATCGCACTTCTGTTTTCTCGACGGGTACTCGGGGTACAACCAGATTTCAATTGATCCTTCAGACCAAGAGAAATATACTTTCACTTGTCCCTATGGGACTTTCGTGTATCGCCGAATGCCTTTTGGTTTATGCAATGCACCTGTGACTTTTCAGCGTTGCATGCTTGCTATCTTTTCTGACATGGCAGAATGCTGTCTTGACGTATTTATGGATGACTTTTCGGTGTATGGTGCATCGTTTGATGAATGTCTCTATAATCTGGACAAAGTTTTACAGCGCTGTGAGGACACACATTTGGTCCTCAACTGGTAAAAATGTCACATGATGGTGACTGAGGGGATAGTGCTAGGACACAAGGTGTCTAGCAAAGGTTTAGAGGTGGATCCGGTAATAATTGAAGTCATTTCCAAATTGCCCCCACCAAATTCTGTTAAAGGGGTAAGGAGTTTCTTGGGACATGCCAGATTTTATCGTCGGTTTATAAAAGATTTTTCAAAAATCACGAAACCTCTATCCGAACTGCTTGAGAAAGACACTGTATTTGATTTCAATGACAAATGTCTACATGCGTTCGACGTGTTGAAGGAGAAACTAATTTCTGCGCCAGTTGTTCAAACGCCGGATTGGACTAAACCGTTCAAACTCATGTGTGACACTTCTAACTTTGCGGTAGGAGTTGTGTTGGGGCAGCGGGTGGAAAATAAACCCGCCGTGATTTTCTACACTTCAAAGACTCTGAATGACGCCCAATTAAATTATACAACTACTGAAAAAGAATTACTCACCGTTGTTTTCGCTTTTGAAAAATTTCGGCAATATTTAGTTGGATCTAAAGTAGTCGTTTGGACTGACCATGCCGCAATTAAATATTTAATGGAAAAAAAAGACGAAAAGCCTAGATTAATTAGGTGGATTTTGCTCTTACAAGAATTTGACATCAAAATCAAGGATAAAGCTGGGATTGAAAATGTTGTGGCGGATCATCTGTCTAGGTTAGAGAGGGTGGATGAAAAAGATTTACATATACCCATAACTGAGACATTTCCGGATGAACAGATTTTGAAAGTTACTTCTAAAGACCCTTGGTTTGCTGAGATTGTGAATTATTTGGCTTGCGGAATCATCCCAGAAGATTGGTCATACCAAGAGAAGAAAAGATTTTTCCATTCTTTACGATATTATTTTTGGGATGACCCGATTCTTCTTAAGCAATGCAGGGATGTTATCCTAAGAAGGTGTGTGCCTGAGGTGGAGTACGAGAGTGTTCTCCGTCATTTCCACACACTACCAATGGGAGGACACCACACTAGCTCTCGTACGTCAACTAAAGTTCTGGAGAGTGGCCTTTATTGGCCAACCTTGTTCCGAGATGCCTATGAGTTTGTAAGGCAATGTGATTCCTACCAACGAGCAGGTAATATCTCAAAGAGACAGGAGATGCCCCTAAATGTGTTCCAAGAAGTGTAAGTATTTGATCTGTGGGGCATAGATTTCATGGGACCCTTTGTGTCCTCAAATTCAAATTTATATATTCTTTTAGCAGTTGATTACGTGTCAAAGTGGGTAGAAGCAATACCCACCAGGACTAACGATTCCACTGTAATGTGCAGGTTCGTGAAAGAAAACATTTTCTGTAGGTTTGGAGTGCCCCGAATGATAATCAGTGATGGGGGTACGCATTTCAGGAATCATAAGTTCTCGGCATTGTTGAAGAAATATGGGGTCAAACACAACATATGTACCCCATATCACCCACAGACTCAAGGACAGGTGGAAGTCTCCAATCGCGAAATTAATAAGATTTTGGAGCGTACGGTGGCGTCCACGAGGAAGAACTGGAGTGCCCTACTACTGGATGCATTGTGGGTGTACAAGACGACTTACAAAACACCTATAGGCACCACGCCTTTTAGGTTGGCGTATGGTCGGGCTTGTCACTTACCGGTAGAGTTAGAGAACAAAGCACATTGGGCGCTTAGAAGGCTCAACTTGAGTTATGATGGAGCGGGGAGGAAAAGAATGCTTGAATTGAATGAGTTGGATGAGCTGCGGATGACGGCATATGAAAACTCGTGGATATACAAAGAGCGCACCAAGTTAATCCACGTTCGCCACATCCAGTTGCGCACGTTCAAGAAAGGAGATAGTGTATTGCTGTTCAATTCACGACTGAAGTTGCATCCCGGGAAGCTCAAATCTCGGTGGAGTGGGCCGTTCATGGTAGAAGAAGTCAAACCACACGGCGCAATCTTGGTGCGTGATGGTGAGACCACGTTTTTAGTGAATGGACAAATATTGAAGCTCTACTTTGGTGAAAATTACAAGAGGAAGGTGAATGAGGTCAAACTCATTTCACTTTCAGATGAATGAGGTGCCCTAAAGTCATCTAGCCTAAGACGTTAAATAAGGGCACTTGTTGGGAGGCAACCCAACCATCGATAACTTAGTGTAGTTCATGTACAATCGTAGGTTGATTTGTTTTAGTTCAATTTTAGTGTAAAAAAAAAGATACCGTGATCGGTTTGTTCCTTGTGCAGGCTGAGGCAGAGTCGATACCATCAACACACTGGTCGATGGTATCGACCATGGCACAGGTTGATGAGTGTGGATTTTGCTCTGCATCGATACCATTGACGGCCTCGTCGATGGTATCGACCTACCTACAGGCAGGTCATGAAGAAAAAGTTGATGGTATCAAGATGCCTGTCGATACCATCGAGATCTCTGAAGATTTAGAGAAGCAATCGACTCAGGAAAGTCGATACCATCGATGGGCGTGTCGATGGTATCGACACATTCAAGTGAAAAAGGCGGCGGCCGGGCCTCGCGAGGATTTGCCCTGATCAGAGGGTCGATACTATCAACTTCTGTCGATGGTATCGACCATCCACGTCACCGATCCGCGCGAACAAATCAACGGCGATCGCGGCATCAAGATGGTCGATCCAGGTGCAGCGTCGATACCATCGACCCATGTCGATGGTATCGACACGTCAGCGATCCGGGTTTCCAGATCCAGCCATCGACGACCGTCGATACCAGTGAGGGGGCAGATAGCATCGACAAGTGTCGATACCATCGACTCATGTCGATCGTATTGACGGGTCAACAGTAGCGCTGACCAAATATATTTAAGGGGAGTGATTGCATCAGTTGACGTCACGCTTTCATAGCAACTTCCTTTTCTTGTGCCGAGCGACCCCCTGAGACTTCCAAGCCGATGACGAGCAGCACCGAGCGAAGGTCTTCATCGAGCGGAGATTCAACTCTCCAAACGTCACCGAGCTCTCTTTCAGATCCCCATTTCTCGTCGCAAACATGGTGTATGTGGCCGGATCTTCCTCCTCACACGCAAATCCGATGGACATTCCGGAATTTGTGCCACCACCGCCATCATCGATCACACGTCCCTGACTTGTCCATCCTTCCTCGGAGGTCCGGAAGATCTACAAGGAGATCATGCAGAGGAAGATAGAGCCCACCCGGTATGTGGACTGGGAAATGATCCGAGATCTCGGATTTGAGGCCAACTTGGCCTACGTTCTGAAGGGGCAGGCCCACCACACACCAATAAGGCCTGGCGAGCTGGAATTTCATGCAGATGGCCAGCCGTTCTTCGGCGACTGGCCCACGTATAAGGAATTGGTGGCGGAGTTCGTGGCGTCGCTGGACGTCTGTGTTGTGCCCAACGACATCGTAACTACCGATCGTGAGTGGATCAAGGGCCGAGTGTCTTTCCGGCTGTACAACCATGACTACACCCTCACGCTCAAGCAGTTCAACATGATATTCAACTGGAACCATTCGCAGTACGACCATCGATGGCCGGACAACCGCACCGACTATGATGCCATTTTCTCCGAGCTGGTGACGGTGCCGCAAGGGAAGTCGGTGAGCTACCACAATGCCGTGGTAACCGATTTCGAGCACCCTTTCGTCCGGGTACTGCACCGGATGTTGAGTTCTACGCTTTTTTCCCAGGGTGATCTGGCCCTCAGCAAATTTCAGGGGTCAGACCTATTCTTTCTGTATAAACTCCTGAAGAGACAAGAATGCAATTGGGGTGCCTTCTTTCTGCAACGAGTATTGGACGTGAAGAGGAGTACGAGGAAAGCCCTGATTCACTTTGGCGGGCTTATCACTAAGCTGGCCATCTACCTGGGGTTGAATCTCCAATAACTGACTCCTCTCTCTATAAGAAGCAAGGTGAACTTGCAACATCTACACCGGTCCAATCTCCTCCTTCTTCGAGATGGTTTGGTGTATGTGCATTGCCACATCAACCATGCCTATCAGGAGTGCTCGTTGCCTGATCCGGTCTTCAACATTGAGGGGGCGCAACACTTCTGGTGGCCAATCATAGCCATCACCGACTCCGATGATGAAGGTGGCAACAATGGTGGCGGCAAAGGAAATGACGGCGAGGCTGAGGAGGAAGAGGAGGCATTCACACCTCTTCGAGCACGAGTGGCACCCCGAAAGCGTCCTCGGATGCATCCGGGTGCATCTTCATCATCACAGCCTACGCCGCCACCACCACCACCCTCACAGCCCAGCGAGGATGCCTATTCTATGCAGGGCTTGTACGTGATGCTGCAAGACATCCAGCAGACCCAACATGGCCACACAACCACTTTTGCCGGTATTCAAGATACTACCAACCAGCTCTTTGTCAATCAGCAGGCGATTTTTGAGAATGAGCGCCTTCTTTTCGAGAATCAGCAGAACATCCATGATAGGTTGCATAGGATCGAAGTGCAACAATAGCCGTTTTTCGATCATTACTGGAGCCAGAATTATTTTGGGGGGTATCCACAGCCTCCGCCGATGCCCCAGTACGATCCGACATTCCAGGGGCAGTACCCGTCTTGGGACCCCACGACGCCACAGTACCCGCCTCCACCACCACAGGAGTGATCCGGTATCACTGTTCCAATCTTTAAGTTTGTTTTTGACTTTGAGGCCATAGTCGAATTCAAGCTTAGGGGGGAGGTAGTTGGAACATCTTTATCTTTTATTGTTTTTTTTAGTTTTTAACTTTATTGTTTTTGTTCTTGTTAATTGTTTCTTGCAATTTTAGTTTTTGTAGGATCCACATGCTATCTAGTGTAATCGTGGATGTCATAAAGTTTGTGTCATCTCATTAATTATGCATGGGAAAATCAAGGGAAATTTAAAATTTTGTGTGTGTTTGCAAAGCTTGTCTTGTTTAACCTTGGGCACATATCCTACGAAAATGATTGGTTTTGTCAACTTTAAAACAAAATTTGACAACTGTACTCCTAATGATTCATGAAAGTGGACGGAAATGGTTGTTTGAGCCTAAACTGACCAAATGGTAATGAGACTCTAATTGGATGTAAGAGAGAGAAACCTCTTAACTACTACACATGTCAGTAAGGAGGGACACATAATATCTTTCTAAGGTTCAATCATCTAGTCTTGTGATCTTTCCACCTCATTGTTTTCACAATCCACCACAAGAATTGGAAGTACTTTACAGTTTTAACTTCTTTGACATCATTTCATATAGATAGGTCCTGCATTGAATTTATTTCCATATGTTTTGCATAAAAAAAGAAAGAACAAAAAATTAGAATAGTGATACATGCACATTACCCTTAGGTGCATGCCATGTAGTTGCATGCATAATTTTCATGCATAAAGTATATCATGTATCTCAATTTTCTCCAATGGTGAATTAAACTGTTCCATACCTTCTAAGTAGTGCAAATTTCTGAGTATGAAGAAAAATAAGCCCACTAAAATATTCATTATCAATTATGGATACAAGGGTTGAAAAAAGGAAAAAAAAGGAAAAGAGAAAAATTTGAAAAATCTGCATTAAAAAAAAGAGTTATGTAGAAGCAACAATAATAAGAAGGAGAAAGGAACATAATATCACCTGCATTTCAAGATAATTGAGTACATGATGTAGCTTAATTAGATGTCCATTTCGTTTCGAGATGGATGGTTAGTACATGCATCATTCCACCCAATTTTAGGCATTAGGGCAATTTTCATGTGCATTTGCATCATTTAGGACATTTTTGTTTTATGTATGTTGAAACTGTACAATACTTCCACTTTCTTCCATGAACCACCCATCTTCATCCACCCGTTGCTCGGATTGATAGGCCACCAGGAATTTCTCCTCACTAAGGTATATCAGGAGAACTGCTTCCATGTAGATGGTAGTTAGGGCGAGCAACGTAGTATAGGAGATCACAAGATGCACCAAGTCAGAACCGGTGAGTTTTATTATGTTAACTGCCTTATGTGATAGTGTTCATCAGTTTTGAGGTCAATTTCTTTTATGGATGATTACTGTCGCCTTCAGGGTAATTACCGTTCCGTGGTTAGAGAGCGCCGGTATGAGAATGTCCGGTGGGAGTCATATGGGATGTTGGGTGTGGTGTGTTGTTTTTCAGTTGACATTAGCAATTCTATTCTAAGGATTAGTTGCTCGAGGGAGAGCAACGTTCAAGCTTAGGGGAGTTTGATGCGATGATTTTGAGTCGCATTTATAGACTTGTTTGATATGTGTTTTCTGCTTTTATTAGTCATTTTTATGGTTAATGTTGCATAATTCATCCACTTTGGTCTTTGCTACTATTTTATGTCAAATCCCCTTGATTTCATCGTTTTGAGCATCAATTGTCAAAATATTATTATTTGTATGAATTTATGTGGTTTCGTGTTTGAATTTCAGGAAAAACAAGTATCTGCTTCCATCGATACCATCGACCGGACCACATGCTGCCAGCCGCGAGTATCAGCAAAAAGTCGATACTATTGACAGGGATGTCGATGGTATCGAGCTATCATCAGGTTACTGGCGAAGAAGCAGTCGATAGTATCGACACCAAGTCGATACCATCGACGCACGGAGGCTACAATGACGCAAAATGACAAAACCATCGCTACAGGGTAGTCGATACCATCGACTCGCGTCGATGGTATCGAGACTACATCAGGCACTCGGACGAAAGGAAAGAAGGGTTGTCGCTACCACACTGGGTCAATACCATCGACCCGCGTCGATGGTATCGACACCGTAAGATATGCGTTTGATTCAGAATGATCTTAATCGGACGGCCGTGGTTAATTAGCGACCTAATGAGGGAGATATACCTAATGACGGCCGCCCAGAAGTGGAGAGCATCTATTTAGCCATTGCACGAGTACCGAGGAGCAGTAGAGAGAAGAACGGAGGCCATAAGCTCATACCAGTTGATCCGGACACCAAGATGATGGATTCCACCACCGAAAGGTGGGAGAACACGTGTTCTTCGCGAAGGATCAACTGGTTCTTCTCCGTTCAGGGGTTTCACCTCTCATTTCATGTGTTTCATATGATTTCCCCTATCTTTACCTTGTACTTGTTTGAGATGAACATGCGGGGCTAATCCCCTTCGTCTTTAGGACCGGGAGTAGCCCGAGAATTCGTTGTATGACAATTTTATAATAGTAATTCATATTTTATCTCTTAAATCTGTGGTATAATTTCGTTTTCTCAATATGTTGTTATGCTTGATCACCATAATAATAACCTAATGCCCTTAATCACTTTGAAAGAAGGATTAACGGCTGAAAAGAGACGGAATTCACATTAATCGACAAATCCCTTGACCAAGGTGGTGTAAAATTAATGGTGGATACTGAGAGATCGTTCATAATGCACCTAGTTTAGGGTATAGGTTACTACGACGGTGGAACCGACCTAGACTTAGGTAGTGAATTGCACCATGACAGTGGGCAATTATGTTTTCAGGCCACTACCCAGATAGAGAGATAAAATTGAGACATTATATAAAATCTAATACAATGAAAACCCATGGTGAAACAACAATCCTAAAGATACCCTTTTTAATTGATTAAATCAACGTTTAATCGTTCGTTTGTTTTGTTTTATTTCTATTTTTCTTTTAATTTCAACAACAACTCTCAATTTGTTATTCGGCTTAGCTGATCGAAAATAGTTAGTAGGAGTCTCCAACAATTTCCAGTATCCCTGTGTTCGACTCGGGCCTCACAAAGGCCTGTACTACTCGACGCGTTCACTTGCGTTTTAGCGCACAGTAAAAATTGCGTCATAAATGCCAAAGAACCAGAGGAATTTCTAGACGTGATGACATGCCTCATAACTCTATCTTGGAGATTGAGGTATTCGTCGTATGGCGAGTTGATTATATGGGACCATTCCCATCTTCATGTGGTTACTAATATATTCTCGTCACTGTTGAGTATGTCTCTAAATGGGTTGAGGCCATCCCAACCCAAGCACCGGATGCAAAGTATGTGGTAAAGCTTTTTTAGAAAATCATTTTCCTTCTCTTTGGAGTTCCAAAAGCTGTAATCTCAGATGGTGGTACACATTTTGTTGAGAAACAATTCAATAACCTTCTTTCTAAATATGGAGTCACACATAAGATCTCTACGCCTTATCATCCTCAAACTTTTGGGCAAGTAGAGGTTTCAAATCGACAACTTAAAGGCATCCTAGAGAAGGCAGTGCCTAGCTCAAGGAAATATTGGGCATTGAAGATAGATGACACACTATGGGCATATCATACAGCTTACAAGACCATAATAGGTACAACCCCATTCAATCTTATATATGGTAAATCTTGCCATCTTCCTCTGGAATTAGAGCACCATGCATTATGGGCTATAAAGTTTTTAAAATTTGACATGAAGAAAGCAGGTGAAAAGCATCTTTTGTAGCAACAAGAACTGGAAGAGCTAAGGCTTGATGCATATGAAAATGCAAAGCTCTACAAAGAAAGAACCAAGATGTGGCATGATAAGAGAATCTAGAGGAAGGATTTCAAAGAGGGAGACAAAGTGCTACTGTTCAACTCAAGACATAACCTATTCCCTGGAAAACTAAAGTCAAAGTGGTCCAACCCTTTTCTCATGTTTGAAGATTTTTCCTTATGGAATGTTGAATTGCAAGGCAAGGATGGAACATTCAAAGTAAATGAGCAATGTTTCAAGTTGTACACTTTGAGAGATGAAGTTCACAAGCGAGTTTCTTGCTCCCTTCAAGATGCATGAATGACAATGAAGAGTCTCACTCCAGACTCTAAATGGAGGACCTCAGGGGGGTTTAACCCACATTAGGATAGATTTCTTTTCTAGTCTTTTGAGTAAAAAAAATACTATTTAGTTTTGTAAATAAGTTTGTCATGGATGAATGTAATAATCTAGACAATTATATTGCATATCTGGTATAAATTATGTGTTGATAAAGGTTATTTTCTACAGAAACTATAGAAGACACGATGTGTCTTTATTTTACACACGTTGTGTCCCCAATCTTAGAACTCAACAGAATGAGTGTTATCTCCAAGAATACGACATGCCTACACTTAGACACTCCGTGTCATAATCCAACAACTACACATGTTCTCAATTGGAATAAAGAACACGACGTGTCCTATTTTGCACACGCCATGTACTCAAGTAGAGGATGAAGGATGTAAGAAATCTAGAAAGCAAGCATGATGTGTCTTTATTTAAACACACCGTGTTCCTCATCAGAGAAAGAAACATCAATTACTCTGAGGATATACACGCCGTGTCCAATATTATACACGACGTGTATCCTAACAGAAGGATAAAGAAGCAAATTTCTGGAAAAAAAGTTACAGTGTGTCTTTATTTGCACACATCGTGTATCTTATCAGTGCATTTGGCCATTTGAACTTCTAGAATATCACACGTTGTGTACAAAATGGAACACATTGTGTCATTTATTATAGAAAATGAGTTCTGTTATGATAAACGACGTGTCTTTATTTGCACACGCTGTGCCTTTTGTCAAAAAAATAGATTTAAAACCTAGCACATGGCCGTCATTTTCACTGAAACTATCATTTGAGCCATGTGAGATCTAGAACCCTAGCACCTTCTCCATAGCTGCTGTGTACAATAGCAGCAGCCAGCCGCCGCCATACTGCGTTCACGGCCGTGTCCATCTTGACCTCGAAGCAAGCCGCCGTCGCCTCCGTGTGTCTAGCCTGCTCACGACGTGTTTCCTGCAAGCAGATCCACCACCGCCATCTCTTTCTCCCACGGCTGTGTGCCCTAGCCAAGCAGTGCTAGTGCCATCATCAAGAATGAGCCGCCAACATCCTTTTCTTCTTCAAGCAAGCTACCGTCATCTACAACCTCAAGCCGCCACATACTTCTCAAGCAAGGTCATGAGAAAGGATCCATCATATTTCCCTCCCGACACCTCCACGATGCCAAGGAGATCACCATCCATGCCACCGCTATTCCCGTGACCATTCCGTGAAGCCAGCCTCAAGCAACCACCACCCCCTCCTCTTTCTTTCCCACAAAAATCCGATGATTTGCAACCTGCAAATTTTCCACAGTGCCCAGGCACATAGCGTGTACCATTTTGCACATGACGTGTGCACTACAGTCAGAGCTGGTTTTTGTTTTAGACACACAACATGTCTATTTTATCACACAATGTGTGATTTCCTGTCAGTGGCTGATATGGCCCCGGTCAAGCAAATAAGCAACTGCAAGCACGATGCCATCTCCTCCCAAGCGTCAGGATACGTGTCTAGCATGTAGTTTCAGGTCACCCAAGAAGAGGATCCAACTTACCAGTTCTTGATTGCACGGAGAGTTCTACCTACTCGATTTTCTTGCGAGCAAACCATGATGACTCTAGGCTTCAAGGATGAGGTCCTCATGCACCTACAAGACTTGGGGTTGAGCTACGTCTACCTGACGATATCAAAAACTTACCCCCGTCTTGTTTATGAGTTTTTGACGACACTCACCACCGAGCAGGACCCACAGAAGAAACTTGAGCCATTTGGTATTATACGTTTTAGGCATCCGGGTCGTCCTTTCAAGCTCACTTTTCACCATTTTTGTGAGTTACTAGAGTGTCACTATGAGGACGCCATTAGTTACCCAAACACTTTTCATACCGTCGAGTTTTGGTTCTACATTTTCGATGAGCAATAGTATGAAGCAAAACCAACCAGGGCATCCGAGGTCCACAAACCTATCTTCTGGTATATTCATCGCCTTCTTAGTATTAGAGTTTTTGCCAGGAAGGAAACACAAGTAGTTATTGGGAAGCAAGATCTCTTTTTCCTATGGGGCATGATGTATGAGCATGAGATTAATATTTCTTTCTACATTCTTCAATGTTTCTTTGAAATAAAGAAGGTGACGAAGAGGGATGTCAGTGACATCATGTGTGGTGGTTTGATTACCTTGATTGCAAAAAAGCTTGATGCCGATCTGACAGGTCTTGAGGCTGCACCGGGAAGGAACCTGGTAGATATTCAATATCTTCTCTCTGCAAGCTTGATCACAAAGATTCCAGGTTGTGACAACAAATTTTGTCAGTTCTTTGATGAGGATCAGTATATTGACCTTCCAGATCCAGAGCATGCCACCTTGGAGAACAAGGACAACTGGAAGGTCATGTTTGCCACTAATGAGGAGATAGCAACAACCCAAGCTGTTGATGATACCGGGCCAGGTCCTTCAGCCCCTCTTGCTTCTTATGCTCCACCACCTCCCTCCACCAGCACCCAGACAGAGTATTTCTGGGCAATGCCTGATGTTAGGCATCTGTATGGCTATGTGCAGTAGCAGTTTGATCACATTGACCGCCGCCTGGACCAGATGGGCACACAGTATACTACGATGCACGACATGGTCCACCACATGGATTCGTGATACATCGCTCAGGGTCACTACTCCTACCCGTAGCCATATCAACCGCCACCGCAGTAGCCAGAGTTCGCTCCATAGCCCACTCCGATGGATGTCCCAGGGGATGATCTTGTTAGCCAGTTCTTTCCGAAAGACCACAGGGGTGCTGGCCCCTCGTATTGATTTTTTTTCATCCATGACAGGTATATGGTTGATACCTCCATGAGTTCGATTGATACAATGAGGACACTACATATTTCAAGCTTGGGGGTATAACCATCCAGTAATGTAGTCTCTGTTTCATTTGCTTTTGCTTTTGTCATTTGTTTTTGTCATTTGCTTTTGTTGGTCTATTTCAGTCTTTTATTTTAGCATGTTTCATGTTCTGTATTTTCTCTTTATGGCAAGCTTGATATGAAATGAGGCTTTTGATATGGAATGAACTCTTGTATACTTGAATCATCTTGTACCTTGTACTTTTTTGTGCCATATGAAAGAATTAGTAAAGGACATGCGTAAATTAAATGGAAAATGAAATCCCCCATGTACATGATCTTGGTTTGTAATTGTAGCCTGAACTCTCAATTTTCACATCTTTGATTTTTAAATACATGTAATGGTCAAATTTTTTAGCGAATGAATCAAATCTACAACACTATTTAGAATACGTGATACTCTTGCCAAACAATTAGTGCATATATAATCGATTTTTCAGTGAAAAATTTGCAAATTAATGAATGAAATCTTATTAACTTAACCTTCTAGTTGACTCTCTCATGTTGTGCAAAATCTCTTTTATCATTTTCTCACTTTACCCAATAAAAGATGGCAAACATTCCACATATCATGCTAGACTAGTGTGAGTCCAATCTGGCAACAATGGTTAGGTGGTATGAAAATCAAAATAGGGTAAATATGACATCCCAACCGGCACTCCATGTGTGCGTAATCCTACATTAGCAGCCGAGTGCTGAAATCCCAAAAACCGATCATCACATCTTTTTGATAAAAGAGATCAATTGAGATTGTTAAATTTAACTAAGGTTTCATCATTTACATCAATAATAACTAAAAATTTGTGTTGGACATACACTGGTTGTTTGGCTTGACTATCCAAATCCTATTTAGTATTGTTTAGTTGATTGTTTTGTTTAATTTGTGACAACCTTTACTGAACTAAAACTTCTCTATCTTTGATGTTTGAATTGATATGATGGCTATGAAAATAAAATTTTTGTACATGGTTGGCTGAGATTATTGCATATCTTCATTTCGTTTAATTCACGCATGAACTTGAAAATTCTTTCATTTGTGTGGCTATGTTCTTTTTTCTTGAGGACAAGCAATGATTCAAGCTTAGGGAGATTTGTTGTGTGGTTTTCACATCAACTTTTCACTTATTTTCACACACAAATTCAGTTCATTTTGTTCTCATTTAGCCTCTATTCATATTACTTTTGCCACCTTTTTATTATTTTGCTTGTCCATCATGTGTATTGCAGATTTGCATCAAAGAAATCAAATTAGAGGTTTTCCAACTCAACTCTATCATATTTGGGACTTCTCCAAGCCTTGTAAACATCCATAATCTTATTTCTGCAGAAACAAAAATGCACACGGTGTGTCTTATTTTAGACACGACGTGTGCATTTCTAGAAGACCTATTGATGTGATCACAGAAGAAAAGTACACGACGTGTCCATAAAAGACACGATGTGTACATGGGGTGTTAGAACTTCGTCAAGCCTTTCTGGAAAAGTACACGACGTGTATTAAAATATACACAGCGTGTATGTGGGCATACATAACCAATTTCAGCCTTTATGGAGAAGTACACGACGTGTATTAAATAAGACACGACATGTACTTAACATATAAATAACTGCTCGAGACAGGACACGCCGTATCCAGAGAAAGACACGGCGTGTGCCTGTCAGTTTCAGCAAATTTTCAAATATGATTCCTTTCATTTTAAAAGAAAAAACCAGTCAAAGGAGTGGTTATCACTGGTCATTATTCAAAACTCTTTCATCCTAGAGCAAGGATAGAACAAAGAGGGCGATTTTGGAGGTAGAAGAGGGTGGTTTCTTGCAAAAGAACTTCATTCTTCTTCTTTTCTTCTCCAAGCTTCTTATCCAAGGTGCAACAGAGCTTCTTCACTCCACCAAGCTTCTTGGGAGAGAGGTTTGTCCGGTTTGGAATAGCTGTAGAAGTGGGATTTCATCCTCAAGTCAGAATTCTACCTTTCTTTGATTACACCTTAGGATTACTTAGCTTTTTCTTCTCTAAATGATGTCAAGTTCTGAAAATTCTGCACATTTTCTGCTGTACATTATCATGGACGAGTAGCTTCCTTTTCTTGGACATGGGAGATTAGCTCCCATGTCATAGCATGTATGAAACATGACAATTTTGTACTTAATGCTATGTTGCTTGTTTTTCCACCTTGTGAGTACTAGTTTCTTCTTTTCTGCATGTATGACTGGCCACCTTATGTGTATGTTTTATGCTCTTTTGCTTGATCTGAGAAGATAGGTAGGAGAGTAAGGAGGTACTCTCTTGGCAACTCCTTCTTTACCAGGAGAGTGGAAATTATGGAGTTGAGGAGTAGTTTTGTGATCCAAAATGAAATTCATACATGGGAATGTTGAATTGAGTTAGGATCATTGTACTTGCACCGAGAGGTGGTGTAACATACAACTCTCTTTTAAAACAAGTGCTTAGTATGTTTTAATTTCATGCTCCTATTGTATGTTATGATGTGTGGATGAAATCCTAAGTTCAAGATACTTCCATATCTGAATTTTAATCTCCTTTTAGTAATTCATTACTATTTGTTTAATTTTGAAATTCTAGTTTAATCAACCAAATCACTTTTAAAATGATATAGATTGTTGAACCTTAAAACTGTTGCATTTAATTGATTGCTTTTAGCTCCTTGTGTTCGATCTCGACTACGACTACTTCTGTATACTTGTGGGAATTGGTTAATTTGAGTAAACGGTCTTTTATAAGATTGAAATTTGTTAGTGTAATAAACCAACACTGGTGCAAGTAACGCGACACTAGTTTGGTAGAATTTGGAGAATTGATGTCTTCTCGAGTTTGATGCCTGTAAATAGAAAAATTAGCTAATTAAGCAACACAATCTATACATTACTAAAAGATAAGAATCTAGGGTTATTTTGGGCATATTAAGGCTATAATGAAACAAAACCATAAATAAATGTTTAGCATGCCTGAATTTGGGTGTTATCAGTGGTATCGACATTTTTTTATGAAATCCCTATTGAACATTTTAAGTAGGTCGATGGTATCGATAGTGGTGTCGATAGTACTGACTCTAACTTTGCCTACACACCAAACAAATGCATCAAGGTACCTTTTTACACCAATGTAAAATCTAACAAGATAAATACACAATTTAAACAGTGAAAAGTCCTAACAAAAGGTAAATGACAGAAATAAAATTGGGTTGCCTCTCATGAGCACCGTTATTTAATGTCTTAGGCTTGACAAGGTGATTTTCTTCAGCCTGGGTTGTCACAGGATGGTGGTGAAGACTCATCTAGCACTCATCTATCAGTCTAAACTCCACTCTATCATCATCTATCATGAGTGTCAAGTATCCTCACCCATGGTAATAATCACATTAGTCGTATCTTGGAAAAACCTTCATAACAACATCTCTGATCCTCCATCTCGTGCATATACATAACCACAAATTTGACATGGTATTTTAACTTACAGAATTTGACTAACACATCCTCACATATAAAGGTGAGAAGAATATGGTTAATAATCGATTAACCAATTGGTTAAAACTGAATGGTTAATTTATTTTGGACACTTTGGTTAATTTAATTTAGTTAATTGGTTAAATGATTAATTTGACGGTTAAATATATCTTCTAATGGTTAACTGAATTAACCAAATAGTCACAATATATATCTATTTTAAAATATTCCACACATATATATACCTACATAGTTGTACTTTTATTTAATAAAACCTCTGCATTTACGTACTTATTATGTTTTCATTAACCAAATATCTCTATATTACATGAAATACTACTATAATATAATAATTGTTTAAAATTTTGTGAGTAATTTCATGCAATACTATCATAATTGTGTTATTTGGTTAGCCAAATTAATTGACCAAATCAACCATTAACTGATTAACCACAAATGAATTAACTGACACTAATTTATTTAGGTTAATAGCTAAAATCTCAAATCAAAAATTGACCATTTAACCCAACTGAATTAACCATAAACGAATGAATTAACCAAATGCCCACCCCTACTCGCATATCCCATACGGCCTCACAATTGATCCATCCGCCTGCTCGATTTCCATGGATGTCTTTATTGATTTCTTCAATCCCAATTTCCAAAAGGTAGCAAGAGGCATGCAATTTATGCTCTCCCCAGAGTCACACTATGCTTGTTGAAAATGCTTGTTTTCTATAGAAAAAGGAATGTGTAGACATCCTGGATCTTTTCTCTTCATCGACAATCTTTCCTGGATCATTTCACTAACCACTTAATCATCATTCAAGATATCTATATCTTTTATCCGTTTCTTCTTGTTGATAATGTCCTTCAAGAATCTTCCATATGCAAGAATTTGTTCTATCAACACCACAAGTGGGATGTTGATGTGGAGATTTCTAAAGATGTTTAAGAGTGTGAAGGAATGTATGGAACATTAGGGATCTCCTCCCCTAAGATTTCTTCAATGCCACCTTCTAAAATAGAATTTTGTACATCTCCAGTAGATGGGATGATCTATGGATACTCCTTTGGTGCATGTGCTTCCTTGTTGATAGTGACAATGCCACTATGAAGTAGAACCTTCACCTATTCTTGTTGTACGTTCACCTTTTTTGGAACTGAAGGCGGAGACATAACAATGTTGTAACTTTGAAGTTCATTGTCTCGCATAACCAATGAATATGGGGTATTCTTATCACTTATTACCGACCTTGTATTTTCTATGGTCCATGTGTGAGCATACAACATTGGCATTCTGCATCCTCCTGGTCTTCCATATAGACTGTGGGGAAATGGGACTTTTGGCACATACACCTGATCCAGATCTGGAGTGTGTTGCTCTAGCAACTCTTGAGTAAAATTATCTGGCTCCTTGACATTTGAGACAAAATTTACTTGGTGATTCTAATGATATGTCTTTGTATTTTGAGGAAATACCTACTAAATGGGCTTCTTTATGGAAGCCACCACTGCTTCTATCTAAGAAATTTGATTTTTGATGTTACGGATCTGTGCGTCATGATTTTGTTGTACCCATTTTGTATGATCCAGTAAGGTCTCATTCTGACTCACTATCCTGCCTATAAATTCTTCAATTTTATCTATCTTACTTGGGCCTCTATCCTGTTGATATTGCTGACATAGGTACATGCAACCCCCCTCTTTAACTCTAGATGAGGTGCCCAATTTTTGCTCAATCTTCCTTGTGACTCTCTCGAATTTGGGCTTTGACTTTAGTGATCTACCTTGATTCCATAGCACTTTTAATTATTGTTGTTGCTTATCATTCCTTCCCCCATGACTAATTCTTGGCCATGTTCTTTAGGATATCATGACACATGGTGGCTTTATTGTTTAGGAAGAAACCTACTCCTGTGCTATCTAGACTAGTCCTCTCCCCTTTATGTAGGCCATAGTACAATGTCTTTGCCTTCCCGTATAAGTCAATCCCATGTGATGGACCTTCCTAAGCATGTTTTAAAATTGCTCCCAGGTTTCAGAATATGACTCTTCAGCATGTTGTTTGAAGTTGTGGATCTTTCCAACCAATTCATTGGTTTTATGGGGTGGAAAGTATTGCATGAAGAAAACATCTATCATTTCCTCCCATGTCGATATGTATTCTGATGGAAGGCTTAAAAACCAAGCCTGGACTTATCTTCCAGTGAGTACGAGAATAACTTTAGATATATAATAGTCATCAGTGCCATATTGATCTTTAACGTATCACAACTCTCCATAAAATTGTTCATATGAGTCATAGGATACTCCATGTTGTGTCCATGAAATGAATGAGATTTTATAGGTGCCACCAATCCTGAATCAATTTTATATCTTCCCAAAGTTACTGCCCACTTGACAATAGGTCCCAACTGTGCTGTAGCTGATGATGCCTTGATTTTCTCTCAGACAGTCTTCTCTTCAAATTTCACATTACCATCACCCATTTCTTGTCGTTCTGATTGTGTCACCTATGGCGGTGGATTTGGGATGAGTCCTCCCACAAAATCATTATACTCCCTTGCTCTACGCAAGAGTTTTGTGTGGTTAGAACTCTATGCAGTTCACACTCCCTAGTCAGTGGTTCTGATCTGAATCATACACTAGTACCTACAAATAGTGAGATCAATGTGAGAAATGGATACTAGCAATTGAATTAAAATTCGAATTTTCATCTTAAAAAGATAATGAAAATAAAAATAAAATTGTGGTCTAGAGTGGTCGATCACACCACTCAGTGTTGAATTTGCCGTTTTCCTAGCAGCAATGCCACAAAATTGATGCGTGTTTACTACACACATTAAATGCAAGTGCATGTATCGAAGTAATATAGGCCAAAAGAGGCCCAAATATCAAACTTGGGGAAATGTGATCCAAAGACTACTACTAATTATGACTCAATCAGCTAGACCTATTGAAAAAGGTGATTGAGTGATTAAGTGACTTATTACAAGAATTAAAAATAAATTACTGAGGTTGTGATCACAAATGAAATGGATTCCCTAGGAATATAGTTTCACAATGGTTTATACTACAACTAACATTATTTATTAATATTTATTCCTCCTACCTTGGACCAAGGGACCTGTAGAAAGAATTACCCACTCCCATAATGTAATTCACTACCTAATCTAATAGAAATCCCACTTTCATAGTGATTTAATTATTAGTTAGGTGCTTTAATAAATCCTCTAGGCTATAATCTTCACAACCGTAAGCCCTCTCTTGAGGCTCAATCTAGGCTATGTAAATCTATGACCTATCCAACACTCAATCCCTCTCTCGAAGAAATTAATGGTCTAGGAAATCAACTATGGTGATCAAGCATAGATATTTCATGAACCAATCATAGAGTTATGTCCAAAAATTAGGAAAAATATATATATCTACTCATAATGTCAAGTACAACACATAATCAGGCTACTCCCAGATCCTAAGGAATTAGGGGATTAGCCCCACATGGTTTCAGTTGCCATACACATAGACAAAGAAAATCAAGGTGAGGAAAACATTAAAGAATTAATAGAAACCCCCTGAGAAGATGATCAAGATGACTCCCGCTGATGAACATGATAATTTGTTGTCTTCTGGCTACAAATCCATGAATTAGAGGTGCTTGAATCATCAAGAACGTCACTTTCTCCTCTCCTTTATCTTCTCATGACTATCCTTGTCATGCAACAAACTCCAACGTGCTTATTAGGTCTGGATAAAATCCTCCCTAGCCATAAGATTGACTTAGGGTGTTGTTAAGTCATAGAGGTTGGATTAATCACCATATTTATTCTAGTCTGATCGTGACAAGTTGGTACCAGTGACAGGAAGTCAGTGGCACCAAGTCCTCTTTTGGGTCACGACTCCTTGTGAGTGTTGGTACTATTGACTGAGACGTCAATAGCACTAAGTTGCTCCCTGACATCTCCTGACAATCTTTCCATGTACAAGTCGGTACCACCGATTCAATGTCAGTGGCACCAAATCACTCTAGTTGCTTTACTATCGATCAAGTTGGTAGTACCAAATCTGGTGTCCATACCACTGAGCATTTTCAACTCATCTCTATCTTTTTCTTCCATTGTCAGTACCACTGATAGTACTATATGTAGCATTAAGATGATCTAGGACTTCTCAATTCACCTGAAATTCAAAATAAAGAACATAACTCCACTAATTTATGATAAATCAATATGAAATAGCAACAATAGATAATATTTGATGCAAGCATGTGTCACATACTAATGATGATAAACCATGCACCCATAGTATCAATCATGAGCCAATACTGAAATACATAATAAAATAGCATGTGAAAAATGCATAATATTTGGTGCATCAAACACCACTAAGCTTAAATGTTTCTTGTCCTCAAGCAACACTACCCTCAATTTGAGATAAGTCAACAAAAGGATAAATAATATAAATTTCAGTTCTCTACTATCCCCACCTGGCGGTCCCAAATCGACCCTTACCGACCATTGAACAAATAAACTACTCTCGAGTGACCAAAAATGTTCATTAAAGATGTCCACCCTTAGATCAATAAAACACTATAAATAGAGCAGTTAATATCATAGTCAGTAGGGCATTCACTTGGCGCATCATGTGATTCCCTATCTACAATGCTCTTTTCCTACCTACCAAACTAATTGGAAGCAGTCTCCATATGTGAATGAATGAGGGGATCAATCATATATCTGTCCTACCATAAATAGCAATGGATGGAATGAAGTAGGTGGCTTATGAAGAATCACAAGTAACTTTCAAATCATTTATGCAAAAATAAATATGATAAACCTATAAAATGAAAGAAGTAAGAAATGCATGAATCCTAATGCCTATTATTTTCAATGGAATGATGCATGCACAGAAAGTCTCATATGATTTATGAGAATGGTTTATGAAAATAGTTCATGTAGTTGTTTCATCTAATTTTTGAATAACAATTCAGCGCTAAGCTCAAGACATCCTTCTCTCCCTCTTTATTTCATAATATTTTTTTTCATTGGCCCACTATTTTGACATGGTTGAAGAGTATGCTCGGGCTTCACTATAACAAATCATATTTTTTGAGGGGTATGGATGTGTATCCTTGCACTTTATTATCTGACGAAAACACCATGAGTACATGATGAAATACTATATGATGCATAGGATATGCACTCTACAAGTTTTTTTTCTATGCATATAATAGATATGCACAATTTTTCTCCTTTTATCACTAATGTAATGAAAGACTAGTTACCATGTCACCTATTATGCTATGCAATGCAATCAAAAAGAAACAATTCAGGTTACTTGATCATCTTAAGGTTGTGGATAATATGTATTAAAAGTGGATGGAATCAAAAGATTAAGAGACAATGCCTTTCTTAAGCTATGATATATTTCTCTCCTATCAACCTACAAACTGGGTAATCTTTGAGTTGATTTCTAAAAAAATAATTTTAGTTCTCCTTACTTGTTTAGTCAGTTCAGGATCCAACCCCATCGTCATCCTTACTTCATGGATGAATTTAGATTTTTCATTCATATTAAATGTCCTCAAGTCGACTGACCCATACACTTCCTCTATGTGATGTTGCCTTTAGAATTTGCAACTATGCTTTCAAAGATATGACAATTATGGCAATTTTAGATTTTGCTTTAAATATCGAGATTTGATTGCAAAAGCACAAAAGAAATCACTCTATGATAGAAGTAGAAATCATGATAATTCTACTCCATGATTATACTAGATAGACGTGGATCCTACACTTGGAAAAACAAACTAACTAACAAAAAATGCAAGATAAAAAGATAAAGTCATTCCAACACCCCCTAAGCTAGAACTTGACCATATCTTCATGGGCAAAATATAGTTAAGATATTAATATAGGGTTCTTTAGCAATACCATACATGGCAATAAATATATTATGTTCAGTCTACATATGAAAATGGTTATTACTATCTAAAAATATATATACATGGTTGTTGATATAGGTTTCTTTAAAAGCAAAATAGTATAAATGATAATATATAATTTTATGACTTTCTATTGATTATATGGTTATATTTAAAAGCCGACTATGGTTTCTAAATATAATTGCCTTAATTTTTGTAAACTTATTATTTTATTAGGTTTAGACTATTTAATGCCTAATAACAAATTTAAGGGTATATGTACCATATATTTTAATTTAATTTATGTATATTTTTTAAGAACTTATTTTTATATGTATTGTTGTGTATTATATTATTGTTATATTACTAATGTAAATTTATTTTCTAAATGTTGCATGTTTATATTCAATGATTCAATAATTTATCAATATATTATTGATGTTTAGTATTTTAATAATTAGCTTACACCTGATAAATTGAAATTATATATTAATATTACTATATCATACTTTCTTATTTTATTTTTAGGTATCATTAGAATATATTATATTTTACAATTGGTAGAGTTTTAAATAATCCTATACACAACATAAGAATATAAAAAAATTAACATGACATCATAATAAAGAATAAGCATAAGTGTCAATGCAACGTTGCCATGAGGTATTACAATGCATCATGGACAGGCACACATTATCCCCATAAGGAGCAATGCAGTCCAAAAGAAGATACATTGCCACAAAATTGATTTTTCTTTTCTTTCAAATGTGATAAAATAGATAATGGCCTTTAACTATTTACATCATTCACTATAGCTACAACCAATCACTAAAAATGTATGTCCTTGCAATCATATCTAAGACATACATAACATAGAACTTGATATTGTAATTATGTGCATACAACTTAAGCATGCTTTGAGACACCCTTCCAATATGTAACATGCTATCATATGTGCATATGTCTACAAAGAATTACCATATCAATATTAACTAAAATCTTGGATATGGGATATATTGTGTGACAACAAATGAACACAAAGTCACATCTAGTGAGGAAAATGCAGTTGGCAAATTTGATGGTCCCCAATGAAGGGACCCGAGTTCAAACTACACAGATAAGTGTTTCTTGATTTACCACCCCTCCTGGACGTCTGGTCTCTACCAAAAATTCTAGGAGAAAGGGAAATACATCTTTTTCTCTTAATCACATAATAGTGTACAGGCACTAGAGTACATACAAGAACTAGATCATTAATAATTGATAATATACTACCCCAAGAGCACTACTAATCCACCCACTCAATTCTTTGGGTCCTCAAGTCAACAAAATGGAAAACCCACACATAATAACACAATCAATGAGGGAGTTGGCACAATACAATGTCCTACATTTTGTAATCACATATTAGAAGCAATTTAAAACAATACCTACATACCGTGGTTAAAATAGGCAGAGTAAGTAGTTGCTAAAAATAATAACAATTCATGCATAATAAAACAACAGTAATTACTTGTTTTGAAGATGGGTATTTAAATCACTTTCCTAGTTACCATTGTCTATTTATTCATTTCATTTATGAATCAAAATGCCACTGTATAATTTAGTCTACTTATTTTATTACATGCCACTAAAACTGCTTGAAATGTACCTATCAATTAAAAGTTATAGGTCGTTCTTAAAACAATACAGTTTTGCATTACAAGTATAGTGTTCTTGGCAGGACCTATAATAAGAAGAAAACAATCAACATTTCTTTAAAGATATAATTCACATATACTCATCTTTAATTATATTGAGAACACCAAAGGCTATGCACACTTTTAAACATAAAAAGGGAGATAAAGTTTGACACACAGATTGCCCACTTCTAAAGATAAGAAAAATGATCACAAGATCTGTCACACATACTAGCTACTTTTATCATAAGAAGGGCAATCACAAGATGGGACCAAAGCTACATAAGCAATTACTGTTGGTATTCTAACAATGTATTGTTATCAATATTTATTGTATCTATTAAGCTAGCATGGATTGAATGCAAAACATGTGCATCTAGTGAAAATGGAGTGTGGATGAAAAAAGTGTTATATTTTTTACGTAAATGAGAAAATATTTTAATCCTACATTGTCCACTTGCAAAGCTCTATGCCCCTTATATGTAGGAATGCATGTAACAATAGTGCAATGAGATATATGGGAGGGCATGGTCACCTTTGTGGTGGGTATGGTGACCAAACATGAACACACATGATTTCCTCACCTAGCTTCATCTAGTCGGGCTAGGCTGGGCTTGAGCACATGCATGTGATTAATGGATCATTGGTCATGGGATTTCTCTTCCCTATTATATCTCTTTTTGTACAAGAGGATAACTACTTAATTAATAATATTTCTTACATGATTTTGTTAAATTGTGACTCCTCATATTCCTATTACGTGTACAAGCTCGATAATGGAACCATGTCTATCTGGTAATAGGATGGAGTGTGAGCATCTTATAAATAAGACCCCTTCCATTAGGGTTAATCACAACTCTTAGCTTTCACCTTTAGTTTCTTACCGTACATGCCGCTTGTGATAACACTGCTCTTATAGAGTTTGTCTATTATGTGAGAGAAAGTGCCTCCATCGACTCTCTTCTAAAGACACTATCTGTTGGATGGTGGTTCCTAGTACTCACTAATACACACCATTGGTGTTGTTGTTTGCCATCAACGTGCAAGTGACAAAACTCCTTTCTACAGGTTTATGACCATATCAAGACTATAAGAACAATGCTTATCCGAATCTCATGAGAGCACTAATTTCCTTAAGTAACACCCCTCTTTGAGCAAGCAAGTAATCTCGTTTGAGTTTTATAACTCTATTTTATTATTTTTTCTACTTTATTTGCTCTTAAATTTCTTATCTAAATGTTAAAATTGACCTATAAACTTGTTAATTAAATTGCAATTGGTTTTTATCACTTATAATGATGATTTAACATCCAACAATATTAAAGAAATGATTAATGTTATTAGTTAGCATGGTTGGCCATGGTTCTTATCTACCTAAGATTGGTAGCTCTGCTATGTTTTTATGACATTAATTTCACACGTTGGCAAAGACTGATGGAAATTTGGCTCAGAATGATATTTTTTCTACTAATTTAAAAAGGATGAACCTAAGCCTAATGAAATTGATACTAAGAATGCAAAAACAAACCACTATGTAGAAGAAGAATGATCTCTTGTATAGAGCATGTATTCTCTTGGTGTTGTCAAACAAATTGTATGATGTATACTCCAAACCTCTTATCAAGACAAGCAAAGTTATATGGAATACTGTAGATAAGAAATGTTAAATATAAAATCATTTTGAAAAATATTTTCTTTAAATTTCTTAGGGTAAACTTGTTTCAAGTTAGATACGTGATTTCTAAATCATGTATCATGAACTATAAGAACTAGATATAAAATTATCTAAAAATATTATCATGTCTATTGTTAAAAAGTTAACTAAGTCTTGGTAGGCCTTTGGCCTGAATCTCAACCACAAGAAGGTTGACATATCCCAAAATGAACTTATGTTAGATATTTCAATAAGGGAGGAACACTTGAGAGAGACAGAGGTCAAGGTGCATTTTAATGCGAACCCTACTATAAATGTTATGACTACTAAGAAGAAAATAAGAAACATAAGATCCTACATAGACCTAAGTCCAAGATTTAGAAGAAACCAAGGAAAAAATCTTTTTGCAGTTGTACAGATGTTGGCCACTATAACAAGGATTTTCTTACAAATAAGGTGAATAAAGCTACTACATGTATAGTTGAGGAGGAAGTGGTCAATATGATGATTACTTATTTGAAACTCATACGTTTCAATTAAACCTGAAATATTTTTTATATTTGAACTGCTTTACTAGATTATAGATACTAGGCTTATGTGCATGTTTATGGTGATAAGTCCTTGTTTGTGTTTTATCAGCCTCTTCAGATTGATTCATGATATTATATGATGGAATATCTATAACTCAAAAGAGAAGAATGGATGGATTTGTAGTTTCCTTTTGGAAAGGTTCTAATGCTTCATAGAGTTTAACAAGTTTCATCCATTTGATGCTAAAGTGGTGCAATTTTAGTTAGTGACGATTTGAGAAGATTGCAAAAGTAACAAAGCAATATTTTTTGTGTTCCTGATGGCTTGTTCTTTGGAATCGTGTACTTATGTGATTTTAAAAACTTGTTTAAGATTCATGTAGACCATGTTTTTTCAATTTCTATACTTAATTTGAAAGAAAATTAGTACATGCTTGAATCTTATTTCCTATGATGTATGGAATTGTAGATCATGTGAGTGTTGGCATGATAAAATGTATGATAAAAAAAGATTAATTCCTAAATCTAAAACTAATTATAGTAGGTGTGGAATTTTTGTGTAGGACATATTACCTAGAATACAGTTTAGTTATGAAGATAGGAATTCCAAAAGTCTATATTTAGTACAAAAAATATATTTGAGTTTAATGTGATTACAACTAGGGATCATAAATATTATGTCATAACCTTCGTTAATGATTCTAGTAGATATTGTTACGTCTGCCTACTTAAAAGTAAAGATTACGCATTAGATTCAAAATGTTTAAGAAAGAAGTAAAAGTAGAAACCAATAAGACACTTAACAGATTAAGGTGTGATAGGGGAGGAGAGTATAACTCCAACTTGTTATTGTAACATTGTCAATTCTATAGTATAGTTCATGAAGTAACCACTCCATATTCACCAAAATAAAATGAGATTACAAAGTATAAAAATCAAACCCTGATAGACATGGTAAATACTCTGCGCAAAACTTCATATTTACATAACTTTATGTAGGGGGGAGCTTTGAATATGGAATGCCATATTTTTAATATAGTTCCCTTTTAAAAAAGGTATTATCCCATTTTAGTTACTAGGAGGTTGATATGCAAGTATCAAATATCTTCGAGTGTGGGGGTGCCTTGCAAAGGTACTTGTCCTTGAACACTAAAGGATGAAACTGGGATATAAAATTGTAGATGCACTTTTCTTGTTATGTAGAGATGATTTATGCCTATAGATTCTAGATTGTAAAATTTGAAATCTTAGGCATTGATGTCAACACTATAATGGGAATTTTTGATGCAAAATTTCTAGACAATTTTCCCCCATGAAATTTGGTGTTCCTAAGAAAGTTTCTCAAGAGGATCCAACCAACACAGGTTCCATTCTCGAGCACATGGAAAGGATGACAAATCTGGGAATTCCTCAGATACTATCTCTAAACTTGATGACTTTGAGGAAATTATTGAACAAAGGAGAAGTAATTGGCTTAGGTAAGACAAGGACTTTGAAAGTGAATTCCTCACTTACATTGTGGGGATGATATTTTATTCTCCAAACAAACCATGGATTATCTAGAAGCTAACTTTTTGAAGGAAGCATTAGTGATGAAACCTAGTCAACTCTCTTGAATGTAACTTGGGAATTGGTGGATTTTCCTCCTGGTTGTTATGCAGTTGGATGTAAGTGAATTTCAAGATAAAAATAACCATTAGTGATAAAATCTAATCATTTTTGGCAAATTGAACATAGGAATTGTTGTATTTGCCTCCTGTTATTTTGCAATTGGATGTAAATGAATATTCAAGAAGAAACTTTATGAAAAAATGACAATAAAAAACTATAAGCCTAGATTGGTTGATAAATGTTACATACAAAGA
The DNA here is from genome assembly GCA_963693085.1 of Alisma plantago-aquatica. Lineage (NCBI taxonomy): Eukaryota > Viridiplantae > Streptophyta > Magnoliopsida > Alismatales > Alismataceae > Alisma > Alisma plantago-aquatica. The sequence goes on along the minus strand of OY856412.1, from coordinate 942,139,121 downwards.
GAGGGTATACCATTTTGGTCATAATTCTCCTATTTCTCACATGACCACAATTTGTGTGCTCATATCACTGACTCCATTTATGTTCTCTCTATCCATCAAATGAATGTGAAGATCACATTCCTACATGGTGATATTCATGAGGAAATATATATGGAACATCCTGAGGGTTTTTTTGGGTAGTGGGAATGATTACAAGGTGTATGAAGTTGTTAAGTCTTTGTATGGCTTATAGCAAGCCCATAAGTAATGGCATGAAAAAGTTTGATTCAATGATATCATCTTCTAGATTCATTTCCAATGATTTTTATAAGTGTGTTTAATTAAACATCTTTAATGATAGATTCATCGTATCATGCTTATATGTAGATGATATTATGATTTTTGGTTTCTATATGAAAGTAGTATATGTGATAAAATCATTATTGTGTAGAAAGTTTGAGTTGAAATATATGGATGTCATTGATGTAATTTTAGGGCTTAGAATCATTAGTCTACTTATGGTTTTACACTCTCTTAGTCTAGATAGGTTGAGAAGATAATGGAGAGGTCTAAATACATGTCAGGTAAACATGTTATGACTCTATATGATTCACCATGCCCTGGTTAACAAATGATACTGGTGTTATATGTCTTAATCATGATACTCTTAGATTATCAAAAGTTTGATGTATCTCATGAACTGCAAATGAGAAAAATTATGTTTTTTGTGAGAAAGTTAAAAAGATACACTAATTGTCCTGACAAGGCCTAGTGGAAATCTCTTGATAGAGTGTTGAGGTATATCAAGGGAAGTAGTTCCCTTAAACTGCATTATGGCAAGTATTATTCTAAAGTACAAGGATATAGTGATACAAGCTAGATTGCCATGAACTCTGGGAGAAATGGCATCCCATGATATGTATTCATTTTGTGACAACAACTACAAACAAGACAATGATTTCTTAGTATAATAAAAAATAGCACAGACACACTCAAGTCAGACTCAAGTTTAAAAGGGAGGTGGGGTCTAATGGGGCTATGGCTCTATAATATGTAGGATCCAAAGGTAATACAACCGATCCTTTGACTAAAGGTCTTGCATTGACCTTAGTTGAGAAATATTAGTTGTCGATGAGACAAAAATCCCTTATTATTATCCAATAGTAGCACTTCAGTCTAAAGGAGTGGAGATCCCATGAATTTGGTTCAATGTGGTAATAACAAGATGTTATGTGAATTGGATGACACTGTGCATTTTTCATGATGCTTTTCGAATTTGTGTGTTTGTAACCTAAAAACATGTCAATATCATGACTACAAGTTTTTAAGAAACCACTCTCTGAATGGTGCCAAGTCCTAGGATAGGATGCTAACATTACATCCTTGCAGACTCCAACTAAGTGATCGATGTCGTATAAAGCACAATAGGGGAGCTAGGTTGTTCCATGATATCAGTCATGATTTTGGATTAGGTTTTATGTCCTTAAATGCATTTTTTTATTGTGTTATTACCAACTAATAATTTTGCACCCAAAGTTTGTGCTCAACACTTTTACTCACCTAGTTGCTACAAAGTGAAAATTGCATAAATGAGACATGGTTCAAGATAAAAGGCACCTACAAAAAGCACAATATGGAGGATTTAGTGACATATCACTCTACATTTTGGACTTTGTGGGGGATTTTTAGCTTTATTGGTTGTAGATAATTAAGTCAGCATGGGTTAAATTCAATATAGGTGAAACTAGTACAGATAGAGTGTGAATGAAAAGTAGTTTTGTCTTTTGTACAAATTGAGAGGTCTAGTTCCACATTACCCACTTCTTAAAGCTTTTTGTCCATTATATGTAGGAATGTATGTGGCAATTTCCAAAAGTTCTAGAGGAGGCTATTCTCACCTTTGTGGTGGGTATGGAGAACATGTACACACATGCAAACACACACGCCAACCCATGCCTCACCTCGTCGGGCCAGAATGCGCTCTGGCAATGTACATGGCTAATGGATCGTGAGTGGTGAGACTTTTCTTCCATCTCCTGTCTCTTTTTGCATAAGAGGTAACTACTAAACTAATTAGTTACTTTAATATTTCTTAAACGATTTTGTTAAGCGAATAGGAAAGTGAATCATATTCCTATTACATGTTCAAGAGAGTTCATGTGATTGTGTATCTATGGGAATAGGATGTAGCATGGGAATACTATACATAATGCCTCCTGGCATTGGATAAATCAAAACTCTTAGAATATGCCATATGTTATTAAAACCCTAAGAAATTCATTACCTGTCGTAGCCGCCGCTCCCTATAGAAATGGTCCTGTAGAGTTTGTCTCCCATTCGAGAGAAAGCCCCTCAGTCTACTCTCTTCTGAAGATGAGATATGTTTTGTGGTGGTGCCTAGTGGTCACTAAGCCACAATGTTGTTGTTGTTTTTCATTAACATGTGTGTGAAATCACTCATTTCTACAAGTTCTTAACCTGATCAAGACTAGATGAACAACACACATCTGACATATACTGGAATGCCAAATGTCTTTAAGTAATGTCCTTCTTATAACATAAAATATATCTTGTTTGAGTTTTCCAACTCTATTTTATTATTTCTCATGCTTTATGTGCTCTTACACTTCTTATCTAAATCTTAAAATTGGCTTGCTAACCTAATAAATAAAATTCATTGGTTGCTACACTTGTAATGATGATTTTCCAATGTGTATATCAAAAAAATATTTAATAAAAGTTGTCCTTATTTTTATGTGAATTTTAATCATAACTATACAAACTCAAAATATAATTCATAAAGAACAAACTAGTTCAAACCAATATTTAGACAAAGCAACACATGAAAATTGCATATAAAATCATTTTGCATATTATCTATAGTCATGTATGTAGGAGGTAATCATACCTTTTCTAGGTTCATTCAAAGTAGAAGAGTAGATCTTGAGACATAGATAATACACTTAGAATATAGATCCAAGGCATAGTATAGTTACTTGGAATTAGATGGAGGTCATTATCAAGGTCAGCTGGTGTAGTAGATGATTAAGTCCTAGTTGATACTAGGTGATGACCCTAGTGAGATAACACTATAACAATATTTTCAACACTATAATGACTCACATTACAAATATCATGCACTCATTTTCTCATGATGAGGATCACCATGGATGACTAGGCCAATATAACTCTATATATTAGTAATATAATCACATATAATACTGACCAAGGGTTATCATTAAACTATAATTATATCTAGGATATTCAATAGAATTGGAGAGATAGAGTCATATTAGGCTCTCATGTTTTTGTAGGCAATTTTATTGACAAATTGATATTTAATGAGCAACTTTTTAGTAACAAAAATATTTATTGTAGTTTCTACAAGTATGAACAAATTATTAAATAAATTAGTGCCTTAACTAATTGATTTTTAAAAAAGACAAAGCTATCTAAACTTTTCTTATCAGTATATTGATCTAATTGTGTGGATCCTCTAGAAAAACCACAACACAAGCTTGATTTGAAGGGATGAGCGACAAGAGGGTGGATAGGCCCTCATGTACATGTGATGAAAATCATAAGTGTGACAATGCTGGGGACATTTTATATAAAACATTCTTGGATCTTCAATCTAAATGAACACAACTCTTGTGCCATGAAAATCTAGAACAAAAGAAGGGTAAAGTAGATAATATCATCGTAGGAGATATGTGAGGCCAAAATAAGGTCTCTCTTGGCCTTGTGGTGCTCAAGTGAGACCAAACAAGTCATTTCATGATTAGAACCATACCTATGTAGGGTCTACAACAAGCATCAAACACATGGAAAATCGACATATTGGATTAGGATATATAACGCAAAATGGAGGGAGCATGAGGTAAAGACAGATTGCTAGTGGTATGTGAAGCTCCGTAGATGCTTGGTCTAGCCTCAAAAGCCACTTATTCACACATATTTATCATCATTTGCATGTACTCAAGGTCAATAACACATGCTCACCACTAACAAATGACAAGGAGTTTCTAGAATTAAGTATGCCCATGTTTGCCTATGTTGGTGACAATGACACCCATGTCGGTAGCACCAATTTGCTATCGATAAAGCTTGATACCCATACTGGTAGAACGAACTCTACTTCTTATTGAGAAAGGGAAGTCAAGGTCGGTGACACCCACCTCAAGTCAGTAGCATTGACTTTGCCTTAAAAAGATGAGAATTTTAAGTGATCTACCTGATGACTGGTGTTATAGCTTGGATATTTGATACCAACAAAACCTAACAAATCCTTGGTACCAATCTATTCCTGACACCACATTCCTAGCAAACAATATTTCCATGTCAAGTTCTTGGTTCCATTTCTAGGGAACTTGAAAATAGTTAGGACTGGCCACTCCAGGCCACCTATTAATAATATTTCTTTTACTCATTCTTATCTCAAATAATTTTGGTACCATTTCTGGTCTTTAGTGGACCGTATTTTCCTTTTGATATTTTGTAGGTACTAGTGCACGGTACATACTCACCCTTTGGTTACGATGATCATACACCAAACTCATCGACTTCTATTTATATTGTGATATCTGTATAGAAATAAGAACATGATACAATGTTAGAACAAGGAGGTGGTGTCAGAAATGTAGAAGTGGGAGCACTACCTATGCATGAACTAACTATATGGAAGTAAATGCGTGCCTCTTTTACCACAACTTTGAAAGGCCCCATGAAAAAGTAGGCGGTGGATATTTACAATAGAAGTATTGAACCACGCCTTATGTCACTTATGAAGTATCAAGCATTCCATGGGCACTCCGATGAAGAGACTCAATGTAGTACACTAGAAATTTTTTGAAGTGTAGTGATATAGTAAAAATTAGCATAATTCAAACCACAAAAATTTTCTTACACTCTTCTCATTTTCTTTAATCGATAGAGAAAAGACATAATTTTAGACTCTGCCTAGGGATTCTATAGAGAATTAGTACCATATGGTGGAAAATTCTTTGAGAGGTAATTTCCACATTGGAGTTTGTGGGAAACATACACAATTTCAAAAAGAGGCCCAATGAATCTGATTCTAAGGACTGGGAGATATTCCAAGATATGTTCAATAAGTAACCTCACCACAATATATCTGATTTTGAACAAGGCAATTCATACGTCTTATAGAGAGGACAATGCATCCAAGTGTAAGGATATTTTGAAGAATGCCCAAGAATCAATCTTGGGGTGATGAAAGGGACTAGGGAGGGTCATGAGACAATGCATGGTAGGCCAAGGATATGTCTCAATTAAAGACACTAATGAGTGACTTAACATAGAAGTATGGAGCCTTGAACTCTAACTCGTCATAGCAGGAGGAGTGCATGTTATGGCACATCCCAACAATAGGTTAAATTATCAAATTCCTTCGCTTAACTAATTTTAAAATTTTCCTAGAAAGAACCTGAAAAAATTCCGTTGGAGCATTCACAACAACTAGAAGCCCTACAAAAACTAAACTACAGAGGACAAAGCCACCTTGACTGGATTGAGGTTATTTTCTAAAAAAATAATGATAAAAATAGACTCACATTTGACTAGTCATTTTGTGAAATGAAAAATTAATGTTCTCGAATCAAGAGTTTGAATACTCAAATATTATATTTGTATACAAGTATTTTGTACTTGAAGAAGCCCACAAAAAATGTTTTCTGAGCAACACAAATCCGCCCATAATCATCAATAAGCAAAATATACTCCAATATACAATGGTAATGCATATACTATTGAGGAGACTCATGAGGTCCACACAACTCTTATCCATGCAAATCTACGTGTGACAAATTTCATTTCACAATAGCATGATGGGAGATTAGAGATACACAAGTGAAATTGGGAATCATGCACATGCGAGCACTGCACTACAAGAGAAAAAAAATGCCAATTTTGTAACCTTGAGGAGCCATAACGAAATTCTTTTTCAACAACTTAGCAATGAACCCCAAGACTCCACTTCCACCACTCCTATGTCACCTGTTTAGGAGGAGATCCCCCTTACAAATGATACATCCACACCAGATCATGTTACAATGAAGGGTGATTCAACAATAAGCTTAAACGGGGGAAGCCCTAAGTAGACATATGTTCCCCCTCATCAACATGTACTTGTGCCACTAGTCCCTTATATTAATAGTCTAAAGTCAATAAAGTTCATAGAACAATTGATATGCATGTTATTGCACATGCAATGACACCTAGGGAAAATTTCCTCAACTTTTACGCAGACTATGTGCATTATCACCACCCACAAGTAGACAAATCTTATTGTAGTATAGTTTAGGACCAAACCCAAAGGAGAACTTGTTTAAGAAATATTATAATGAAGGTAATTATGCAAGAACTAGTGTTTAACACAAAAGGTTGTTTGTTTGTTGATTACACTAAGATTGAAATAGAAAAAAACTATATTAAGTGTTGATTAGTCAATGGATGGAAACACTCAGGTGGAACGAGTTTCACCACTTCTACATATCATTGACTCTCTCACTACATCATATAAAGCATGAAAATAGAGGCTAGGTAAATCCCCCTTTTGGTGTTAGGTTAAAATTGGATAGGTTTTACTCAAAGCTCTCCTTTGCGCTACCTTGAGATCAATTATCTATTTCCTCAAAAAACACCTATCTAAAGTTCTCATCAAGTGTTTAACAATATTCAAATCGATATCCTAGATTCTAGGTCAAAATTTCTCTACACTAAAAATATGAAAAACAAGTAAACTTGATGACCAGATAAGAGTACACACATAAAACTAATTCATTCATAACATATATTGGTCCATACAATAATAGAATCAAGAAAGAGAACAAAATTGGGTAGTGGGGCTACTACCCGCACTCTAGTGAGAGGACTACTCACTCATCACAGTGGTAGCAAGATTAACAATGGAAGAAAGTAATAAAACCATCATCACAATATATAAAGAAGGAGAATCCATGATGTTTAGATGCTTGTCTTTGAGTTCATGGGAGATGACAATCAACACAACTACACAATTACTCCCTGATGTTCATCAAAGAAGGTCTTGGGTCACCGTCTTCCTTCCACAACTAAGATCGGTCTACTGTAAGGAAGGAGAAGTATATTGATGAAGGTATAAGTAATCAATCGATGAAAGTAGGATTAGCAAACCAAGCCTCTTTTGATGTTAGATCCCTAGGCCCTTGGTGAAGGATAATGCAGAAGAATCTTTGATTGACATTCATTTAAAGATGGATCTGTTACAATGGAGGTTTGAAGTTGGTTTCAACAACATGTTGGTGTTAATAGCAGATCCTTTCTATAGTGGTTGCAACCTTCTATTTTTAGGTGGAGGTTTGGGTTGGAAACCTTCCCAACCACCTTACAGTTAAACCTTCAGCCACTAAGAAGCTGAAGAGACAACATTGGGAGATAGACAAAGGGTCTCACTACCCGTATGACTAATATCAATAGGTGAAGGGTCAGAAGGACCTCCAATAGGTGAAAGGTCATAGATAACTATTGAAGGATGAATTCCAAATTCCATTCGATTGTTGAGCTTAGGTCAGCCATTACTTTTTGGATATAGAGATTCCATCAGAAGGCATATGCATGAGAACCCTCAAAAGTGGATGCAGAAAAGCCATCATAAGGCAGGTGTCGAGCCTTCATCAGAAGATGAGAACAACACTTCTATTAGAAGTCAAGCATAGGATTTTATCAGAAGCCAACACATATGACTTATATTAGTTGTTGGCCATTAGTAGGCAAGCTAATTAGTTCCATCCCTATACATGTGTGCAAGATTTCCATTTAGAGGGAGTGCAACATTTCTATCAAAAAGAAAATTCTAGCCTTCCATTGGTAGGTTACAATGGAAGGATAGAGTAAGAAAATTGATGGTTTATCAGAATGATGAAGACCAATGGTTTCGTAGAATGATGAAGACTTATGGTTTGGCAGAAACATGCAAACCAATGAAATGGATTGTATAGGTTGTTAATAGATGGAATTGCAGAGTGATGCAAACCCAACTAGGGGTGATATTGTCATGTGTTGTAGAGTATGCACCTATGAATCATCAACCAATGGAGGGACAAATTCACTAAAATATGGTCCATTTATTGTTAATTTCTTGCACCTACTAGTTGGTTAGTGAGACCATAGTCACCTACCCGAGTGCATGAGATATGGAGTTCAAACCTGCCATGAAAACTAGGTATTTAGATCAAAATCCTACAAATACACAGAAATCAATGAAATCCTAAATGTAAACTAGTTATAAAATAAAATTATGGATATGAATACAAAACTAAGCTAAAAATGAAAATAAAACTACGACAAATATGTAGTCATCACAATTCAACAAGTTTCTAGATGTCTTTGGCATGTTGCTCATCAACATCCCTATCTTGGAGGTGATAAAATACATGACGCATATGGAAATATTTATAAGAGCTCATTAATTCATGTAAACTTGTCATTATTTAATGGGATATTTTGTGTAGTGTTCATTACACTTGTTCTAAAATATATATGTTTTCATTCATTTTGCACAAAATTAGGCTTTAAAACCCTTTGCCACCAATCTCAACTATTTTTATAAATTTTAACAAAATTATCACATTTTATCTTAAATCACTAAAAGATATTTGAATTTAAGGTTCAAGGTGCACTTTCAACCAAACTCGATGCCATCAAAATTTAGCTGGTATCGCCGAATTACATCAACAAAGGGAATGTGTCGTCAAAAGTCGATAGCACCAAGATCATTCTTGGAGTCACTGAGAGAAACAACTAAATATATTAGTAACTTCTTGGTTCCACCAACATCCCAGTCAGTGGTACTGACATTATGATAACCAGACAAGAATTCACTCAAGTTGGTGCCACCAATGTAGAAATATGGATGACCACAATTTCAACCATGATACCAACATCATAGATTGTTTCTTGAGAAGTTGGGGCTGTATAGAACTCATGGCATGCCTGACTATCACCAAAACATCAAAGAGGAAAAATAGGTGGCCTTAGACCAGAAGGAGGATAGAGGAAAAAGTGGGAATGTGGAGAAAAGAGCATCCCAAGACTTTTTATAAATGATTTGAAGGCCCAAACGATGCCCATTTGTGCTCATCTTTGTAGGGGTTCTTCATTATACACTATTCGTTAGTTTCATCTAATTATTTTCATGCTTTCTTCTCCTAAAAATCTATTGTAGTACCATTTTCAATTAGCAGGGATAATCCCCTCTTCTCTAGGACTTAGGAGCAACCTAGTGTTAATGTCTACTTGATGATGTTTAATAAGAAATAAATTTAATTTATTTTGGAATTTTAATGAAAATATATTTTGTTGTTCCATGTTCTTGATTATTTGGATGTTTATTCACTACAAAAGTGGGTTTTAACATTAGATGAATTGTCACTAACACAAATAATAAGGCACTACAAAAGGCCAGAGAATGCTTTCTAATCATTTAATATTTTACAACTTCACTATGAAGGTGGGTTTTTGACTAGATTAAATAGTGTGTTACACTATGAAAGTTAGTAGCACAATCTAAAGATCCATAATTCATCTAAGCAACGATTGTCTATTTTTTATTTGAAAGCAAATAAATTCCAAAATGGAGAGACTTATTATCCTAGAGAATCTATCTCCTTGATTTCACAATTCATTTCTTAGTCACTTTGTTAACTTTGGTTCTAAATATTGCAATCAAACCAACTCAATTCTTTTGACCTAGCTGGTTTGATCTTAGTTAGTAATAGTTTCTAGCTTCACATTGCCTGAGTTCAACACCCAGAACTCAAAATATGATATTACTTTGGCACATATACTTGCATTTTACATGCACAATTTGTACATCTTAAGTTTTTGGCACTTTTGTCAGGGAATGGTGATGCTAGAGCTACAAGTGCTTAGACTGGATAGTCAAGGCTACTTTATCTTGTGTTTTTATTTTATTTTTTGTTTACTCAATCCAAATAAAAAAAATTATTTTCTCTATCTTCAAATCTTAGTAACTTTTGATACTCACATATGTTTCTCTTATTTCAACTGATAGTTTATGGTAAGTGCTCACCCCATATATTACATAGATCTAGAACCCTCATCACCACCATTTTTATGATCAATACCAATGGAGAACTAAGAGGGACTGATGATCAACTAGAAGACTGGAGGTTGAAAAAGAACTAAAATGTCTAATTACAACAATGATACACGGTAACATGAGGAGAAGACCAACTAGAAGATAATCAAGGCACTCATCTACTACTACACTATTAGGTCCAATTAAAAGGCATGATGTGAATGTGGGAAGTTACAAGATAGACCCAATCTTGGTGGCTTTGGCGAAGTCTCAAAGAATTTCATGGACACCCCAATGAAGACTCAATGCAACACGTCCATGCTTTGTGGAAAGTTGTGATACTTCAAAGATTGATGGGGTGGATTCTAGGGTTATTTATCATAAGTTGTTTCCATTCTCACTTATAGATAGGGTGGAAAATGGTTCAAAAGGTTATAGCTAGAATTTTTTGAAACATGGGACAAAATGATTGATATATTCTTTAGTGATACTTCTCTCCCCAAAAGATGAGTCAACTTGTAGGGAAGATCCATAATTTCAAGCAATAACCAGAGGATTATTATACTGAAGTATGGGATCATTACCAAGACACACTTAGCAAGGTTCCACACCATGGTATTGATTTCTTTGAAAAAGGTAAAATATTCTACTACATTCTACAGAAAGAAGAGAGACACACAATTGATAGTGCAAGAACATGTTTCTTCTTGAACAACGAAGCCAAGAAATGTTAAAGAATATGACCAAGAATCAATCTTGGGGTGAAGATAATGAGAACCCAAGTTCAATGAAGAGTGTCATGGAGACCCAAGAGGTAAAAGAGATCAAGTCACATGTGAGCCAAATTAACAAAAGATTGGGAGCAATGGATTTTAGCCAATTTGAGGATGATGAAGAAAAATGCATGTATATGCAACAATCCAATAGGATGAATGATCAATATGGATGGTGGAATAATACCAATTTTTCTTGATAAATCTAGTAATGTTCAATAGGATCCTATTCAATTACAATCACCTACACAACAACAACAACAAAACCTCAATATAATTAAATATGAAAGATGTCCAATCTATATAATAGATTGGAGTACATGTTTGGGAAGGTCATAACTACATACGAGAAGCGAGCAACATAATCAAGGATCTTAAATAAAAATCTTGCAGACACAAATTTCACAACATCTACTAATATTTCAAGCCTATATATTTTCTAGCAACACAGATTTTCCACAAAATAGAAATGTTCCACATAATCACCAACAAGAAAAATTCATGTCTACTCTTAAGGAGAAGGACAAACCACAAGATGATCCAATATCACCTATTGTATCTATTCATAAGGGAAACTCGATGCTAGATGTGACAATCACCCTAAATTTCTTTATAAAGGACAAATGTATCAGTTCAATCTTAGGGGAGAAGAAGCTATATATACCTCCACACAAGCACAATCCCATGCCAATCTTTGTCTTAAATAGTCTGAATTTGGAAAAGTAAAATGAAAAATTCTACAAAATTTCTAACCCTTTCAACAAGGGAAAAATCATAGACTATGACATAATAGAATGCAACGAGATAATGAGTGCAATGATCCAAGGAACATTGTCACAAAAGTGACAAGATACAAGATGTTTCAATTTCCCATGTGCTAATGGCCTTAACTAGCTTGAGGAAGCATTATGTGACTCTAGGAAAGCATAAACATCATACCTCTCTCCACCATCAAGAAGATAAAATTGAAGGAGCTGACTAAGACATGCATGAAAATAAAGTTAGAGGATGATTATATAGTAAGATTCAATGGGATTGTCAAAGATGTCATGGTGAACGTTGACCAATTTGTTTATCCAGTCTAAATTATTATTGATAAAGTTGTTCCAAGCTACTATTGATGTTATTATCTCTATGGGTTGTCGATACTCAATGCTTGGTTAATGATGAAAGGGTGGAGTTCAAATTACCAAATCATTCTTTGCTACCCACTAGAGACAACCCCAGATAGAGGTAAGTATTACATCAAGCCGATGACATAAAGAAAGGGTCCTAGGGGGGAAGGCAACACATTTAGATTCAGTTATTTACTTTTTGTTATTTATTGTGTTTTAGATCATGTTTTAGAGTACATTTTTATATTACTAATATCTAATTTTTATGCAAGTAAACAAGGTGTCATGACTTACGTGTTTACTATTAGGAAGTTCATTGGAAAATCAGAGTACCATTAGTACTCATGTTGGCGACGACGAGACATTGAAAAATTGAGCTGAGAAATTCATAGTAATATCTCGGTGGCACTGAAACCCAATATATACCACTAAGAACAATTTTTAGACCAACAACAAACAAGAAAAAGAATGCTACAGTAAATGTTAATGGTCGGTGCCACCAACTCATATAAAGCAGGATTATGTGGTTGATGATTAAATATCCACAAATGCATGCATTGAATGGTCAAAAACACTGAGCTGCATCTGACCACAAGTCGGTACCACCAACACATGTCAGTTCCACTAACTTTGGTGATCCGTGGGTCTATACCATCTATGATTGAGAACTCTTAATATCAATAGCTAATACCAAGAGCACATAGATGGGTGCCAATGTTGGTACCACCAACTACCACGTCGATGGAACAAAATTTTTAGTAATGAATTTCTTCTCCTATATATAAGTGGGGGTGTCTCCTTGTCTATATTCACACCCAAGAAACCCATTCTCAAGCACTCCTCTATAAGACTCCAAGAAAGCATCCTCGATGACCAAGTGGTATGTCTACAATGAACTCTTACCATCTCCTTCTTCTATCTCTTCTAATGGCAAGAAAATTCCCCTCCTATGAAGGATCCTCATCCACCATGATTTCTTATCAACTCGACCCAAGATGAGTTGAAACATCCATGGATGTGATGAGTTGAAGGAACATAACACTAAACTACAAAATCATGAACCAGAGCCTATGAGGTATGATGATTGGGCCTTCTTCATGAGGATCGAATTCACTAGACATTTACAATGGGTGTGTGTCGGGCAAGGAATGATGGGACATCACCCTTTATTTGGGGGTTGGTCCACACATATAGAAATCACCCTCGAGTTTCTCTCTTTTCTCAAGGTGTGTTTCCTTGAGCACCACACCAACACATCTGAGTGGAAGGGCGTCTGGCCAAGTTTCATATCTACAACAACTCTTATAATCTCTTTCTAATTGACTTTAATGCCATATACATATGGTCCCATTGAGGTCAAAGGTACAACCTACATGACTTCAACCATGCTAATGCATGTTGTAAGATGAGGGGTCTACCTTCTAGTGCCAAAGTAAACTGGCGATTCTCCACCGTCATCAACACTGAGCATCCCTTTGCCTACCTTATTCATCATATCCTAATGAACATATTGTTTTTTGGTTTACACAAGGGCAATAGAAGGTGCAATCACCAATCTCTACACACTCTTGGCTTTCCTCATTGGTAAGAAAATCAACATGGGTGCCTTTTTCTTGACCCTCACCTACCAAGTGGCCAAGAGTGGGAAGATTAAGTTGCCCATTCACTTTCAAGGTTTGCGCACACCTCTTGTAGATCATTTCCTCCTAGATATGTATTGTATCCAACTCTTTAGTATAAAAGGAGAGTTGGAATGTAAGCATTTGAGAAGTGCTAAACTCTTCATTAAGAATGGAAGGAGAGACTATGCCATATGTAAGATGGAGGCGAGGGCACTCCCATACACCATCTTCAACCTCCGTGACATGAAACACCTTAATTAGACATCTAACAAAACATGTGTTTGATGAGGAGGAGGCCATGGTAGAAGTTATCCTATTGAGGAAAAAGATAGTGTCACCACATTCCTTTCCATCAAGGTGCATGTTCTTTGATATATGAATCACCATCATAGGAGAATCCTTTTCTTTTCACTACCATCATAGGAGAGTCCTTATTCATTTTAGGACATGTAAAACATGTTCAATTCTATCTAGAAGGGACAACAACAAGAACATTCATATACATTTCAGTTCTCCAACTACCAAGAGCTCATCTTCCAAAATTAGGAACAATATTCACTCATACATAAGATATTTTCAACAATGAGAAACTACTTCTCCAAAACTAGGAACACATCCACACTCACCTAGAGAGAGTGGGGCACTATTATCAACCATTCTATGACCAAAGGCAATTTTGGTTGCTACCAACAACCATCACCATATCCTACCTACCCACTAAACTTTACTGGCACATACTATCCACTAGACATAGATTTTCCACCATCCACCTTCTACCCACCTAAAACTTAGATCCGGTACCCTCATTCCACCTTTGAGTTTTTTTTGACATTGAGGGCAATATCAAATTCAATCTTGGGGTGGTATGGAACGGGATCATCACTCTTTATCTTGCATCTTTTAGTTATCTTTGCATTTTTTCTTTCATAAGTTAGTCTTTCATATATATTTTAGCTTTTATTTTATTTTATATATACTCCACATCTAATTAACATAATTGTGGTTATAAAATTTTCATTTTCAGCTAAGGACTAGTCTTGCTAATTAAAATGGTGTTCAATCCTCATGTTAAAATTTGGCACTTTTTAACCTAATTTTGCTATGTTTTGGAGTGCATTTAGCTAGAGGAATCGTTTGGATTAGTCATCTTGAATACATACTAAATAATTGGAAATCCCAAGTCAGCCCTAAAGCTTGTGATATTATGATGATGTTAAATATTAAGCCAACTGAAAAGTAACATTCTCTTTCATGTGAATTTTAGAAATAGACTTTATCATTCCCATGTTAAATAAGTTAATAGGAGAGGGATATATCATGGTTGGGAAAGACATTGTCTCTTAGTCATGTGATTTCACTCAACTTCATTCATCTCCATTCACCTCTATAGGATGAAATTTTTTTAATTCAAATTATTTTGCTCATTGTTTCAGTACATGGCATAATAAGAGGCATATAATTAATTCATCTATTATGCATAGAAAATGATTTTTTTTCATATGACCTCATTTTTTGCATAACAAAATCTTCATATGGAAAGAATTTTTGTTTTCATAATTCATAAGGTGTAATCTTATTTCCCACTTTTATATTTCACCATCAATAAAGAGAGAGAAGTACATATCTTTAATCCAAAGTGAAAAGCAAATCCCAAACATGAACTATTTATATAAAAAATAAAGGGCATAACAACTATTTAAAAAAGAAGAATAAATAAAAATTTGATAAAAGGATGAAAAACATTTTTAGTTCAATATCATAATATCTATAAACAATAAAAAAGGAGACAATGGATACAATATATATACACACCACTACACCTATACTCATCAATAGGATAGACATCCATTGCATGCATCATTCCACCAAAAAGAAAAAAGGCATTAGAAGGCATACATTTTCATTTTATACATCATTTAGGTGCATAATTTTTATTCTTTACAAAAATGAATTGGATTATATTGTGAATCCAGATTTCATAGTCATCCATAGTTTCCACCCATGGTCTTAACACGTAGGCCACCACAACAATTTTTCTCTTCATCCATGTTTATATGGGAAATTGCTTCCAAAGTACATTATCTTTTAAATGAGAACCGTGCATATAGAGAAATCACATGGTACACAAACTTATCCTACTAACCATGATGCTATCTACTCTATATTAATTGTGTTTTCATTAATCTTATTATTCATAACTTTTATAAGGGTGATCGATCACTATAGAGTAGCTACTTGTTTCATGGTTGGTGAGGCTTGATTTGTGATAGATTGGTGGAGGGTAGTTAGGTTCATTTATTTTGTCTTCTTGTTGACTTATTTCAACCATACCAAAGAGTGGTATTACTAGAGGGTGAGTATCATTCAAGTTTAGGGCACTTTTATGCACATAACTTTTGTATTTTTTTCCATTACTTCTTTCTAAAAAAATATGTTTTCATTCATATTTCACCGACATATACATTGAAACCCTTTTGATTCAATCTTAACTATCTTCATGTATTTTACTAAAAAAATATAATCTTTTTTCCTATTTTAATACAAGCTCTTTGAATTTCAGGTTCAAGAAGCACTTCCAGCCAAAGTTGATGCCACATACATTCACTCAGAACCACAAAATGGCGTCAATAAAAGGAAAGTGTCACCATAAAGTTGTTAGCACCTGGGCCATTTTCGATGTGACCTATATCCAAGTCGGTGGTGGAGACATTATCCTGGACAACAAGGATTCACTCAAGTTAGTGCCCTCACATTATTCGTGCCACCGAGATGACTAATTTTCAACCTTGATATTAACCATCCAAATCTTGTCTTGGACACTTGGGGTTATATAAATCCCAAGGAATGTATCTTATCACCAACACATCAGAGAGGGGAAAATATCCAGCCGTAGAAGATAAGGAAGAAAAGAAATAGGTTGGAATATGGACAAAGGAGCATATTCACACCTTCGAGGAGCAATTTGGAGGCCCAAAAGAAAGACGTTAGTTTTCGCTCATCTTTAGAGGGTATCTTTATCATGGTTCCATATAATTATTTTCATAATTTCCTTATCCTCTAGAATCTATTATGATATTGTGTTCAATATGTGAGGCTAATCCACTCCTCTCTAGCAGTAGTAGCAGTCTTGTGTTAGTTTGTACTTGACAATGTTTATCTAGAAAAAAATTTCACTACTTTTAGGAATTTTAATGATAATATGCTTCATTATTCCATGTTCATGATTTATAACCCTATTCATTGTTTGGAAAGTTTTTCACTACATAAGAGGGCTTAACATTGGAAGAATTATCACTGGAACAATCAATAACACGCTGTGAAAGCAGGCTAACAACTGTGAGGCTTAAGTATCTAGAGAAATATTGCTAATTATTTTATATTTTACTTCTTCATTACAAAAGTTGGGTTTTTACTAGATTAATAGTGTGCTACACTGAAAAAGTTAGTAACACAATCTACAACTCTCTAATTCATCTAGGAAACAATTGTTTGTTTTTTGGATAGATTGAAATTATGTAAATTGTACAATGGTGAAACTAATTATCCTAGAAAATCCATCTCTCTGATCTCACAAAAAATCTTAGTTCTTTACTTTACTTCTTATTTTGCAATCATATAAACTCTAATCTTTCTCTTGGCATAGCATATTTGATCTTAGTCAGAAACAATTTCTAGCTTCATTATTTCCTTAGTTTGACAATTAAATTATCAACCCAGTTGACTTTGTAGTGATGGGCATGTAAGATAATAATGGATCTAAACGGTCATTGGGGAGGTCCTTCCAAGCTACAACCGATGTAGTTATCTCTGTGCATAGAGGGACCCCAACATTGGGAATATGAGATGACCATGTGCAGTGCAAATTTCCAAACAAATTTCACCATCTATCCAAGATAATTCAAGATAATTATATTCATTACATGTATCCTAATATACAAAATAAGGGCTCTTTGAGGGAGGCAACCCACCAATAAGTTTTCTTTATGCTTTCTCACAATTTTTGTTGAGTTGTTAGTTAGTTTTATTATTTTTAGTTTATTTAGATTCATATTTATATCATAATATGGATTTGACACAAGTAAAAAAGGTGCATTGATGAGGTTTATTTAGTGCGTAGATTTCCACAGTGCCAATACCACTGAACACCTATCAGTGGCATTGACTCTCCTTTATATTTTATAGGAAGAAAATTTCATATATTTGGTGGCACTGACTGCTTAGTTAGTACCAATGACATTTTGCAATTGATATACATAAAGTTACTAATGTAGACTTTATACCACTAACACCCATGTTGGTGGAACCAACTTGTTGCTATAGGAAATGCAACGATTGATATTAGTGTCACCAACCCCCCTTTGTTAGTATATATGGGGAAAAAGCATCAATAGGTAGCATATTTTAGTTAGTATTTCCAACTTTGATGTCAGTTCCACTGACACCAATGCCATTGGAGAGGTACGAGTGACCCAGATAGTACTAACCGACAACATAAAAACCTAGAGTCAATACCACTGCCACTTTATCACTGGAACCATAACCTCTCTCTCCTTCATTGAGTTTGAGCATTTGTCAAAGAGGAAAATATTGAGGCCACATTAGCAGCCATTTCTCTCTCCCATCCAAGACACATCGACACACAGTTAAATTTTTTCTCTTTTCTCTTAATATTGGGGACAATGTCAAATTAATTCTTAGGGGGGATATGGAACATGATTTTTTCTCTTTATCCCTACATTATTATGCTCATCATTCTGTCTTCATTTATGCATTAATATTTTCCCAATTGGGTCTACTTATATCTAAAGTAATTGGGGACAACAATTATGAAAAAGTACTAAAAGTGGGAAGCAAGTTAGGTTAGGCTTCTATCCTCTACTAAAATGGTATTGAAGTTGGATTGATGATTTGTGCACTCAATGTCTTCTCTATAAGAAATATTTGATTTATTGAGGGTACACAAATTTTAGAATTGACTTGGATCAGTTAGCTTGAAGAAAAATTTAATGAACAATGCGCCTAATTTAACTCTATTTTTTGGTTGGTAATTATGATGTTGGAGGCCAAACGAACCAAGTGGTAGTGTGATTTCTTGTGTAAACTTCATATACACATTTTAATTTCACCCCTATTCACGGGTTACCAAGAGAGGGACATATCATGGATGTGAAGACAATGTCTCTTGGTCATACAATCTCATCCACCATAATAACACTCAACATAATCCAAGTTTTTTTTATTGTGTTTTATATCATAATAGGATTCATACATGTTAATTTTGCATTTAGATTGAAAAACATCATTCATTTAGATTGCATAACAATTGTCATGTAGATCACATGTGCATATATCATTCATTAGGTGTTTTCATAGCTATGATCTTTGTTTCATCAGTTGAGATATTTCTATCTCCTTACTTCACCTCCCAATTTTTGAACGCCCTTCAAACTATCAATTCTTCCTGTGAAAAGGAGGCACTTGAAAAAAAAATGAAATTCAAAAAAGGAGAGAAAATGAGGAACAAGGAGGCAAAGGATTCCTTCAAGTTCAAATATATCTCTCTAAATTAATAATTAAAATAATGTAAAATATAGTTTGACAAACACCTTACACCTTTAATATCATCATTAGGATGAGGCATACATGCATACATCATTCCACATTCATTTATAGTAGGCATCGAGGGACATTTCATAACATCCAACATATAGGTGCAATATGTTATTTTCAAATCGCATATAGATTTCAAATGTTTTGTGATAACTGTATCGTTCCACCTTTTCCATCCACCCATTCCATTATATCATAAGTTGCCATCATGATTTCCCCCTCATTTTCTCATATTTGCGGATGAAATCCATTATAGATTTTGTTGTCTATTTTGTTGGATCTAGGGCTCTAGAAAGGGGGTGAATAGAGCTTCAAAATTCTCACAAGATAAGTTATACCTTCAAATTATATCAATCAAAACCAATATCTTAAAAGCAATTTGAACTCATAACTAAGAAAGCATAGCAAGGATGAGAGAAATTGAAACATGCACTTGGACAAGGTGGTTTATAGTGGTTCCACTCTCCAAACAAGGAGAGAGTCAATCCACTACCTAGATAGGTCAACCTCTAAGACTTTGCACAATACATTACCATCCAAGGAAAGATAATGTGGTAGTTGATGCATTGAGTAGAAAGTTGTCTTTATCATTAATGGGTAGATAATGCATAATTAAATTCCTCGATGTGTCATAAGAGAGATATGCTACTGTCTCTTTGCCATATGAATGTACAACTACAAGTTTACTTGTTAGCAGGATTGTTGGAACAGTTACAAGTGAAACCTACCTTGAGACAGTAGATTCATGATGCACAACAAAATGATACTGTGATATAGACTATTTGATCAGGGATTGGTGGTGAAAAGTATGATGGCTTTCATGAGGCAGATGATGGTACAGTTTGTTACCATAATAGGATAGTAATTCCTGATGTTGATGGGTTGAGGAAGATGGTACATGAGGAGGCTCACTCCTCCATGTATGCAATGCATCCTGAAAAAACCAAGATGTACCAAAACTTGAAAAACATGTATTGGTGGCCAGGTCTAAAGCGTGATGTGGCAGAGTTCATTGCCAAATGTCCAATTTGTTAGTAGGTGAAGGCTGAACACCAGAACCCTGTAGGGACATTACAACCCTTGCCTATACCACAGTGGAAATGGGATCATATTACTATGGACTTTGTGGTTGGTCTTCCTAGGACAGCCAAGGGTCATGATACCATATGGGTGATAGTAGACAAATTGATTAAGTCAGCTCATTTGCTTCCAGTTAAGATGATGTTTATAGCAGAGAAATTGGCACAAATATATGTTGATGAGATAGTCTGTCTGCATGGCATTCCAGTGACTATAGTTTCTGACAGAGGTCCATAGTTTACAAGTCATTTTTGGGAGCGTCTGCATTCAGCAATGGGAACACAACTAAGATACAACACAACTTTTCATCCGCAGACTAATGTCCAGTATGAAAGGACTACTCAGACTTTAGAGGATCTCTTGAGGGTATGTTGCTACAATTTCTTGGTAGCTGGGATGTACATCTGACTCGGATAGAGTTTGCATACAATAATATCTATGAAAGAAGTATAGATATGGCCCCTTATGAGGCTCTGTATGGGAGATGATGTCGGTCTCCTCTTTGCTGATATGAGACAAGTGAATATCAACTTTTGGGTCCTAAGCTAGTACAACAGACTATAAAAAAGATTAAAGTGATACAATAATAGTTGAAAGCAGCCCAGGACAGGAAAAAATCTTATGTAGATAACCGACGCAGACCACTTGAGTTCCAAGTGAGAGATAGAGTATATCTTAAGGTTTCTCCTTGGAAAGGTGTGCTGAGGTTTGGAAAGAAGGGTAAGTTGGCCCCCAGATTTATGGGACCATACCCTATCCTAGATTGTGTTGGAAAGGTAGCATATAAGTTGGAGATACCACCAGATCTACATATATTGCATAATGTATTTCACATATCTATGTTGAGGAAATTCCATCCAGATACTGAGAAGACAATCCAACTAGTAGAGGTGAGTTAGATGAGGATATCTCCTATGTTGAGGGTCCTATGTTGATCCCGGATAGAAAGGTGAAAAAGCTGAAGAGAAAATATGTAATACTAGTGAAAGTTTTTCACCATGGCATATAGGAAGCCACATGGGAACTAGAGAATGATATTCATAGAAAATACCCATCTCTTTTTGCGTTGGATTTCGGGGCAAAATCCTTGTTAGGGGTTTATAGTTGTAAGGCCCCTAAACTTGCATAATGAGTTGAATGAGCTTAATTACCATAATTTAATGCATATAACCCTCATATAACCTTTTTATATGTTTTGAAATCATAATACAATCTTAAGTTTCAAATTTGGTCCAATTTGGACATTGTTTGAGCAAGTTATGCAATTTTCTATACGTTTTGGACTTTTATGCAATTTACCCAATTGAGTGGTTTTCTTTGCAATTTGTCACATACATTATGTTCCTTATATATTATATTATCATTCTTGAGTGTTTTGAGCCATGGGGCTCCTAGTTGAGCCATGGTTTGAAGGTGTTTTCATCAAGGGTATTTTAGGGTTTACCCCTTCATGGATGAGGTACCTTTAGTAGCTATCAACTAATGAATTGTGTGATTGGCTGGGAAATTATACAAAGTAAATCTAAGCAAGTCTATACAGATAGTCAGAGAGCTTCTTGTGTGTGTGCTTGTATATTCTTAATAAATTAAGGCCATGGACACTTGGATAGATACTAGAACTTCAACTTTTTCTTTTTGCTTTATCTTAAAGTTCATATACTTATCCTCAAGAACAAAAACGAGACATTTTCTCTCCACCACTTCCCTCCTTCTCTGATATTCATTCTCCCTATGTGCTTCTACGAATTCCCTTCCCAAGGAAGAAGAAAGTGGGGATCTTCTTGGAAACCAATTCTAGGGTTGCAATTGATTTCCTTTTTGGGTCTAAAAAGCTTCCTCCTAGTGATCTTGACCTAAAAGTGTAAGTTTTACCTTATTTCCTCCATTTATTTCTTTGATATTATTCCTCCTATATCTCTACAGGTCGGAACCCTGCTGTTCCATGGTGAAAGTGGCCCTAGAACTCAAAAATCTTTTCTTCTTGTTTTTTTTCTAGGGTTTTGCTTCTTTGTGGAGAGAAGTGCCTATTTGGCCAAGTTTAGATCTGAATCTAGGGATTTCTTACCTTATTTGCTCGAGATTCTTGCTGTTTTATATCTGACCTACTCTATAAAGGTGATTTATATAACATTCTTCACTTATATTTCTAGTTAGAAGCTTGTTAGTTCATGTTTATGATTTAATGTGATGAATTAAGCATAGAGAAACCATGCTTGTTTAGAATTACGAATTTTTGTGGTGTTCCCTATTTTGTTCTAGTTCTATATGAACTTGTAAATATGTGTACATCCTTTCTAAGGTGTAACAGGATTTGGGACAGGTTGATAGAAACAACCTATGGTGCTAAACACAAAACAATTGATGGTTCAAATTAGGTTTGTCAAGCTATTTCCTTCCCTATCACACAACTGATGGTCATACCATTCAGCAACCAATGGTGTTGCTATCTTGGCAACTGATGTTCATGATCAAGGGTTTCAAATTTATGATGACAACCTATGGTCACCCCGTTAGGTCAGGTTTTGGCTCAATTAGACGTTTAATTATCATTTACAAAGTATTCTAATGATGTTATCAATTGATGATGAAATTAGCTTAATATTTGATGGTGTTAATTGAATGTATTACTGATCTAACAACCAATGGTGATATAATGATCACAATTAAGGGTGGATCCGGTCATCACCATATATGATGATTTAAGAATGTAATTGTATATTTGATTAAACCTTGAACCAATGGTTCCTTGGTTCAATTGATCAAATGGTTAGACCTATACTTCAGTTGATAACCTTGAACAATGAACCTGATCCAATGAATAATATTGGATGCTTCAACATCCAATGGATTAGAATAAATCACATGGTATTATATGTTGGTCCTAGTGATGATAATTTGATGGTCCAATACCATTAACTTTTAGTCTTACCTTTGCCATCTTATATTTATATTTCTTAAATCACTATAATAAGTGGATGCGTAACTCCCATGTGATCTAGCTTGTTTTACCTAACCTTAATGTAGTTATATGATGTTGATTGATTATAATCATACCTGTTGAATGATTAATGGGATAATGAATTACACTCTTCTTGTATTGAAACCACAATACTATTTGAATATCATAGTGCATTGCCATGTTAATATCTATGGACATATATGTGCTAATGTTCTTTTGTGCCTTGTTTAAGGCATGGAATGATTATGATAACCTTACTATGAATAATGTGATGGTCTTAACGACCTTTGGGCATGTTTGAATCCATGATTTAGGTGAAATCCTCTTCATGTTCCAATAAGGGTTAAAACCCTGGAACTTGTGATAAGATATTGGTATCTTGTAATAGTATGATGACAAGTGTGGTCCATTAATTTGCAATGAATGATAGCATGTGGTAATGTGATTAAGATTTATATCTCAAATATTTTATATCTTTTGAAGTTGTTATACATATATGTTTGTTAGAAAAGAATTAGGGTTTGAATGTCCATTGTATGATAAAGCCTTAATGCATTCAATTGGTAGTAATTAATCAAGTGTAACTTTAATCATGTAGAGCCATGTGCCGTAGAGCCATCTTCAGTGTCAAAACTTACTAGATGGTGAAACAAGTATTCCCAAGGGAAACTCAGAGCACATAATGTTGAGTATGTGGGGGTGGCAAGTTCAGGATATATCCTTGTCATCCACATTTGCAGGTTATGGAGGATGGCTATGGTCATGCCTCTAACATTTGATGTGATTGAGGACATTTGTGGTTGTACCTCAGATTAGAGGGTTTTGTATACCCTATTTTCTAGTGTCATAACTTGTACCAAGTATAGACTAGTTGTTATCAGTTGACTATATGTCACTGTTGGGAGTTTGACTGGTATGCCACTGTAGTTTACTCGTATTGACCAAGGGGAAGAGATCTTAGGATACCAGCACTCCTAGATCTTATACAAAACTGAATAGCACTTTACAGTGGTCAGTTGATCTTTGAGTGGTATGACTCAAACTCCCCAGGGCATAATAATAAAAGATATAATACCATCTGTGTAGTATAATTCCTAGGGTTTAATACATATCACATTGGTTGATTAACCCTTGTTTTGTCTTTACACTACATAGTTCTTACATGATGCAGACTTATGAAAATTGTGTACTTCTACTTGATATTACCACTTATTTGCTTAACTTCTTAGTATACTTAAACTGTTCAATCTGTTTATATTACTTATTTAATATCCTAACTACTCATTGTATTTACTGTTAATTAATATGTTATAATCAATATATGTTGAAGAGAGTTATATCTCTCACTGTGATTGGGTCTCACCTATGGGTTACCACATTTTTTTTAGGTGGTCGCAGGCAACAAGGTCGAGGTCGCACTGTGGAAGAGAACTAACCTGGTGATCAATAGATTCAGAAATTTGGTTAGTTGTAGATGTTAGTAGTAGAGTCCTAGTGTCATCCCTGTACTCTTAGGTCCGGGTAGGGGATGTGTTTTCTAGATGATATACACATATTTGCATGAGATTTTGGTAGTATGCCAATGTTTGTAAATATATGGCATGTACATGTGAAATATTTTTTGTATGCAGGATGTGACTGAGGTCTTTGGACCCATATCTAAATAGTTGTTATAGTATATGAGAATGGAATGATGGACATTTTGTAAATGTTCTAGAGTTTATTTACATTTTTGTAATTGGTTTTAATTATCCCTCATTTTTATAATGTGATTAATTAGTAGTTGATCGTGTTTTGTGTTTTGAGTAATCTCATTTAGTGTGATGAGGTGTCACAAGAAAATTTGGCTGAACCTAACTTATGTTTTCTCTATCCCGGCCATCGATCGAGTTCTGTGACTCGAAAACTTGAGATTGGTTCTTTAAAAAATTTCTCGGCCACTGATCCGTCGAGTTAGCAACTCGACAGATGGTCCAACTAAACCAACATTATAAATTTTAATTTATAGCCATTAGAGTGCTAATTAAATTTATTTTTCAAGTCCATTTTGCATTTTAAACATACTTAGGCACATATCACTCATCATTGGGTATTATTTTGTGATAAAACAAGCATTTGCAAAAAATACCCAAAAAGGTGAAAAGTAAAGCAAAAGAACATGGAAATTTGATTTTTATCATATTAGCAAGCAAGGATGATAAAAAAAAATAGGCAAAGCATAGATGACAACTAGCTAGAATGCATATTAGATTCATTCAATGTAGTTATGAATAGTTTAGATATAATAAAATTAAACGACTCTCTAGCTAGAGGTTTGGTGGAAATGTCCGCCAACTGATTTTCCATGTCCACATGCATGATATAGATATCCTTTTTGGCAATGTAATCACAAAGAAAATGATGGTGAACCTCTAAATTCTTAGCTCTACTATTCAAGATAGGATTGTATGATAAGTTAATTGCACTAGTATTATCATAATAGATAGGAGAAGCATCAAAATGAATGTTGAAGTCTTGTAGCATTTGCTTCATCCATAGGACCTGGGCACAACAACTTCCGACTGCAATGTATTCAGCCTCAGTGGTTGATAATTCCATTGTGCTCTATTTCTTGGGGAACCAAGACACCAAGCATGGTCCTAGGAGAAAGAAAGTGCCACTTGTACACTTTTTATAAATCAAGCATCTTGCGTAATCCACATCACTATAAGCCGTAAGAGTAAAGTCCCTTGACTTGGGATGCCATAGTCCAAAATTTGGAGTTTTGGCTAAGTACCTTAAAATCCTCTTAACAACTATAAGATGTGATTTCTTGGGATTTGATTGAAAGCAAGCACACAAACCAACACTAAACATTATATCAGGTCTAGAGGCAGTTATGTAAAGTAAATTTCTAATCATACCTCTATAGAGCTTGTAATCTACCTTCTCACCTTCTTCATCTTTATCAAGTGTGGCGGTGTTAGACATGGGTGTGTCCATCGGCTTGGTGTTCTCCATCCCAAAGTGCTTAAGTAGTTCACTTGTGTACTTGCCTTGGTTGACAAAGTTCCCATCTTTAGTTTTCTTGATTTGAAAGCCTAGGAAGAATGTAAGTTTGCCCATCATGCTCATCTTGAACTCACTCTGCATAAGATCACTAAACTCCTTGCAAAGATCAAGATTCGTTCCACAAAAAATGATATCATCAACATATATTTGAATGATAAGAAAATTGTTAGAACTGTGTTTTAGAAACAAGGTAGAATCTACTTTGCCCATGATATACCCATGATCTAACAAAAAGTTCTTTAATTTTTAATACCAAGCTCGAGTTTCTTGTTTGAGTCCATAGAGAGATTTTTTCAACAAATAAACATGGTTAGGTAAACTATTATGTTTAGAGCCAGGGGGTTGTGCAACATACACTTCCTCCTCAATTGTACATTAAAAAACACACTTTTAACATCCATTTGATACAGAAGAAAGTTTTTATGACTAGGAAAAGAAAGAAACATACAAATGGACTCCAGTCTATCTACAGGTGCATGTGTTTCATCAAAATATATACCAACCTATTGATTGTAGCCTTGAGACACTAACCTTGCTTTGTTCCTTACCACTTTTCCACTTTCATCTAGCTTGTTGTGGTAGAATCACTTGGTGCCAATGAACTTTCTATTGCTTGGTCTTGGCAGAAGGGTCCATACTTTGTTCTTTTCAAATTTCTCCAACTCTTCTTGCATGGCTAGGATCCATTCATCATCCCCAAGAGCTTCTTTGATCTTCTTTGGCTTGAGTTGTAAGATGAAGGCAGTTTTGGCTTGTTCTTTGTTGAATGCATCCCATGTCTTCACTCATTTGAAAGGATCACCTAAAATAATCTCTTTTGGATGATTCTTTACAAATTGGGGAGTTGAATCCTTCTTCTCTTCATATTTCTCTTCTTCTTGAATGACCACCTCTTTTCCCTTTTGCGTGATGTTGAGTTCTTTTAGAATAGGAATAACCTCACCTACAACATCATCATTTGGAACAATATCTTTGTGAATAGAGGGGTTAGTCTCAATAAACTTCACATTAATGGATTCTCCTACTTTAGCAAGATCAACATTAAATACTCTATAAGCCTTGCTAGTAGTGATGTAGCCAAGAAAGAAAGCCTTGTAAGATTTTAGATCAAACTTGTTGAGATAATCTTTTGTTTTCAAAACAAAAAAAGGACATATGAAAAAATGGAAATACTCGATAGAAGGATTCCTTACACTCCATAGCTCATAGGGGGTTTCTTCAAAGAAGGATGTGAAAAACCCAGTTTTGCACAAAACATGAGGTACTAACGACTTCGGCCCAAAACTTCTTTGGAGTGTCATACTATAAAAGCATGGTCTTAGCCATCTCTAGTAGTGACCTATTCTTCCTCTCTACAATCCCATTTTGTTGAGGTGTTTGAGCTGAAGAAAAGTTATGTACATAGACAGATTCTTCACAAAAGCATTGGGTACAAGGCTGGCATTTCTCATCCTTTTCAAAATCCAATTTGGGAAGTCCCTTGACCAAGTCCTTTTTGCTCAACTTCTTCAACTGATGCATATTTACATGACCAAGCCGACAATACCAAAGAGAAATATCATTTTAATTGACTACTAGGCATCTACCAACAACTATCTTAATAGAGTCAAGAACAATTACATAAAGATTAACACTTCTAGTTCCCTTATATATAACTTGATAGGTGAGGGAATCTAGAATCAAGCATTCAAAGGAAGTAAATAGCACAAGGTAACCATTATCACATAATTTATTTACACTTATTGAATTGTGATGTAGGACATCTGAAAAAAGAACATTCTTGACACACAAGGATTCACCTACATCACCCTCACCTTTGACCTTACCGTTCTTGTTGTCCCCAAAGGTAACTGAACCTCCTTTCTTCTTAGTGAAGTTATTGAAATGGTTTATATCACCTGCCATGTGCTTAGTGTAGCCACTATCAAAAATCCAAATACCTTTTTCCTATGAAAAAGGAGATTTTCGGTTCACAACTCAAACTTTGGAATTTGATGTTAGCTTGGGGACCCATTTCATCTTTGGGTTGGTCCCCTTTGGCTTGTAAGGACAATAAGTAGAGTAATGATCATCACATTTGCAATGAGAACAAATCATAGGGTTCTTAGTGATAGAAGACTCTCCAATGAAAAAGAAGGCTTCCTTAATCTTTTTCTTACCTTTGGCTTTGTTCTTTCCCTTAGGTTCTCCCCATACAAATCCCAAACCTCAAGGATTTCATTAAGGGAGTTTTTCCCTTTGAGGAATTTATACAGAGAGGCTCTAAGTCTATTATTTCCATCATTAAGAGATATAATAGTAGAAGACAAACTAGCAAGATAATCTCTGGCATGAACAAGGTTGGCCTCTAAATAGAGGGCTTTAGTCAAATAAGAATCTTTCTCAAGAGAAATAGAAGCAACATCATTACTAGGAAAGATAGGTCTAGAAGATAAATCATTATCTTGACCTAGCAACCTAGCATTTTTCATATTTAAGCACTTGAATTTCCTTAAGATAAACATCCCTCTCATCCCTACGATCATTAATAATGAGCTTAATTCAGCATTTTTAGATTTAAGAGTTTTAATCTCATTTAGGCACTTTTGGTTATCTTCCTCAAGAGTTTCGATGTTCTTAACGTAAATACCATTATCTACCTCAACTCCATTGTATTGGAGCTCAAGATCAAGATATTGGCTTTGTAAGTTATCAATGCTCTCAAGATGAGTTTTCTCATTTAGCTCAAGAATTTCAAGTTTAGCATACAAGTCATCAATAATTTTTCCTAAATGTTTTCTTTTAGATTTACATTTAAAAGAAGAATGGGTAGAAACAAGCATATCACTAAGAGTTTCCTTAGTTAACTCATACAATCTTACATCACTTACCTCACCAATTTCTTCACTAGTAGAGTCCATGAGTGCAAGGTGGCACTCTCCATCTTCTTCAGAGCTAGAGCCACTTGAGAATGATTCCTCCCAAGCTGCATGAGCTAAATTATTGTGTCTTTTCTCCTTATTTTCCTTCCTCTTGTGCTTGATATCCTTCTTGTACTCTTCCACCTTCTTGGAGTTGCCCTTGTGGTGTTACTTTCTTGATTTAGAACATTCACGCTTGTAGTGTCCCTTTTCTCCACACTTGTAGCATCTAGGAGTAGGGGAGAAGGGTTGCTTTCCCTTGAAGTGCTTGCCCTTGGTGTAGTTGGCTTCATGCTCACTAGGGTCATCATCTTCACTAGAGGAGGAGGGAGATGTCTGGCAATCAAGTTTTTGTTGAAGGATGACCGCCTCCACTTGATCTTTGAAGGCACTATCTTTGATCTTCTTGGCTTCCTTCTCTTCTTGCTTGGCTTCTTCTTCTTACTTGTCAAGCATTGGCTCATGAGCTTGTAGGTTGCCAATGAGCTTTTGGTTGGGATGTCACCAAGGCTTCTCACTTCTTCAATGGAGGGTCACCTTTGACTCCCATCTCTTTGGTAGAGTCCTCAAGATCTTGGAGTTGATTACACCTCTATCCAAAGTGTTACCGAAGGTAGCTAGGCCATTGATGATGACATTGAGCCTAGAGTACATCTCCGCAATCCCTTCTTTATTACCCATCTTGAAGTTCTCTAGAAGGTTGTTCAACATGTATATCTTAGCCTCCTTGACTTGATTTGTGCCCTCATAGATATTGCACAAATTATCCCAAATCTTATAGGTGATATCCCATGATGAGATGTGGTTGAACTCCGTTGGGGTAAGGGTTGCATAGAGGATGCTTACGGCTTTAGCATTGATTTGGGCTTCTTTTAGTGCAACTTCATTCCATGATGAAACAACTTCGGTCGGCTCCTTGTATGGTGTGACCATCACCATCCACATATCAAAGTTCATGCCTTGAATGTAGAATTGCTTACGCCTCTTCCAATAGAGGAAGTTGGTGTCGTTAAAGACTAGAGGACGCATGGAGAAGCCTCCCTCTAGGTTGAGTGAACCAAGTAGGTTGTTGCCCATCTTCTCATCTCATGGGAGATTGTTAGAGAAGATCCTTGGCTCTGATACCACTTGTTGGATCTAAGATTCTAGGGGGGTGAATAGAGCTTCAAAATTCTCACAAGACAAGTTATACCTTCACATTATATCAATCAAAACCAATAGCTTAAAAGCAATTTGAAGTCCTAACTAAGAAAGTACAAAAAGGATGAAAGAAATTGAAACATGCACTTGGACAAGGTGGTTTAGAGTGGTTCCACTCTCCAAACTAGGAGAGAGTCAATCCACTACCTAGAGAGGTCAACCTCTAGTACTTCGCAATCCGTGTATACTTATATTCATTCATAAGAGATACAAGGAGACCACCATACATCCAAGGACTTACCTATTCAAGACAAGAGTTTTTCACATACAAAAGGACTTGCCCACTTGATCAAGATGTCTTTAGCTTTCAACAAGGACTTAACCACACTGCATCAAGTATTTATCCTTGAAGGAATTTGCCCACTCTTCTTGAATCTTGGCCTCGCCCTTCTCCTTCACCTGGAGAAGATCTTCACCTCCTATTAAACCTTGAAGAAGAACAATAATAGCTTCATCTTCACTCATAGTAGCTTGCTTCAACCTTTTCTCTTTGAGAAAGGAGGTGGGGAATATGGAATGGAATGAGAGATTTACAAGCACATGGAGGTGGCTCTCTTACAACTGGCCTAACTCATTCATAGTCACGAAATGCTTTGTAAATGAGAGAGAGAAAGGGGCTCAAGGAGTTGCAACACACTAAACTATAGCAAGGACTTAGAATAGCATGAATGAGCAAACTTGGAATGAACTCCAAGGGGTCCTATTTATAGCTGGGGGTGATCCCTTGAGTGTGGGATCACTTAAGGGAGAAATATAGCCATTTTCCAAGTTACAACATATCTATTCTTGCTCAAAACAACTCTCCAACAGTTATAATCACTTTTTATGTGTTTTCTATATAATATATTAGGTCGAGTTTCAATAAAGATAACTCGACCGATCCACTAAGTAATGAAGTCAATTTTCAAACTATCGGTCGAGTTTGTTCTGGGAAACTTGACTGATGAGTCAAAGTTAATTTTACTTAGTTGATCGATCGGTCAAGTTCTATGAGTGTGCAACTCGACCGATTGGTATCTTTAGAAAATCCATCACTAAATCGGTCGAGTTTCCAACTTGACCGATAAAGATCCTGTGATAAATTTTCTAATTTGACTTTTGAGTGATCAAACGTTGGAATTAAGTGTTCCTAATTTTTCTCATCTTAGTTACAAGTCATATCATCAATACAAGTGATTAAAAAATTTATCTAAGATCATTTGGAATGATTTTCCAAAATGCACACTTGCATTGCTTTTGACTTGAGCTTGAACAAGCTAGGGCTTGTGTAATTTGATCTTTTTCATGTACCTAAAGCCTTATCAATCTTGAACAAACATATTAGATACATAGGAATGGAATGTTTAAGTCATTATCAAAATATGGGCAATGTATAACTTTCAAGTCAACATATTTTAGAGAAATGTAGAAAAGGAGATCATATAGTACACCAAGTATGTGTCTTACTAGCCATGTTTTTTTTCTCTAATTGGTTTCTATTTTTGTTGGTCTTATTGTCAGTATTTCCAAGAAGAAAATTTTTGCATGAAGGAATCAATATTTCGACATAAGCTAAGAGGAAGATCTTGTTCCACTCCACCAGGTCATATGAAATTGGCATGCATCATGATTATGAGCATGATTGATCTCGATAGATTATCTAAATACTTTGTAGTTGTCTAGGTCTAGTTTGGGTCTCATGAATGGAGGGTGGTTAGAATAATTGGGTTGATTAAATTTGTCTTCATGATGACATATCCGACCAAATCTAAGAGTATTATTGCTCAAGGATGAGCAACATTCAAGCTTAGGGTGTTTTGATGCACACATAATTATCATCATTTCCATGTGTTAATTTGGATGGTTTTATCCATTTATTGATCTTCGTTGCATACATTTTGATCATTTATCACCAAACTAGTAAATGATCATTAGCGCATCAATCTTTCACATATTTGCATTTAATTAGTCATATTATATTATAATATTATTTGGAATATTAATTGCTTGTTTTATTGTAGGTAACTTCAAGAAGAAACTCACAACGTAGGTAGCACCAACATCAAGTTAGTAGAACCAACACAAAACTTAAAAATGACAAGGAGTTTCTTGAATTAAATTTGACAAAGTCTTCCTGAGTCAGTATCACTGACTCCCATGTCAGTAGAACCAACTCTGCCATCAGTTACCCTGACATTTAAGTCAATGACAGTGACACCCATGTTGGTAGCATTGACTCTTCTTCTGATCAGAAAAGGAAATCCAAGGTTAGTGATACGGACCCCAAGTTAGTAGTATTGACTTTGCCACATGAAAGATCAAGATATTAAGTGATCAATCCAACAGATAGTGTAATAACTCATATATTTTATCCATATAAGACCTAACACACCCAACTGCCAAAATATCCCTAACATCATAATCTTGACTCATTGACATCCAAGATGAGAGAAAGAGGAGGAGGTAGAAAGAAATCATGAATTTGCAACTTTGGAAGGAAATTTTGTAGTGGAAATAATGGTGGATCACACCCATCTTTGTATGATATCTCCATGATAGTCTTCTCTATGGTTCATTATCTTTATTTTGATGTTTTCTCTCTTCCACAATAATTTTGATACCATGTATCTATGTCCATCCAATTCCCATAATATATAGCATGGGAGTAACCCAATGTGATTCTTTACTTAAATGTTTATTTTTAACTAATGTGAATATTGTTGTTTGAATTTTATGCAATTCAATTTCCATGCTATTCTGTATGCTTGATCACCATATACAATATCTATAGACATTTGATTACTTCAAAATATGGAATTCCATAAACTTAGTTAATAGTGTGTTGTGAAAGCGGGCTAACAACTAAGATAGGATTAATCAAGAGATTGATCTTAATAGTTCAATTTGGAATAAGGAATGTGGTTGAAGTATGTTTTGACTAGTTTGAACATGGTATCAAGTTTTAAAAGAGGGTGACATTACTTTCATATCTCTATTCCAATGCAATGATAATTATTTGATAAATTGATAAAACCCAAGTACATATACCACTATGGTAAATCTGACAAGCCTAGAGATTCTCTTTCGTCTAATACACAACCACCTTATCATTCGTTGATGCATGAATAATCACAATTCAAATTCCCTAGTGATGAAATTCCTAATTTTAGCCTAAACCAAGTGTAAAAATCCCACCCTCAAGAGGATGGATCTTATCACAATATAGTTAGGATCAAACTCAAAGGAAAACATTTTTGAAAATTAGTTTGATCAAAGTATCCATACCAAATTGGTATTTATCATAAAAGTGGGATAGGTTTGATTAAGATAAGGATGAAATAATAAAATCATTAGATTAAATTACTAGATATAAACTGATAATAACATTAGGGTAGATGGGTTATACCACCACTACCAAGTATTCACTCTCTTGTTGCATCATAATAAGCATGAACACACATAATTTGATGCCAAGTAATCCCTCTTTTGGAATTAGGATTAAAACCAAATAGGCTAAGATTATTGTTGTCCTACCTTGATATTGGTTACCTATTGCCTTGGAAAACACCTATTTGAAGTTATCGTTAAGGGTTTAACATGAAAAAATGATGTCTTGATCTTAGTTTCAAAGTTCTATGCATCCAAGATTTGACAAACATCCAATACAGTTGACCAAAGAAGATATACAAGCATAAAACATTAATTCCATATCATAGTATGGTTTATATAAATGTAGATGTAGCAAAGAGAGAGAAAAAATTAGTGGGGCAACTCCCCGCACTCTAGAGAGGGGACTACTCGCTCATGGCAGCAATAATAAGTTCAACAAGGAAAAAGAGGGAGATAGCCATCGTCATAATAGACTATGGAAATGCAGAGACATTGTACACAAGTGCTTCTTCAAACTTTGAGATGAGGGTGTCAAATAAGAAACAAGAACACCCTTTGATGTTCATTATAGGTGAATTAGAAGTCATTAATCTTCTTCTTTGAAACTTGGACTTGTTACAGTGAGGGCTGAGTAGTAAGATCAACTATGGTGGATGGAATTAGGGGCGTCATTGATTGTGCCTCTTTCAAGGTCATGATGTTGGATGCTTGGTGGAGATGGAGATATCAGAGTTGGTATCAGTGATCAACTAATGAAACCATCAATGGAACTTGGAAATTGATGATCTAAATAGAAGATGGAAGCCTAGAAATGTCAAGAATTGATCCACTTTCTTAGAGGCCATGACTTGTATTTTTAGACATTAGTTATGGTTTGTAACTCTCCTAGTCGTCTGCATTTAAGTTATCGCCACCATGAAAGAAAAGGGGTGGATGGTAGAGAAAGATATTATGTCTTGTGTGACTCCCATAATCTCTATTTGTTGCTGTCATTAAAGCAACATCTTCATTGGATGTTGGACAAAAAATTCCCATCAGTTAACATGTTCACAAGACTTTCATCAATTGGCATATGCATAGTATGTTCATTAGTAGGAGGCCATTGATTAGCAAGCATGACTTTCCATTGGTCGTCAACCTATGTAAAAACATAAAATATGTGAATTGATGAGAATTCAAAAATATGAAAACCCACCGTATACCTTGTTCTAAATTTTTGCAGAGATGATTAGATAGTCTAACTCTTATATATGTCCATCCATACTTTGTGTGTTTGTTTTACATGCTTGTATACCATGTGGTTTAATTTCATGCATTTTTGTGTAATTTTTCAAATTTTTTGCTTTACATGCCTTTCATTGAATCTCAAATAGATTTTTGGTACTTTTTATGTGTTTTATATAGGATTTTTTGGATTTATACTTTTTATTCCCTAATTATAGGTTTAGATGTGATTGAGTACAAGTTGGCACCATTATGGCCAATTTTGCCCAAATTTAGAATGTCTTCCCCAGGAGCATGTTTTAACGTAATCTCTACTTATTGAACTGAAATTCCTAACACATGACAAATGCATGCTACATTCTTATGTTCTATTGCTAAAGGGTATCAACTATTGACTTACTACATGTGAATCACTTCTTTCAAGTTTCTGAAATGTTTGGTTGAATTGTGATTTGAGCAAGCTATTGGTGCATCCGAGCCAGAGGTGCACACACTAACCAATTAGGTTTGATTAGATGCGACCCATGGAACTCAACACACTTGGGATCTTTCGATATTTATAAAAACCCTAAAAAGACTTAGTCACAATACTAAATAGGTCACCCGCAAGCGCATGGGGTACTATTATAGTAAAGAAAAGAGGCAAATATAGGGGTCAATCCTTAGGGATAGAGGGGGCACTAGAGCTAAGTTAGCATTGGCTACATTCCTAAAGTAGAGACTAGGGTTGAAGGGTTTAAAAGGGGCTTTGGTTTAATTACACTAAGCAAGCAAGCAAGTAAAGGCAATATGAAAGCTAGATTACCAAAAACTAGGTTGTCCTGGGCAAGTTAGGTCTAAGAAACTAGATTAAGCAATCAACTAAGCAAGAGAAATATGATCTACACTACTCTAGAAAGGCAATTAGCAACTAAAAGCTAAGCTAAGCACTAAAGCAAGCAAGAATCTAAGTTAACCCTAACTAGCAAGACTAGGTAATAGCTAGAAGAAACAAATGCAATTAAGCTAAACTAGCATTAATAAGCAAGAAGGCTAAGGTCGGTTTCAAGAAATGGATTAGGTAAGTGGGTCGTTTGGGAATGTGATTTGATATTAGTTGGGGGGTGTCAAAATGACATGAAATTATCACAATTCAAACTAGATTACCAAACCAAACAACAAGGCAAGTTCTATTAGAATGTAACATATACTACTAGTTGGAGAACTAGGGTAAGGTGTAATTCTAGTAGGACTTATCAAGTCTAGGTTTCTAGGGTAAGTGGTATTAGGGAAATTGAGAGCCAAGGGTAGGAATGGGAGTAGAGATGAGGGTTTTTCACCTCATGCTACAAGCCATCTAGACTTTAGAAAGCTCTAGGCAATTGCACTAATCACACTTACACTAGCTACTTAGATTTCACACTCACTTGTAGAAGGAGGAATATGTGTGTTGGAACAAAGGGGGCTATCTAGGGATCCACTAATTGGACCTAGGAGCCATTCCTAAGATTGCTACACACATTCCAATTCCTCCCAAAAGCTAAGTGTCATCAAACATCACAAAGCAAGCAATTTAGATTTAATAGAAAAAACCACATGCTAGATAATGGGAAATGATATAGAAACAAAGGCAATCATCTTAGAATGAAATTATGTTCATTACAAATTATTCTCCCCAAACATGGTATCAAAGTCACATTTTTACCCCAAACAGCCCATCACTAGGGGCTTAGCTAAGACATAATCAAATAAAAGGCAAAAGAAATGAGAAGAAGGGGATAGGATTCCATGGAGCTCGAAGTAGATCCTCCTTCTTCACCTCCTAGTTGTTGTAGGGTGACTTCCTTCCTCCAAGGTGGATGATGGGCATGAAGATGGAGGGGGTTATGGTAGAAAACCTAAAAAACTAGGTTTCTATGGTGGAAACGAGGTGGAAATGGTGGGTGGAGAGCATAAATGCAATGAATGCTCAAGAGAGGGTGAGGAGGAGTAATGGAAGTTGGGGGGTGTAACCTTCATGTTGTTTCTGCCACCTAACTATATATAGGTGGTGGGGAAGCATTAGGGTAAGTAAGGGCAAAGTAGGAAAAATAGTGGTAAAAATGGGTAGGGTTAGGTGGTCACCACGACCGTGTTGAGGTGCCACGGTCGTGGTAGGGGTTGCATGGCACAGTTGTGGGGGTATGAAATGGCCGAGGTGGTAAGTGGAGTGGACATGATAAGTATATGTGGTGACCATGACCGTGGCGGGGTGCCACAGTCGTGCTGGGTAAGGGGTACCACAACCGTGTTGGAGGAGGAGGCCATGGGAGAGACAACTTGGAGGTCATCGTGTCTTCAGTTCCCCACGGGTGTGGGGAGTGCCACAGGAGAACCGGTCTTCAAGGGCCACGGCCGTGGTGATGGCCACAACCATGGTCATTCATGTGCAAAATGGACCACTTCCCTGTTGATTTTGGGGAACTTTGTGCATAATTCACCATGGGCAAGGTGATGGCCACGAGCAAGTTGGAGTGTGTTGGCCACGACCATTCTAGGGGCCACAGCCGTGGGGTCTTCAGTGACCACTGCCATTTTGAGATCCATGGTCATGGTCATTCATGTGTAACTTGAGCACATTCCATGTTAATTTTAAAGCTCTTGGTGCATAAATTACCACGGTCGTGGTGGATGTACCGCGGCTATTTTGGGCCTTTTAGTGTTGATCTTTACTTCATCTTCTTCATCTCACTTCCTTTTGCTTTGAATTGCTCTTGTGCATCCAAGGACAACTTGGGGAAGAAATAGGTTCACTCTTGGGGTGTAATACCCCATAGATGTCCTTCATCTCTCTCCCATGCATCAATGCATGCATAAGTGCCCTGAAATAAACACAAAAGGAGGCATAAGTGCATTTATTATAAAGGATCACATTGAGGGGAATAACTTGTAATCTAAACTATTTAGATGTGTTTATTATGCAAAAAGGCACATGATGGAGCCCTAAAATAGGGTTGCATAACCACCCCAAAGTTAAAACATACTTGTCCTCAAGTATGCTCCAACTTAATCTCTCTCTTCAATTTCTTTCAATAAACAAGAGAGACAAATGCATAGTAAAAGATGACTATTGACTAAATGGTCTTGAAAGTGACTAATTGCATGTGTTCCACCTCTCTCCTTTCCTCTATCACATACCAATCATGAAATGAGAACTGAGCATACAAACTTCAAATATAAAGCATAGAATACACAAGCTTTCAATATGCCCTTCATGCAATTCCAAGTAAACCATTTCATGTTGGCATTAATCAATGATGACTAGGAGTGTTGTTTCACTTTCATGCATTCAATATTATGTCTCAAACCACACCAAACGACCCACATTGCTGTAGAAATCGTAAAGTTAGCTAGATTTGATGTGTTCTAGCTCAATAGGTATGAAAATGAAAGAAAGGATTGCGATAAGAGATTGGATTGTTTTTGCACGCTCATCTTTTCTTTATTTAGATGCTCTTAAACATGAGCATTTTTTTTATTCTTTTCTTTTCTTTTACCCTTGGTGTAGATAGGGCATATGGTGGACAGACTGAAGTAGGGAGATGTAGATATGGCCGCCCCAAACTTTTGGAGGTGGCCAAGGCTGAATATGTGCTCTAAGGCATCCTTTCATGAGGCAGAGAGGTATGAAGATGGTGAAAAAGAGTTCGGTCAAAGAGGGGTCATTAGTGTAGTCCTCAACATAATAAGTCATGCATGGAATCTAATCCAACACTTCATCAAATGATATCACACCACATGATTGAACAACATGAGATTCACATTTATAGGCTCTAAGCATTTGTAGCTTGCTCAATTCACAATTCAACCAAAACATTCACAAACTTGAGAGAAGTGGTGCACATGTAAAAAGTCAACATTCAAGACCATATAGTAATAAAATCTAAGAAAATGGCATGCATTTGTCAAAGATCAAAATTTTCAGCTCAAAACATTGGAGATTAAGTTAAAACATGCTTTTAGACAAGAATATTTAAATTTGGGCAAAATTGGCCAAAATGGTGCCAATTTGCAATCAATCACATCTAAACCTACATTTAGGGAATTTAAAGTATAAAAAGCAAATCCTAATTAAAAACACACAAAAATTACCAAAAATTACATGAGAATGCAATGCAAGGCATGGAGATCAAAAATTTTGAAAAATTATGTAAAAATGCATGAAATTGAACTACATGTATGCATCGATGTAAACAAGAAGAAATCTAAACTAATAAGGGTAAAAGTAAGAAATTCCAAAAATCAGGTAAGATAGGTGCAAACAAAATGAGAGATCAAGATAGGGTGGTGCATACCGCCCTACCACCCCAAACTTTTAAATCATGTTGTCCTCGGCATGAAACTCAAGTTTAGGGATAGTAGGGTAAAGATCACGGCTGGTGTTGTGAATCAAAGGATAGGTCTCCCTGTAATGGCTGATCAGGCTGGTCTAGCTGGTGCTTCTTAGGAGTTGGAGGTCCTGGACGGGCTGGAGGGAATTGGTAGTAATGGCCCCAATAAGCGTCCTGAGGGGGAGGGTACGTTTCCTGGTATCCCGATACACCACCCCAAAAGTCTTCACCCTATTCGGGGTTTCTCTGTTCCTATGTGTGGTGGTTGTGGTACAAGTGGTTGACCTATTGATGCATATGTTGTTGGTCCTACCACATGTACTATTGTATGAGTAGCTTGTCTTACTGTGTCTTTTGGATGCCTTCAATATGTGCACGGATGGATGACATATCATATGCATTCATTGAAGGTTCCAGTAGTTGGGATGTTGTCTCATCCCTTCTTCTCACGATTTGGGGATTTATTCTTTGTTCCCCTCCGTCATCTTCTTGCTATTGTGCATTTGACTCTGCTATTTCTTTCTCTTGTGTAACAATGGGGTTGAAGTTTTCTTGGGGGTTGGCTTGCTCCCATCTATTCATCTTGTCATGTGGTAAGTCGGGGACCCCCAAAGTAGAGAGGAGAGGGGTAGCATGATAGGGCAGCTCAAGACTTTTTTACGGTGTTATGGATTTCACATTATAGATCAACTTATTATTTTTTATTGTAATCATTTGAGAGAAAATGAGATACTTTAGATCGACAAGCTGAGCTCCCTCTGCCTCTTTAAGACCAGTAACATCAAAACCTAGGGCAATGGCAATTGAGGTCACAATCCCTCCCATGACAAATGTATTTTTTCTTTTGAAGGGTATTGTCCTCGTGTGATCAATAAAAGTGACCCTAAGTTGATGTGTTGTTCATCAGTTATAGCATATAACACCAAGAGGTCCTTTTGTAAAAAATTTCCTTTATTATCATACCTCCCTACAATGGTGTTGGCAATGACTTTCTATATGTATTCGATCAAGGGGTTGTTGATGTACATAGTCTTAGACTTTCTAGTTGTATATTTTTGCTCTGCTATCATGGCGTGCCATAATTTAGCATAATCCAAGTCAAACTCCCTCTCAATTAAGCCATCACCCATCTTTTCAGCTTCTTGAGGGTCCTTTGAGAAGATGAAATTTAGTTCAAAAGTTGTCAATGTGTGAAATTTGTTGAACATTATGAACTTGATTTCTTCCTCCCCTTTGACCTTGATTTTCTCTAATGTGGAAAAAATTGTTGAGTCAACTCCACATATGTGGTTTATGTCGTGAAGAGAACCTTCCACAAACTGACTCACTTTAGCCTCCTTACCACATTTGCTTTGATTCCTAGGTCTTCAATTACCTTTTCACACCCATATCTAGTGGAGATCACTCTCCTAGACATGCACTCAGGGTAGATGGGTGTGATTTGGATCTTTCTCTGTCCTCTACCATAAGCCATTCCCTCAGGAGCTTTGACAAACCCCTTCAACATGTCCGCCTCCAAGTATGCCAGAGTGTCTTCTGGCTCGAATTTCATTTCCTCTTCAACAATACCATCATCTTCTTCTTCAACCCTGTAGGATCTTGACCCTGAGATTGTGTCAAGATTTAGTGGTACTTGTTGCTCGGGGTATCTCTGTGGTTGATCCTCTTCTTCTATCATCAATTTCCGCCTTACTAGCGGCTACTGTTGCATTCTCTCCCCCAATGAAGAGGTAGAGTGTTGTGCTGGCATAGTCCTTAGAGGAAGCCTTGATGAAGGTGGGGCTGCAACCCCCTTGCCGTGCTTTTGGCGGGTTTGACCTTCGGGTCAACCTCATCGATCATGTCATCAATGTTGTCCTCTTCTTCCTCCTCCTCTTCCCTATATGTCTCATCTGTGATGTGGTGGTTGTCGGATGACCAGGTGTGGGATACACTCATAGAAAATGAGAATAGGAGCGATTGGGCAATGGCATTGGATGGTGAGGGAGTGTGGGAAGGCATGGAGACTTGAGAATAGGCTCTCTTGGTGCGCACCTTGCCTCCAGTGATCACCTCAAGGCTCTTTTGAGCCCCTTTCACTACCTTAGTAATTCCCTTCATTTTCTTGGATATGGAGGTGGTGGTAGGGATGTGAAATTTGGATTTTTGTGGAGAAGGTGAAATGGAGGTCGATTGATGGGTGGAGATGGCTAAGATGGTTGTTTGGATGATGGAGGATGGATTGGTTGGAGGTTTTTGGCAAAAATGGATGGATTTTGGTGGATTTTTGTGTGGGCGGTTGTAGGTGTGGTGGAGAATGAAAATGGAGATGGAGGTTCAATTGGTGGAGGTTTTGGGGTGGAAATGGTAGAGGGAGAGGAGGTGGGGATGTAGAAAGTGATTGAAGGTTGATTTCTTGGAGGATTTGAGCTGGAGAAGCAAGATCATAGGTGTTGTGGGTGGATCACATCTCCACGGTCATTCTGGAGTCGAGCAAATGAGTTTGCATGTGATAGGGGTCATGGTGTTTTGTGGAGTTTAAGTGAAAAAAATGTGTGGTGTCGGGTCCTGCCACTGTCATGGTGAGGGTTTGGTAGCACGGTCGTGGTGGGTGCCACGATCATGGTGGGGGTGGAGATGGTTGTAGATCGACTCTCGCTATGGTCGTGGTGGGTGCCACGGCCGTGGTGTTCTCCCCTCACTTCGACCGTGGTGGTTCACCATGACCGTGGTCGTTCATGTATAAAATCTCCTTCATCCCTGTAACTCCTTTGAATTTTTGCATTTAATTCACCATGGTCGTAATGTCTTCATGTTGCCACAACCATGGTGGTGGCCACGACCATGGTCATTCCCACGACCGTGGCCATTCCTTCACAAATTTGGTGAAGTTACTGTAACTTTCTTGAAGTTTTACACTTAAATCACCACGGTCGTTTTGAGGCACCACAGCCGTGGTGGTTCTTCATGCAACACTTTGTCAACTCAAATTCTATAATCTTGATATATTTGCAAAAATTTTGATTCTTGGCCACATTTCAACTTCAACGACCATGTCTTGCCCTTTATATCTCTCTCTTCAACATGTTACCTGTATCTCATTAAAACTCAAACAAAAACTATCAAGCACAAGTGTGTGTGTGTGTTTTGTGGAAAAGAAAACAAAAGTATCAAAAAGAGAAGGTTGGGTGAAAAAGTTCCCAAGCCTATGTGGGTTGCCTCCCACTAGCGCTAAATTTTATGCCTTCAGCCAGGCTTATTGATTCTTGACTTCATTCATCCATGTGGGATTCCCAAAGCATCTTTGTAATAAATGCATCTTTCATGTGCATTCAAGCACATCTCCTCATCAACCAGATGTTCCTCCACAAGCATCATGATATCAAAACTTTTATTTGCTTTGTCCGGACCTACTTCCTCAACTGATTTTAGCCTTTGACCATTCACGGTGAATTCTTTAGCTCCTTCTTTCTCACAAATCAACACAGCTCCAGATGGATACACCTTTTTTATTAGATAAGGCCCTTACCATCTAGATTGGAGTTTTCCAGGAAAGAAATTCATCCTTGAGTTATACATCCATACCCATTTTCCAGGCTCAAAGTCTTTCTTCTTGATCATCTTGTCATGTAGAAACTTTGTTCTCTCTTTGTAGCACTTTGACATATCATAAGCTTCATGTCGTATCTCCTCTAATTCATTTAGTTGAAACTTTCTCTTCATACTGACATTCTCTCCATCAAAGTCCATGGCCTTCAAAGCCCATAATGCCTTGTGTTGCATCTCAATCGACAAATGGAAGCTTTTTCCATACACAAGCTTGAATGGTGTGGTTCCAATCAGGGGTTTGTATGCAGTCCTATAAGCCCATAAAGTCTCATTGAGACATAATGACCAACCCTTGCAGTTCAGTCTCTCCGTCTTCTCTTGAATGAGATGTATCTCCCGATTGACCAACTCAACTTGACCACTTGTTTGGGGGTGGTAAGGAGTAGCCACACGATGATCCACTTCATGTTTCCTAAGCAAGCCTTCAAAAGTGGGATGGGTGAAGTGACTTCCCCCATCGCTAATCATTTCTCTTGGAATACCAAAATGGCTAAAGATATTTGATTTCATGAAGTCACACACCACTTTGTGATCATTTGTCCTAGTTGCAATAGCCCCGATCCACTTTGACACATAACTAATGGAAACCAAAATGTAGACATATCCAAAAGAGGGAGGAAAAGGGCCCATAAAGTCAATC
Source organism: Alisma plantago-aquatica (assembly GCA_963693085.1). Taxonomy (NCBI): domain Eukaryota; kingdom Viridiplantae; phylum Streptophyta; class Magnoliopsida; order Alismatales; family Alismataceae; genus Alisma; species Alisma plantago-aquatica. Next base: position 942,095,563 of record OY856412.1, on the reverse strand, counting down.
CCCCAAACATCAAATACCTCCACCACAAGAATGGGTGATAGAGGCATCATGTCTCTCTTAGAGATAGTGCCCATCTTTTGGCACTTCAAACTGCACTTGCAAAATTAATGAGTGTCTTTAAACTAGGAGGTCCAATAGAATCCATTTTAGAGAACCTTGGCAGCAGTGCATTTTCCACCAAAATGACCCCCACAAACTCCAGAATGGCACATGGATAAGATTTCTTGTTGCTCCATCTCTGGAACACATCTCTGAATATGTTGGATGGGGCAATACTTGAAAAGATGAGGATCATCCCAAACATAATTTTTTACCATAGAAAATAATATTTTACTTTCCTCCCTTGTCTGTGTGTTTGGTATCCTTCTACTAGCTAAGAAATAAGCTATGTGTTTATACCATGGCCTTTGAGTGGATGAGAGTAGGAAGAGTTTCTCATGCGGCATTGTTTCTTTGATTCTACTTGTATCATCAAAGGGTGCTTCAATTCGGGAGAGATGGTCAGTGATAGAAGTTTCCACTCCCTTCGTGTCTAAAATCTCAATATCAAACTCTTGAAGCAATAAGAACCAACAGATCAACCTTGGCTTTGAGTCTTTCTTTTCCATGAGATACTTCAATGCAGCATGGTCTATGTATATCACTACCTTGTTTTGCAAAAGATATGATTGAAACTTGTGAAGAGCAAAGATAACTACAAACAACTCCTTCTCAGTAGTTGTGTAGTTACTTTGTACTTCATCTAAGGTCTAGCTAGCATTATAGATAGCATGTGGAATCCGGACAACTCTTTGGCCCAGCACATCCCCCACTACCATGTCGGATGCATCAGTCATGATATCAAATGGCAAAGAGAAGTCTGGGGGCTGCATTATAGGAGCATAAATGAGCTTTTCTTTCAAGTGGTTGAAGGCTTCAACACACTTGTCATCAAGGTGAAATTCAACATCTTTCTCCAACAAATGACATAGAGGTCTTGAGATTTTGCTAAAATCCTTGATGAAGCCATGATAGAAGCCCACATGTCCCAATAAAGACTGGACATGTGCTATGGTAGAAGGAATTGTGAGAGTAGAAATGAGGCCCACCTTGGCCCTGTCAACCTCAATACCGTCTTTTAAAACTCAGTGGCCCAGAATTATGCCTTCGGGTACCATAAAATGGCTCTTCTCCCAAGATATCACAAGGCAAACTTTGACACATCTCTCAAGCACGGAAACCAAATGGAGCAAACACTCATCAAAGTTTTTACCAAAAATCAAGAAATCATCCATGAACACTTCAAGTGATGAATCAAGCATATTAGCGAAGATTGAGGTCACACATCTTTGAAAAGTGGAAGGGGCATTACACAACCCAAATGGCATTCTTCGGTATGCAAAAGTACCACTCGGGCAAGTGAATGTTGTCTTTTCTTGGTCCGCAGGATGCACAACAATCTGGAAGTACCCAGAGTATCCATCAAGAAAGCAATAGAAACTTTTCCCTACCAACCTCTCTAGAATCTAATCAAGAAATGTAAGAGGATAGTGATCCTTCTTAGTCTTCTCATTAAGCTTTATGTAGTCTACACACATTATCCATTTTGATTGTTCTCTAACCGACATCATTTCACCATCGACATTCTCTGCCACTATGAACCCACCTTTCTTTGATACAACTTGGATGGGACTCACCCATGTGCTATCAGAAATTAGATAAATAATCCCAACATCTGGCAATTTCACAACCTCTTGAGTCACAACTTCTTTCAACTTTGGGTTCAACCGTCTTTGCATTTGGTGGGTTGACCTTGCATCATCCTCCAGATAGATCCTATGTACACAAATGGAGGGGTCAATACCCCTCAAATCAGCAATAGACCATCCAATGGCCTGAATGTTCTTCTTTAGGACTTTCATCAATGCCTCTTCTTGTTTTGGAGAGAGAATGGAAGAAATGATCACTGAGAGGGTGTCATTGGAGCCTAGAAAAGCATACTTCAATCCTTTGGGGAGTGACTTGAGCTCAAGAGTTGGAGGTTCTTCATGAGAGTTCTTCAATGGCTTAGAAATTGATGGGAGATCCTCGCTTGCAGCCACCAAGGCTAGCTCGTTCACTTCATCCTCTTCATCGTCATCATTGGGGAACTCAACAATGGGCTCTAAACCCCTACCTTAAGTGGCAGTCTGAATCCACATAGATAGGCACTCCTCCACAATCTCATAGAGGCATTCAACAAGATAGCAATCTTCTTCTGTGGCTCCTATCACCTCGGCTATAGCTGAAGACTTGAAGATGTTTAACCTAATCTTCATGTGGACGAATGTCACATACATAGTCCCAGTTCTCATTTGGATCACTGCATCAGCTGTACCTAGGAATGGCCTTCCCAGGATGATAGGTACTCTTCTTGTATCTTTTTCCAAAACCAACACAATGAAGTCAGCGGGGAAGAATGCAGGAGTCTCATCATCAACTCTAACAAGCATATCATCTACATGCCCTCTATACGTCTTCACTGATCAGTCAGCCAACTGCAAAGTACAATGATCTAGACCTAATTGTCCCATTTGGAGCTCGGCAAACACATCATACATCATCAAGTTCATGCTAGAACCCATGTCTAAAAGGGCTTGGTCTATCTGGTGTGCCCCAATGTAACATGAAATGATGGGAGCACATGGGTCTTTCCTCTTTCTTGGAATGGTGTGCTGTAGAATTGAGTTCACTTGCTTGGTAATCTTGACCTTCTTGGGCATTCTCCCTGTTGTTTTTCTTTTAAAAGTGCACAAATCTTTCAGAAACTTACTATGGGAAGGGATTTTCTTGACTGCATCAAGAAAAGGAATGTTTGTCTTCACTTGTTTGAAAGTTTACATGATATCTTCAGTATGTTTCTTCTTTCTTCTCTCAATAGAAAGCTTCTTAAGAGCATTAGGAAATGGGGGAATTTGGGTTCCCAAATGACTGAGATCAACATAATCATCAAATGGAATCACAGGAATCACGGTAACACTACTCATTATCATAGTATCACTACCTATGCCACGACATAAACTCTAGTCCTGGTCATAGTATCATCACTCTAGATCTCAGTATCAACATGTTTGATCATAGTATCAACTCTATCCTCACTGGTTGCTCTATCAACAATAGTATCACGGGGCTGCTCGAAAGTCAGGCCACTTCTCAAAACTGTCAATGCCTTCACATGCTCATGGGTAGAGGAGGAGGGAGCTTGTGGGTTTGGTTGTGGTTGTTGAGGTGGTGGTGGCCTTTGGTAGGGTGAGTTGGGTTTTTGAAGGATGAATGTGGTTGTGGTTGTGGTTGTTGTTGTTGTGGATGGGGGTGATATTGCTGAGGGAGTTGTTGGTATGACTGAGGTGGAGGTGGAGCATATTGATAGTTGAGAGGAGCTTGAGGAGGTGGTGGATCATAGGGATTTGGTGGTGCTTGATATGAAGGTGGAGCATATGCACTTTGAGCATTTCCCATGAAAGTGCCATCATCATTCAGATTTTCCATTGGTTGGGGTGGGAGTCTTCCTTCCTCCCTCCTAGTTGAAAGAGATATTTGGTCCAATCTTTGCTCAAGACAGCTAATTGACTTCCCATGAGAGGATACATCTTTCTTTACCTCATCCAAACTTCTCAATCTTCCAAGCACTTCATCTTCAAACTTGGAGTTATATCTTGGCCTTCGTTGCCCTTGTCCTTGACCATCTTCATTTTGTTATTTCCATAAAAAATTAGGATGATTTCTCCACTCGAGAGTGTAAGTGTTGGACATAGGACCTTGATTGTTTTGGTTTCCAAAAGAGTGCAAAGCATGAACTTCCTCTTCTTTAGCTTCAATCGCCATGGTGGATTGACTAGAAGGACCACCATCTTGGATCTTCATCATATTCATCATGCCTGCCATCATCTTCATCATGTCGGGGTTGGCAGTGGTGTGGGATGGAGCTACAGGAGGAGGTGGAGGGACGTAGTTCTGGCTACACTATTCCCCTTTAGTAGAAACTCGATGGCGAGAATTTTCAGCAAGGTGTTCAAACAATGGTCGTGACTCCTCAGGTGGTTTCACCATGAATGTGCCTCCACATGATGAGTCTGCATTGTTCTGCCTTAACTCTTCAAGCCCGATGTAGAAAGCTTGAACTAGGTGCCGCAAGGGTACCTCATGATGAGGGAAGTTTTGCAGGAGCTTTTGGAATCTTTCCCACACCTCATGGAAAGGTTCATTTTCCTTTTGGGCAAAGGTGGTGATACATCTTCTCATGTGAGTCAGCTTGGAAATTAGAAAGAACTTCTTGAGAAACTCATTTTTGGCCGCATTCCATGTCACCAGCTCCGGCTTTGAAATGTACCATTATTTGGCTTTCTCCTTTACAGAGAAGAGGATGAGAGTCCTCCAGATGGAATCATTGGTGGCAGTGGGGGTGCGGAAGGTGGAATTAGTCTCAAGGAAGGCGTAAATATGATGGTAGGGATTTTCATTCTCCATCCCATAGTAGGTAGGGAGGAGTCCAAGGAGTGCAGGTGGAATGGAGAATTGTTGACCTGACATTTGGTCAACAAGGGTGGTAATGGGGGAATTATAGTTCCCCAGGATGAAATACTTGTGGAGGGGGCGGTTGGGCTGCGGTGGTTGAGCATTTCCATGGGGTTCCATTTTCTACCATGTCGGATGCTTAGTGCTGCTCGCGGTGGTTTTGGCGTATCCTCCTACCTATCTCGGGGTTGTACAACACGAAGTCAGTACAGTAGAACACATGTGGTGCATGCATAGTTGTCACATGCACAATACACAAACAAGCAATAAGAAACCAAGTTAGAATGGCAGTATGCGAAAGTGAACAAAGAATAAAGAATAGAAATTATGAGGGCAATAGGAAGGGCTAAGCTACACTAACTAACTAGTCCTAGTGCCTCTATCCCCAGCAACGGAGCCAGAAAGCTTAGTGCTTTCGAGCCAGAGGTGCACACTAACCAATTAGGTTTGATTAGATGCACCCCAAGGAACTCGAACACACTTGGGATCTTTCGATATTTATAAAAACCCTAAAATGACTCAGTCACAATACTAAACAGGTCACCCACAAGCACACAAGGTACTATTGTAGTAAAGAAAAGTGGCAAATATAGGGGTCGATCCTCAGGGATAGAAGGGGCACTAGAGCTAAGTTTGTGTTGGCTACATTTCTAAAGTGGAGATTAGGGTTGAAGGGTTTAAAAGGGATTTTGGTTTGATTACATTTAGCAAGCAAGCAAGTAAAAGCAATATGAAAGCTAGATTACCAAAAACTAGGTTGTCCTAGGCAAGTCAGGTCTAAGAAACTAGATTAAGCAATAAACTAAGCAAGACCAAGATGATCTACACTACTCTAGAAAGGCAATCAGAAACTAAGAGCTAAGTTAAACACTAAAGCAAGCAAGAATCTAAGTTAACCCTAACTAGAAAGACTAGGCAATTAGCTAGAAGAATAAAAGGCAATTAAGCTAAACTAGCATTAACAAGCAAGAAGGCTAAGGTGGGTTTCAAGCAATGGATTAGGTAGGTGGGCCGTTTGGGAATGTGATTTGATATTAGTTGGGGGGGGGTGTCAACATGGCATGAAATTATCACAATTCAAACTAGATTACCAAACCAAACAACAAGGCAAGTGGTTTTAGAATGTACCCTATACTAGTAGTTGGAGAAGTAGGGTTAGGTGTAATTCTAGTAGGACTTATCAAGTTTAGGTTTCTAGGGTAAGTGGTATTAGGGAAATTGATATCCAAGGGTAGGAATGGGAGTAGAGAAGAGGGTTTTTCACCTCATGCTACTAGCCATCTAGCCTTTAAAAAGCTCTAGGCAATTGCACTAATAACACTTACACTAGTTAGTTAGATCTCACACTCACTTGTAGAAGGAGGGATATGTGTGTAGGAACAAAGGGGGCTATCTAGGGATCCACTAATTGGACCTAGGAGCCTATCCTAAGATTGCTACAGACATTCCAATTCCTCCTAGAAGCTAAGTGTCATCAAACATCACAAAGCAAGTTATTTAGGTTTAATAGCAAAAACCACATGCAAGATAATGGGAAATGAGATAGAAGCATAGGCAATCATCATAGAATGAAATTATGTTCATTACAAATTATTCTCCCCCAACATGGTATCAAAGTCACATTTTTACCCCAAACAACCCACCACTAGGGGCTTAGCTAGACATAATCAAAGAAAAGGAAAAAGAAATGAGAAGAAGGGGATAGGACTCAATGGAGATCGAAATAGATCCTCCTTCTTCACCTCCTAGATACTGTAGGGAGACCTCCTTCCTCCAAGGTGGATGATGGGCATGAAGATGGAGAGGGTTATGGTAGAAAACCTAGAAAACTAGGTTTCTATGGTGGAAATGAGGTGGAAATGGTGGGTGGAGAGCATAAATGCAAGGAGAATGCAATGGATGCTCAAGAGAGGGTGAGGAGTAATGGCAGTTGAGGGGTGTAACCTTCATGCTGTGCGCCACCTATCTATATATAGGTGGTGGGGAACCACTAGGGTAAGTAGGGGCAAAGTAGGAAAAATAGTGGTAAAAATGGGTAGGGTTAGGTGGTCACCATAGATGTGTTGAGGTGCCACGACCATGGTGGGGGTTGTATGTCACAGTTGTGGGGGTATGGAATAGCCGAGGTGGGAAGTGGAGTGGAAATTATAAGTATATGTGGTGACCACGACCGTGACAGGGTGCCACAGTCGTGCTGAGTAAGGGGTACCACGACCGTGTGGGCTACCACGGCTATGTTGGAGGCCACGGGTGAGGCAACTTGGAGGTCATTGTGTCTTCAATTTTCCATGGGCATGGGGAGCGCCATGGGAAAGGAAATCTTCAAGGGCCACGGCCGTGGTGATGGCCACGACCATGGTCATTCACGTGTAAAATGGACCATTTCCCTGTTGATTTTGGGGAACTTTGTGTATAAATTACCATCGGCGAGGTGATGGCCACGGGCGAGTTGGAGTGTGCTAGCCACTGTCGTTCTTGGGACCACAGTGATGGGGTATTCAGTGACCATGGCCATTTTGAGCTCTGTAGCCGTGGTATTTCATGTGTAACTTGAGCACATTCCCTATTTATTTTGAAGCTCTTGGTGCATAAATTACCACGGTCGTGGTGTATGTACCACGGCCATTTTGGGCCTTTTCGTTCTGATCTTTACTTCATATTCTTCATATCTACTCATTTTTCTTTGAATTTCTCTTATACATCCAAGGACATCTTAGGAAAGAAATAGGTCCACTCTTGGGGTGTAAGGCCCCATAGACATCCTTCATCTCTCTCCCATGCATCAATGCATGCATAAGTGCCCTGAAATACACATAAAAGGAGGCATAAGCTCATTTATCATAAAGGATCACATTGAGGGGAATAACTTGTAATCTGAACTATTTAGATGTGATTATCATGCAAAAAGGCACAAGATGAAGCCCTAAAATAGGGCTGCATCAGCTACGAACGCTTACAATTTGTGGAATCACATGGTAAAAGTATTAATTTCATAGTGCTCACTCATGTGATGTTGGAATAATTTTCATGCGGGATATCTTATGTCAAAAATTTCACTAGTGAACCCCCTTTGACCCACCTCATGAAAGGATGCCAAAGTCACATATTCAGCCTTGGCCACCTCCAAAAGTTTGGGTGGACATATCTATATCTCCCCGCTTCACTCTCACCACCATGTTCCCTAGAAATACCAAGGGCAAAGAAAAGAAGAACAAAGGAAGAAAAATGAAATGCAAAAAGAAAATAAAAGATTCTCCTATATAATAACATCTAAATAAATAAAAGATGAGTTCTCCTATGTAATAACACTCCAATATCTTACCACAATGCTTTCTTCTATTTTCATACCCATTGAACTACAAAACACCAAACCTAGCTCACTTCATCCTTTTTCCACAACCATGTGGGTCACATGGTGTGGTTGTAAGTATGAGATTGAATGCACAAAGTAAAACAACACTCCTACTCATCTTTGATTGTCACCATGATGAATTGTTCTACCCAGAGCTACATGTAAGCCATAATGATTGATTGTGCATTCTATGCTCTATATTGAGGTTTGTATGTTCAATACTTTAATCATGATTTGTTTGTGAAAGTGGAGAGGAGAGCGGTGGAATACATGCACTTAGTCAGCATTAAGCTCATTTAGTTTATAATCATGTGTTGTGATGCATTTATCATTCTTGTTTGTTGAAAAACTGAAGAGGGATTAAGTTGGAGCATACTTGAGGAGAAGTATGTTTTATGTTGGGGTGGTGATGCAGCCCGAATTTAGGGCTCTGTCTTGTGTCTTATTGCATTTCAATCACATCTAAACATGTTATATTACTTGTTATTTCCCTCAATATGCATATTTCTATCAAATGCACTTATGGACACTTTTTGCATGTTTTTTAGGTACTTGGAACACTCCTTGGACGGACAGGAGAGAAGGAAGGTGGTCTAGGATTCCTCCACCATTGGAGGGTCCCAAAGAAAGCCCTAAATCTCCCCCAACCTACCCCTAGTGTCCAAGGGTCGAGCTAAAGCAAAGGTGTACATGGATCCCAAAGAATGAAGTGCATTGTGCAGTTGAAGACATCAATACGGCCGTGGTGCCAAGGAACGACCATGCTGGCCGAGACAAAATCATAGTAGAATCACAGAATTGACAAGGCTAGATAAACCTCGACATCATGACCATGCCATCCAGTACGGCCATTACAAGAAGCCCCCAGCACAGCTGTGCCAGCCAAAATAGTCGTGTTGGCCAGAAGTGGAATGAGCATTCAGAGCAGAATGACCAAGTCCCCAACTTGCCCTCCAAGGCCATGCTACCCAGTATGGCGATGCTACCTAGACACCACCATGGCCATGATACCAACCTTCATTTCCCCACATTCAACCTATGATTTTCCACTTCCTTGGAACGACCATTCCCTCTCACCACGATTGTGCTACCTCCTACCCTCCACTCTCGTGTTGTCCAGCATGGCTGTGCTGCCACCCAAACCCTACAATGTTTTACACGATTTTCCCCCACTTAACATAATGCTTCCCTACCACCTATACGTACCTAGGTGGCAATTGTAGCACGAGGTAATAGCCCCCTATCATTCATTTCTAGCTTCCTTAGTGCACTCAAGATCTCTCACCTACTCCCATCCAACTCCACTTCATTTCTGTAACATCCCTGACCTGGGTTATGCTTTAACCCTAGATGTTTTGTTTAAGAAAGATAATTATATGCTTGCTTTTATCTTTTGAAAAGTAATTAAGGCTCAAGAGGAGCTTATGTTTCAATTTTATTCCTTTTTTAATAATCAAGTGAAATCTTATCATGTAGATCCCTGACCATAGACCCATCATCGTCAGTAGTTGGTGATGGTGAAATAGGTTTTCCTACGGGAATTCCTAGAATGCATATTTTTGAATATGTGGGGGTAATGGGAGAAAATATCCTTACGCCTCATAGGAATGACTGTGGGCCATATCCTATGCACAGGAATGGTTATGGACCATATCCCAATAAGAGTATGGCTACGGGTCATAACTCCACAATACCAGGCATTGGCTATGGGCCATATCCTAAAAAGAGTATATGCTACAGGCTATAACTCTATAGTGAAGATGCTAATATACCCTAGAAAGCTATTTAGCAGAGACAAAAGATGTCAATGCTTATGATCTCGTACTGACTGAGATAGATGAGGTAATGGAGTCCGGCTCTTCCATTGACCTGTGTATGGTACCGATGCTTTGCATAATCATGGTCAGTTGGAGGATGAGCGGTATACCTCATCTCCTCAGGGCATAAGTATGATTGAAAACTGTAATCATCCATGTAGTATATTTGCTTAAAAATTGAATATGAAAATCATTGGTTGATGTTACCTTTCTTAGCATATGGATAAATGTTATACATGTTCCTCATTTCCTTAATGGATAAGTGACATGTTGCTTTATCAATTATAGCTGAAATGCTTTGAATAAGAATATTGTTCTAATCTATTAGACATCGACTTATCTGTTGTTGAATATATTTGATTCCTCTGCTCAGCTTTATAGTGTAATTGGCAGTCAAAAGTAGAAATGGGGAGCAGAGATGAGAATATTTCACCTCACATTACTCACCATCCATCTTTTAGAAAACTCCTAGGCAATTACACTAAATACTCTTACACTAGCTACTTAGATCTCACACCTAGGAGTAAGAGAAGGGATACATGTGTGAGAAGATGGGGTGCTAGCTAGGGATCCACTAGCTGGACCTAGGATGAAAATCCCAAGATAGCCTCACATATGCCATCTTCTCCAAGACTTAGGTGGTTTCAAGAATAAAACAACAAGTAATTCATGTTTTCAAGCACAAATCACAAGAAGCAACATGGGAAATGAGATAGAAGTAGAAAGAAATCATCTTAAAATGAAAATATAGAGTTTACAAGTTACATCCCTCCAATATGGTCTTAAAGTCACTTTTTAACCCCAAACAACCCACCACAAAGGGCTTAGCTACTCTTAGTGCAAACAAGAGTAAAAGAAGAGAGAAAGACCATGGAGCTCGTAGAAGATCTTCTTCTTCACCTCCAGCAACAACAACATGCCCTTCTCCCTCCTTGGTATCAAAAGGGTATGGATTGGATGGTGGAAGTGGGCAAAACCCTAGAAAACTAGGGTTTTGGGGTGAAGGAAGGTGGAAATTGTCACAGGCCATTCGAACAAAACGTCATTAACTAAGAGGAAGTGATCATCAACAGCGGATTATTGAAAATCACTAAAAATTAAAACCATTTATAATGAGATCCAAACATAGGAAAACTCTTTTATCAAGAACTAAAGTATTTTATTTACATCCTGGTTTATAAGTACATATCTTGTACCGTCTCTTCTCGAGGATTACAAGCATCAACTGCCTTGTTAAAACTATACACAGATAGCATAAGAACCTCAAGGTATCAAGCTAAAATCTTAGATCGATTCATTAAAGGTACTAACTACTAACTCCGAGGACCTGAGAGTACAAAGACAACACATAGGACTCTCTATACAAAATATGACAGCCAATGCCTCCACTTGGAATATCACTACTGTCCCTATTGTTGTTGTTGCTGCTCTTCCCCTGTTTTAGGGTGTTTGCCTCTTCTTCCTCATCCAACTAAAAAGGTTGGATCCCACGAGGGTGAGACAATTGAAATTGTCCCAGTGAGAGATATAACTCTCCTCCAGAAACATTATTTCCCTAGAAACCAAGATTAGTCAAATCCAATTGAAATTCCACCTAAACCTTGGTCCAATTGATCTCGTAAGGTAAGATAGGGTGTGCAAGGGTGTAGTTCCCCTTCACACACTCTATTCTATCCATGGTCAACCAATAGTCTAGGGTAATTCCATTGCATTTGACTAATTGTTTAATTTAGCAATCTAGAATGAAATGGTTAGGATTTTCATGGTTTGTTCCCTCCAACTAATATCTTACTATCACTCCCTGAAATGGCCCACCTCACTTTCTCTTACATTATAACCCTCAATTTCTCTCTTAGCTAGTTAATGCTAGTTTAGTTTGTTTGTTTTGATTGCTTTGTTAGTTAATTGCTTAGTTTTGGATAGTTATGATTTTCTCGAGTAGTTAGTGCTCTTTTGATCTTGCTAGTGTTAATCTTGATAGTTAGTGATAATCTAAGTCATTAATTGCTTTAATGTCTAACTTGTTTAGCTAGTGTAACTTAGTCTTAGTCTCTTGACCTTGTTCACTTAGTTTCCTTTCTTTGTTAACTAGAATTAACTTGTTTAGGGTTAAATTAGGGTTTCTCTTATTTTGTTTCATTTCTTACTTTCTTGCATGAACCGTAGTGTAAGCAAATAAAAACCAACTTTAAACATAAAAAAACCCTAATCTCCATTTTAGGAACACAACTTAATCTAACTTAGATCTAGTGTCCCCTCTTTCCCTATAGATCGACCCCTCTCTTTCCAATCACCTATACCATAATACGATCCCATGCGCTTGCGGGTGATATATTCTAGTCTATGTGAATACGTTATTATAGGGACCATTATAAATTCAAAAAATCCAAAGTGTGTCTCAAGTGCCTCTGGAATTGCATCTATTCATAACTCAATAAAAAATGCATCACCTACTAACAAAAATTTGAGAAAGATGACGGGATCCCAAAAAGGTGATAAACCAAAAGAGTGAGACCAAAGTATCAATGAGAGAAAAAATGTATCTAAAGACATATGAGTATGCAAAGTCTAATACATTTAATAGATTAGACATATGTATGTAAGAAGATAACATCTTTAAGAAATATTATAACAATAAAGGAAGTGTATGGAGAACTAAATAAATTAACAACACATGTAAAGATACTCAACTAGTTTGACAAAGATTATTAAACCTCAAGTATTTTGAAATGTACCTTCAAAATTATAAGCTAATGTCAGTGAAGTACCTTACCATACCATCAAAGATATTAGTATTGTCTAATATTATGATGATCCTTCCATGCCTCATTTACTATGAGTATAAAAAGTAGGGGCTTATTGACTTGCACCATTAGATCTATGGTGGGTACTCAAGCCACGAAACCACCATATATCACATGAAACATATTGCAATCATATCTTCTCAATCACATTGGTAGACTTACATGTATGAAACAAGAGTTATGATCTCATACACTCATATATAATGGGTGGTTTCTATGCATTGAGGGATCGTACCTCATGTGGATTCTTTATAACTTCAAATACTTGATATTGTATGACTCTGAATACCTCTCATGCTTATATGAATGCTACAAGAATAATAAAATCCTTCCCTAACTTGTGACTGCTGGGAATTTTTGGGGTGCATAGGGAAACTACATGATAAGGGTTCACTTATGAATCCGTACGCTTACTCATCCTTAATGGAACAAGAAATATATTTTCAGACCATCCTAAAAATCAAGAAAATAAAACACTAAATACAACATAGCCCAATTTTTTATCTAACATATATATCCATAGATAAAATTCCAATTTTGGGTCAAATATAGACCTCACCATGAACTAGTATCAAATTCCACATAATTTATTGAATTGTGCAAACTTGGAAAGTTTCATGTGCAAATTCCTCTAAGTGAAATTAAAATGGTTAAAATTTGTGAAACATAATAAATTGAAAATTTAGGGAAACTCTATAGAAAATATAATAACCTTCAATTATACAATAGGGAAAAATTCTACATTTTCTTATTAGAACATCAAGTTACTAGAAGGAAACAAGAAATTTTCGAAATTCCAAGGTTCAATCAAAAAACCACCCTAGAATCCTATTTCTACGTTATACATAATGCAAATGGTGATGTTAGGTGTTTATAAACATGCATTGCATCACATATATTACTAAACATAGAGCACATCGCTCACCTCATGGAAGAATAAATTTCAAACATGTGTATGAATAGAACCCTAGTTCAAAAGATCCACCACACAAGCCCCAAATGTGCAACCATGCATGAACCACCTTAAGCTAGGTAAAATAAGGAGAAAAGAGTAGATTAAGGAAGAACATCTTACTTTTCTTACGAGTTCACCAAAGAACCATACATGAACATCGCAAAGAGAGAATAGGAGTGAGAATATTATAAGGAAGCAAAATACTTAGTTAGGTTGACTCTATCTAGCCTAGCTTGAAATATCCTAGATTATATCTTAACAAAACCACCAAGAATGTCAACATGCAAGGAAATCTCCAACAAAAGTAGCTCATACATCTCAAGAACAAATGAACATATGGTTTGCAGTTAATAATGGTATATATAGGGTTTGGTTTGACAACATCTATCACCCACAACAATAGACAGAAGTAGTTTCTCACAACAATCCAACAGTAGTGATCACACATTAGTTGTGGCTAGTCAGTCTAACTAGTTAGCCTTTCTAGCCAAAGGTGTCTGACTATATGGTATTATTCTATGATAAGTCGACCAACTAAAAGACTATTAGGTGTTTTATTTAAATTTTAATGCAGTAGAAGACCAAAATACATCTGGAAGTCCCTGCATTCTATGGATTACGGTTCTGATCAACCAAAACATCAAATAATTGTAACCAAAGCATGCAGAGAAGGTTGATGAATCATTAATTAAAAACTTTAATACTCAATATTAGATAACATAATATGTTACCAAGGTAATATAGAAAGTAATTAAGTAAAATAAAAAAAGATCGTCTCACTATTCATCTAACGGACAACCCAAGTACAAGAATGGTAAGAAATTGTTTATAAATTATTCTACAAAAATTATTTACCTTCCTATAATAAGCTCTATGACTGCATAAAAAGGACATGTCAAGAGTCCATGTCCAACACATACCAAGGAACAAAGTAAATTCATCAAGCACTTGGAAAAATGGAGACAAGAATGAAAAGTTCAAGTGAAGAAGAACACTCTATTGATTTTTAAATGAAAATATACTATTGCATATCATATGAAATGTGGATCTATGCTGGTGATATATCTCATAAATATGCATAAACTTAACTTCTCTTCACCATCCACATCTAAAGATGAATACATATATGAAGATGGGTATGCCAATCATTCTTTCTATAAGGAAAATAAGTTAGGAAGACTCTGATGAGGCAATCTTTTTTATCTTTGTAAAAGAAAATTGCAAAATATTATCCATCACACTAGAAACAAAGTTTGATAAAAGAGATAGTTACAAGAAGTTATATAAACTTGTAATTAATTTATACGAGTGATTGAAGACCATTCTTGTGAGTTAAATGACCCAAACTTGCTCCAATGATATGTCACATTGTATCTATTTTGAATCCAACACTTAAGTTCTTGATATTAACCATGTTTATTTTCATAGATATAGTATTAGGTTTTCAGAAAAAGTGTATTCATGCCAATATCAACCTATTATGTGTAAACATGTGGATTATGATCACATTAGTGATGGCACTAGTTCATTTTTGTCCTATAGAGGTGCACACTATAGTGTCGATTTCATATCCACAACTGACAAAACTACACCAAACATCTATTTTTCTAACAAAGATATCATGTATCTATTAGGGAAAACTTGGGTGTTGTCTTACCTATAGAGTAAGTTCTCAATAATGAAAGTGATGTTGTTGTAGCTTGTGAAATAAAATTTTGCACCAAATTTTGTGTCACAAAAATAGCATTGATTACTAGAGTAGCCAACGATATAGACTTCCCATGAAGCAACCAATGAAATAATTATTCCCTCCATTGCACTTACTGTGTCAGTTTGGTAATGGAAACCAATGCCCTATCTATTTGGCTACAATAAAATGGTATCATTTACTGTATAGATAGTTTGCATACCAAAAAGGACACCACAATTTGTGATGTAGTGTCACTTTTTATTCTGAAACTAATGTAATCTTGGAACTTGGGAGTTTCTTTGATGTAGAGTCAATTTGGCTTGCAAAAACCAAAGCTAAAGACCAATTTATACTATGGTGCATGTGGACTTCCCATTCCTCTTGTTGTCGATACTAATGAAACCCTGACTCTCTTTTGTTGTTAGTGCTTTGCCTCATGTTGTTTGGCCTTCTCTATTTATCATTTCCACTGCCATCAACTTTTTGGAATCCTTGCATAATCATTTTGGCTTAATCTTCCTTATGAAAGTGATCTCTTCCTTCCTCTTGCTTCGTTGTCTGTGTTAGCATCGTCTTCCTTTCTCTTCGAGCTTCTTTGCCATTGGCCTTTTTGGAAACCATGGTTCTTCCTCATGGAGGAGCTTTTAGGCCTCTGGGATGCCATGGTTCTTCCTCACACAGGCGCTGCCAAAAATCTTATTCTCTTGCTAGTTGGGCACCAGAGCTCTTCTTTGCATGTGTAGAGATTATTATTCTCTAGTTTCTTCCCTCAGTATTCTTGTTCTTTAGGATTAGCCACTGGTGCTTCTTCTCCCTCCCTCATCTACCCTACCCCATCTATGTCATCTTCCTCCCCTTTGTTATTTTTTCTTGGTTTCTAAGTACTTGATACCATGTTGTGTTTGTGTTTTGTGCTTGATTGAATCATGATACCCTATATTTTAAGTACATCAAAATGTATGACTTGAATGGTGATAATTGATGCTTGAATATTTTTTTCTTATGATTTTGGTTTTAAAACATGGAGATATCCTACTTGTTTGGTTTGTTATTGAACAATATCTGTTATGCCTATCTAATTAGTATGGTTCATATCTATTTTTGAAATGAAATTTAGATAGGAGTTCTATAATAATTTTTGTTCTCTTTGCACAAATTTAGTTTTTTAATTTAAATAAACTAACCCAAATTAACTTAATTTAAACAATCATAGGGATTTGACCTAATTTATTTATTCATTTGATAGTATACGTGTATCTTATTGGCCTAGAAACTTGTCCAAAATTTACTCATTAGGAATTTTGGATAGTATTAGTTTGGGAGTAACTTTTTTTGAACAATTAATCTCACTTGGGATGTAAGTGTATAATGTGTGTTAAGTTTCCAAGAAAATTTTCATAGTCTTTTCTCCATTTCATCTTTGGCTACAAATGTTAATTGATAATTTCCCATTCGACGTTGGTGTACTTGGAAAACTACGAAGAAATATTGCTAACAAAATTCTTAAAAATTGAGCACACATTATATACTAACTTGTGACAATAAGTGTTCAAGAATGGGTTAGCTGGTAGATATTCATCAAAACTTAATAAGGTTGGCCTCAATTCAAACATATTTTAACCTAAAACTATCTTCCAACACATAGACTCAATTCTCGTTTGCCTTAATTTGCACTTTGATTAGAGAATGGATCGAGTTTGGATGTCCAATCAAAGTCATTGTATAACATAGTTCAGGAATGACAATTTTATTAATTTGTCGATTCAGATAAATGGTTAATTTTTGGTTCGATATTTTCACCATTAACCTAATCGAATTAGAGTCAGTTAATTTGGTTATGGTCAATGTGAATCAACTAATGGTTAATTTGGTCAGTTAATTTGGTTAACCAAATAAAACTCTTGTAATAATTTTATTTGAAAACATTCACAAAATTTTTAACACTTATTATATTCTAGTAGTACTACATATAAATTTGACATTATGTGTTTCATGAAAACTTAAATAAAATATAAATGTGGAGGTTGTTGAAATAGGAGTATAACTATACAGGTATATATATGTTTAGGATTTTTTATCAAAAAAGTTGGGGTTATTTTGTTAATTTAGTTAATCAAATCAAAAATAATTTTACTACAAAATTAACCTTTTTACCAATTCAACAAAATCAATCAACGAATATACTGAATTAACCAAATTGTTAAAGAAAATAACCATTCTGTTACTTGGTTAGTAACCAAATTCTACTAACCCTTACCATACTTTACAATAGGTCTTCATGAGTTTATTAGATTTGTTGAGGAACATACAAAATGAATTGGAGATAGGTCCTATTTCCCATGCATGAATTGTGTTAACAATACAAAAATCGACAATGTTGAGGAAATTAAAGTCGAGTCATATGTAGTGGGATTACACATGGCTATAGTGAATGGTACTGTAATGTAGAGACTCCTATTTGGAGATCAAGAAAACTCAATAGTGATAAGTGTGTAGAAGAAGAACTGGGAGAATGATGTTGATGTGAATGACATGCCAATTTAGAATGATGTGGTTGACGTGATTCTAGATAGTTGTTGGCACAATTTTATTGATCCATCTTCCTTGTTAACATTGTACATGATGTTGAGAAATAATTATGTTTGGGTTTTACTAAGTTCATGGGATTGAGTGTTGTGATGAGATTGTAATATAAAAAAGTTAACAATAGATGGAAAGAAAAACATTTCACATATTGTTGTTTTTATTGAAAGAAATACTTCCTGAGAGATATGGGCTTCCCATCTCAACTTATAAATCAAAGAAAACATTGTGACCTATGTGAATGGATTCTAAGGATATACAAACAACCAAAATGATTGTGTAATTTCACACTAACTATAGAAATTTGAAAGTTTTTCCAAAATGTGGGGCGTCAAGGTACAAAGTGGCAACTTCACGTAAGCCAAGAATGGCTCTCTTTCTAAGGTGACATGGTGTGTGCCTATAATATCATGGTTTCAACACATATTTGCTAATTTAGGATAGTACATAAACTTTACTAGAATGCATAAGCAATGGTAAATGATGATGGGTGTTAGCCATGTGTACAAGTTTTAATATTTGTAAACTCGAACACTACCCCACAAGTATACAGGTGTGTGTAGTATTATCGAGGTCGTCTAAGGAGTAAGGTCTTGTTAGGTGCAAGAATATTAAACTTCAGCGATTAATCTAGATTTTTTTAACAAGAGAGATTTTGTTTAGTTAACTAATCAATCAAAAGGAAACAAACTAGAACAGAAATCACTTGTATTAAGGATAAACTTGGATTAGGGATTCTTGAGGATAAGGTTTCACATCCACATCATAACATGAGGAACAAAAAATCTCAAGAACACTAGCAATAACACAAGGGAGACATGTATCCTACACCCACCTCCAGGTAGTGTAGAACAGTCCTAACTTTGTATACCACTCCCGTGGATATATTTAGATTCAGACTACTCCCATGGTCAAGGTAGTGAAGCTAAGGTACATCTCCTTAATCCTATTCACATCTTCACAGATCATACAAAGAGAAGAAATCATATATACAAAGTGGCCAACAAAGCATGTACGAAGAATTAAACATCGATGAACCTTAGAACAGTGAAACAACTAGCATTATATATGAAATTCGTGTTCAATAATGTTATGACATGGGAGTTACTCCCCCATGCCCAAGAACAAGAGATCTATTTGTCCATAGATGTAGAAAGTAGAAATTAGAAAGTAGATACAAGAAGTAGAAAGTAGTGCTAGATATCATAATAGAAAGGAATAAACGTTGATGTTTGTGGAAGAAGGAAAATAGACTTGGAACTCTGGTCAAGCAGTTACAAATCCATCCTTGCTGTTGGGAACTCTCCAGAAAGCTTCACTTCAGAGTGAAGAGAAGAGAACAGTAGAGATCCTTGCTACAATTGTTGGAGAATAAGGAAGAAGAAGAAGTTTCCCTCTCGAGAAACCAACTTTTCTCCCTTGGAATGCCTCCAATTCCTACTGGATCTTCCTTTCTTGAGTCCTGCTCCAAAAGGTCTGAAATTGTCTATGGTAACTATCCCAAGATGGCTTGGGGTCATATATATAAGTGTGAGGTAGTTAAATTTGTGTTTGAGTGAAATATACAGGTCACACGGGATGTCTTTTATAAGACACGTCGTGTCTTATGTGATAATTGAAGTATGGATCAAGTTCTAGAAACTTACATGATGTGTCTTTAATAAGACATGACATGTTGCTGCAAATCTGGGAGTTTTGGGTTCAATTTTTTGACTGGGACACGGGGTTTCTTTGATAATACATGCGGGTGTCTTTTACAATTTTAGCAACATTGATTTTCTAAATGTCTAGATGATTGGGAATGTGTTGATAGATGTTATGATGGCATTTTCTCCCAATTTTGATACCAAGTTGTTCTACCTACAAATCAAACCATAGAGCAAGTAAAGATAACAATAAAATGTAAAATCTAGCATGATTAAGAGTGATATTTGGGTGAAAATGATTTAGAAATGCAACCAAAAGTGGTCTAAAAGATGATATAAAATACACACATCAATGGGTCCTACAAAATGTGTTTGATTCACCACAATGGAAGAAAATTGATTCATTGGACCCTCAATTTGGTGAAGAAGCATGGAGCTTAAAACTTGGACTTTGTACTTATGGGATGAATCCATATAGTACATAAAGCATATAACATATCACACATCTGATTATGATTTTATATACAATCTTCCTGCTTAGTTTTTATAAATAATACGTACGCCATGCTGGCAATCTTGATTTCAGGGGCCAAGCAACTAAGAATGGACATTGATGTTTTCCTTCAACCTCAAATTTATGAGTTAATGAAATCATTGAAAGAAGGTGCATGACTTATGATGTTCCACATCAAGAGAATTTTAATTTATGTGCCATGTTATTTTCAATAATTAAGGACTTTCCAGTTTATGGGAATTTGCCTAGATATAGTGTAAGAGGATCCAAAGCATCTCATATATTTGAGAATAACACTAATTAAATCTGATTAAACATGTCATAAAGATTATATATCTTGGTCATCAAAAATTTTCCCGTAAGTGTATCCTTATTAAATGCAATGCAATGTGAAGCATTTAATGGAATAGTTGATAAATGAAGTGCAACTAAACCTATATCGAGGAATCTTGTATATGAAAGAGTGAAACACATCATCAATGTATTTGGTTAAATATCATTTAGTAATACACTGTGATAAATATTTATACAACTAGAGGTGAACATACTAGGGTCTTCCTTATTGGATAATTTTTATTATTGACATAGTATTGATCTTCATGCATGTTTAGAAAAAAGTATGTGATAGCATCATCTCTATGCTATTAATATACTAGACAAGAATAAAGATGGCATAAAATACATAATAGATTTACAACAAATGGGTATAAAATAATAATTAGTAGAGATGAGGGGTCATCTCACATATTTACCACATGGTTTTTACACTTTGTCTAAAAATGAGAAAAAAAACATGAGAGCATTTGCATCATATCAATGTACTATAAGGGTACTCTTCCTATATTTGTATGAGGAATATGTATTAGATCTCATGATTGTCACACTATAATGCAAAAAAATTTACATGTGTATGTTTGATCTATTTTGCTGGAGCATGTAAGGTTGTCAATCACATGGCTTTGTTGCTTCTTCATTGAAATATTCTACAAACTGATAAATCCTAACCATCTCGATATATTGAGATGTATTTTCCTCATTCATTCTTCGATATAATGGTTCATCTTGTTTACCTTTTGACTAGAGAGATGAGGTGTTGGGTCCAATTTATTTACACTCGATGTATCCTTTCTTAATAGTACATTAGATCATTTTTAAGGGTGATGTTTGAAATTGTTACCGTTTTGAAGGGTGTACTATTTTGGGTTATGTGGCTAGGCAGGTAATTGACTTTTGCAATGATTTTTTGAACTACATTGAAATTCATGGAAATCTAAGGTCCCACCACACAGAATCTTCTTGTGGCAATGGAACTCTTGTAACATAAGTTAAAGGAATTAGTCATGAGTTGTGGGAATAAGCACACTTGTAAATTCTACACAACGTTGGCAAAATGGGTATCCATATCACCGAACTCACCCATCTTATCAAGAAAAAGTATCCTCATACTAGTTTAATGAGGCTTTTTAGGGGGAATAATTGGACATTTATTATGTGGTTTGAAGATGAAGTATTTAGTCAATTGTCTCAAACACTAAATGGTGTTGTTGAGAACATCAAATGGCTCTTTTTTAAACCAAAAATGGATGCCATAGCATATGAAGGGTATGATATAAATGGATTTTCATACTACACAAATCAATAAGATGAAAGTAGTATATACCAAAATGCGGGCTCACTATGAAAGCTTCATTATTTTATTTTTCTAGTGTAAAGGATAAGAGACCATGAGATGCTAAGATGTTATATTACAGTTCTTGGAAGACATGGGAATTTAACTACACAATTTTCAAAGTTCCTATCTTTTGGTGTAGTTTGGTTGATAAGAATAAAGGAGTTGTAGATACGAGTTAGGCTTCACATTAGTGGATTTTGAGAAGATTGTCAAGAAGGATAAGCCATTCATCATGGTATCATAGGAGAAGCAAGTCATAATAGAAGCAAGTATTCTATATCAATGATCTGGCAAATAACAATTGACATGACGTTCTAAATGGAAAAAGGCAGTTCATTTTACATACTTTTAATAAATAAGAATACTATGACAAGTATCATGACTCCAGTCCATTATCATTTGTTTGGCCAAGGGTAAATATCCAAGTTAACACCGATGAATACTATAAGCTTCAAGAACACACCAAAGGAATATAGTTGACTAGAAATTCAACCAATACTGGATGTGTGTGTGTTTCATTTCTACAAATACACATGTTTATACTTTAGATTTTTTATAAATAATCATTTTGCTTACTACTATAAATTAATATTAGATGTGTGTGTTTCAGTTTTATAAACCAATAGTGCATGTTTCCTTCATTTATTTATGTTTATAAATCAACATTTTGTAGATTGTTATATCGTGGACTCAATAAAGGAGCACTATAAGCATGATCCCCAAAAGGAGGTTGGTGTTGATGTTGATAATTGTGGTAGTGCTGATGCTTTACCTACTAGTGGGCCCACACCCATGCAGATATTATAGAATATTAATGCCAAAAGGGATAATTGGACCGTTCACTTGGATGACACGGGACCACCTGTTGGGGAAAATCTATTAGTTTCATGCACTATTTAGGGGCCAATGTATGCAACAAGGTGGCAATAGATATATAAGCTTGGCATAAAGTTGATGCTACCCTGAAAGACCTCCCATGGAATGATAAATTTGTGAGTGATATGAATTTATACCAAGCCTTATAATTTCTAGTTATGCCTTTATTTTCCAAATCTTATAACAGTATAACTATTTTGTAGAACATTTTCAATTTAGATGGAAAAGATCATTAATAAAAAGTTCACCAATGATGTGGAAAGATGTGGAGGGGTTTTAAGACCAACTTTACTAGAGATTATATAAATAATCCCAATAAAAAGAAATATGTCACTGATAGGGATGTAAATGGGTACGGATAGACCCATGGACCTGCAAATTCAGACCCATAAAAAACCTATCACGGGTCTAATTTTTTATACCCGCTTACCCTTGGACATGTATACCCTTGGACCCGCATATAAGTAGGTCCAATAATGGGTATGCTTGGAACCAGACCCGCTAGACCCATGTACCCGCTATACATAAGTAACTACGTAAATAATATGCTATATATATCATACTTTACTAATCTAACTAATATAAATTTTGAGATTATATCTTACTCTAACCACAATAAGGTTGAGACTAGTCATATAGTTAAGAATTAACTATTCTAGTTACAATATTTGAACATCATATGTAAACTTAAATCCAAATGTCTACTAATTTACATTACTTTCTACATAAGTTAACATTATGATGATAACTACAAATATGTAAACAATTAACTAAGTTAATAATGTATAAAATATAGCATTATCTAATATAACTATTGTATATTAATATACTATGTAATAAAAATATCTTGTTGTATTAAAATATATAGAACAAAATCATTTCTCTTACATAAATAATATGATGGTTTTTAGAACTGCTTACCTGCATACCCGCTATTATTGCGGGTACAGGTATGGTGCGGGTCTAGGTTTTGTATTATGGGGATCTAGAACTGAAACTCGACCCACTAAATTAGATGGGTATAGATATGGGTATGGCCAGACCCACACCGTACCTGTACCGTTTACACCCCTAGTCACTGAGAAAAATACTTCTATTCACCCTAAGAGTGGGAGAAGTTTGATGCATCTAGGAAATCAGAAGACTTCCAAGGAATTAAGTATGTCAATATGTTGCATGACTTTTTATTATTACACATAATAGAGTGTCTCTTATGAATGAAATAGACTATCTACAAGGTTTAGATAGAAAGTTGGGATAAGAATATACATGACCATCATTTGGGGCTCAAAGGTTATGCCTTCCATCATGAATCACAAGAAAAACACCACTTGTATGGAGAAGAATCAAGAACAACTCCAACTCCTAGTCCACTCTGACATGAGGTGTGGATTGATGCTACAACAAATCACACAATAGAAAGTCCTAACCCTCCCACCAAGGAAGTTGTATAGAAAATGCTAAATTTCAACCTTCACAGTGATATGTTAATTTTCTTTCTAATTGTTACTAATAGTTGCATGAATTTTGATCAGAAGGATATCCATGAGCAAAGAATGTAAGGAAGTTCAACTTGATTGGCCAAAGGGATAAACTAACAATTGTTCTTGATTCTGAAGAACATTCTGGTTATGTTAGGAGAGTAGGAGATGACATGGGACTGGAATACTATTTTGAATCCTCCCAAGGGAAACCTAGATCTAGTCTCAGAGTCATTATGTTAGGATGAAATAGAAGATTTGATATAGCATAGAGTATGAGAAGTGATGATGTATTTCACTCTTATTAACCTACTCTAAATGAACTGGTAGTACGCTATTCCAACAACGAGCTACAAGATCATACTAGGGTAGACTAGTCCACTTTGTTAGTAGTATAATACTATTCCAGTAGATATGTTGTGTTATTGATATACTACTATTTAAATTACAGATGAGTACAAGCTACCAACTTGTAATTTCATATCATGAATTTAATGTTGTGGCATTAGGCAAGGTCTATCGTGTTAGTGTTACAATACATTGCATAACCATTCCCTCTGACATAGTTTGTGTGTCCATCATACTTGTGTGTGAGGGAATGAGAGACACATAGTCTATGTATCCATCGTACTTGTGTGTGAGGGAATGAGAGACATACCACTATTGATTCCTCATACAAAATACAATACATCACAAGAAGTAGAGAGTAGCGGTATGGTAGGGTGGACAAAGACCTGGTTATGTATGACAAGGCCGTCAAATTCCTATTATATCATATGTTTTCCTATATATGAATTAAATTGATATGAGGAAAATTTAACATGTCCAAGAAACTAAAATCTAGAAGCTTCCTACTGGTATTTCTCCAAATAATAAACCATACATCATTTAGGAACCCATATTTGACGGGTTGAGGGTCAAATATAAAGGCTTATGTTGATACTTAGTCGTTCCAAAACCAAGGTTGAATATGGTGATAAATCTGATTGGGGATGTGTAGGCCAGTACTTCAACATTTCTATCTTCCTTCAAGATCTTATGGAGTTGTTCCATTATGACTGGCTAAATACATCCATAATAGAAGTATGTAAATGGTATGAGTTAATCAATGCAATAAGTCCATGTAAACATCTATATTCAATTCATTTATATGTATTAAACAATTGCCATTATTCTTATATCTACTTCTATGTGAAAACTTTAAACTTTCAAATAAGTAATGTGGCATTCGTAAGTTCCTTTAATAATTGCCATTGTGAAAAGAGAGTAAAATTGTAATTGTATACTTCTCATCCTCATTGAAGTTATTTGATAATGTGAAAATTAACATTATTCTGGATTCATTCAATGTCAAGTAAATTCCCATTATGTAATTCTATTTCTTAACTTGTACTTTTGACTTACAAATTATCCTTCAATATAGAACTTTATATTGCTTTTTCCTTGTTGTTGATTAGATCCAGGAAATGGGAAATGTTAGTGATTGACTCAAGCTTAATGATTGTGAATTATCTTGAATCATTGGGTAAAACATCATGAGGACACACAATAAAGATTCCCAATTCATTCGTCAACATATTAATTAATATGTATTCATCATAATATGTTTACTTAGTAATCTATCTTATTCATCTAACTGGTAGGGGTATAAAATCATTCCATGAATATGGAGGACAGATAGATTTAGAATTGAAGTCAATAACTTGGAAGGATGTCAAGGTAGTTTGATGGCTTAAAATATCTTGTCAACTCTACTTATTGTAATGTATTGTTGTTTCTTATAATTCTTAATTTTAGTTACATATACAAAACAATGACTGGGTGTACTGATACTATGCTATGTAGTATATGAGTTTCATTGTCAGTATAACATCATAGTCATTCAAATTATGCAATAAGTGATATAGACTAGGATCATAATGTTACAATTTAATCTGAATCGCCTTCATTTTATATAAATGTTGTTATATAATTACACACATTTCTTTTGACATATCTTTAACACTCAGACTTATGCACTAGGAATTTTAGATGTCATCTAGGAGGAATGGCCATATGCGTTATAAAAAAACACTGAGTTACAAAATTTCTTTTGTATCTTGACACAGATTCCCACCAAGGTTACACACTAGCCAACTAGAGGTGGCTAGATGCAACCCTAAGGGAGGACACATGTGTGGATCTTTCAGAATGTATATTAGCCCTAACCAAGTCGATCACAATACCAAATAGGTCACCCACAAGCGCACGGGGTACTATTGTAGCATAGGTGAAGGGCAAGTGTAGGGGTCGACCCTCAAGGATAGAGGGGGCAATAGAGCTAAGCTAGTGTTGGCTACATTCCTAGTGCGGAGATTAGAGTTGAAGGGTTTAAAAGTGTTTGTTTGGTTGTTAAACTAGGTGAACAGGCAAGTAAAAGCAATTATGAAATCTAGATCATCACAACCCTAAGTTATCCTAAGAAAGAAAGTCTAATGAACTAAATTAAGCAACTAACAAAGCAAGAGCAAAGGTGAACTACGCTACACTAGAAGAGTAATTAACACTAAGAACTAGATTAACCACAAGAGAGAGAGCAAAAACCTAAGTTAACACTAAAGGGCAAGACTGAGAAATTAACTAGATTGAGAACAAGTAGTTAAACTAGATTAGCATAAACAAGCTAAGAAAGCAAAAGGAATTTTAAGCAATGAGATTAGGTAGGTGGGCTGTTTGGGGATGTGATTCAATATTAGTTTGGGGATATAAACATAGCAAGCAATTATCACAATTCTATCTAGATTACCAAACCAAACAGCAAGGCAAGTGCTAGTAGAATTTACCCTATACTACTAGTTGGGGAACTAGGGTTAGGTGTAATTCTAGTAGGACTTGTCAAGTCTAGGTCTCTAGAGTAAGTGGTATTAGTAAATTGAGAGCCAAGGGTAGAAATGGGAGTAGAGATGAGGGTTTTTTGACATCATGCCACTAGCCATCCAACCTTTAGAAAGCCCTAGGCAATTGCACTAATCACACTTACACTAGCCACTTAGATCTCACACTCACTTGTAAGATGAGGGATGTGTATGTAGGAACAAAGGGGGCAATCTAGGGATCCACTAATTGACCTAGGAGCCATTCCTAAGATTGCCACATACACTCCAATTCCTCCTAGAAGCTAAGTGTCATCAAACATCTTAAAGCAAGCAATCCATGTTATAAGCACAAACCACATGCAATAAAATAGGAAATGAGGCAGAAGTAAGAAGTAATCATCATAGATATAAATTATGTTCATTACAAGGTATTTTTCCCCAACATGGTATCAAAGTCACATTTTGACCCCAAATAGCCCACCACTAGGGGCTTAGCTAGACATGATCAAGAAAATAGCAAAAGAAAGGGAAAGAAGGGGGTAGAACTCCATGAAGCTTGAAGTAAAAGCCCCCTTATTCACCTCCTAGCATCTTGGTGACATCCTTCCTCCTCCAATGGTATAGATGAGCATGAGAATATGGGGGATTATGGAGGAAAACCTAGAAAACTAGGTTTCCAAGGTGGAAATGAGGTGAAATGGTGGATGGAGAGCATAAATGCAAGGTGGAGTGCAATGGATGCTCATGGGGTGAGTAGGGTGGAGTAGAAACAACTAGGGGGTCTAACCTCTGTGCCCCATCTACCACCTATGTATATATAGGTGGTGGGGGGCACTAGGGCAAGTGGGGGTAGAATAGGAAAAATAGTGTAAAAAATAGGTAGGGTTGGTTGGTCACCCCAGCCATGTTGGTGGGCCACGGATGTAGCGGGGGTGGTATGGGATGGTTTTAGGGAGTGGACATGGGTATGGTGTGGAAAGGGTGGTGAAGATGCTAAGTAGGAGGTGGCCACAGCCGTGGCAGAGTGCCACAGTCGTGTTGGGTGAGTAGCACCACGGTCGTGGTGAGTAACACAGCCATTTTGGAGGAGGAGACCTTGATCGTGGGGCAGCAATACGACTGAGTCGATCTTCAAAGGCCACGGCCATGGCAGATGTCCATGATTGTGGGCATTCAAGTGCAACTCCCTATTGATTATGGGGGTCCTTGCGTGAAATTCCCACGGCCGTTGTGGGGGGTCATGGCCATCTTCTCCTATGTTGACCACGACCGTGTTGATGGCCATGGCCGTGGTATCTTGGGTGCAGGTCCCTGTTGATTCTATCGATTCTTCACCATAAAAGACACGACTGTGGGGGTATGCCCACTGCTGTTTTGGGTCTGTAGTAGGCAATTGAACTTCATCTTTCATCATCCATGGCTTTCTTTGTTTGATGACAATTCTTGGACATTGGGGTAGGTTGAGGGAGCTTTAGGGCCTTCTTTGGACCCCCTTCATGAATGGAGGAACCCTATAACTCCTTCCTTCTCTCCCATCCATCCAAAGCATGGTCCAAGTACCTAAAAATAGTGCAAAGAACGCCCATAAGTGCATTTGATACTGAAACACATATTGGAGGAATTAACTTGCAATCTAACTTGTTTAGATGTGATTAAAGTACAAAACAGCACAAGATGAAGCCCTAAAATAGGGCTATATCATATCTCACAAATATGTGAATACATTATCTTATGTCAAGTTAATGCAATATTATGTTCATTTGGGATTTTTCTTTAAATGATATTGATATGTGTGAATGCATATATGATATGTAAAAGAAGCACATGTTTTAAAACTATGTAATTCTAAAAGTGGATCATGAGAATAGAAGTAAATATGTGTATGATTTGGTGATTAATGGATCATGTAAATGAAATTGAATGTGTATAATTTGGTGATGAATGGATCATGTAAATGAAAATGAATGTGTATGATGTGGTTAGTTCTTGTAAAGGCAAATGAATCTATAATGAAGCAATCACTTTTTGTTTGTATGTGGCCTTTTGTTGTAGGTTTGCATATTGTATATGGCCTATAGAATAGGAGATATTTAAGGTGTTCTTCTACTGGGTAAAAGAATATATGTAGTGTTGATTAAAAGTTAAAAATTGATACCACATCCCACATCATCAGTTTTTTTTAAGATTAAGGACACTACAATCA
Source organism: Alisma plantago-aquatica (assembly GCA_963693085.1). Classification (NCBI taxonomy): domain Eukaryota; kingdom Viridiplantae; phylum Streptophyta; class Magnoliopsida; order Alismatales; family Alismataceae; genus Alisma; species Alisma plantago-aquatica. Next base: position 942,066,582 of record OY856412.1, on the reverse strand, counting down.
AATATGTATTCTTTTGATAAGGTTCAGTATGTGGTGTCAAGTTTTGAATAATAAATGAGTCTACAACATTGCATCATTGGTTTTATCTAAAAAAATTGAATATACAGTCACATGCATAAATCGACTGATAAGATGCAATATGTGGTGTTGATTTTGGATTAAAAAATTGAGGCTACAACACCACAATGTCGATTTTGTGTAAGAAAATTGACATCATTTTTGTATATATCTACTGACAAGGTGTAGTCGGAAGTACCAATTCTTAAGAAAAATGAGATTAGATACCTCGTCAAAAATGAATAAGTGTTTGAAAATCTAGAGTCTATTGTGTTGGTTTTTGTAGGAAAGTAAAGTGACTTTGTGTTTTTAACTTTAGTTTCTTTATCTTATACAACTGACTTGTAGTCTTTACATTGTTTGTTGAACAATTATAACTGGTGTTGTAGACTTGGTAATAGCATCTCCCACCTCTGTATTGCTTTTCATCTTACTACATGACTTCAAAATTGATGCTACAACCTCTCTATGTACTAGTGTGAAAATAACAACTTGTCATCTAGACTACTTCTTCTTCATTACACCATTTATAATCATGTGTGTGACAAAAAGAGCCCACAACATTACCATTTCCAAATTGATTCAAGAACAATATGACCTAAATACTTCACTTCAGCCTTCATACAAACACATAGATATGAATTGTCTTGGTTATAAATGAAAGGAAAATCCTTCCAAGAAAAGGTATATATAGCTTTTACCAACCACTCACACAAAAGCAAACAATATTTGTCCCTCCTACAACCATCTAGAACATATCATTTACTACTACCGATATAAGAAGGGTGAGCCTAGAAACTTATTTGTATCCAAAGGCACCCTCTCCTACTTGACTCTTATATTTTTTTTCTTATTATTGATGTTCTAATCAAATCCATACTAACACATATAACTTAGTTTGCAACTTTGATTTATTCTACATATTACTTTGCATATGCTTATATGTTGATATCATTAATGCATTATTACTCATGTGATCGTTTGATACTATCTTGCAAGATGGAAACCATGCCAACTGAACTTTAACTTCAACTGAGTAGGTGGTCGGTAATACTCAATGTTTGATTGGAGAATGACTTACTAATAAAATTATGTTAAACAAATATATGCATTCTTTAAGTATGATCTCTTATTCGTTCTTATTCTTTAATGAAATTTTATACTACAATTATTTATAATTCTATTAAAACTAAAAAATATGTGTGTTTTATCATAGAGCCATACATGAAGACTAATATCTAAATTTGTAGGACTGGGTGATTTATAGTGGATAATCTAAACACACAACTTGATACATGAGTAAGTTCAAAATTCTTTAAAGAAAGGAAAATAAATGATTTCTAGTACAACATAAGATCAAAGGTTATTTGAATTTGAAGCATTGGTTACATATATTCATTCAAATGTTTTATTATTTGATTTATTGAAACATAAATTGATTCATCTTAGACAATAATTTTATACAAGATATGGTGTTTTATTTAAAAGAGATGAATGTAGACTTATAATAAGACTATAAGGCATAGTAATCTATATATCCTTAAGCTAAATATAACCAATCCATCAGGGAGAAATGTCAAATTTCTAGTGAAAGTATATATCTCATAGGAGACCATGGCATGTCAACATGAACCTTGTATACGAGTTAAAAAAACATGATCTAGTTACATGATTTCCCAATCTACTTTACAAACATGCAGAAAGTGAAACTTGAACAAAAGGGAAAAAAACTAACATCCCATTTAGTCTAAGAATATATTATATACAGCTAGACCTTTAAAGCTTACTCATATTAACCTGGTTGGACCAATGAGAAGTTAATGTCATGGTGGCAATATGCATTTCTTTCTTATCGTCGATGATTACTCAAGGTTTATTTGTGTTAACTTCTTCACATTGACAATATATTACACTAAAGTGAAAGATGAGGTTTAGCTTAAAATAAGCATCATTAGTAGCAACCACATGAGGAGTTTTAAAACAACAGTTGCACATTATTTTTTCACTAACATGAATATGGGCTAAATATATCATCTGATAAAATTACTCAAAAATGAAAGGAATAATAGATCCCTACAAGAGATGGCTACGACAATGATTATAAAACATATTTTTTGACAAGATTTTTTGTAGAATCGTGCCACCTTCACAATAGATTATTAATTCATTCCTATTGTAACAATATTCCTATTAGATCATATATAGGAATATGACAACTTAACTATTTATGTACCTTTATATCTATATGTTATGTCCTAAACACCAATGATTATTGAGATAAGTGTGATGCCAAATCATCTAAATAATTATATTCAAGATAAGCCCAAACAAGTAAAGTACATACAATTTTTAGTTTTGTCTCCAAGAAGGTTGAAAAATCAATTTATGTAATTTTTGTCTAGAATTTATTAGCACAAGACTTATTCCTTCAAATTGAGGATCTTAAAGTCTAACATAATTCCTCATGTTTGGTTAATTAATAAGTTGATAAAATTGGAAATATTATTCCAATCAAAGAACCTTCACGTAATGAATACATTCTTGGTCTCATTGAAGACCATATGTAAAGAGTGAGACCTAAGATAGGATCCATTCAAATGGTATGATACCAAGAACCACTAAAACAAAACTATTACAAAGTTACCAAGTGTATCGGTATTTCTCTCCATAAAAGGTGGTATAGAAAAGTACAATGGTATACATATAACACATCTAATAATATACAAAATCCATTGCAGAGGGAAACCCAACTTCTCCAAGCTATTCTTAATTTCACATCATGTAAGTGGTCTTCCTAAGTTATTTGTATCTAATGCCCCTACACCAAGGTGGTTTTTGGGACTAGAACCCAATAAAAGGAAATAAAAGTTATGTGTCGAAACACTTTTGAGTATATATATATATTAAAAAATGAGCATTGTACGGGTTACAAGTACAAATAGGGTATTCCCAAGAAAAGAGAGGGCATCAGAACATAGGTGTGTTCAGAAAGTAATAATCAAAAGAATAAGCCATAACACTTAAATCAATATATGAGGTCAGTACTTATGCCATAATAATCATTCACATCATCACAACAACAATTATTATGTATTTATAAACAATGTAAATAAAAGATGCCTAAGATTGGGTTATAACACCATAGATCATGTCCTAAAAAGAAAGGATGGAAATTCACACCCTAGAAGAATATTTGTGTCCTATATATGTATAGTTATAAACAAGTGCCTCTACTTTAGATATTTATTCAAAAAAAAAGCATGCATAATAGAGCATAAAGATTAACATTCCAGTCATCAATCACGTAAAATGTTCAAATGGCATAGCACGATGGGTCAAAGGACCCATTGGAAAAGGCATACTCAAGATTCACAATAATCTAATTATTTCAATCTGGAGAATATGGATCAATTTGACTATCAAAATAAATAACATTAAATAATGTTTCCTTATTATTGCAAATTAGGTTTTGAATTCATATAAATCCCCAAACAAAATAGGAAATTGCACAGACTTGATCTTCATAGCTGATGGTAAACTCTACAGATATACTTGTCCCACCATGTCAAGTTTTCATCCTAGGAACATATTAGGTGTGTCATATTAATCAAATGGAATGTGTATATTCATTCCTAGTGTAGTTATACAAATTTTACTTATTTGATTTCTAAAGGGTACTATATCTTTCCATATAGGATTTTTATATTCACAAATTTTACCATCCTTATCACTCTAGGGTTTCCAACAAGTTATGTATGAACAAGTTACATTCTATAGTATATCATAATAGTATATATTGGTCATATAAATAAACCTAATATCACTTTAACACGAATTTAGACATATACACACATATATACATGTTTCCCCCAATTTAGGTCTCAATTAGGTACATAAATACAAGTATGTACTTATCATCATAGAATTGCATTGATAAGAATTAATTTACAAGACGAAATATGGTCTAAGATCATATAAAGTCATTTATAAGTATATTCATAATTGTATATTCCGTATTCACAATTTTTCTTCTAGAATCCACTTTTAATGATTTACATCATTTTAGATTAAAACTCTCCAGCATTCCATATTATATTTTTGAAGTCCTCATTGTATAAAGTGCTAGGGTATAAAGGCATAAAAAGGGATAGAGTATATATATTCATTAAGATCCACTTTGTATAGATTAGTATACCAACATATATTGATGACAATAATTTTTGTAGATCAATGATCCTAAGTATCATTGGGCTTATAATATAGATACAATCTTTTTTACCGATTTATCTATTAATTTCAGAAGTAATAGAACTTGTTGTCCATACTATTATACATATGCTATAATGGTAAGCACTATGGTTATCATACCATTGATCTAAATATTAACATGGATCATCTTTATATGCCATGCTACATATTATCATCAAGTCTTTAATTTTTATAACATGTCGTCTGAATTCTAATGTTAGGACTATAAGACAATAACAACCTACCTACAAATTTGTCCCTTCTTAATGGATCCACAAAATATTGGTTTCTAAATCAGATTTTCACATTGATGGAGTGGATTTTAGCATGTCTTCCTCAGTCCCTTAATTAAAACTAGATATGGTTGACTTCCTTGATTGGTATCTCATGGAATAGTAGTAGTTTTTGGATTTTGCCACATGGTATCCTAGAGATTTGGAATTGGATTTGCAACTCATTAGGTTCTCATCAGGTTTAGATTATGATGGACTCTTAGAATACTTATTTAGATATTGAACCACCAAGGAGAGAAATAATTCGATTCTTCTTTGGGTTTTATAGGTCCATGGAAATGGTAGATGAGGAGGGGGATGTTAATTTAGGTTTGTCGAGACTGGTAGGCGGAGGAGGTGGAAGTCGGAGGCATTTTAGACCATGGTCTCCTTCATTTAGTTTGATGCCATTGTGAAGGATAAAGGAGAGAGAGAAGGAGAATGTGAGTGTGAGACCATGTGTGAGGACAATAAGGTTGCAAGTCTGTGTGCATGTTAGGTTCTATATGTGAGTCCCTATGGTCTACTATTGAGGAATTAATGAGGAGGATCAATTGTAGCTTTCATGGTGGGTGAGGAGGTGTGTGTTGGGGTTGAAGATGACAATGGAAATTTTCAATGTTTTGAGGTCTTAGAAAGGTGTAGGAAGTCAAGTGGTGTGGTGAGGTTGATTAGAAGAGTATAAGTCATTGTAGTTCATGTTTGTGGATCATGTATAGGGGGGTTGAGTTCTTCATGAAGTTGTAACACAAGTTACCAAGGTTGGGGTGAAAGGCAATGGTGGAGACGACTAGCTCCAAGGGAGAGCTTTAGAATGTTAGCTTGCATATGAAGGGTCAATGAAGTGGTCTTGATGCTTTGCGACCCATTCATGGTCAAGTCTCTATAGTTGGAGGTGGTAGTTTGCATGGTCGTGTTGTTGGGAACACAGTGGAGAGGTATTCATGGCATATAGCTTTGGTCTAGAGGTGGTGATGGTCATGTATAGAAGCAAGGCGAGAGTTCTATTGTAGGTGGGTGGCTAGCCAATTCCTTTGTGGCCAGAAGATTGGTATCTATCATTACGGATGGCACGCTAGGGAAGAAGGACCTAGGCATCTAGGTTTTAGGTCCATGAAAATGTGGAGGAGAGGTATGGATATGGAGAGGAGGAATAGAAGAAGTGGAGAGGAAGAGGAGAGACAAACCCCTAATTAAGGGGAATGGTTACAGGATAGTGCACACACAATATTTTGGAGTGGAACTATCCATCTTCAAGGAAATACAGGAGGAATGACATATTAAATCAATAGGACTATGTTGATTCAACCCAATTAAATGATAAGGTCAATTATAACTAGGATAATCAATTCCTTCCTTTTCTATATTACATTGAGAGGGTAAATAATTTTTCATTGACATGAAAGTTCAAAGGAAGTCTAATCAAGATGTGAGGAATCTGGATTTGACATATATTTTACATTTTGAAAACCTTTGATATTATACTTCATCACTTTTATGTTAGGTATGAATTTAAGGCATACAATCTTTTATATGCTCATGAATTATATCATCCTTTCATCCTACGATTATTTTGGTGTGTCAAAATTAGTCAATCCCATAATTTGAAATATTCATGCATGATTTCCTATTATTCAATGTTTTATATATGTTCTTTCTTTAAAATTTCTATGTTGAAGGTATTTATGAAATATACCAATATTCCACTCTAGTTGGGTTTGACATATTGTAAACCATAGGAAAAAATTTTTGATAACAAAATAATTAAAAGGGTCCTAGAAAGATGAAGTTCAAAGATCTAAACTTAGATTTGGGTATGTTCCAACACTCCACCCCTTAAAGAGATTTTCAACCTCACCTAATCCACCCTAATGTTTACACCAAGAAAAAATATATTATTACTAAACATTTTTCATGGCTTGTGCTATGATTAGTGTTCACTTTTTTCCTCATTGTTTAAGTTCTACTTATTGCAATTAGATCCAAAATGTAATTTTTTTTGTTTTTATCATTTCTAAAAATTTGACTTAGTTTCCAATGTAAGGCTAGCTGAATCATTTCCCTTATAATGAGTTTGTTGAAGACTCCATGCGTGTCAAAATTTGATATGTGAATTGGTTTATTATATACATATAAATATACTTACTATGGTTCAAGTAATCTATAAATTGACCTTGATTTGACAAATTTTAATTAACCTAATTTAGGAGGAGTTATATTTTTGTGACCTTCATTGAGGAATTTACCCAAAGATTACCTACTGCATTCATCAGTAGGTTCAAATAATCCTAAAGTTAAATTACTCTTTTATATTACTAAGGTACCAAAACTCTGTCCCTTAATATATTAACATATACCCTAGCAAACCATCTAGAGAGTCAACATGGGTAGAACAACTAAATCAAAATTACATATCCCAACTTCTTCTTAATTCCTACATCACACTTAGGCCTAGGGTCTCAAGGTTGATCATGCCAACAAAGTTTTCTTTAGTAAAGGGCTTGTCTACTACTTAAATTTTCATGTGGTGGTGACTTGGTTCCAAAAACATTGATAAAATATGAAGGTGTTTTCTTTTTCATTTTATACATATAATATAATAACAAAAAAAATTACACTAATAACCTTTTGATGGAAATCTAAAATGGTGCCAAAATGGATCTAAGAATCAAGTCAACAATTTCCACTTCACGACACATATAGTGTTCTAATTCTTCCAGCATAAAAAAGGTATTCCAAAAATCATCTCCAACCATATAGCTTAGTAGGAGGGAAAAAGTTTTTTATTATGCATGGAAAACTTCACCAAATCCTATGTCACATCTTCAATTTTTAGGTATGAAATTATATTGGTTTCATACTTTCATCCTTTATTAGATCAAGATGATAAATGGGTTGAATTATACCTTTTGGGGGTAATAAGATATGAAACCAATTTTTAGTTAAAGTGCATGATATGATAAGCTTAATGGCAAATTTTGGCAATATAATGATATTACTATTTCTTTTTAGGAAATATAGAAGTTTAAACCTAAACAATTTATTTAGGGGTATAGTTGAGCAAATTGAGAATCTAAGACCATGGAAATCAATAGGATCGAGAGCTATGGTTAAATTTTAATATTTTTTGGATTTGCTCAAGAAAAAAATTATAATATAATGTCAATAAAATGAGATTTGATCTGAGGTTTTTCTTGGATATGGTGGGCCCATATTTGGGTCGTTGGGTCATGCACATGATGAGATTGGTTGAACTCAACCATTAGGAGGTCTTCTTCTACCTTTGAACACTCAGAGTCTAGTGTCTGCATAATTTCTTTTCCAAATATTTGTGGAATTCATTTTTGTAGTAATCAAAGGGAACTGACTCTCCTAGTCAAATCAGGATATGATTTGAACCTAGTTATATCTAGATTTAACCCCCACTCCCCTTGTCCTCAAAACACCCAAACCATCACCTCTCCTCTTCTTTGTGATGAGTTGTAGAAGGAAGTCCCCAACCTCATGGTACTAGGAAGAAATCCTAGGAGTTTTGCCTTCTATCGAAGTGTGCTTTGGTCTGGTCAATTGTGGACTAGGTGTTTGGATTCAACACTAGTGATCCCATCCACATTACCAGCAACATCATCTGATCATGTTTGTCTTTCAATCACCCTTCATCAAATTGAGGGCACTGTGAGCTTTTGTGACCTCTAATCTTTGTTTCTTAACCTTGGGCTAAATGTCAACTATGACCAACCATCAGGTCAACAAACTCATGTCAAATAAGCAATGATGGCAAGTTTTGTTAGGATGTGTTAATGCCTGCTTTGCCTTGATTTGTATTGGATCACCTCCAATGGTTAACAAAGAATCTTTACCTCCTCTCATTGGTTAGTTTTCTTAGCATTAGTATCAGTTCCTCTTTGCATGCTTGTGCCTTATTTTTGCTCCACCACCCATGGAAGGAGAGCAGGATGGTGGTCGCAACCCTTTTGATGCTTGGTTCCATTAATGCTTAGCCTACCTAAGTTTTTTTTTGGAAAAGCCATTGGAACTATTAGTAAACATACTCAAAATTAGAGTAGAGAGCAAGAGTTCACAATACATCATAGTTAAATATTTTACTAAAATTAAAATAGGATCAAATAAAAAAACTATGTTACATATGGTAATCATACTAGCCTTCAAACGCAATGAATTTTTTGAAATCCAGCCGACTAAATATTATACGGTTAAACTTATTTTCAAGGTTGCATACCAGATCACATTAGTATAGAACATTAAGCTCTAAAGGTGTATGTAATGTTCCCAATTCATGCATCCTAGAAATCATCTCCACCTTCTTGTTCATCTGCTAGATGACGTGCCTGGCTCCGGGTGAAGTAAGGTGCAAGTTTCATCTTACCACTATTGCTATGAACTTCCCTCTCAATTTTATGAGGGGGAGTGGAAGTGGAAGATGGAATAGTGTCCAAACTGTCAAATGAGGTATGATCCAACCTATCAAAGGAAATCTGATTTGAATGTGTTATAACATCATTTGCAACCGTGCCTTTAGAGTTCCCACCATGTTGTATAACCATGTCACCATCTAGATGAACACTTGAGTGACATGTAGGTACAAGAATACAAGTTTCTATATGCATAAATTCATGGGCAATATCAACACAATCATTATGATCTTCATTTTGTGTTACAACATGTGGCACATTGTCCTCAATAGTGTAAGTATTTTTTTGTGACACCTTTTTTTCCTAGTCCAGACCTTTGTGGTGTCTATTTGACTAGTGTTATCCATTAATGTTGTTGTTTGTGTGGAAACTTTAGATATCTCCTAGACATCTTCGTCATCTTTCGATGCTAAGATAGAAAAAATATTAGAAAGAGGCTTCCGATCTTGTGTTGTAGTTGAGTTCCGAACATATATTTGTTTGCAGAGACGAGTATTGTGAATGTTTTTACCATAAATTTTTTCCCAACGGCATTCATCTTCCAACCATTGTACTCCTGATTCATTAGACAACTTTGCATGTATCAATATTGAATAAACATGTGGTTATTCAGTACATTTAGATACACTATGACCCATTCTTCCACAATGACCACAGATTTCTAGTAAACTCTCATACTCGACTTGATAAACAATGTTGTCTATAATAATTGTTGGGTGGACTGGGATAGTTGTATCTAATTCAATCACCAAATGTGCAAAGAAGCTTTTAGTAACTTGAATTGTGTGATCTCCACTTTAATTAAATTCCCTAGAGATTCTTCAATTTTTCCAAGAATTAACTTGTTATACAAGTGGATAGGTAGATCCAAAATATGTACCCAACTAAATATGCATGCTAGAAGTCCATAAGAAGGGATGAATTCATTAGACCAGTGGCAAACCATTTGGGTAGCACCAAATATACTCACAGTCCTCCAATTAAGGCGGTTAAGCAATCTTGTTCACATGATAATTGGATGATGAAATGATGAAGGCTCATTTCAAAAACCCTCCACAATGCTACATGCATCCATAAGGACCAAACTCAATCACAAATTGTTGAATAGCTTATGTTCTTGTCGACAAGTTTTAGAATAATTGAGAAGTGCCAAGGACGATACATTATTGAGTGAGCATCTCGAGCAATTATTATTTATGGATATCCACAAGCAATTGAGAGTGAGATATCATCAGGACGAACTGCTTCTATTTCATCATCATCAATGAATCTTCTGGGATGTGTCGAAGATGCACCAATGATTGCATCACGGAAAGAACAAATTGTGTTACTTGCGAGTGTCATTTTATCATTATCATGAACTTTGGAAGTATGAAAATCTGATGACTCCACAGTCGGTTGTTGTGTGCCTTTAGACAAAGTTTGAAAGTAAGGAATATCATCAACTTTGATGGCCTCTATATGGAAGAAGTCAAAATCACGAGATCATCTGAAATCATTGTCGAATGGTCTAGTAGAATATCATGCATTCCAGTGTAAATGAGATCAATCCCAACTTTTGAAATTTTCATGGAATTTTTGTTACCAATATGATGATCGCCATTTCTCAAGAAACTCGTTCCACCCCAGCCATGGGATTTTTTTCCTATTTGGGTTTGATTGTATGATGATCTATTATCCTAGCTACCATGTCCTACTCCTTCCTACTTCCCCACGGTCATGGCATTGACAGAGGATTGGAGATTGTAGCTCTAGGGAGTTTGGGCAAACAAGGCCAGTTTCATTAAGCACTAAAGAACTACTAGTCGGTCGACTTCTGTTATTGGTTATGTAACCCATGACAGATTTGGCTCATGGATCCTGGTTTCAAACTTGATTTGCCTCACTTCAAAGATGCATGTGAAGGAGATGGAGTCGGAGGGTGAGGGAGAGAGGGACCATGTTGTCCACATGTATTTATTTCATTATGTCACGTTTATGTTTGGTTAAACTTAGGTCTTTGGGGTGTTTCAATTATCTAATTCATAGTGTTAGATGAAGGTGTTATAACAAAGAAGTCCCTGTCACGTACATGGTTAAGATTTAAGTAAAGGGAAGTATCACAAATTTTATTTTTTTATCTTATCCAATAATAGGATAAATGAATCTATATTGGATATGATTGATTGATAAATGAGAACTCATATTTTTCATTGTTAGATCCAATGGGGTCAAGTTATATATCATTTTAATCGATTTTTTTGGGATCGAGACAATGGGTTTGGTTATGAGTCATGATTTTTACTTTGGTTTTTCATAATTTAATAATTGAACTAATGAAGATTTATAAGATGTTATTAGGGTTTGGGTTATAGTGATACAAAATGAAAGGGTTGAGATCAGGAGGTTCTAGGAGAAATTGTTCCTACTAAAATTACGTAAGTGGTCCATGCCTTGAGTTTCATTATATTGCATCATCAAGTTTTATTGCATTATCATGTTGAAAAATTTATAGAGGACATACTATCAAAGGAACACCTTAATGATATAAGAGGCATTTATTGCATGTTCATATTATTAAGATTTACCGGATACATGTTTATATGTTAATATCATATCGGTTAAGAATTATACCTATTCACATTAAAGTAGGGAAATTATGGGTGAAAACCCTAAGTAAGATAAGATAAGATCATATCACGATAAATATAAATAATTATGCCATGTATTATGAACATGTTATAAAAGGTTGGTGCCTCATGAGCCCCCTTCAGTTTACGAGTTCAAGCCCAAGCATACACACCTTGATTGTGTTCAGTTATGTTAATGTTTTTGGGTTCAAAACCAAGCCTACACACCATGTGTGTGTTCATTGACATAAGATCATATAAGATTAATTGAGTAGGAGCCCTAAAAGAATGCCTAATTAAGTTAATAATGCATTCGAAAGCCACTATTTATGTTTATGCATGCTCATGTTAGTTTTAAGCTTTATGTTTAGTTATGTAAATGTCTCTAAGAAACCCAACCATTTACAATTGTTTGTCAAATGCATGGCTATTTGTGGAAGCACATAGGTGATGGACAACACCAATAGTCATTGCAATGTTAATAGCAGTGGGTGGAACAATTCATGAATCTTTTGAATCCTACAATGGTGGGCTGCCATTCTAGATTGATATTCTTATTTATATTTTTGTTCATGCTTATATTAGGTTTCCTTCCTTGTTCTTAGATTTTGTTGGACATTCAATATTTCTTTGCTACATGTATTAAGACACTATGAGTGGATGTTTTTAATTGTTGTGGATTTTTCCTATTGAATGGTACCATGTCACACTTATGTCATGATATCATATGTAAAAAACTCTTTTGTTATGTTTTGATTGTGTGTGAAAAGGAGGTTGCAACAGAAGCTCTATCAAAACCATCCTATGACATCCACCGTAGTAGGATCTTATGTGTTATGCTACATGCTTATGAATGTCTCTTTTCCTCTTCCAAATGGCCCCTAGGCATCACCCTGATCATGACAAGTCACCCCCACGCTCTTATGGGGAGAGTGATCACAACTTTGGGCATGAGGAAATCCTAGATGGAGCAAACCCTTTCTTCATGTACATTGTGTTGGTTAGAGAACTCGCCAATGTGATGGGAGGAAGAGACGGAGGCCCATCATCAGAGGAGGAATGAATCTTGATAGACTTCCTTAAGGTGAAGCCTGAGTCTTTCATGGGAGAAGAAGAGTAGAATGTTATGGGCAAGGTTGATGCCTGGATCCACAATTTGGAGCATTTCTTTGATGACTTAGACTACTCTAAGGAATTCCCACACTAGGTTTGGGATGCACATGCTCCAACGGGCTGCATGAGTCTTGTGGGAGAACTTTTGTGACGCTAGAGATCCATATGAGTGTAATGAGTTTTAGAGGTTTTCAAGAGCCCTATGTTTCTAATGTCGTGATTGAAAAAAGGATGAAGAACTCATTTACCTTCATCACTACAGTGATATGACTGTGACTCAGTACACCTTGAGGTTCTATATCTTCCAAAAATATTGTCCTGAGCTTATTGAACTAAAATGAGCCAAGAAGATCATACGCGATCTAAAGGATGATCTTAGCTACTTCCTTTCTAGCTGTAACCACAAGACGATGCAGGAAGCCTTGATGATAAACTTGAGCTCGATGATCACCCAAGGAGGTCTGGGAAGAAGAACTACAATGGTGGATAACATCATCACTAACAAAACTTCTAGTACAGGAACCACAACCACCTCTATGGAAACCACCACAAACAACAAGACAAGAAGAGGAAGGCATATAAAGGTGGTCCCTCTTAGAAAAATAATAAAAACAACTACAAAGGTCCACCCAAGTACCCTCTGTGTCATGAGTATGATTGTAGTTGGTGTAGGCTTGGACAGGGAGTCTACTACATTTGTGGAGAGTTGGCCACATTAAATAGGATTATCCCAAGTTTCTTTAGCAAGGGGGTGATGATGGAAAAGGTGTTGTAGTTGATTCTCCTAGAGAGAAAAGGAAGGCTCGCATGTCCGTTATGGATCTAGATGATGGCAATCCAAATCAGGTTATAGAAGGCACTGCTTTTATTCATGGTCAAACTATTAAAGTCTTATATGATTTTGGCATGTTGCATGCCTTCATTTCTTTTGCACTTGTTGATATTCTTAGTTTAAAGGTTGAACATTTAGGTTATGATTTTATCATCATAACTCCTAGTAGGCATATATATGAACTTGTGAAAATATTATCTAGGGTTCCCTTACTTGTTGAGGGACGGGTTTTTCCGATAGACCTTATGGTGGTGAATGTGAATGCTTTCAATGTAATCCTAACAATGAGTTAGCTTCATGAGACTATGTGCTCCTTGATTGCAGAAGGAATCTTGTCATGTTTGAAGATACCCTTATTGTCAAAGGCATGAGGAGGAATGGGAAGAACCTTTTTTTTCTTGTATGCAAGTAGATAAGTTGAGGAGAAAGGGACACACTGTGTTTCTTGTATCTTTATTAGTCAAACAGGGGAAACATATTTCTAATATTCATGTAGTGAGTGAGTTTTTTTATGTGTTTTACAAAGACTTGCCTGGTCTCTCTCCATATAGAGAGTTGGAGTTCTCTATTGATTTACTTTCAAGCACTTCTCTAATCTCAAAGTCCCATTACATGATGGACCCTACATAGTTGGTTGAGCTTACAAGTATCTACATGAGCTCTTGGACTTGGGTTTCATCCATCGAAGTGCTTCCCCTTGGGCAGTTATTGTTCTTTTTGTCAAGAAGAAGGATGGGTCACTATGCATGTGCATCATTAATAGTATTCTCAATCCGGTGACAATAAAGGACATGTATCCTTTGCTTAGGATGTATGATAAATTTTACTACATTAGGATTGCAAAGGTCTTCTCAAAGATTTATTTGAGGAGTATTTATCAGTGGCTAAAGATTCAGATCTTAGATATTAAGAAGATTTTGTGTTTTACTAGATATGGGCATTATGAGTTCCTATTTGTGCTCCTACTATCTTTATAGACCTAATGAATAGGATTTTCCATCAGTTCCTTATTTTTATCATCATTGTGTTCATTGATGATATTTTGATCTATTATGACATTAGTCTGGTCCATGAAGAACATCTTTGCAATACTCTAGACATACTTAAGAAGCATTAGTTATATGATAAGTTGTCTGAGTATGACTTATGGCTTAGAGATTCGTGTTTTTTAGGCACATCATCTCTGATGGGCACATAGTAGTGGTTCTAGCTAAGGTGGAGTCAGTCAAGAATTGGATTGTTCCTATGAATCCTACAAATACTTTTAGTATCCTCCAACTAGAACCTTACTACATGCACTTCGTATAAGACTTCTCCATCATAGAAAGGCCCCTCATGAAGTTGACCAAGAAGGATTGCAAGTTTGTCTAGAATGGTTCTTGAGGGTATAGTTTCCAAACCCTGAAGGACAAGTTGACATCCTCTCATGTACTTGTTTTTCTATATGATGATCATGGATTTGTAATTTATAGTGATGCTTCAAAACATCTTCTAGGTTGTGTTCTCATGGAGAGTTATAGATTTATCTCTTTGTCTTCTCAAAAACTCAAGGTGCATGAGGAAATTTTACCAATTCATGACTTTGAGAAAATTTTAGTTATGCACTAAATATGCAGATGAATAATTTTTATGGCACAAGATTTTAGGTGTTCTCTAATCATAAAAACCTCAAATATATCCTGACACATAATGATCACAATATGAGGCAATTTATATGGCTTGAGTTCATCAATGAATATGATTTCAATATCAGCTATCATCCAAGAAAGATCGATGTAGTGGCTGAAGATCTGAGAAAAAAAAGGATGTTAGATGTGATTCTATTCAGGTAGATAAATGGAAGATGATGATTGAGTTGATAGTGTGGAGATTGTTTCCTTTTGAGGTTGAGTTTAAGATGGCCCATATCATGATCAAGTCGTATTGGACTTTTGAGGTACATAATGCACAACAAGGTAGCCCCGTGTACCCACATATGTTAGATCTTCTAGACAGAGTCATAAATAGATTCTCTAAGGGTAATGATGGTGAGACTCTGATGAATGCTAGATTGTATATACCTTCTGATGAGCTAAGAGAGAAGATTCTCTTTGAGGCTCATAGAATTTTGTACAATATTCATGTGGTCACTACAAAGATGTATCAAGATTTAAAGATAACCTTTTGGTAGGAAGGTATGAAGAAAGATTTAGTTATTTTTGTTTCTATATGTTTAACTTGCAAATAGGTGAAAGTAGGACATTAAATGCCTGGTGTCTTCTCCAACCCTTTGATATTCTTAGGTAGAAGTGGGAGACGATAGCCATGGATTTTGTTACAGGTTTGACTAAGACTAAGAAAGGGCATGATGCAGTATGGGTAGCGATTGATCATTTGACAAAGAGTGCATGAAATCTAGCATATAAAACCATTGTCAGTGTTTTCAAGATGTTGATTTCTATATTCAGTAGATAGTATGTATTCATGGTGTCCCTTTCTACTATTTCTAATAGGGACCCAAGATTTATTTCCAAGTCGTGGAAATAGGCTCAAGATGAGTTGGGAAGTTGGCTCTACTACAATATAGCTTATCATCCCTAGAAAGATGGGAAATATGAAAGAACTACTCAAACGTTATAGGACATGATCAGATCATACATTTTTTTGTGGAGGATCTTGGTCTAAGTTGCTACCTCTAGATGAATTTGCTTACAATAATAGTTTTCACAATAGCATAGGCATGGCACCATATAAGTCCCTTATGGTAGGCCATGTATGTCACTATTACCCTGGAGTGAGGTTGGTGAAAGAAGCTTGATCTGGATTGATGAGTTGCAGTTCTATACATATCTCTTTGATCTTATTAGGAAGTAGATGAAGACTGCACATGATAGAAAAAAAAGTATGTTGATGCTCGTAGGTTTGACAAAGAGTTCAAGGTGGATGTTTATGTTTTCTTGAAAGTCAAACCCGTCAAATCTATTGTTGGATCCATTGTCAAGGGTATCTTAGACCTTTTTATATTGGTCCTTTTGAGACCCTTGATAGTATGGGAGAGAGTGATTATGGGTTAGCATTACCATTGGCATATGAATAGATAAATAATTTGTTTCATGCATCTTTGTTGAGGTTGTACATAAAGGATATATCCAATATCCTTGTCCACATGAGATTAGGGAGGATCAATCCTATGAGGAGTTGTCATTGAGGATTCTAGATGTTCAAAGTTGAAGAACAAGGATATTATTGTAGTTAAATTCTTATGGAGGAATCATAATATCGAGGAAGCTACCTGGGTTCTTAAGGAAGATATTCTTGAGAAGTACCCAAAGTTTTTCAATCCCTAAAGATTTAAGGACAGAACATTCATAAGGAAGGAAGGATCATTACATCCTCAATTTTTTACTATGAATATTTATTTATTTAATACTTTTATTCTTTGTTATATCATGATGATTAATTTATTAAAGTATACCTTGTGGGGGTGTAATAAGATATGAAATGAATTTTCAGTTGAAGTGCATGTTAAGATAAGCTTAATGGGCAATTCTGGAAAGATAATGATATTTTTATTTCTTACTAGGAATTATAAAAATCTACATAGTTTATTTATGTCTTCAATTAAGAAAATTGGGAATCTAAGTCCATGGTAATTATCTACGTGAGATTAGGAAGCTATGTTCAAATATTGAGATTTTTTGGATGTCATTTTCTAGGACAAATATTTTTTCTAAGATAATTCTAATAAATGATATTTCATTTGATAAAAGGCTTTTTTAGTTTAGGTCCATGGTGGACCCAGAATTGGGTTGTTGGATCATGCACGGGATGAACTCGGGTGATCTCAATCTTCTGGAGGCTCCTTCTACCTCCAGATATCCAAACTCTAGCGGCCGCACAGTTTCTTTTCTAAATCTTCACCGAATTTCTTTTATAGTCCAATTGAGGGGAACTAACTCTCACAACAAATCAGGAGATGATTCTAAACATATTTATACTTAAATTAAACCCTAGATTCCCCTCTCTAGAAAACACCCAAACCATCACCTTTCCTCTTCTTTGTGACAATTTGCAAACAACGGTCCCCATCCTCACTACACCACAAAGCAATCCTAGGATCTTTGCCTTGCACTGAAGTGTGTTTTAGTTTGGTCAATTGTAGACTAGGTGTCAGGAGTCGATGCCACATATCTCATCCCCATTTCTAGCAATGTCAACTCAACCTATTTGACTATGATCACCCTACTTCAAATTGAGGGCATTGTGAACTTCTATGACCCCTAATATTCATTTATAAACCTTGCGGCAATTGTTCATCGTGCCCAACTACCAAGTCGATGAACTACAGTTAGCCTAGTGATGATGAAGAGTGTCTTTAGGCCATGAAAGTGCCTACTTTGCCTTGATTCTTATCATATCGCCTCAAGGAATTTTTGAAGCTTTACCTCCGCTCATTAGTTATCCTACCTGCCTGTATCCTTGGTTCCTCTTCACAGGCTTGTGCCTTATTTTTTTTCTTTGCTTCCCATGGTGGGAGAGCGGGAAGGGGGTCACACCCATTTTGATGCTTAGTTTTGTTAATGCTCTGTCTGTTTGAGTTTTTCATAGTTTGGTTTGAGTGTATAGTAGTTTGTTCTGTGAGACATCATGTTCTCATTCCTCCATGCCAATCATGATGTTGGCAGAAGTTTGGAGCTTGTAGCTCTAGGGAGTTCGAGTAAACATATTTGTGTTTGTTAAGGTCTGAATAACTACTAATCAATTGGTTGTTGGTAGTTGGTTATACAACCTATGATAGTTTGGGGCACCTAGCTCAAAACTTGATTTTCCTCACACCATGGATGGATTCAAAGGATGTGAAGTCATGGGTTGAAGGAAAGAGGGACCTTGTTGTCCACGTGTATTTATTTCATTATGTCACTTTTATGTTTGGTTAAACTTTGGTCTTTGGGGTGTTTTTGATTATCCGATGTATAGTGTTTGATGAAGGTGATATTACATAGAAGCCACGTGTCACACATATGGTCAAGATTTGAGTAAAGGAGTGTATCATAATTTTATTTAGATTTTGTCTCATCCAATAATAAGATAAATGGATTTATCTTGGATATTATTGGTTGATACATGGAAATTTATATCTTTTTATTGGTAGGTCCAATGTGGTCAAGCGATATATGTTTTCTTTATATTTTTGAGATCTAGACAATCAGCTAGGTCATGCTTTGTGATTCTAACTTTGGTTTCTCAGATTTTAAGAGTTGACCTAATGAGGTTTTATAAGATGTTAATTAGGGTTTGGGTTATAAGAAAGGAAATTGAAGGGTCGAGATTGGGAGAATTTAGGAGCAATTGTTCCTTCTAAGTCTAGGTAAGTGGTCCATGCTTTGGGTTTCGTTATATTACATCATCAATTTTTACTCACATTTTCATGCTTAAAAATGTATAGTATACATGCTATCATGTGAACATTTAGTTATCTAAGACGTATTTATATCTGCAGATCTTGTGATAATTTATTATGTATATGTTTATATGTTAAGATCAAATCAGTTAAGAATTATACCTCTTCATGTTTAAGTAAGGAAATTATGGATGATATCCCTATGTAAGATAAGATAAGATAAGATAAGATACGATCACATCAGAGTAAGAATCAATAATTACAATGTATCTCATGAACATGTTATGGAAGGTTGGTGCCTCCTGAGATCCCTTTAGTTTATGGGTTCAAGCCCAAACATGCACATCTAGAGTGTGTCAAGTGATGTTAATGTTTTTCAGGTTCAATCCCAAGATTGGACATCATGTGTGTGTTTAGTGTGATCAAATAAGATAAGGTTCATTGAGTAGTTTCCCTAACAACAATGCTTAACTAAGTTAAGAATGTATCGTAAAACCATTGTTAATGTTTATGCATGCTCATATTATTTTAAAGATTTATGTTAAGATATGTACATATTATTATGAAACCTAACAGCTTACATTGGTTTGTCGAATGGTTATGTGTGGATGCACATAGGTTTTGTATAATGCCAGAAGTAGCTGCAACGTGAGTAACAACATGAGTTGCAATTCATGAAGCTTTGAGTCATGCATTGGTGGGGTGTTGTTCTAGTGTGATCCTATATTTCACCTTTATTTTCATGTTTATTTTAGGAATCCTTTCTTGTTCTTAGGTTTTGTTTGACATACAATCTTTCTTTGATGCATGTCCATGGATTGTTATTGAATGGTATCATGCCACATTTTGGTCATGATATCCAATGTACATAAGCACCTTCATTATGTTTGGATTGTGGATGAAATGGAGGTTGGGACATCCTATTAGGGCACAAAATTTGCCATTCCTCACTTCACACTAATCATGATCTGCACCTCTTCATTTTAAAACGTCAAGCAGTCATGTGATCATCCAAACAGTATAGAAAAGAAATTAGACTTATCGCCACTTGTTGGTTCACCACCATTGTGCCATTACAAGACAAGATGAACCACAAAATCAATTTCCCATAATCTTAATCGCTAGGTATTCTAATTATACCATAGATATGAGAGAAATGATCACTTATGAACACCTACAAGAATACATATCTTCCTTCAATGAATCATTATATTTGAGGCTTCCAAGCTAAACTAGGATAGTATTCATCCCTAAGACTATGAGCTTTAGGCAAGACTAAGTTTATATAACTCCGTGTTTCAACACAAGGCATGATTAACTGATGGGCCTCCAAATGTTGCGCCAATAAAATCCTACATAAGTAACCCTTAGGTTTAACCAAAAGTTGTTCACTAATTCCCCACTCCACGCAAATGGAAGCCTTATTGTAGTGTATTTAATGGTCAAACCCAAAGGAGAACCTTTTTTTTGTATCTATATATTCATAAGTATTCAGGGTAATATTTATCAATGAAAAGTTGATTGATTGATTAAACTAAATTGTTTCTAGTAGAAGCAAAGATTAAAGAGGTAAATAAATGATAATAAAAAGAATCAGTGCATGGGGTTTTGCTTGCCAAGGCCTACGTAATCATCCTACAGAGACCTAACTTCCTTAATATTAGTTTACTAAATAGATGATTGGCTATTTCACCCTCACGGGATACAGATTGTTGCTTGGATTAAACTCCCCTAGAACTGACCAAACTTGGCACCCAAGTTCCTATTTTATTCCGACCAGACTCCTCACTATGTCTAACCATTCTCGGCACGTTAGAAGATCGTAATGAAATCACCTCACTATCCCTTACTGACACTTCAGGAGGATAGTAAGATCATTCTAATGTTCTAATCACAACTACAAAAACCTACACATCCATGATTATAACAAATATGCAAAATAAGTCGTCAATTTGCAAAGCAAAGAATGAGCAGAATGATACTTTATTTAGCAATAGTATTGTTGAGTATAGATACAGGCGAGGATAAAATATGGGTTGCTGGGGCTAGTCCCCATGCCCCATCGCAAATGTCTACTCGATCATGGTGGGAGACATCGATGGAAAGATAGAAAGAACAATGGATGGGGCCATGACGCCTGGTACAGGAAGACCAATCTCTCCACTGTAGACATGGCCTCCTCACTCCTTGCTAGGGTTTGTGTTGTGTAATGTGGATTCTAATCACCAATCAGAGACCCTTTAGAATGGATGATAGTGGTTCCATTTTATAGACACATCCCTTTTTGTCAAAACCTGAATGAGGAATACTTTTTGTCAAAGGCATCCAATTTGCACGTACTCGATCCAATTGGCAACACACACGGGTTACCCAATTTGGACCTCATATCTGGTTCTCAAGTGGACCAACATGGTTTGAACTGAAGTAGGATAGATGCTAGGAGTGTGTCAGAACTAAAGAATCTGGAAGAGTCTTGGTAGAGAGTGGCTCATGTCAGGTGACTAGAGAAGTCGATCGCTTGACTGGGTGGTTGGAAGGTGGAAAATGGAAAGGTTCGGGGGCCTTCCTTCCGTTGAGGCATGGAATCATGACGGCTTTATGATCCATCTGGGCATTGAAGTATATTCTTTGGGGTCATGTAGCTACACTTGATGTACCCCTGTTGGGGTTTGTTCCTACATTTTCTAGACATCTGGAACCTAAAAAGAACTATTTCCATCTCAATAATACTCTTGATATGTCTGTGCAAGGTAGAAGGGAGCACAAGTTAGGGTTGATGGATATTTTGGGGAATGTTTTGGTAAGCCCCCTGGGCATGACAATTTAGACAAAATAGGGGGAAGAAGACATGGCACAACCCATTTCCATGGTCTCTCCTCTATTTGACTCAAGACCTTGTTTGGGATTCAGTTATTTTATTTGTCTCTCCTATATTTGACTAGAGACTTTTATTTGGTTGTGATTACATTGACCACATGTTTTCTTTTGGGCTCATTTGCTTCTTTTATTTATGCCATGACTATAGAAGAAAAAAATTGAGAACGAGGTGTATTTTTGAAAGGGATGCTACCCTGAACTTAGGGTTTGGCATGTAGTGGATTTTTTTAGGATTTCCTTTTTTTGGTTGGTGAAGAGATATGAAATGATGGAAGAGAGGTGGAAACAAGAGGCTGACTTATGCTTCTTCATTTTATTGTTGCATTGGAATCAGATCACCATATGATATCAGTTAATTTGATTATTGTAGGGTAAATAAGTGTTTATAAAATTTGTTGTAAGTCATACCGGGGGCACATGCAGCTTGACCTTTCTTACTCTTTCTACTAGTCATCATTTCCAAGGGGAAAGAATGCTCAATTATTGTCATTGGGGCTCATATATGTTCAAGACATGTTTTTCCCTTAAATTTTCTTTTTGCACGGGCTAACTCAAGAAAAGGGAATAGTTCATTTATATATTTCTAATTTTTTTCATACATCAAAGTGGTCAGCTGGGTAATGGACACAACTCACACAAAATAGAGAAAATTAAAAAAATGGAAAACAAGACATATGTATATAATAGATGGAGAAATTGGTTTGAGGAAGATAAAATAAAAGTCTAGATTTGAAGTGGTGGAGATGACGTACCACCCACCCTCCACCCAAAAATTCAAAATTGTGTCTGTCCTTGGCACAAAAAAGTTAGAGATGGAGGAAATTTGATATGGAGGGTCGTGGGGATGGAAATGGAGGGAATGGATGACTCTCTTTGTCCAAGCTCACATAATAGAAACCCTAACAATGGGTTCCTCTCCTATTAGTGAGGCCTGCCTCTGTGTTCCTTTGTGGCCACCAGTTTCCATGTTCCTCGTTTGGCGGGGGCGAGGGTGTTCACAGACACACAGCCCATTCTCCATAGCCTACATCTAGCCAGTGCCTTATCTCGAGGGTGATTGCTTACTGATTCAACAACCAGTTGATGGGTGGGTTTGGGTTCAAAATCAATAGGCCACACCAGTGTGTGGGTGTGTGAAGCAGTGTCCCCATGGTACATAAGTGTTCCTAGATTAATAGAGTTGTAGTTCTCAGTCTGATGAACATGATATCTCTTCGGTCACTGAAAGGGCAGGTTGTGAATGTTGGAGTTTACTATTGAGGTTGTTTGTCATTGATGCCATTGATGTTGTCACAGGGGGATGGGAAGGGATGTGTGATCTTGTTTATGATCTTTGCAAAAAGATGGTTTTGCTTTCTAATCCTTGTGCCTCATTCCTTTTGTAGATGCAAAATGAAGACCTTAGGGATACCCAAAAGTTAGCAGTTACAAGCCATGTGTCACAGAACTGGAATCCCTGTCCCATGAACCAAATGTATACCAAAGGCAGCATGCGGAAGCGTAAAGCTTAGCACACATGAACAGATAACAAGATAAAGGCACCAACACAATCTCAACATTCAACAAGTATAAATTATACAAAATGCATTATATTCATGAATTCAGCTACATATTTCCAGAGTCAAGGTACAAGTCATTCATGTGCACTAAATCTAGATCTTACAACAAGTACACCTAGCATAGGTCACAAAGCCCATCAACCTTCTAGCCATCTCTGAACCTAAAAACAAAATATGAGAAATGGGTCAACACACGAGGTGTTGAGTATGGTGCAGAAAGATACATATATGTATAAGCTTTGCATAATTTGAAAAGATTTCAAGACTAAACGAACAAGAACAAACATGTTAACTGTTTAACAAATGTGAAACCATATTTTATGTCATTTCACTCCATTATACCAACAATATCAAGCATGTTTAAGGCCTTTGACCATCTTCCCGTCGGAAGGGTCCATAAGGGTTACAAAAACTAGCTAACCCTTTTATACAGAGGGACCTCAAGGCCATATCCAAGAGCTAACCCTTTATCAACAATATTATAATGAAGTTCTATATATATATATATATATATATATATATATATATTTGTGTGTGTGTGTGTTCAATTTATAAAACAGATGAGGCAAACATCGAGTAAGACATAACAATACTACATCGCAATATTTGAGCAAGTAAACAAACAAGCATACAATACATGTCTTTTCAAGTAAGAAAGTGATATTCATATAACTAGATAAGGCCCATACTTGATTCAGAGATTTCATAACTGAACATATCCTTCATCATCTAGCCACAGGCCAAACCTGATTAACAACAAGATTTTATACATGCATTAGATTCTCATCATGAAACCTAATTTTAGGGTTTTGGCCAAGATGGGTTCCAACTTTCTTAATTGTTCATTATATGATCTCATATTGATTTAGGGTCCATCATAAGATTATGGTTCAAGTTTCATATCCTTTTGAGGTTTCATGTGGACATGACAAGATTTAGGCATTAGGTCATGAGGACTCATAATAGAGTAATCAAGTCAAAGATCATAAATGAATAAGAGCCAAGCATAAGGGATGGTTTATATCAGCAAGAATAGACCATAACAAACACATTCAAAGTAAGGTGATGTCCACTAGGGTCTAGGAATCAAACCACCAACATGGGGTACCAACATTCACTCATACATGCAATTATCATAATAGCATGCGTATGTCATCAAGAGTACAAGGAAGGTTATAAGGCTTCCAAAGGGTCCCAACGACATAAAAATATTGACTCATGATCGGTTAAGCATTAGGAGTCATTAGGTAGAAAGGTTAGCATCAAAAGAGCAATGTATAGCATTATAGTCTAATATGGTCACATGTGTATAGAAAGGAGTCATGTATGAGCATTAGGGAGAGTAGGACCTTCATTAGGGATAAAAAGACATTAGAGTTACTGATTTGGTGCTTAGGTGGGCATATATGTATCAAAGTTCCAAAATTCATCATAACATTGCATTAAATATGTTAAGAGGATCAAAAGGTAGAATTTTTGGAAACACAGGGGAGTTAGGATCATATTCAGGTCCTAAAACCATACCCAAGTTGTAAATCTTTTTGAGAGGATCGATTTGATATATTGGTTCGACATTTTTAGCCAAGGGATTAGAAAGATATCATTTTTTGAAGATCAATATGAAAAACTATAGAGATAAGACATGTGACACATACATTTATTTCCATTTTGGGTTGGATCCCTAGGATCACGATCGAACGGCCATCCCAAAAAGCAGCGTTCATGGTCCATGGTCGGTGCTCACCACTCCAAACATGGTAAGGGCGCTGGCGATTGGCTTCAGCATGTCCCCATCCTCGACTGTCGCCAGCATATCGGACGGTTGTGGTGGCCTTTGTCTCCTGGCGTGCATCTCGCTCGGGATTCCTCTGTTCTGCCCATGAAATAAGGGAAGAACAGGGGTTCTTGCCCCAAGGACCTACAACCATGGCTCCCTCTCTGCCTGGGGAAGACACAGCAAGGGCGTATGGGCTGGGTCTGAGGCACGTCGGCCATCGTTCTCTCTTGTCGTGCACACCGCGGTGGTTGTGTGTGGGTGAGCCTAGCTGCCAGACCCAGCCGCCAACTAGTGGCATCAGTACTGGGACGAACATAGGTGGTAAGGAACCAGTGAAGGAGGAGGAGTGAGAAGGAAATGAAGAAGGGGTTGGTCAAGGGGGCTTATAAATAATCTTGAGACCTAGGGTTTGGATGGGGGGTTTGTACAGGGTTAGTTTCATCTGCCGCCTCCATCTCTTGGTTTGGAAGGGACGAAGGAGGGCAGTTACTGCCCTTCATTACTTTCCTGAAGCGGAAAGGTAAGGGGGATCAAGTGGATCGGCCCCAAAATAAAACAGGACCGAAGTGTCCAAAATTGGCCCAAAGCAGCATAAAACACACCAAGAAAAAGGCTAAAATATAAGATCTTCAAGACATCATACCTAGAGTTTCATAGGTCTGAAAGATACCATTTTTGTGTCATTGAATTCGAATTAGAATCCTATATAACATAGGATCATAGTGATGGGGTTCAAAAATGGATTCAAGGGGATGATGCATTAAACTATAATACTAAGCTCGAAGTGTTGATTGATGTCACATATTATGAAATTGAGCATTACGTAATCAAATTGGAGTGCCACAACACTCAAACTATGAATCTAACATCCAAACTATATAATTGATCATCATAGAGAGAGAGTATAATCAAAGAGAGAGAAAATTAGGGTTGTCACATCCTTCTCTCCTTATAAGAAATTTCGTCCTCGAAATTTATTTAAGATTATAGTTAAGGGTTAGAGTCCAAACTGTCGGGTCTAGGTATTCATCGTTGTCAAGGAATTA
Source organism: Alisma plantago-aquatica (assembly GCA_963693085.1). NCBI lineage: Eukaryota > Viridiplantae > Streptophyta > Magnoliopsida > Alismatales > Alismataceae > Alisma > Alisma plantago-aquatica. Next base: position 942,040,379 of record OY856412.1, on the reverse strand, counting down.
CCCACAGTGGGATGCACACTACATTTTCATCATCAAGGGTGTACTCATCTCAATTATGTACATATTACTTATTGTTCCATCGTATTATGACATCATCATGGCATTAGGGTTTTCCCTTCCCTTAGTATCCATACATTAGGGCTTTTGTTCACATCTTCATACGTGACCTGGGTGTATTATCAAAATCTATGTTATTGCTACTCAAACGAATTATGTTCATGGTCATGACTTCAATGAGACTATCATCGAGTGTGTATCTCATCTTTACTAGATTTCATGCATGCTTTTTGTTTTCCCCAAAATTATACTAAACTCTAATCAATTACGTTCTTCATTTCTCATTTTTGGATCTAAAATAAGAAATTTATTCATCTTGTTTATTTGAAGTATCACCCCAAGAGCAACATCATATCGAGTTGGTTTGTTTTCACTTGGGTATGGTATTAGGCATGTTTACCCTGATTATTCAAGATAAGATCTCTAGGCATCATCATATCAATTTCATGATTCAAAGCCATATCTTTCATGTATATTACGATTTCATACTAGGTTTAGCATATGAGCGGGCCTTATCATGCATATTCAAGTTTTCAAATGTAAGTGAGATATTTCATGTATCAAGCGTCATTTGAGGAATAACATTATCATCATCATCAAGGTTTTGAAACTTCTCATTTGTATCTAGACAGAGATCTGCAAGCTCAAGCCACTCAAGCTAAGATAGATATATGTCCAACAAGACGTGTTAACCACCACCATCAACCCATAAAAAAATTTCTACCCATATTTCAAGAAACAAGGGTAACCACTAGACTCCTTTATATACAATTACTAACCTGGGTATGAGGCTCATCATGGATCTCACACATCATGTACATCATCTTAGGGTCTTGGGACATCTCCCTCACCTATATAGCAAGCATCAAATTTTCAATTTCCTCTTTCTCTAGGGTTAGATATTTTCATAGGAAATCTAGGGTTCAACATTTTCAAGGAAACCACACACTAGTCAATCAACTCATATCCTTAGAAGTATTCTAGCTAGGGACTCATTATCTAGTATTTCATCATTCATATTGTTCAACATTTCAAATATTATTGAGTTTAGGTACTCTAACCGTCTCCCAAGGCGAGTCGACTCATATCAAAAGGTCACCCTATTCATATGTCCCGTGCTAGAGGTCCTCCTTTGTAAAGATATTTAGGCCTGTGATGGTCTCAAACCATATATCATATATCATATCTCAACATGTACAAGACTAGGTACAAGCAAGCATGCCAACCCACTAGCTATGTTTAGCACATCAACCAAGTCATATGTATCATACAAGGTGCTAGGTTTAGATAGGGTTGCATGGTCAAACTCATCTCATATTGCCAACCTACTTGACCTCCTTAAGAACAAACTTGGGTTTTATCAACATCATTAATAACATCAACATCAAGATCGACATCGAGGTCAACATTAACATCATTATCATTATCATCATTATCATCTTAGGTTATTCAGGCTACTCACTAACCTAACCTTTATCATGGCTCTAGACAACTCTAGAGACTACAACTATCATCTAAACTCTCTCATCTAGACTTGATGTTACATCTCTTTCTCCTAGGTTACATGGACACTCACTGTCTTTCTGCATGTGGTAAAATTTTTCATATGTACATTTACTAATTCTTAAAATAGGTTTTCTCCAACAGTGAAACATGCGATAAAACCCACCATACTCCATGTGGTTAAAACCAAAACCAAAACAAGTTATCACACTCATTAGGCAGTCTAGTACCATGACACCTAGACAACTAGCAAGAACGTAGTACACACCTATGTACATACCCTAAGCACATGTCGCGACCATATGTCTAGGGATGTTAATTACACAAGTCTACACCTATTTCTAGAACATCTAGGTTCTAACCTAGAGGCTAAGTCAACCTAGTCCACAAATGACATCTTATTAAGTTTCTAGGGCTGAGATGTAAAGTGAGTTTAGTTTGTGTTTCATGTGAGCAATGTTTGGTGTAGTTATTGTAACCTCGTTCTGATACCATCTGTCACGGAACCTGAATCTCAGTCCCATGAACCAAACGTATACCAAAGGCAACATGCAGAAGCGTAAAGCTTAGCACACATGAACAGATAACAAGATAAAGGAACCAACACAGTCTCAACATTCAACAAGTATAAATTATACAAAATGCATTATATTCATGAATTCGGTCACATATTTCCAGAGTCAAGGTACAAGTCATTCATGTGCACTAAATATGGATCTTACAACAAGTACACCTAGCATAGATCACCAAGCCCATCAACCTTCTAGCCATCTTTGAACCTAAAAAGAAAATACGAGAAATGGGTCAACACACAAGGTGTTGAGTATGGGGCAGAAAGATACATATATGTATAAGCTTTGCATAATTTGAAAAGATTTCAAGACTAAACGAACAATAATAAACATGTTAACTTTTTAACAAATGTGAAACCATATTTTATGTCATTTCACTCCATTATACCAACAATATCAAGCATGTTTAAGGCCTTTGACCATCTTCCCGTCATAAGGGTCCATAAGGGTTACAAAAATTAGCTAACCCTTTTATACAGAGGGACCTCAAGGCCATAGCCAAGAGCTAACACTTTATCAACAATATTATAATGGATTTCTATATATATGTGATCAAGTTATAAATAGATGAGGCAAACATCGAGTAAGACATAACAATACTACATGGAAATATTTGAGTAAGTAAACAAACAAGCATACAATACATGTCTTTTCAAGCAAGAAAGTGATATTCATATAACTAGATAAGGCCCATACCTAATTCAGAGATTTCATAACCTAACATATCCTTCATCATCTAGCCACATGCCAAACCTGATTAACAACAAGATTGTATAAATTCATTAGATTCTCATCATTAACCCTAATTTTAGGGTTTTGTCCAAGATGGGTTCCAAGTTGCTTATTGGTTCATTAGATGATCTCATGTTGATTTAGGGTCCATCATAAGAGTGTGGTTCAAGTTTCATATCCTTTCGAGGTTTCATGTGGACATGACAAGATTTAGGCATTAGGTCACGAGGACTCATAATAGAGTAATCAAGGTCAAAGAACATAAATGAATAAGAGCCAAGCATAAGGGATGGTTTAGATAATCAAGAATAGACCATAACAAACACATTCAAAGTAAGGTGATGTCCACTAGGGTCTAGGCATCAAACCATCAACATGGGGTACCAACATTCACTCATACATTCAATTATCATAATAGCATACTTATGTCATCAAGAGTACAAGGAAGGTTATAAGACTTCCAAAGCGTCCCAACAGAATAAAAATACTGACTCGTGATTGGTTAAGCATTAGGAGTCATTAGGTAGCAAGATTAGCATCAAAAGAGAAATGTATAGCATTATAGTCCAATATGGTCACATATGTATAGAAAGGAGTCATGTATGAGCGTTAGGGAGAGTAGGACCTTCATTAGGGATACAAAGACATTAGAGTTACTGATTTGGTGCTTAGGTGGGCATATATGTATCAAAGTTCCAAAATTCATCATAACATTACACTAAATATGTTAAGAGGATCAAAAGGTAGCATTTTTGGAAAACCAGGAGAGTTAGGATGATATTCAACTCCTGAAACCATGCCCAAGTTGTAGATCTTTTTGCGAGGATCGATTTGATATATTGGTTCGATATTTTTGGCCAAGGGATTAGCAAGATATCATTTTTTGAATATCAATATGAAAAACTATAGAGATAAGACATGTGACACATACATTTATTTCCATTGTGGGCCGGATCCCTTGGATCATGATCGAACGGCCATCCCAAAAAATAGTGTTCATGTTCCATGGTCAGCGCTCACCACTCCAAATGTGGTCAGGGTGGTGGCGGTTGGCTTCAGCATGTCCCCATCCCCGACCATCGTCAGCATATCGGACGTTTGCGGTGGTCTTTGTCTCCTGGCGTGCATCCTGCTTGGGATTCCTTTGTTTCTCCCATGAAATAGGGGAAGAACAGTGGTTCCCCACCCCAAGGACCTTCAGCCATGTCTCCCTCTCCACCTGGGGAAGGCACAGCAAGGGCGGATGGGGCAGGTTCGAGGCACATCGGTCGTCATTCTCTCTTGTCGTGTGCACCGCAGTGGTTGTGTGTGGGCGAACCTAGCTACTAGACCCAGCTATCGACTAGCGGCATCAGTACTGGGAGGAACACAGGTGGTAAGGAACCAGTGAAGGAGGGGAGTGAGAAGGAAATGAAGAAGGGGTTGGTCAAGGGGGCTTATAAATAATCTTGAGACCTAGGGTTTGGATGGGGGGTTTGTACAGGGTTAGTTTCATCTGCCGCCTCCATCTCTTGGTTTGGAAGGGACGAAGGAGGGTAGTTACTGCCCTTCATTACTTTCCTGAAGCAGAAAGGGAAGGGGGTCAAACGGATGGGCCCCAAAATAAAACGGGCCCAAAGTGTCCAAAATCGGCCCAAAGCAGCATAAAACACACCAAGAAAAAGGCTAAAATATAAAATCTTCAAGACATCATACCTAGAGTTTCATAGGTCTGAAAGATGCCATTTTTGTGTCATTGAACTCAAATTAGAATCCACTATAACATATTACACAATGGAGAGCAAGAGGATCATATTGATGGGGTTCAAAAATGGATTCAAGGGGATGATATATTAAACTATAATACTAAGCTCAAAGTGTTGATCGATGTCACATATTATGAAATTTTGCATTACGTAATCAAATTGGAGTGCCACAACACTCAAACTATGAATCTAACAGCCAAACTATATAATTGATCATCATAGAGAGAGAGAGAGTATAATCGAAGAGAGAGAAAATCAGGGTTGTCACACCATGCATCCGTTAGATAGCCGCCTAGTCCATAGAGATTTCATGTCACATCTAGAAAGTCGTAATCACCTCAAGATATTTTGGCAGTGAATATTAATGATAACAATGTGATAATAAAGGCTAATATTTCCAAAAAATAATGTTTTTCTTAAAAGATAAATATAGATTTAACAAATAGAAGGAAATAGGTTTATTATGGAAAAAGGAACTCATATGATAAGTTAATCACAACTTCATTTGGCCACATAGCCCACTCCTTGTGTTCTTATCGATTTGCAATATTGTGAGATCTCACAGTGTCAATTGGGTGATTGGACACATAATTTGATGGACATATGGAAATTTTCATCATGAACTTGTTGCACCACACTAGCTATCCATCAATCGGATTGGGTTGACAAAACCATGGCCTTTATTTTTAAGAAATTTTGTGAAAAAAGAACAAATTAATGAAAAATTTTGAAAACTAAAAGAGAGAAATTAAAAAGTTGGGTTGCCTCCCAACAAGTGTCCCAGTTTAACATTGTGGACCCAACCGATGATATCATTTTACTCACATAGACTGCGTGAGAAGGGTTTCTAAACCCTTGACTTGTGAATCTATAGGTCTTGGATCATGGTGAGACAAAGTACATACCTTGATATGGGGTTGGTCCTTGTTACCTCTGGGGATATTTTGAAAGTCTGATTGTTGTGGTTCCAACTTACCTTCCACCTTAAAAACTTCGATCGAGTTGTGTACTTTCTTTGAATATTAAAGGACTCGATACTCAATAGTCTTGTTTCCTAGTCTCAAGATGAGTTTGATAGCTTGAACATCCACTAAGGATTTCGTGGAGGCTAAGAATGGTCTCCCCAAAATTAGAGGAAACCAATTATCTTCCTTGATTTTCATCACCACAAAATTGCATGTGACATAGGTGTCATGTCCTTTCTTAAATGGGACCTCTTTGATTATTCCCAAGGTCTTTATAATAGATGCATTAACCAGTTGAATTATCATAGTTGTGGGAAGGATATATGTGAATTCAAGACGTTGAAATAAAGTGTATGGCATAATGGATATGCTTATGCCTAAATTAGCAAGTCCTCTGTGTCAAGTGTCATCCCCTAAGAAACAATCTATACCAAATGAGCAAGGATCTTTTTTCTTCTGATGCATATGATTCCAACCTATATCAGACGATGTATGTGCTAGCTTCATGGTCTTGTGTTCCTCGGTCATATACTTCCTAGATATAAGGGTCTTGAGATAGTTGCACTAGGTTGACATTTTAGCTAGTGCATCTAGGAACGGGATTTCAACATGGAGTTTCTTCATATTGTCATTGAATTTCATGAATCTGTCATCCAGCTTGGTCTGCTTGAGGAAACCTAGATAGGGTGCATGGGGCTTGTGCATAGGTGCTTTAGGTGATGTTGATGGTCTAGAGTTGACTGATGGTGATACAACAGTTGAAGTCTCACTGGTGCATGGATGAGATGGCTTCACAAGGGGGTCTGTTGTCTGAACCTCTCATGGACTAACTGTTGGATGGTCATTTGGGCAACTTGATATTTCAACTAGGGTACCTTCATCTCTACTAGGAGGAATAGAGGTAGTAGTGGAGGTTGGGGGTGTAGAGTACACATTCCCCGACCTTGTCATTATGGAGTTTACTTGTTCCAGATGCTTGGATTGTTTTTTAATTGACCTACAATCATGTCTCATGGGGGCTATTGACTAGCTTCTAGGTGGGTGATTTGTCACTCCAACGCCTTTTGGTTTGTTGTGGCTTTGTCCAATTGAGTCTGATATGTCACCATCATCTGTTGGAGTGTCATCACGGCATCTTGTGCTTGTGTCGACTCTATCTACAATGGTTTAGGTTGATTAAGATTGTAATATTGTTGTCATTGTTGGTAGTTCCTACTTGGGAAGTTGAATCTATAATTCCCCTAGTTGTGTGAGCCAATGTAGTTTGATGGAACTCTAGCTTGAGTAGATTGCAACAAGGTTTGCTGGTTGGGATTCTCAGCTCCAACTAGATTCCCATATTGGAAACTCAGGTGGTTGCGAGTCTGATTCAGGTTATAGTACTCCTGTCATGGGATAGTATGAATTGAGTTCACGTCTTTAGCTTGGGTAGCTATGTATTTTTGCTCTATTTCATGCTCATGAAACATGGTGTACAACTATTGGTGGTGAATCATACTATCATCTACTGCATGGCAAAACTCATACGAAGGTATCGATGATTTGCACTTGAGGCATTTGGCTCTTTGTATCGTATACACTGAAGGATTTTTTTAGGTTATCTTACTTTTGAGAGAGAGCGAGAGATATTTTGGTGATTTAGATATAGATTTGAGTTCAGAATGATCCTCCACCATAGCTACTTTAAGAATGCCTTTTCCCAAGTGTCTGGTCCAATGAGTTTGATTCTCAACTGCAAGGTTGACTATTTTTAATGCATTGTTGAAGCTTTGTCTCATAAAGTTTCCATTATAGGAAGAGTCAAGGGACTTCTTTGTCTCGTCATCAACACCTTGATAGAAAATTTTAGTGATTTGATTTTCGGGGATGCTATGATGTGGGCACTTGCGTAGGAGTTCATTGAATCATTCTCATGCTTCATATAAAGATTCTTCAGGAACTTGATTGAACCTTTTAATCCATCCTCTAATCGAGTATGTCATCAATTGTGGGTAAAATTTCTCTAGAAACTTATTTTCTAGAGCTTCACATGTTGAGATTGGGTCCCCTCAAAGGGTATTGTACCACGCTCTAGCTTTTTTTGTAAGGGAATATTTAAAGAGTTGTAGCCTCATGACGTCATCAATAGTAGCCAGATGGCTTCATCATTAAGCAAAGATCAATGAATTTGAGGAGATGTTCCTAGAAGTCATCTCCAATCCTTCTAGTGAAGGCAGAATTTTGTAGGAGGATGACCCATTGGGCCCTGATCTTGACCGGTTCCCCCGGAGGTTAGACTGGATGAGTTACGTCGGTGCCTTTAGGGATAGAAAAATCATGTAATTCTTTGGTGTTTTATATGGCTTGGGTGGCTTCTAGTTTAGTCTTGAATTCATCCTCCTCCTGAGTCATGTCTTCTACTGTGAGTAATTCTCATTGGGTCATGATAGCTGCTCCAATTCGCGCTTGAATAGTTGCTTCCGGCAGCTGTTGTGTCTGCCATGGTCTTTTCCTTGTGAAGTCTTTTGAGAGTTGTCTTGATTTCAGGATTGAACACCAATCCGGAGTCAAAACTTTTGGATCTTCTCATATCTTAGGAGTACCTAAAAAGAGGCAGAATGATTGTGAGTTGCTGAGTTCTACAGGATTTTGAATAATATCAATCATAAAAATATAAAAACTCTAATTACACTTATACTTCTAAATATATATAACTATCGTTGTCCCCACAACGGTGCCAATTTTTTATGGGGTTCAAAATGTCATACCAATAAAAATCCTAAGGGAGTAACCTTTTGGTTTAACCAAAAGTAGTGCAATAATTCCCCACTCCACACGAATGGAAGCCTTATTGCAATATACTTAAGGGTCGAACCTAAAGGAAAACCTTTTCAAGAAGCTATATATTCGAAAGTATTAAGGATTTTATTTAAAAATGAAAAGTTGGTTGATTGATTAAATTGAATTGTTGCGAGTAGAAAACAAAGATTAAAAAGGTTATAAATGATAATAAAAAGGCTCAAGGCATGGGGTTTTTCTTGCCAAAGCATGTGTACTCATCCTATCAAGACCTAACTTCCTTAATAGCAGTTTACTAAATAGAGGCTTAGCTACTACAGCCTCACGGGATATAGATTGTTGCTTGGATTAAACTCCACTAGAACCAACCAAACTCGACACCCAAGTTCCTAGTTTATTCTGACTGGACTCCCTCACTACGACTGACCATTCTCGGCGTATTAGCATATTGTAACCCAATCACCTCACTATCCATTACTGACACTTTAGGGGGAATAATAAGATCATTTTGAAGTTCTAATCATGATTACAATAGCCTGCACATCCACAATTATAACAAATATGCAAAGCAAGTTGTCAATTTGCAAAGTAAAGATATAAGCAGAATGATACTTTATTTAGAAATAGTATTGTTGAGTTTAGATATGTGCTAAGATAAAATACGGGTTGTTGGGGCTACTCCCCATGCCCCAGCATAGAAGTCTACTCACACATGGTGATAGACAACAATGGAAAGATAGAAAGAACACTAGAGGGGGCCATGACCCCTGGTGCTAGAAGACCAATCTCTCCACTACAGCAACTACCTCCTCGCTCCTTGCTAGGGTTTGTGTTGGGCAATTTGGATACTAATCATCGATCAGAGACCCTTTAGAATGGAGCATGGTGGTTCCCTTTTATAGATGCATTCCTTGCTATTGAAACCCTAATGTTGAATACTTGTGGTCGAAGGTAGCCAATTTGTATGGCCCGTACTCGGTCCAACAGGTGACTCATGTGGGTTACTCAATTTGAACCTCGTATCTAGTTCTCTAGTGGTCCAACGAGGCTTGAACCAAAGTAGGTTGGATGCTATGAGTGCACGTCAGAACTAAAGAATCTGGAAGACTCTAGTAGAGAGCGGCTCGAGTCGAGCATCTAACGAAGCTGGTTGCTTGACTGGGAGGTTGGAAAGTGGATAATGGAAAGCTTCTAGGGTCTTCCTTCCCTTGAGACATGGAATCATGAGGGCTTGATCATCTATCTGGGCATTAAAGTATTTTCTTGGCTGGTTATGCATGAAATATATATAAAGTGCATTAAAGTCCAGAAAAGAGAGGATAATTGGTTGATGGCGGCGCTAGGGTTCGGAAGTGAAAGTCGGGGTGAGAGGGGTGATTAGGTTGATTGTGGTACCCAGGGAGATGAAAGCGATGACATAGAACTAGATCTAAAGGAAAGATAGTATGGCACATCGGAAGAAACCACGAGAGGCGGTGAGGACTTTGTGCAGATGGATGAAATCCTCCGCAGTGAGGAATCTCAATGGGGCAAAGCAGCCCACTTTATCTCAGAAATAGGGTTGAACTTCACGGTGGTAGGAATGAGAGGAACAACAACCCCGAGCAGTATCCATGAAAATACAGAAATATATTTACAAGGAGAATCGATGAAGCAACGTAGAATAGAGAAGAATCAAGAGTTGTCTGCATATATTGGCAACATGCCCAGTTCGTTCATGGATGTAGTGGCCTCGAAGAAAATCCTGAATGGCGGAGGTCAAGACCCAACAGATTGGGAGGAATTTTTCCTAGAGAACCTATTCGAACAAAACCTACCAGTGGGAGCTATCTCTCTGACCGATGACGACGGTACCTCTAGCATTACGATTGACCCAGACACAGAAGAAGATCTGGCCCGCCCTTGGAGGTATACTATGGTCATGCGGATGCTCGGAACTGAGATTGGGTATATGACTCTGAAGGATAAACTGAAACTTCTATGGCGAATTAAAGGAAGATTCAACACGTTCGAACTGGAACATGGGCATTTCGTGGTGCAGTTATCATGTAGGCATGATTATGATACCGCGCTCACCGGAGGCCCCTGGAAGTTGTTTGGGTGCAACGTCATTGTCTGGGCATGGTACCCATTATTCCAACCAACAGAAAACTTCATGGACTACATTGTAACATGGGTACGTATAGTGAACCTCCCGCTACACATGTATGTAGCAACCATGTTTGAATACATCGGCATGGCTCTAGGGAGCCTAGTCAAAGTAGACAGCTATACACAGAATAGATCGAGGAGTCGCTTTGCCAGGCTGGTGATAGAAATAAACACAAATAAGGAACTTGTGAGATCCATCCTCATAAATGGGAGAAGCTATAAAGTGGTGTATGAAGGATTCCCTTGGGCATGCGCCAAGTGCGGAATGGAGGGGCACATCTCAAAGAATTGCATGAGACAAGGCAGTGAAGGGGAGGAACAAGAGATACAAACTGATCCATTAATACCACCTAGTGGAACATGTGTTATCAATAACAAAGTTGGAGGGTGGCAAACATAGAAGACCAAAGGTGGTAGACGGAGGCACCGTCAAATACAGGAAGCTGCTATGGAAGTTCACACAAACAGATTTGAAGGATTACAGGAGGAAGAAAGTGACGACATGCAAGGGGCCGAAGGAGCAAGAACCCAGCTCACAGCCATACCAACATAGAACAGTAAAGGTTTGGAGAAAGAAGAAGAACTCCACTAGGAATAATGGGGACCAGAGTGAAGCAGGTAATGAAGGCACAGCAGTGTTGGGGGACATTACCAACAAAGTGGGAAACACAATGACAAATGAGAACATTGCACAGAAGGGAAAATGCACAGAGAAGGAAAAACACAAGGTAGTAAGTCCAGCAGTAGACGAAATCATATATGTTGAGGATATGGAAGATGATATAGATTCTATCACTGTCACTGAAGATAAGGAGGAAGATGACCAATCAGAACAACCCAAAAGCACCATGACGACAAGGCTAAGAAAACCCAAAATTGGTAAAGGCGACGTAGAATAAACAAAGGTGCTTCAACCGTGCAAATCTGGCTCGTCCAGTAGTTCCTCTACCAAAAGGAGGGATAGACCACCTGATACAGGGGCAGGAAAGTGAAGAAGTGACCGATTGATGAGAGCCATAGCTGAACTTGCAGATTGTGGGCAGGCGAGTAATGTAATAAATGAGGAGATCTCAGAGAAAGACCAGGGTCAGGACATGAAGAATGATGAGAAGCGTGAGGGGGGTGATGTTGCTGAGTCGATTTCCTATTAAGACAACCCACCTTTTTCTATCATCTGGAAGAACCAGGTCACCCAATAGAACTAAAGTCACCATAAACATCATGTGATGGAACATAAGAGGCATTGGCAATAATAACAGGTGCTCTGTTTTATCTGAATTCATGAAGGGAGTACAAACTTGATGTAGTAGCTATCCTTGAACTGTGGATTAGTGAAAACCAAACCTTAAAAATGATTAAATGCTTAGGCTTCAATTTCACCTATCAAGTGGAGGCCAGGGGGTTTTCTGGAGGTATTTGGGTGTGTTGGAAAGATGAAAGGCTCAAGGTTCAAATTCTTTACTGCCATAGACAGCTCATCACATGCATGTTTAATGACTGTATGGTTGTATCGTTCATATATGTCAGTCCTCACCAAGCCATTCGACAACTTCTCTGGAAACACATCATAAACATGATCATCGAGCCATGGGTTATTCTCGGTGACTTCAATACAACTCTCTCACCTACTGAGAAAGTCAGGAGCAACTGGTATAACTACAGAGAAGCTAGGATCTTCAAATAAAAATTGATGGAGGTTGGGCTATCCAACCTTGGCTTCTCAGGAGTGAAATTTACATACAAACACAAAGTGTTACAAGAATGATTGGACAGAGCGGCTGCCAACATTGAATTTATGGATTCGTTTCCAAATCTGAATGTGGTACAGTTAGCCAGGATCTCTTCTGACCATTGTCCCCTACTGCTTTGTATGAATAAGAATGAAAGGCTCTGTCCCTACTTCTTTACTAAAGTCATATGGAACAAGGAGGTGTGATTCAAACACATGTTGGCCTCCAAATGGAAAGGTACATAGGATTTCTATGCCTCACTCAACTCGGCAATACAGGAGATCATCAGTTGGGAACGGGATAGCAAGATAAAGAAATCAAAGAAAAAGACTCAGTTAATACACAATATCAACACACTACAAAAGATGTTGGCCGATCGGTACGACCCCATTATAGATAATTTATGCTCTAACATGCAAACTGAGTTGTAGGTTTTTATCAATGAGGAAGAGGAGGAATGGAAGCAAAGATCGCTCGTCAACTGGCTCCGTAATGGAGACACCAACACATGCTTCTACCAAGCATGGGTAAAACAATGCAAGAGAGCCAACACCATTCTGGCACTTAAAGATCAACATGGCAACTGGATCAATGATGAAGGGGACATCAGGCAAATGGTAGTATCCCATTTTGAAAAAGCACTGTCCGCACCATCAGCAAGCCAACTATCAAGGAACCCCAGGCCTGAAGAACACATCCCAGGAGAGTTCAAACAACTAAGCGAAGCAGAAGCCACCAAGCTAGCGGCTAGACCAACGAACAGTGAAGTACAACAGGTATTGAACAAAATGCATGCATACAAAGCTAATGGGCATGACGATGTAAATGCAGAATTCCTACAAAGTAACTACGTAGGCCACTCAATTACCAAATCCATCTAGGATATGCTAGAAGGAAATCCCTTGTCAGATGAGGTCTGCAACGCAACTATCATCCTAATTCCCAAGTGCTCTAATCTAGAGAAATGTGAACAGCTACGTCCCATCTCCTTGAACAATATCATGCTGAAACTAGCTTCAAAAATCATTGTGGAGAGACTCAAGAAGTACATTACCACCTGGGTCTCAGAGGAGCATAGTAGCTTTGTAACTGGGTGACGGATCACAGACAATATTGCTCTTATCCAGGAGATCATACACGGCATGAAGAATCCAAAGGGAGCTAAGACAATGGCACTCAAGATTGACTTGACAAAGGCATATGATCAAATGTCTTGGGGATTTATACAAGACATGTTAGATCATGTGGGTCTCCCAAACTCCATTAAAATGTACATCATGAACTCTATTTCAGGAGGATATAATTCACTTATATGGAATGGAAAGTCTTCTCACTCCTTCAAAACAAGAAGAGGATTTCGACAGGGAGATCCACTCTCCCCGTACCTATTCATGTTATGTACTGAGCGGCTAAGTCAAATGATCCATAAGAGAACATGCAGCAAGAACTAGAGACCAATCAAGCTAGGCAGATCGGGCATTTTAGTGGCCCACATATGCTTTGTTGATGACCTGATTCTATTTTCTCAGGCAAGCAAGGAACAAATAAGGTGCATCTTACAGTGCTTTAAAAGCTTCGAGTATGTGTATGGACAATCCATTTCAGCATCAAAGTCTTGCATCTTTTTCTCTGCAAGTGTGCCTACATCAATTCGAAGAAATATTCATCGCCTATGTCAGTTTCAAGTCATAAACGATATTGGGTTCTACCTTGGAGTACCTCTCATTCAGTCTAGGGTGACAAAAAATACCTATGCAGACATTGTTGAGAAGGTGGAGGGTAAAGTAAGTGCTTGGGCAACTCGTAGCTTGTCATTCTCGGGAAGGATCTACCTTGCAAGATCAACGCTTACTGTAGTTCCCACTTATGCAATGCAAACAGTGATCCCTCCACTAAACCTCTGTGACTGTTTGGACAGTTTGATACTCAAGTTCATCTGGTGAGGCAGCAGGAACAGGTCCATCTTAGTGGTGTCGTGGGAGAAGGTCACTAGCTCAAGAAGTAAAGGAGGGTTTGGGATCAAAACGATGAGAGATTGGAACCAATCCCTTTTATTCAAACATTCTTGGGATCTAATGACTGGAAGGGAATCCATATGGAGCAGAGTGATGCGCCAACGGCTCAGTAGATCTTGGGAAAGGGGAAAAGGCTCTCCATCATGGCTGGGATAGGCCTACTTAGCGGCAAGAAAGTTCATGAAGGACAACACCAGGATGATCCCGCTCAGTAGAAATTCAGTAAATGTATGGGATGATATCTGGGTGATGGATCACCTGAGACTCAGTGAAGTAGCCAAATGCCCTATACCTGAAGACATAGCAGACCTCAAAGTCAATTCTCTAATAACTGAAGGAGGGCATTGGGATACAACCTTTCTACATGATTGGTTTGATAGAGAGATGGTACAGAAGATACTTCAAATTCATGTCCCCCTAGCGGATGATCTGGAGGACCGAAGCTTTTAGATTCACACATGAAATGGAGTCTTCACCACAAGCTCAGCATACAAAATCATTAGAAGGCAGAAAGAGGTAGCATTGTCGGGGAAATGGTACACACCGTGGAAGCTATGGATGGCATGAAGGATAAAAATGTTTGCTTGGCTTTCCCGACAGGATGCCCTTCTTACAAACATGAGAAGGAAAGACAGGCACATGACTGAGGATGGCCAATGCCCTAGATGTGAGAAAGAAGGTGAGTCATTAATCCACACACTGAGGGTCTGTGATGCCTCCAAGTTCATGTGGAGTGACCACATCTGCTCAACCAAACAATGCCTCTTCTTTGAAGCTAGGAACATGGAGAATTGGCACAGATACACTGTAAAAATTGTAGGCATACATGAAGAACTTTTTTGGGTGATATTCCATGGGCTATGGCGAGCACAGAACAGCAACATCACGGATGACATCCACATAAGTAAAGAACACCTGTAGGAAAGCATACGGAGGGACATCAGACTGCACGAAATAGCTTGGGCAGCCACGCCAACTGAACCAATGCATAATGCAGGCGAGCCCTGGATGCCTCCATGTCAGAATACCATCAAAATTAACGTAGATGCGGCAGTAAAAAAGAAGGGGGCAGCAGCAGTTGCAGTAGCCCGGAACCACAAAGGAGAATGGATTGGGACATGGGGCATGGATGTAGCTACCTCAAATGCTACTGAAGTTGAACTCGTTGGGATCCATCTAGCACTTGAATAAGCAGACTTGAACAAATGGCATGTGGTGTTGCTGGAGTCCGACTGCAAAGTGGTAGTGAAGATGATCGAGAAAGACAAAGAAACCTGGCCCAGGTTTACACTCTGGCTAATGAAGATCAGGAAGAAAATCCAAACAAATATTGCAATCCGGTTCAGTCGAAGAACGAGCAACGGGCTAGCAGATAGCCTAGAAAAATTACATGTAAAAAACAAGGATATATTCATGTTTTACCAGAGGCCGCCTAAGGAGGTCCTACATTTGTATGTTCAGGACTTAGATAGGGCCAATAACATTTTCGATGTAAGCAACAATTGAGTAGTACTTGTGTTTCAAAAAAAAAAGAGGATAATTGCATGCAAGTAAATGTAAAGCTAAAACTAGGAAAAAGAAACACAAACAACCCCTAAAAAGTGAGTAAAGCATGTGAAGATGGGTATAAATATACTCACCATTAAATTTAAAGGATCAAGTTTAGGTTATCACTTATCATTAAGGGGTTCATAATATCTCTAAAACTCATGTCAGGAATCTATATTTTTTCATCCATGCATGCCCAATCCTCATCGTGAAGGTACATGAAACATGCCACAAAGACTATAGGGAAAGGGGATGAATAAGGGTACTAGGGTTAAGCCGAGTTATGTATGTTCAAGTCAACTTACACTTACTAGTAGTCTAGATAACCTACAAGAAATCAGAAGATATGAATTTATAACTAGAAGATTCAATTCCTAAGTAGTGGTACTTACACCTCCATAGAGAGGGTAGAGGTGATAAGTGGGCTTGTGAAATACTAAGTCTCAACCACTCAAGTGGTGTGGGGAGGGGTCGATACCAATTTAGATAGGGACTAAAACCCTAATTGGTAATCCATTATAGATAAATAGGTATAACAATAACTTGTGAAGGGTCACCTGGTTACCTAATTAAGGAACAATATTGGATAACTTGAAATATTCAAGTCACCAACTATTTAGGATTTGATACCATATTGTAAGTAATGGTACATGAGGGAGGATCCACTTAATTAGTTTGATACCAAGAACCAAGTCAAATAAAGTAGAGGAAACAAAACTATTACAAAGTGACAAATTGTATCATTATACAATTGTTTCTCACCATAAAAGGTGGTATAACAAAGTAGAATGGTATACATCTAACAAACTGATAATATGTAAGACCTACTGAAAAGGTAAGCTGAACCGTTCCAAGCTATCCTTAATTCCACATCTTGTAAGTGGTCTTCCTGAGTCATTGGTATCGAATGTTCCTACACATCAGTGGTTTTTTGGACTAACACCCAATAAATGGAAATAAAAGATATGTGGAGATAGCTAGTGATAAACAATATTTGAGCATTATCATGAGTTATAAGTAGAAAAATGGGTATTCACATGTAAAGAGGAGGTTATTAGAATATAGTCAAGTTACAATAGAAATAATCAAAAGAATGAGGCATAACAGTTGAAAAGATATACGAGATCAAGATTCTTTCCATAATGTTCATTCACATTATCACAATAACAACAAAATTATGCATAAACAATGTAGACTAAAGATACCTACCTAAAATAGGACCATAACACCATAATATCATGGCATAAAAAGTAAGGGTGAAAACACACACCCCAGGAGGAATGCATTCACATTATATATGATGGTTGTACATAAGTACTACTACTTTACATATTATAGTCAAAACAGTTGGCATGCATAACAGGGTGGCAAGATTAACGTTCTAGTCATCAATCATGTCAAATATTCAAATGACATAGTAGGAGGGGTCAAAGGACCCATTATAAAAGGAATACTCAACATTCACAAGAATTCAGATAATGTCATTATAAAGGACATGAATCAATTTGAGTATCAAAATATATAATATTGAAGAAGGTTTCCTCATTGTGAAAAATTAGGTTCAAAGTAATATAAATGCCCAAACAAATAGGAAATTGTACATACCTACTCTTCATGCATAATGGTTAACTCAATAGATATGCTTGGTCCATCATATCAAGTTTTCATCTTCGGAACATATTAGGTGTGTCATATAAATTAAAGATAACATGTGTATTCATTCCTAATATATTATACATATTGTACTTATCTAAGTTTTTCTCACTAAAATATCTACTAGGGTTTTCCATATAGGATCAATATATTCACATATTTTACCATCATTGTCACTCTAGGGTTTCCAACAAGTTCTATATGAATGAAATCGCATTCTATTGTATATCATAATAGTATCTTTTGTTCATATAGATAGTCCTAATATCACATTAACATGAATTTAAACATATACACGCATATAACATGTGCTTACTATTGAGCCTTTGGAGATACATGATAATCTGACCTATGAAGAGCTACCTGTGAAGATTCTTGACTCCCGAGTAAAGCAGCTGAAGAACAAAGAGATTGAGTTGGTAAAAGTTTTGTGGAAATATCATGGTTTGGAAGAAACCACTTGGGAGTTGAGAGATGAAATGTTACGTACTCACCCTTCTCTTTTTGCTTGAGATTTCGAGGACGAAATCCTTTTAAAGGGGTGGAGTGTTGTAACATAATGAATCTTAGATGTAATATCCATGTAAACCTTTTTCCCAAGTTTCCCTCTCATTTCTATCCTTTATGTCATTTATGTTTAATTAGTGGAATTTATAGTGGTTTAGTGAACATTTATTCACTAATTGTACCAATATAAGGGTTTATGCGCAAATACCTCAGTGAAAGCTTAATTACCATAATTAAGTGCTATAAACCTTAATATAACTTTTTATATGATTTGAAAACATAAAATGAGGCTAAGTTTCAAATTTGGTTTTATTTGGATGTTGTTTGTGCAAGTTATGCAATTTTAGGTACATTCTGGACTTTTATGCAATTTACCCAATTAAGAGGTTTTCTTTGCAAATTATCAACTGAATTTTAATCCTTACATATTCCCTTACCATTAACTATATTTTAAACCATTGTATAACCTAGTTTCACCTTGGTTTGATGGTATTTCTTTCCAAGGACATTATAGGGATTACCCTCTTTATAAAGATGCTTATCCTTAAAAGCTATCAACCAATGAGGTTATTTCTTTCTTGAAAAATGGTGGAGATGGCCTAGAATAATCTATGGGATCTTAGAACCAACTTTTGATATGCATGAAGCCTCTATGATCTATACTCTTTCATGCCATTAATCCCTAGGCTAAAGACACATGGAAAGTCCCTTAAGACTCCTCATGCTTCACCTCTTTCTATATATAGCCATGTATACCCCTTCCCAACTCACAATTCGAAAACTCTTGCTCTCCTTTTTTTACTATAGCTTAGATAATAGTTCCTTCTGTATTTGGCCATAAAGTTGCTGCCCCAAGGTAATAGAGGGAGCCTACCTTGGTGAAGAAGGCTCCTAGGGCTTCCAAATTGCTCTATTAGGGTTTCTAAAGCTCCTCCTTGGTAATGTTGACCAAAATTAGTAAGTTTCCTCCCTTAATTCCCTATTTTCATACTGATAGTCTTCCTTACACCTTCTTATAGGTCATAACCATGACCATACATGGTAAAACTCCACCTAAAACCCTAAAACATGTCATCTCCTTACTCTTTTGCTAGGGTTTGCACCTCTAAAGTGGAGAAGGTGATCTTTGCTCAAGAAAGGAGCTTGTCTTGGAGAAACCAGACCTTCTAATCTCGGAATACTTTTTGTTTGAACCTTATTACCTTCCTAGAGGCAAGTTTGGTTAACACCATTCTCATATATTGCTTAGTACATGCTTAAAACTCATGCCTTTATGTTGAAAATCGACGATTTCCATCTCTTTTTACCATGCTCTTCTAAGGTTTTGATTTCTTGCTGTTTTACCTTATCTAGAAGATCTAGTTTGGTTACCTATGCAACTTCAAACCTTATCTTGGTCGAATGGTGTTTTCTCCCTCTCCCTCTCTCTTTAATTATCTCGATCGGTTTGATGATGTGGCAATTTCCTATTGGTTAGTATTGCAAAATTCATATCTTCTAAACCGCTTATCCAAATTTGACAAATAAATATGTTTTGGAATTGTAAAATAAATCTCTATCTAATAAAAATATTTTCAAGGTCTTATTTCATGGTTTGACGAAGGGTGATTTTTGTAAAACGAATTTAATGCATAAAATCCATAAAAATTGCATCTTAATCATCATAACTCCAAATTTAACATAAATATATGTTTTCTTGATCAGGAAAACCTAATAAGTTTATTGGTGATGTTTTAAGAGTCTAAATCCAAATTTTGCCAAAAAAACTCTAAAAATAGGGTTTCTATATATTAATGTGCACTATGTACTCTAATACATGTTTATACATTGCAAATAGGCAAAGTGGAACTTTTACTCAATTAAAGTGGTGAAAGTTAGTAATTAATATCAGTAAGAGAGGTATGTGCATTCCTTACACCCTATGTTGGGATAATTGCAACCCAACCCTATATTTCCCTAATGAGGTTTAAATGAACCCTAAATATTCTATTCTTGAATCCTAATGTTGTTCATGCCTCAAATTAGACTATAATTTCTTCTTGTTTGGGTCTTATACCCCATTGCCATGCTTATTGATTCATATGATTATTCTTTCCATGACTACTTTCTCTAGCATTTGGATTTATGTTCCATTTAAAGTAGTGGTACTTATGTACAACCACCCACAGAGGGCATGTAAATAATCACCTTGGGGAATGTCTTATTCTCCCCATAATATTGTAGGTGACTGGAAATGTTTTATTCTCCCCTCACCTAAGTTTAGAGGTCTGGTAGGTGCCTCAACCCTACTTAGTTAGGTAAACATAATTATCTTACATGCAAATCCTTTCTCATATAATTGTTAATGGCAAGTTTCTTTTGAATATAGCCTCGTACTCTTATTATCTTCATCATATGATGAACCCTAGCCTGTTTTTATTTGATGTACTTATCTTGATATCCTAGATTAGTTTTGTGACACATACCTTGTTTTCTTTCCCTTTGGTTGGGTGCTTTCCCAACCACCCAGGTGCTGGTGCCGAGCAAGGAGAAGGACAAGTTTGAAGGAAATCATCTCAGGAGTAGATCTCAAGCTATCTGAAAGGATGTCTAGGTTTCTATAGCTAGATCCTTTTCTCTTATCTTTTTATTTTGAGAATAATCATGTAATGAACAATGAAAGCCATGTAATAAGCTTATTTCTTTTATTTCTGCTGCTATTGACATTTTGTAATGTATCTGGTGCATGCTTATTTACTTGGAATATTATACATGCATCCCTTAATATCTCTTGTCTTTCTAAAAAGATGGATGTTTTGTACTTCCTTTAAATTTTAGTAAGGAGGTGATCTCACCTCTTTACAGCATTGTATCAGAGCCTTTAGGCAACTATTAGGACATGAAGTTGAAGCAAAGGTGTCTAGAATGGATCAGGGTTTTGGGGGCTAGCAATATTTTCCTCCGCACCACTAGCTTGGTTTACGAGGACTCTCGTGCCCATATGATACTGGCCTGGCCTGAGCTGATACGAATTGCCCAAAATAGTATGTTTTTAGGCAATAGCATTCTAGGTATTATTTTCTCATCTATGCTTCTATTCTTTTTCATCTATGATTCAAATACTCCTGGGAACTTAATATGTTAACCCTACCTTTCAGGATAGGTGACTTGTTCGACAGTAGGAACAAGGGAAAGGAGTCAAACCCTAATGAATCCAATGTGGAAAACACTCATGTGACTCATGTCGGCCATAGTGTGGTCAACCATGCTACTCTGGGCACCCCCTCCTTCATAATGGAGCAAGAGCTGGCAATGCTGCACCAGGTGCTCTCCATCATGATGGGGCAGCTCCACACAGTGGCTTCCAATGCCAACAAGCTGAGGGAGTTCACCCTCACTAACTTCATAAAGATGCAACCACCCTACTTCAAAGGTGAAAGTGAACGCAACATGGTGGATAAAGCTGATGACTGGGTGTTGGATTTGGATCGGACCTTCGAGGGTATGGCATGCCCTCCTCACTAGAAAGTTCGGTTCGTGATGTATGTGCTGGATGGATTGGAATGTGTCTAGTGGAATGGTGTCGCCCGCACTCGAGACACCTCTACCATGGAGTGGGACCAGTTTCTAAAGCTCTTCAGGGAGAAGTACATTTGTCATGCCTTCTTAAGGAAGAAGGAAGCTGAGTTCTATAGCCTCAAGTAGGGAAGTATGAGTGTGGCCGACTACATCCAACAGTTCCTACTTCTAGAATGTTATGCCACCGACCTTGGAGTTCAGATAAGGGCAACATTGTTCTTGGAGGGCCTAAACTACCAAGTGGGTCGAAGTCTTGTTCCACAACTTCCACTCACCTTCCAACATATGGTGGATAAGGCCCTGGCCATTGATCCTACCTAGGATTCCAATCCTATGGATACAGTAATGGCTATAGAAACAACAAGAGGAAGAACCCTACCCAGAATGAGAATCACAGACGTAATCGGTGCAATAGGTGCTCTCATCACCATCCTCTAAGGAGATGTCCTGTCGACAATGCACCTGCTCATAGAGACAATCGGCCTCCTCCGACCTGCCACGAGTGTGGCCAAGTTGGGCATATCTGATCACTCTGTCTACATTTCTAGCAAGGATAGAATAATGCCCAGCAGCCGCAGAAGCCAAGGTAGAATTTGCCTCTGCGGAATAATAACAACAACAACCAGAACCCAAGGCGAACACCAGTGGAGAGGAGGAATGGGAGAGTGTTTTCTCTCAATGTTGAGGAAGCAGGTGAAGATAATGAAGTTATTGAAGGTACCTTGCATCTTAATATGCATCCTATAAAGGCAATGTTTGATTCTGGCTCATCCAATACCTTCATATCATGTCATCTTGCTTCCATGTTAGAAATAGAATCTGAGTATATGGATCATATATTAGATGTAAAAACCCCTAGTGGTAAGATCTGCTCTTTATATCTCCAAACTCTGACCATGGACCTCTGTATATCTAGTATAATGTTTCCCTCAGATTTCATCTTGCTCGACATGACCGCCTTTGATGTCATCCTGGGAATGGATTGGTTGAAGAGGTACAAAGCTATTTTGTTTTGTGAAGAATCAAAGGTTAGTTTATCACATCCTGTTGAGGGAAGATTGTGTGTCAAGGTTAGAAAGCGAGAAGATCGACAATTTGTTATCTCTTCTATCAAAGCTGAAAAGTTAGTCTCGCAAGGGTGTAGAGCTTTCTTAGCCTCTATAGTCCTCGAGACTACACTTCCTTATCTCGACCACATAGATGTGGTGAAGGACTTCCCGAACGTCTTTCCCGGGGAGTTACATGGTTTGCCACCAACTCGTGAGGTGGAGTTCTCCATCGAGCTTGTACCCAGAACTTCACCAATATTGAAGTCACCTTACCGCTTGGCCCCTACCGAGCTTGTCGAACTAAAGAAGTAGCTAGAAGAGCTTCTCAACATGGGCTTCATCCACCCCAGTATTTCACCCTGGGGAGCCCCTGTCCTATTCGTGAAGAAGAAGGATGGTTCGATGCGGATGTGTATGGACTACCACATGCTTAACCAAGTGACGGTGAAGAACTGTTATCCTTTGCCTGACATCGATGACTTGTTCGACCAGCTAAAGTCAGCCACTGTGTTCTCTAAGATGGATCTACGAAGTGGCTACTACCAGATGCGCGTGAAGGACCATGATGTACCGAAGATGGCGTTCATAACTCGCTATGGGCATTACAAATTCATGGTCATGTCTTTCGGCTTGACAAATGTCCCTGCTTCCTTCATGGACTTGATGAACCGAGTGTTCTGCCCATACCTTGACAAGTTTGTTGTGGTGTTTATCGATGATGTTTTGGTTTATTCTGAGACGTTAGAACAACATCGTGATCATCTGCAGATTGTACTCAACACACTATGAGAAAATCAACTCTATGCAAAATTCTCAAAGTGTGAGTTCTGGATAAAGGAAGTGATGTTTCTGGGTCATGTGATTTCTTCCGGACATATAGTTGTTGATCCTGTAAAGGTAGAAGTTGTGACCAAGTGGAAAGCTATAAAGAATCCCTCAGAGATCTGTAGTTTCCTTGGCTTAGCAGGTTACTATTGAAAGTTTATCAAGAACTTCTCTGAGTTGGCCTTGCATTTAACCAAGCTGACATGAAAGGAGGTTAAGTTCTCTTGGACACCAGAATGTGAGAACAGTTTTCAAAAGCTGAAGAAGAGCCTGACTTCTGCTCCCGTGCTTGCTTTTCCTATTGATGGCATACCCTATGTCATCTACACTGATTCATCCAGACAAGGATTAGGGTGTGTTTTTATGCAAGACGGAAAGGTGATCTCATATGCTTCTCGACAGTTGAAACCTAATGAAGCTAATTGGCCTACACATGATTTGGAGCTTGTGGCCATAGTTCATGCTTTGAAGATCTGGTGACACTCTCTCTATGGTGAAAAGTTTGAAGTCTTTTCTGATCACAAGAGTCTGAGATATTTGTTGACTCAGAAGCATATGAACTTGCGACAACGTAGGTGGATGGAATATCTTAAAGATTACGACTTCACCATTACCAATCATCCTGGTAAAGTGAATGTCATAGCTGATGCTTTAAGTTGCAAGAAGGATGTTGTTTGTGCTGCTTTGAGATGTTCAGTATGGGAAAACCTTGAACGTGTGGCTAGATGGAGACCTCAGCCTGTTGAATCAGTAGATGAAGACAAGTTGTGTGTTCATATGGCCAGCTTGACTGTTACACCAACCTGGATCTCAGAAGTCATGGTTGCACAGTTGGAGAGTTCTGAGCTTGAGGAGATGAAAGCTTTAACTGAGAAACCGCAATCTGACTTCTCTGTCGGAGTGGATGGTGTTGTCCACTTCAAACAAAGGTTGTGGATTCCTAATGTTGGTGATCTGAGACAGAAGGTTCTGAGTAAAGCTCATGGGTCCAAGTACACTATTCATCTTAGCACAACAAAGATGTATAAGGACTTACAATGAAGCTTCTGGTGGAAGACATGAAGAATGATATAGCTCTATTCGTCGCGAAGTGCTTGACATGTCAGCAAGTCAAGATCGAACATCAATGACCTGGTGGTCTTCTTCACCCTCTTGAAATTCTAGAATGGAAGTGGGAGAAAATCACAATGGACTTTGTTACTAGTTTCCCCAAGTCCAAGAAAGGTTATGATGTTGTTTGGGTGGTTATTGACCGGCTTATAAAATCTGATCATTTCTTGTCTTTCAAAACCAATTACAAAGTTGTGGATATGGCTCAGTTGTACATTGAGTGGATCGTACACCTGCATGGAGTACCTGAGGTAATAGTTTCTGATCGTGACCCAAAGTTTACTTCTCGTTTATGGGGTCAGAATTAGGAGGAGATGGGTACTGACTTGTGTTTCAATACTGCTTACCACCTGCAGACTGATGGTCAATATGAGAGAATAGTTCAGATTTTGGAGGACTTGCTTCGTGCTTGTGTGATGGATTGGGGTGGTGCATGGGATCGATATCTACCATTAGCTGAGTTTGCTTACAATAATAGCTACCAAGCTAGTATTGGTATGCCACCTTTTGAAGCTCTCTATGGTAGACCATTTCATTCACCTTTGCATTGGGATGATGTCGGTGAATGTTCTCTAATGAAGACCGATGACATGCAAACAATGATAGAAAAGGTGCAGTTGGTAAAGAAACACATGAAAGCTACTCAAAACCGACAGAAGATGTATGCTGACAAGAAGAGGTTCAATGTTAACTTCCTAGTGGGTGACTATGCATTCCTAAAGATCAAGCCTATCTGTTTTACTGCTAGATCTAAAGTAAAGGCAAGTTGAGTCCCCGCTATGTTGGACCATTTGAAATCTTAGATAAGGTTGGAGACTGTGCATACCACTTAACCTTACCTCCTTCCTATGATAAGATTCATAATGTGTTCCATGTCTCTGTGTTGAAGAAGTATGTGAAGGACTCTTCTCATGTGCTTACTATTGAGCCTTTGGAGATACATGAGAATTTGACCTATAAAGAGCTACCTGTGAAGATTCTTGACTCCCGAGTAAAGCAGTTAAAGAATAAAGAGATTGAGTTGGTAAAAGTTTTGTGGAAATATCACGGTCTAGAAGAAACCACTTGGGAGTTGAGAGATGAAATGTTACGTACTCACCCTTCTCTTTTTGCTTGAGATTTCGAGGACGAAATACTTTTAAAGGGGTGGAGTGTTGTAACATAATGAATCTTAGATGTAATCTCCATGTAAACCTTTTTCCCAAGTTTCCCTCTCATTTCTATCCTTTATGTCATTTATGTTTAATTAGTGGAATTTATAGTGGTTTAGTGAACATTTATTCACTAATTGTACCAATATAAGGGTTTATGCGCAAATACCTCAGTGAAAGCTTAATTACCATAATTAAGTGCTATAAACCTTAATCTAACTTTTTTATATGATTTGAAAACATAAAATGAGGCTAAGTTTCAAATTTGGTTTGATTTGGATGTTGTTTGTGCAAGTTATGCAATTTTAGGTACATTTTGTACTTTTATGCAATTTACCCAATTGGGAGGTTTTCTTTGCAAATTATCAACTTGATTTTAATCCTTAAATATTCCCTTACCATTAACAAGATTTTAAACCATTAGAGAACCTAGTTTCACCTTGGTTTGATGGTATTTCTTTCCAAGGGCATTATAGGGATTACCCTCTTTATAAAGATGCTTATCCTTAAAAGCTATCTACCAATGAGGTTATTTCTTTCTTGAAAAACGGTGGGGATGGCCTAGAATAATCTATGGGCTCTTAGAACCGACTTTTGATATGCATGAAGCCTCTATGAGCTATTCTCTTGCATGGCCATCAATCCCTAGGCTAAAGACACATGGAAAGTCCCTTAAGACTCTTCATGCTTCAGGTTGGTGGCATTGATGCTCTACAACCCAACCATGGTCAAGGCTCTCTAGTTTCATGTGGTAATTTTGCATGGTCATACTTCTAGGAACACAATGAAGAGGTGTTCATGGCAACTATATTTGGTCCAAAGGTGGTGGTGGTCCTACTACAAAAGATAGGCAAGAGTTCTATCATCGTTGGGTAGCTATCTGAGTTCTTCACAACCATGATACTAGTGGTGGTAGTGCCTGATCACCATGAAGGTAGGAAACGGTGTTGTCATGGTGGTTGACACATTGGAGAAAAAGGACCTAGGGAGGATAGTCTTTAGGCCCACATAAAAATGGAGGAGAGGGATATATATGGAGAGGAGAATGGAAGAAGAGGAAAGGAAGAGGGGCATCGATCTGTTGATTAAGGGGGTGGTTATAGGGCGGAGCATGTAAAATATTTTGGAGTGGAACTAGTCACACACAAGGAAACAAAGGAGGAATTATGTAATTTAATTAAGAGGATTGTGTTGAATCAACACCATTAAATGATTAAGTAAACTATTACTAGGCTAATTAATTCCTTCCTTTACTATATTAAATTGAGAGGATAAATATGATTCATTGATATGAAATTTCTAAGGTAGGGTAATCAAGATGTGAGGAATCTAGATGTGACATCAATTTTACATTTTTAAAACCTTTGGTATTAGATTTCATTACTAGTATATTAGGTATACATTTAAGGCATTTGTCCCATTGAATTGGTCAATTATGCTACAATTTTTTATATTCTAATGAATTCTCTCATCCTTTAGTCCTAGGGTTATTCTAGAGTTTTAAAATTGAGTCAAGCCTATTGTTTGAAATATTTGTGCCCAATTTCCTATTATTGAATGTATTATATTTATTTTATCTTTAAACTCTCTATGTTGAAGTTATTTATGAAACATGCCATTATTTAACTCAATTTAAGTTTAATATATTCTAAATCATAGGAAAAGAAACTTATAAAGAAATAATCAAAATTATCCTTGAAATATGGAGGTTCAATATCTAATCTAGATTTGGATATGTTACTTCATCCTAGTGATTGAATTTACGGTGATTCAAGAGGCAAGGTTAAGACATGATATTCATTTAGAGGACAATAAAACTTGATGTGGTTATCCAAATTAATTCCAAATACCCTTTATGATTGTCTTGTTGATGACTATTGGATAATTATCATGTAATAAGAACTTTACCAAATTTTCCAAAATGATGTTTGGGATTTGGTTCCTACACCTTAATAAAAACAATTGGCACTAAATCGGTCTATAGGAACAAGTCTGACAAAGACAATTACATTTTTAGAGATGAATCGTATGTCATGGTCCAAGGATTAATAATAATAGATAATTGGTTTTGATTTGATTTATCATCAATATCCAGACTTGTGTCCATTTGTATCTTTTTAGCATTAGCTAGCATCTATGTATAAAATTGTATCAAATGGACATCTAGAGAAGATTTTAAATGAAAAACATTTATATCGACCAACCTCTTAGATTTAGAGGATGATACAAACATGATCTCCAAAAATTGTAGACTCAAAATCATTTTTGTAAGTATTTTTAAAATCAATAAGCTAAATGCATATCATATCCTAAGTGAAATGGAAATTCAAATTTACATGTACATAATTATGTTACTAATATTATTTTTGGTACAAAAATGTTGTTCTTCAAAAGGAAGTTGTTACATTAATGAAAACTGATAAATGAGATTAATTGGAGAGTTCTCATTCTTTCTGTGTTATCCCAATTTGTCCCACCCATATATGAGGTTAAATATGTATTTCAAATGCACATTCAAGAGCATTGGGATATTTTGACAAATATGATAATCATTGACCAAATGCCAAATCAAATCATGATATCTAACCATTCTCAAATTAGGACAAATTTTGTTGTAAACTATGGGCATAACATTAGTTACATTAAATATAGCCATGCAATAAAGACTAAACTGGGTTGAGAAAAAGCACTAAGAACCTCTTAAGTTTATGATACTTTCCAAGGGATGTTAGGACGTACCAAAGAATTAAGGTTAGTCGTTAGAACTTATTTCATTCATAATTGTGAATAATTATCCTTTGCATTATTTGAGTATATATTTCTCTCTCATGACTGAGTTCATGTTCATGAACTATTATAGAAATTTGTGCAATGTGGAATCATTTATTCAATAAACATCGTAGTGTGGAATGCTTTGTTAAGACTTTGTCACAGGATAACTGAATGAACCTAATCCATCTCCAAAGACAAAATTAAACACGTAAAAAACCTCAATCTGACCAAGAAACTAAATTCAAATTGAGCACCTTTCTTATACATGACTACCTGGAGTAAATACCAATTTGATATGATTAATTTCCATAAAAATCATGCTCCAAACTTACGAGATTGAGGTTGATGTGGGTGTCATTATATGACGTGCCCACATTTAGTGATCTTCCAATCCTATCAATAAACCTACATCATTATCCCATATTTCTCACCAGATTACCGTGAAAAGCATGTGGGTGTGTGATCACACATGACCACACCTGAGTTGTTTTGATAATTTTTTGGATAATTACTTTGACTAAGTCTCTTAAATGATATTCATAAAGTTAAATGCTTAGATGGCTTATAACACATGAACACATGCACATTTCTAGAGACAGTGCCAAAAATCATGAATTTGATGAGGTCTTGTGCTAGTTTAACTCTAAACAACCCTATCCACCTATGTATAAAGAACCCCTCAGACGTCCTCTATAGATGTTTCACAGAGTTCACTACATAGCCCTTCAAGAATACTTGTCACACCCTGCCTAGAAAAGGAGAAGAAATAGGAGAGATGTTTGGGAAATAAAGATCCATCCTTTTTTGGTAGTGAAATGTTGCAAAAAGATGAGTAAAAGGGTGTGTCCAGAGTCACCATCACATTTTATGCAAAAAATGAGAAAAAAGATGTGAACATGAAACCAAGGGGGATTCTAAACAATCATCCTTGCTAGATATAAAAATAGAAAATAAAAGTATAACCAGAAATTTGATCTGGTGATCTAGTTACAAGTGAGGAAGAATTAGCACCCTCATCCCTCCTGGTAAATTGGTATCAAGCAAAGTTTATGTGAAGAAGGAGCGAGTGATTCAGCAATTTTAATTGAAGAAAATAAAAGAGTGAAAGAATATTTTTTTTGTATGGGTAGGCTTTTGGGGATAGAGATGTTTGTGTCTTTCCCATCATTTACCTAAAAGCCCTAATTTTTATGTGTATTGTGGTCCTAATCACCTCAGGACTTCCCATGATAGGGATCCATCATTGGCTAATAGGATTGATGCGTAGGATTTTAGAGGATGATTAGAAAATAGGTGCTTGTACATATTGAATCTAATTTTTTAGAACTAGTAAAAGTGGAAGTAATAGAAAAGTAGATAACATATTAGATGTAGCAATAGATCAGCTCAGGTGTGATAGTTATAGATCAAAAATTAGATAGATAGTGTATTCAACAATTAGATGCAACAGTTATAGAGTTTACTGTTCTATACAATCCAACATGGTAGGTGGTGTCAAAGGAAGGATCTGCTGATCACAGGCAATACAAAAATAAAGAGAGTGGAAGTCTTTTCTCTGGCTTTAAGAGAGATGAAAGGGGCATGGATTTGATTGTATATGGGGGTCGATTTATAGTCTGGAATTAGGGTTTGGGATTTATGAAAAACCTTTTGGAAGAGTGGGTGGATTGCTTGATGTGACATTCTTGGCATGCGAGTTGAGGTGATCCTCCTATGTGGCATTGGAAAATGTTGTGATCTTCTCGGGTGTCCTCCAGGTGGAAAAAAAAAGATTTTATCATTTTACCAATTATTTTAGGAATATTCTTGTGTAAAATAGAGAAATCTTGCTCAAAAAGATAAGTTGGAGTTATCTCTAAGATTTTTCTAGAAAAAGGCAATTGAAAAGAGATATTTAATTGTTTCCAATTCAATTGAGCAATTTATGAAAGATAGACTATTTAAGGTAGAACTGAGGGACAAATTGCACTTTTGACATGAAAAAATATTTCTTTGTAGGAGAGAATGAATTGGGTGAAAGTGAAAAATGGATCTATTAAATGGGTGAAAATTGGATAACAAGTGGATATTTGAAAACTAGGTAGGATGTGGAATGGATTCCATCATTAGTGAGAGAATTGACACTATAGGTGAGTTTCTACCGAGTGAGCAAAAATGGGGTATCAACAATAACAAAACAACCCTTAAACCTAGAAATATTAGGACAGTACCTAAGTTAAGGTCCTACATTCTCAACAAAGTTAAGATAAAGCTACTCATTGGTTGGATATAAAGTAGAATATTCTTTCTTCATCTCCACAACATGAAGAAAGGTAAACAAAGAATCATTATAATGTGGACCCCTAATCTTCCTCCCCTTTTGCAAGGGCCACCCTTTAGGTTGACACTAATTCCAACCATAGGATATCTCAATGCAAATAAAGAGGATTCTAAAAAATTATGAATTTTTTTCTTATTAAACATTTTATGTAGAAAACAATACCTAAGATTTGAAAACAAAACCCAGTTCATCAACCATCACTACTATCATTCCAAGAAAACCATTCACAACCAAATATGATAAAACATATCAACTAAAATATTATTTAGAATTATGTTTATGGAATAATAGATATAATAGAACAAATTACACTACAACACCCATACCCAACCCAATAAATTAAGACTCATGGACATCTATTATATATTGATTTATATTTTTTATTTTTTATCAATTATACCTTTTTGTTCTTGTAATCATACTTCATAACGTAAAAAACTAAACTACTGAGGCAAATACTAGTGAGTCATAAAACATTCAAATAGATATCAAAATACTCTTGTTTTTTCAAACTGGAAAATAATGTACTAAACTTATCTAAAAAGGAAGAAAATGGAAATTTACACACCAAAAATAATAATTGGATATATTAATTGAATCCAAACAATTAAACATGTGTATAACAATTCAAGGTTACTACAAGGACTTGGTTTTTCCCTCCTTTTTTAGAAGTTGATTGAGAAATATATTATTAAATATTGTCTTCCAAATGAACAATACCGGTTACATCGTTAATTGTGGTCATTTTGGATTAAAGTCCAAGAAAACATGGTGTAATGGTATAAACACCAATCACATATGAATAAAGTGATCATTTGAGGTAATAGTTGGTCAATAATAGATCTATTAGTATAGTTATTGCCTCATAAATCCACACAAGAATTTCAAATGTAATGTAAGTTTGTTTGTAGTCTAAATATACATTTTATGAATTTAATTAAGCATAACTTTAGGATAAAATTTAATCATGAGAGTTGAATAATTAAATTCCATATATTTCCTATATAGATAGGATAATAATCAAGAATTACTCCTAAATTTCGAAGCATTTGGATTATCCTATTGGCCTAAAGAAAACCTATATGTTGATTCTTTTTATTTAATTAAGGAATCAAAAGCCAATTAATGAACTGATTGATTGATTTATACTTGGGGCCCATTTAATGTGTCATGCAACTCATGACCCTCATATCTTGGGTAGACAATCCAAAGATCATCATCGACCTTCTACTAGGGTAGGAAAGAACATGTCCAATGCCTCTCACCTGACCTCCCAATCTCTCTCTCACACATACACACACAAATCACACTTTCACTCCCAAAACCCCTAATAATCACTCTCTCCAATCTAGCCTAAATGATGGGAAATACTACCTCATTTTAGGTTCCGATCATAGAGAATAGATCTTTGATCTTTCCCCTCTCTCAAACTTACAATCAGCTAAACCAAAACACTAATCATGCTCCCTTTCTTCCTATAAATACCATTGTCAAACTCGTCTTTATTATTAAAAATGTTTATGTGTTTTGCTGCATCAAAATAGCCTCAACCCCACTCTCACCCTTAGCAACCTCCTTCACCCTATAGTAGCACCGTCAGTAGGTATCTTCTTTCTCCATGACACCTTGGTAGAAATTAAGGGCAGGGTTGAGTCAACAAGATCTCCAAGATCATGTATGGCTTCTCCATGAATCCCTCCAAGCCATCAATCCCTTTTTAGGTCTTTCTCCAATGGCCCTCTCTTTTGCATATCATGTCCGCTCATGCCTAATGTGCAAATAGAGGGGAAGGTAAAGTAATCATGCAATCCTGGCATGACCTTGAACAAGACTAAATCTAATGGTTAGAATCATTCACAACCCTCCCTCTCTCCCGTATAGCTTGGGTAATGGAGGAAATTATCCTCAGTTGTCAATTCAACCAGATGTCAACTAACAAGAGTGATTTAATGGCTCTTCCTTTTACAGTTAAAGGAACTTTTACCTCTCTCTGACAGATAAACAACTAAATGATCAACTCCCAAAAAAGTAAAGAAACTGACTACTTGGTCCAAGTATGACATATAGGTAGTCAAAATTGATGAGAAAAATTAAATGAACATAAAAAAAGTATGTCTAGGACCTAAATCTACTCCATTTTAAACTATTATATTAAATAACATTCTTTTAGTTATTTTGAAATAATGAACAATCTAATCTTGATGAGTATGACTCCGTGACCCCCAATTCAAATATGTCAGTAACTTTAATGTCTTTTATCATCTTTTTAAAACCCTAATTTGGACCTAGACACTTTTTAAATATTAGAGACACTTTGAAGTGTGATGAAAGGTGTATTTTTTAAATATTTGATATGGATCAATAGGTCCTAAATCCTACTTTTGATAACCTAGTGTTACAAACATGCCCCTAAACTTTGGATCTACTAATGTAATCAAATATAAGACCACTTAGTACTAACCATGTTGTCCTTGATGACGATGATATGTTTTTTCTAGTGTAAATAAAAAATTAATACAATAAGGTGAATGAAGAATTTAGGGTCCTACATGATGATTATGGTTTCATGGAGGAAAACCTTGATTATAGATCAAACAAATTCTAAAACCGAAGATCGTTCCTTAAACTTAAAAAATATTCCAAGGACTTTTGAGAAGTTACTAACACCTTAATTTGGAAAACTGATTTTTAGCTCGAATATTGTTTGGAAATAAGTCTTGAGTTTATTGGACATCATCTTCCCTATCAATAATGTATGCTTTTTAATTACGAGTAACTAATCTTAATCATGCTTTATATTCAAAGATCTTGTATTTACTCGAAGCTCACTCATTATGTAAATTGCCTTGGTTGATTCATTTCTTGTGAT
The DNA here is from genome assembly GCA_963693085.1 of Alisma plantago-aquatica. NCBI lineage: Eukaryota > Viridiplantae > Streptophyta > Magnoliopsida > Alismatales > Alismataceae > Alisma > Alisma plantago-aquatica. The sequence goes on along the minus strand of OY856412.1, from coordinate 942,006,769 downwards.
TTATAAAGATCTATTGAGTGTGATTTGCATAGTATTAATGATATCTAAGCCCAACAATGAATCACATAAGGGTTATTTATAGAGATAATCACGCCTAAGATCTAAAATATGATCATGAAGAGAGTGACTACAAACCAATATAATAAGGTGATAAGAGTCCATTATTAGACCATAACCATTGCTGAAACAAACTCCATAAATCCATTATTGGACTAAAGATTCTTACACCCCCAATGAGATATAATGATTATGGATTGGGAATATAAACAAAAATCAAAAGGTTTTTTCATGTTATTATTTGAAATTTTAATGTTATATATATTGTTAATATCACATGCACACATTATTGGTTGCATCCACACACACAACATAGTTTTATGTTGACCTACATTTTGGTTTGGGAGTTTTAGGTTAGATGCATATATCTAGAGTGAAGAAATGGACTACGTGAGGAACAATTCACAAGGCATGAAGCTGATGATACATGGAGGATCCTATAGTTTATTATCAGTCTTTTCATTTCACAGTAGTTGTAAATTTTAAATTTTGTGAAAAGATTGTAACTCCTTTGAGGAGATCTCATATTCCTAAACTATTTTAAGCAATAATTTTGTGTGAGATTGTTATTTTTTATAAGTTGTTTATTATAACTTGGATCTTGAAAATATTAAATAATGGCCCTTGCCTCTTTGTTTGACCATAAATAGGGATAACTAGATAAAGGGGTCATTATAATTTGTGTCAAAACCCAAATTTGTATCAATGACTTCCCATAATTAATAGTTTCAACACTCTATAGGACCATAAGTTATTTGTTATGGTTATTCCAAAAGGTTATGTTGTCTATATTGGATCACAATCTGGGGCTAGAAATATTTTCCATCCCACCACTAGTTTGTTCAAGAGGACTGCCTTGATAAATTGTATGCCCTATCTCACTAAAGCCTAATAATTTTCTTGAAATAAAATACATTCAGGTCTTCTCATCTAAACTTTGTCTCTTTCTCATCTCTATTCTTTTCATTCCTAAGAATGCCTCTTTCTAAACACTAGAAATTGCTTCTCTTCTCATCTAAGTTTTTTTCAAGAAAAAATAGGGTTAAGGCATCCTCTACCAACTTAAGCATATGAAAAACCAATTTGAATTCAAAAAATAAATTTGTTTGGAATATGTAATGTATGTTTCTCTTATAAGGAAAAACCTTAGTAATTTCTAGGAACCTAGGATGACATGAGATAATCAAGGTATATGCAGAGTACTTGAATAGGATAGAGGAAAGAAAAAACCTTATTTCATCCTTTAAAATGTGGATAAAAATCTTGATCTTGGGTATACTATAGTAATACTTGTTTATGTGTGAACGCTGGTCAGAGTTGAATGAAGATAAAGACTATTGACACTTGAACTTAGATCAAAACTCATGATCCATGGCAACTAGTAGAAGGATATACATAAGTATGTGTAAACCTTAGCAATGGGTGAAGATAGTATTGATTCTTATAGGTATACCACCTTGAGTCCCAAGGAAGGAACCATTACCCTTGAATTTTGCAAACCCTAGACTCATACCTCCCAAGTATGGGACCCCATACCTAGAAATGCCCCTATGATTCCTGATACACCTGAGAAGAAGTGAGTAAATTGTACTACCTACATGCTGCAAGCAGTAATGACTCCATGATGAGAAAATAATTAGATTGACAAGAATTTTCTTCTCAAACCTACCATTGATGAAGTGAGTGCATAACCATGCATTTTTATATATGCCCTACTCACATGTAAATACACAAGAGGTAGTTTAATGAACCTATTCATAAGGATAATACATGACATTCTGGGTACATAAGTGTTGGCTTCTGGAAGAGTTATTATATCCTAAAGAAAGAAAGTAGAATTCTTTAAGACCCTTCCCTATGAACTTATAGCCCTTGGTTACAACTACTAGACCTTAAAACTATGATGAGGCTGATAAAGATATCTCTATATTAGGAATTCGTTTTAAGGTTACAAATAGAGATATGGTGTGCTAATTAGGTCTTATTAAGGAAGGAGAAATGCAAGTGAGTCACACAACAATACTCATGGTCCAACCAAAGGGTAAGAGAACCCTCTTAGGGAAAATAAGGATGACAAGAAGTATAAGAAACATTAAGGTCATGGGGCTATATATGTTACACTTTTGGGGATAGATAATATCAAAAACCATTGTGTTCCAACTCCAGAAGGAGAACATATCATGGAAACTACCTCAAACTTTTTAGAGGACTCTAAGTGAAGGTACTTACCCTAAGAGAAAATCACTTTTCTCCCAATAACTTGAAGTACTACCTTGTAGAATGCATGTATGAAAAGTATTTTGGACGACCTTATCATATTTTATAGCTAAGGTAGGTTGTACCTAGATAATGGATATCTATATGCTATGAAAGTCAAAGCTAGAAAAAGACCTAGAAGGACCAATTGTGAATATCTAAATATATGTGTGATCTTTCTAACCTGTCTAGAAAAAACCATACTATCATGTGATGAGTTTGCGGATAAGTGAATCACACAATGGCTTTAAGAGTTATCAAGACATGGATGAGTTTGGTAATTCAGCTAAGTTGCCAATTTTACGTACCAATATATTTTCATGCAAGTATGAAAGGTACAAGTAGTCATACAAGTATGTAGGGCACACTTATTGGTTATTCCAGTACGTGAAACACAATAGACCAGTTGTTATATAAGGAAATAGATGAGAATCAAACTCTCTTTTAAGGAGTTTGGTTTAGATGTGTAGATGTTCATCCCAAGTAAAGGAAAAAACCTTGTGGAGGAAGAATAGTCCAAATTCGTGAGGCCAATATATGTGGATAGAGAGCCTAACCTCCTACTAAAAAATAAGAGAACATTATAGACTGGGATCCTACTCTAAAAATGAGTTGGACAGTTTTTATTTTATTTTTTTAGATAATTCTGGATTTCTTAGGAGGACCTAAACCTAAAGGATGAGATTCCTTGCAATTTGGTGATATTTTTTATGGGACATGAACTCCTTGCAACTACCTAATCAAAATATATGTTCTATCTTAAAGTTTTAAACAAGTGATTTTATAATAAACATGTCAATCTTTAATTGATGAATTTAGTAAATAGATCTATTATGAAAAAAAAAAAATTGGACTAAAAGGAGTTATGACACAATACATGTGAGCTTAAGGGTTTCCTTGTCCGGTATGAGTCAATGAGACATGGAATCTTGACAATGCAAGGGACCCTTATGTGTAATAAATCATGAATTATGATATATACAAAATAAACCCTACAACATCTCAGGTAACCCTATGTAGGGTAGAGTAATAAGTCAACTCTAGGGTCAAATATCAAAGATATATAGGCACATGATACCTAAGGGGTCTAGAGAAAATTCACTCCATAAGCACATGAGACTCAAGGGGTCAAGAAAAATTTCACTGTATAAGTACATGAGGTCTGAGGGGTTAGGGGAGTATCACTGCATAAATGCCTATACCCCTAGATACCCTAAGGGGATGACTAAGGTCAATGATGCATGTGAAATGTATATATATTAGAAAAACACATGTAAAATGAAATCATAAGGGAGGTTGTGTAGAAATACAAGGGCCCTAAGAAGAGTACTTTTCATTTGGGTTAATGACATCTAAAAAATAATTAAGAGTTAGAAAATTTTTCATGTATAAGGAGTCTCATTGAGAATGACTCCACTTAAATTCAGAATATAAGATTATTTTTGGGCCCACCATTTCTGCACACAGACAAATGTGAACTTTGTAGTTGGAATATAGTCATATATCTATTTCATCTTAGTGTAGGTATAGATGATGGGTTATTCACCTATAACACAAATATTTTGATGAATATATGGAGCCTGAGTTAATAATATGATCAAGATATATAGAGGCATTACCTCACCATCTTATAGATAGTTAAAAGATAGCTTTTTGCATGAGAAAACTCTAAGCAAAAATGTAATCACCAAGTGGTAAAGCATTGAAATGGATGAGGAGGTGGGACCCTACGCAAAATAGTCTTGGTTCTGGCCTCAATTGGCCTCTCCATATTAACAAAGGTTGTTGGTAGTTGAAATAAAACCTTTACTAAGTTAGTTTCTAGTTCAAAAATACATGTGAAACCCCATGTACATTTAGTATCATAATAAAGATAAGAAACATTATTGCATTATCATCTCAAGGAAATAGCCTCAATGGTAATTTGGCTTCACTCCTTTGATACATGTGCACTTGAACACGGATGGATGCATAGGATATATTTGAGATATGTGATGTTATATGAGGATTGGCCTACTCCTCATACTCCCTTGGAAGGACAACTAGGTATGGAGAGATATAGTTTCCTCTAGTTAGAACCTAGAGAAGGAGGAATCCAAAAACTAAGAAGTCATAGCCTTAGAAAAGGGAACGTAGAATTTGACATTATTATTCCTCCAATGAGTATATATGATCATAACCTAGGCTAACCTTCAATAGGAGCGGTGAGCCTTTTTGAAGGATCAAGGTCCTTAAGATAATATAACCCTAGATTCCTTAAAATTTCTTGACGTATAAATAAATATAAAGTATGTCCTTGTATCTGGGTGTGGTTAAGTCGAAGACCTTAAGAAAGGTGAATTATACATGGTCACTGAAACAACCTCCTAGTTTATGGATTGTTTTAGGTCATGTATAAAGAGGAAGGAAGTCACATATATTGATTAGGGTAGACTTGACCTCGTGTGATTGGAGCCTATGGATCCCATCCAAGATAAATTCTTGAGGTAACCTTATTTTGAGGGATGATGAGTATGGGACATCAGGAAACCCCAAGTAAAATACCCCTTGGACATAAAGGAAGACTTATGCCAAAGACCTTATTGAACTAGCCTTTGTTGTTTAATAAGATTTTGATACTTTATCTTGACCTAGTCATGAAATCATGATAAGTTTGAAATTCACGTAGGACTTAGCACCTGTGATTATAATAGACTTTTCTGATCCTTGAAAATGCTTTAGTCGGAATTCTGAGGGCCCAAGACTTGCATAAATCTAATGTTGATGTGAATTGCATGAGCTTACACTTTTTCATAGGAGAGCATGTCCAACCCATCTGGGACATTGCCTAGAATTGTGGAAAACTTAAGTCCCATGTATGTGAGTCCATTCAAGATCTTAGGATTGATTAGTAAGACTTCTTATCCTCCTTCCCTACCAACACTTGTATAACCTAATGAATGATGTGTTTTATGTATCCAAATTAAATTTTCATGTGAAGGATCCTTTTCATGTGTTGTAACATCAAACATTTAAGAGATTCAAGGTAGATTTAACTATCTGAACATACCTTTGAGGATCCATAAGTGAAGGAGTTTTAATACAAAGAGATCGAAATGTTTAAGGTTATCCAGACACTAGGAAGAGTGTGAATCCACGTGAGAGTTAAAATTTGACATGGAAAAGCATCAACCACACCTTCTTGCTAGTTGAGACAAGTTTTGTGGGAAAAATTCATATGAAGGGGAAGGATGTGAAGAGTTGATTTTTCCTCTTACAAGTAAAAGTTGTAATTGAAAAAAAAATCATAATCTTTCCAAATAAATAATATTGGTTAAATATTTACTTTTAGTCCTTTGGGGTTGTATTACAATAATTTATGGTGTAATGGTATAAACACTATTCATTTATGGATCACGTGATCCTTTCAGTATCATTTTGAGAATAGTCATCTTTCTATATCCAAAAAAGAGGCCTCTCTCCTATAAATAGGAGGGGAAACAACAAGGAAGCACATAGCAAACTTTATGGACCTATTATACTTAAGCCCATGTTATATAAGACTAAGTGAAAAGAAAAGAAAAAATAGAATTAAAGAGAATAAAATAACTAAAGTTAAATATACATATCAACACATGTAAACTTTGGGCAGCAACTGTTTCATTAGTCTAGTTATTTTGTCCTAAAGACACACAAGAATTTCTAACAAATAATAAGTTTTTTTGCAGTCTAAATATTCTTTTATGGATTTAATTAAGCATAACTTGAGGAGAAAGCTTTGGGCATGGGAATTGACTAATTAAGTCCCATATTTGTCCTATGTTACGAGAAGAAGAATAAAGAATGAATCTCATAATTTCAAAGTACTCTTATTATCATGTTGGCCTAGAGAAAATCAAGATATTGATGCCTTTTATTTAGTTAAGGAATTAAAAACCAATTAATCAACTTATAAAAACTGATCGTGGGATTATACGACAGACCCGGGCCCCCTTTAATGTGTCACACAGTTCATGACCCTCGAATCGTGGGCGGACAATCTATTGATCGTCATCAACCTTTTTCCGAGGAAGGAAAGAACCCGCCCAACCCTCCTATATGACCTCTCTCTCTCTCTCTCTCTCTCTCTCTCTCTCTCTCTCTCTCTCTCTCTCTCTCTCCAATCATCCTCTCACTCCGAAAACTCTTGTAAATCGCTCATCTCTCCAATCCAGCCAGAATGATGGGGAATATGACCTTATTCAAGGCTCTAATTATAGAGAACATGGCTTCAAGCCTCATTGATAACACCCAAATTCATACAATATTATTTTATTTTATCTTTTTTTTTTACTTATTGGCCATGACATGCTTTTAATTGTTTAATTCTTTCTAATTTTATCAAAAAGATTCTTAATACATATACTTAATCAATTTAATTTTTGTCTTGTGTAATACAAATTTATCTATGTCCATTGAGTTAGATTCTTATCAAGGTGGTCGTGGTGATTAAAGGAAATAAGTCGATAATTTTACATTATTTAGAAAGTATAGAAACTCATTAAAAAAAATTGACTGTAATAAAGAAGTTCATATAATTTAAGTGAAATATGAGAAGACCAATGAAAAAGTGTTAACAACGGCAATGTCTTGAAATTGTCAATTAAGGATGTACACCAAGCTATTTAACGTTTAACCAAAACTGCTTTACCAAAGAATACCAAAAGTCTGCGCTGAGAACCGTCAAACGCAACAAGAAAAAACATCCAAACTCATGGCTAATATGTTTTTGGCTGACGATGGAAAGGGTGCAATAAATTCGATTCTCTGTTCAATAGAAGGTATATGTAACACAAAATTAGCGACCATTATAAATTGGATAATAATGGAAAGTATGCTGCTGGTTAAGTTGGAAAAGTCAATTGTATCATCCTATTTAATTTTATACTTTATTGGGCTGAACCGAAAAAGACATGAAGAACAAAATGAGGTTAAAAGTAAAGAGAAAGTGTCGTCTCTGTTGCTCAATAAATAGAAAAAAAAATTACAAATGTAGTCCCCTAATAATCTAAAGAAATGCCTTTGTAAAGGCGCGAGGCTACAAATTGGGGTCATCAATTCTTTTTTAATGGCAAATCTCAAAGATCGAAAGGCAAAATCTATTATAGAAATTCAGTTATTGTAGTGCACATAAGTGGACCCCTCCAAGTCCACATCATACCCTGTTAAGGCCCAATTCAATTGAGATAACAATCGTGGAGTTTCTGCTACTGCTGCTCATGTTTGACTGCCACAATGTGATCGTAATTGTGTCTTATCAATTTATCTTCGATTGACCTCTATGCCTCCATGTGCCACGTGGTTGCAGACCTCATCACATGCACGATTCCTCTGATTGTCTATCGAACAACCGTCCACTCTCGGCATCTACATGATCGGATACTATGCCCTCCGCTTAATGGTCGTAGTTAGTCCTCCTCTTGTCAGCGCTCAACAAACATGATCGACCAAGTTAGAACATCCCCTCATGCAAAGAGCATTGTGCCGCAGCATTTAAAACGCAACCCCATCCATGTTCTGTAAGGGTAATTCAACCAGAAGACTATCAACCTCCCAATGAAGAAAGTTATCGACCTGCCAACATATCAACCTCTTGAGCTATTAACCTGAAAAGTCTTCATTATCGACCTCCGACTGAACAAGATTATCGACCTCCAGCTTATGCCAAGTTATCGGCAGCCTACTAATTGAGAAACGCTTATCGACCTCTAACTCCAGCAAGTAATCGCTCAGTCTAAATACGGATTGGATCTCATCAGCATTAATTCCGTAGATTTACAACTTTCCGCTGCATTTATTTCATGACTTTTCAAATCTCAAGACACTCCTAAGGTTTCTCGACTATTCGGTGAATACCATGAAACCGCCACCAGAGAGGAGGCCCGACCCCCTTCAGATTCAAGTCACACGTCTTCTCTTTTCTCTTACTCTCATGACTTGTTCAGGTTGCTACCATGACTTGTCTGGGTTATATTTTAATTATTTTTTCTACCATGAGTGGATAAACTTGATAACTTAAGTTGGGAGTAGCCGTCAAGTCCTCCCAACTATATAATACATTCTTTTATTTAATACATATGTTCTTACAGTTTTGTTTATATACTCTTATTTTAATATGTTACCAGTTTTATTAGCTACCTTCTTGTGGTGTTTGATCTAGATTAATTTGAGAAAATGAGTTCAGTAAGATACACAGTATAGATTAGTAAGGAGATGCAAGAGCGAGGAGTTACTATAATAAAAGTCATATGTTTATTCTTGATCTATTAGTTATCATCTCAAGAAAGAGATATATTTAGATATAAATCTACCCAGATCTCGAGAGAATGAAGGTGTAGGTATTTTTATGACTACTTATAAAATATGTCAGGAGAATATATAAATCAAAAGAGAAGGTTTTGTATGGTTGAAGTGATATGATGGGTGAAACTCAATCCAACTTTTCTTTTATTATCTATGTTTCATTTGATCTTTCATAAGTTAGATTTATTGTTTTAAGTAGATTAATTCATTCCTCAACCGGAATACTAATTTCACTCCTTTTGATTCGACTAAATTAAGTAAAGCCTTTCTGTTCTTATTATATTATTTTTCCTTATCCCTATGTTTGATCCCATGCTATTGCAATGTACTTCGTATTGAGTTACAGACGTCTCTTAAAATCAGGTATAAAGTTAAAGTTTGATATCTTTGACTAGGAAATCGTGTTTATATTGTTGACCCACTTTTAAGAGCAATCAACTTTTATCATCTTTGTCGGGGATAAGGCAACAAACAACATAATAATTCAAAGTCTACTTAAAGTTAGTCAGTGTTATTAAGTTTACCAATAGAATTTATTACACATTTTTTTACATTCTTTTCATTGTTTCATATACATCCACAGATTTAGCCACGGCCAGCCAGGCCATCCTATCCACTTGCACCCTTGGATTTTTTTTCATACTCCAGACTATTGGTAGATCATAGAGAACTGTGCACTTCATTTGGTAGCCCAACATCTATCCCAACCAACTTCTTCTACTACGTCATTTTCCACCCTTGAGTCTATTTCTACAACATCCCAAGTTGGATTTTTGACCTAAGATCTTATGAGAGCAATTGTCGATGCAAGAAAAAATATTAACGCATTCAAGTTTAGTATAAGACCTCTGACCTGATTTTTGGGTTAACCATGTTTGTTTTCCTTGATTATGGTGCTTATATCCTTAATATAATCCTTTGAGATGTTATTAGGTCTTGTGAAGAGCTTAAGTACCAAGTTTGAGCTTGTTTGGATGTTGTTTGTGCTTTATGTGCTAGTTTTGGTGCAAATTGCAATTTACTTAAAATAGGGGTTGATGTACAATTTGTCACCTCTAGAGTGCTTATTTTCTTTCTTGACATCTTCTAAAGGAGAGATAAAGAAGTGAGCACCATGTTTGAGCCTTGGTTAAGGATTTTCACCCTCTGTGGTGATTAGGGTTTCTATGAGTGTTGAGTGTCTCGACCTATGTGTATCTAGTGGGTTGTCTTGACCTAGGTCGTGACCTAGGGTGAGCTTTGGTGGGTGTCACAGTCAAGACACCACCTCTAGGTGTTGGGATCATGACCAAGGTGGTCTTGGGTTCTCTTGGGGTGAGATGGTTGCCTTCTTGTAGGATGTCTCAACCTAGGTGATGTGGAGATATCTTATCTCGACCTTGTGGTGATGGTTGGTGCTTGTCGCAACCATGGATGGTGATCCATGGCAGGGACACGACCATGATAATGTCAGTGACCAAGGTGATCGAGACCCGACCTAGAGTGTATCACCATGTCTTACATGTATGGTTAAGGTGGTTGCATGTGGGTGCATGTCAGTCTTTTGAGTGGACAAGTGTCCCTTGGTGCCTTAGAGTGTTTACATCTCATCTTTTGCTTTTATCTCTCATTTTCCACCTATATAATCCCTTATCTCTTCATGCTTGTAATCCTTTCGACCCTCCATCTTCTTCCTTCTCTTTTTCTTATTCTTGGAGTTTGGTGGAGCAAGGAGATCTGACCTTAGAGCTTGGTGATCAAACTCTTCTTGCATGTGGTGTTTGTGGTGACCATAGCTCATATTCAACCTTAGTAAGTATTTACCTCTCCTTGATGGTGTTTCTTTTGATCTCCTACCTCCATATTCCTCTCTTTCCTCAGCCCTAGACCATGCTTCCGCCATGGTGGTCGTTTTAGGAGAGAAACTCCTCATTACAAGGGTCATAGACCATGTCTTGACAAGGTAGACCCAAGTTTGAGGAGGGTTTCTTCTCTCTTTCTCCCTTTCTCTTTTGGCTCGGCCTAGAGATTTTTGGCTCTCTTTTCTTGGAGGGTCTTTGACCTTGGTACCTTCTTGTTCTTAAGGCTCTCTTGTGACTGACATGGGGGATTTTGGTGCTTCTTCAACCCTTCAATCGTGTTCTTGGAGCTCTTGATCTTGGAGCTTGAAATCCTTGGTGGTGATCTTCTTAAGGTAGATTATATAACTCTTTTCCCTCTCTATTACTCACACTTTTTGATACATGCAAGCTATTGTGTTCTCTCTCTAAAATGTTCCCCTAACATTCTAGTAGATGATGATAATCCCTAGAACTTGTTTGGTAGTATTTATCTTGCTTGGTTTGGATGAAATTCAAAACCCTAATTTCGTATAGTCGATTTTGGTGATTGTGGTGTTATGGTGATCTCCTCTACCCCCTTTAACCTTGGTTTTACTCACATGCATGATGTTCGAGTATCTAGATGTTATGATGTGTTTAGGTTCTATTTTAGGTGTCTTAAACATAGTTTTACCTATCTTGCATGAGATACTTTCACGGTGGATCCATGACGCAAGAACTAGGGTTCTTGGTGACCATTTGCTTGAGTTTTTTCCTCCATATTCATCATGGTTTTCTTTGTCCTTGTCTTCTATTTTGGGGTTGAGATATCATCCCTTAGTGTGGTCGAAACATCTACCCCGTGTTAGTCGTGACCATGGTTGGTCTTAGTCGAGTTGCTTACCTTTTGATGGGTTGGACGTAGTGATGTTTGAGGCTGTGACGCTTGGTATTGATGGTCAATTTAACCCCTATTTTGAATGGGTTGTTGCCCTAGTTTTTGGGTTATATTCTTTCCCTTGTCTTGTTTGTGTCTTGACCTTGAGAGAGGTCACAACATGTGGTCTTGGGTCATGACATGCTACTATGGCTTGAGGTCATGTTTCTTGAGGTGGCGACAGCCTTGTGAGTAGTTGGAACCCTAACCCTAGATGAGTCGAGACATGAAGGAGGCCAAGCTTGAGGGGTGTCGCATCCTAGACACCCTATGTGTAAAGGGTTTGACATGGTGTGGGTTGAGTGGTCATGTAACGAATCGAAACCTAGCCTCTTGACCCTGATCATATGTCTTGGAGGATAGTCAGCTTAGTTCTTTGGGCTTAGCCAAACCAGGATAAAGATATACACATCATTAGATTAATTGAAACCCTAACATGTAGACATATAAACAAATATGGCAATGCTTTCAGATCTAATCTTCAGATGAATAAATGGATACATAGAATATGTCACATGATGTAATGTTGATTAAGAGAAATAATGTGCATAAAAGGACCATGTGTCCACAATTGAGAATAATGATACAATATTTAAATAAATATGGAAATAATAGCCTAATGAGATAAAAGACAAATACATATAAAGTTTCATGCATAATAATGAAATACAACCCTTTAGGTAATAAGAGTGAAGGTAATGTGACACAATTAAATAAATAATAAGGATGATGAAATAAATACAATGGTGTCAAGCCAAAAATGTTAATTCATAGAAAGATATCTCAAATGTGAAATTTAATGTGAAATTCAGATTTCTTGAGTCCCAATTGCCTTGGGAGTCAAGTTTCACATTATTTACATAACAATAATTAATTTAATTCAAATTGGAAAAGAAGATATGAGTTCCCCACAAAATATCAAATAAAATAATAAATGACTCCAAAAGAGAAAAATAACTTTATATTTGAAATCTACATGTTAAAATAAGGATATGTGTGAATTTTCATGTAATTTGGATAATCTTTAATGTACATGTGTAGATTAGGAGAGAGAGTCCAAAATATTAAATTATGTGCAAAATAACTTCAAAGGATAAAATTAATGGCCAGTTCATTTTCTACATATTTTGGTTTGCTTAAGGGTGAAGTTTGACATTAATTGGAGGATTCTAGATGTATTTAATGCTTTAAGAAAGAGAAAATAAGGGTTACTTTAAAATAATGAAATACAATACCTAAAGTCTTCAAAAGTGAAAACTAAGTCCATATTTAGGTTCTACATGTCTTAATTAGCCTAGGTGTAAAATTTCATTTTATTTAGAGTTTTTTTGCACCCTCGATTAATAAGAGAGAGAAAAGAAAATAATGTAAATACTCCACTTTATTTATTTTTTGATTTGGATAAGATTTCCCGTTTAATCTCTATCACGCACGTACTCAATTTTGATTGTAATTTGGACCGCCCGATCCTGATTTTACAGTGCTTGACCCATCTCCTACCTCACATAGGAAACATCCGTGCAGGTGTACAGTAAAACACAGCCACAAGGCCTGGTTTTTATCTGATAACCCTCTCGTTTCTTTACCGATTTTCAAAATTATTTTTACTTTTTATTTGTGAGAAAAATACACACAATGTGAGCCATAACTTGTGATGTGGTTTCCCTTTTTGATAATTTTCCCAATTTTCCTCTCCATTCTCTTGAAGCCACTTCACATCAGACGTTGAAAACTCTAACCCATATATATAAGTCCACACCATTGTCTCCGCCATCCCTAGTATGATCTTTTCCACACGTCAATTAGACCATGACTTTCATCCTTCATAGCCGCAAGTAGTTTCTTCTCCACACTATAGAGACTCTCTTTGGTGGCAATGCACTCCATCGTAGTCCAATCAATTTTGGGGTAAGTTACCCAGGTCATTGATAGTGAGTTTAGGCTCTTTGTTTCGGCTTCAGAGCTACTGTATTTCTTTTCCCTAATTCTGGTTTACCTGGTCCATGGTTGTCCACGGTCATGTCTCACAAGTGAGGAAAGGGGATGAATCACTTTGATGGTTTCTTGTGTTTGCCCTTAACTTTCTTCTTTCTTTGAATTTTTTACCAGAGGCATTATAGTCATTTCACCCATTTTTCCTTCACTTTGTGTGAGCCCATTTGGTTGTTGACCATGCAACTTGGCCACATGTGATTGGGCTAAGTCAGCGGGTCGGTCCCCTCTCTCTCTCTCTCACGAATTGTTTATTTGGATTTTTAGAATTTTTTGATTGGACAAAGTTGTAAAAAAGCTTTTGATATGGTTGTCTAAAAATTAAGTAAAGATATATTTGGAATCAGAAAAATGTGATCTTTCTGATAAAAAAACTATTGATATTTGGTCTCAAGTTTTGTCGAAAGGTGTATTCTAGAAAATGATTTTAATACATAAAGATTGCCAAAAATACATTTTAATCATCATAACTCCAAAATTGACAAAATTACATGTTTTCTTAATCAAGAGAACCTAATAAGATTATTAGTGATGTTTTTAGAATCAAAATCAAAGATTTGTACACAAACTCCAAAATAGAGGTTTTCTTTACCCATTATACATTACAAAACCCTAATACATGTGAATAATTTATAATTATGAAAAGTTGATCTCGGAAACAACTAGATTGGTGAAGAGTGTTTCTAGGACTCAGGATTAAGTTTTGTTTGCATCTCCTACTATTCACATTAAGAAATTGGCCTACTTTTATCTTTCTCTTGGTCCTATGGATAATAGTCTACACAATATTCTTTCTTTTAAAAATTATGTTTCATGTGAACTGATTTATTTGCTACTAATCTTGTAATCATATTTGGACTTTCTCTTAGCCGCTTTCTTATGGTTTGTTCATGATGGAACTTTATATGATGATGTGTGATGTCTTTTTCCCATTTATGAGGTGGATGTATATGTTGGTCACTTTTGTGGAGACTACTTTGGAGAATCTGACTATAATTTCTACTTGCCTCTCTATTAAGCATGTTATGTGACTCAGAAGCCCTAGAGTAGTATAATTGCATTATTTTTTGTTATGTGCCTTCTTATATTTTTGGGATGGAGGTTATGTGATCCATACCCGGGTTTCAAGTTTATGGGGATTGGCCCATATTTCATATATTGGGGAGTTTGGTTATGTGCCAATCTCTATGAGGTTTCAAGTTTATGAAACTTAGCCGCCTTTGTTATTTATATTGTTCTAGTGCTATGATTATCTCATATGCATGCAGGTTGGTATTATAATGATGGGTTTTGCGCCCAAAAAATTAAGTGTGCTTTTGTGGCGCTACTTTTATTATTGTTTTATGGCAAGTATCTCTTTTTTATTTTGATTTATTACTTTTATGCTCGATTGGGTAGTCCTTTATTTTTCTATGGGAAGCCTTTTATTTTGACGTCCTTTATTTCATTAAATTTGGTCAATTCTATTTTAGTATGAACATACCAGCTTTTGTTGATGTCTTTTACCTTTTCTCCTTTTGTTGGGGTATGCTTCCAACCCCATGTTTAGGAGAGCACGGCTTTCAACATGGACTTATCTTAAGGAGTTGATGCTTGGAGACAAACTTGATATGGTTTAGATTTACCTCTACTAGATTCTTATGTTGTAATATTCTTGTAAACCCTACATGGGAGATGATGATGAACTTTTGTAAAAATTGAATATAGTCATTACTTTTATTCCGCTACTATGCTTTGGTCTTTTTTATACCAATATATAAGATTTGAAAATTTTACACCCACTCTAGCATACCTTTTAGGTGTGTTTGGACATGAATTTATGCTTCAAAGTTTTAGTAAAGGGGTGATTTCACTCTTTTACAGCATGGTATTAGATCCCATGGTAGTCGGAATCTGACTATTTCAATTTTATCTCCCTAATTAGAACCCTTACCTTGCATAGTTTCCCTCTAGGTGAGATGTTTGCCCTAGAATTGATCTATGTTATTCTTACAATGATTAAAGGTTGATATAAGTTTCACAATAGAATCATGATTAGTAAATCCTAAGGTGATGAGGTTTTAGGTGATCTTACCCTAATATATAGGTTAATGATGACATATATCTTTGGATGTTATGAATTTTTGGCATGAGGATGTGGAAAGTAGTTGTTAAGGAGTTCTTATTACATAAAAATTGTGACTTGGTTCATGTATTGATTTTTTCCTGGCATGTTTGTTTTACATTGCAAAGTTTTTCATCAAAATTATTTTCATTATACTATTATATTTACAAAAGAAATTTTCTTTGGATTTTATCAAAGTTTTCTTGAACTAAGTCACAAATAAGAGATGTGTGAAGTATGGATAGTGAGACCCTAGAATTAGTTTGACATAGATATCCTAAACCCTAGTTTTCTCTATGAAGAAGTGACTAGGGATATGTGGAATAATATAGAGGTTTAGTGAACATACCCATTTTACCTTATGACTTTTTAGTTGGATACATGAAAAATTTAGAATATTCACAACTAAAATATGCAAAAAAAGTAACCATAGTACCTAGATGTTGAGTAGTTTGGCTAAATAGGTAAAACCTTTTTAAGGAGTGGAGAGTAGTTGGTTTATGAGGTATGGATGATTATATTTCGAGGATGAAATCCTTTTAAGGGGTGGAGTGATGTAATGAACCAAAACCTAGCCTCTTGACCCTGATCATATGTCTTAGAGGATAGTCAGCTTAGTTCTTTGGGCTTATCCAAACCAGGATAAAGATATACACATTAGTAGTTGAACTAAAACCCTAACATGTAGACATATAAACAAATATGGATTAATGCTTTCAGATATAATCTTCATACCAATAAAGAATACATAGAATATGTCACATGATGTATGTTTATTAAGAGAAATAATGTGTATAAAAGGACCATGTGTCCATAATTGAGAATGATGATACAATATTTAAATAAATATTGAAATAATACCCTAAGGAGATAAAAGATAAATACATATAAAGTCTCATGCATAATAATGAAATATAACCCTTTTGGTAATAAGAGTGAAGGTAAAGTGACATAATTAAATAAATAATAAGGATGATGAAATAAATACAATGGTGTCAAGCCAAAAATGTTAATTCATAGAAAGAGATCTCGGAAGTGGAATTTAATGTAAAATTGCTCAATTCTATTTTAGTATGCACATACCAGCTTTTGTTGATGTCTTTTACCTTTCCTCCTTTTGTTGGGACATGCTTCCAACCAAAGGTTTAGGAGAACATGGCTTTCAACATGGACCTATATTAAGGAGTTGATGCTTGGGGACAATCTTGATATGGTTTAGATTTCTCTCTACTAGATCCTTATATTGTAATATCCTTGTAAACCCTACATGGGAGATTATGATGTACTTTTGTAAAAATTGAATATAGCCATTACTTTTATTTTGCTACTATACTCTTTGGTCTTTTTATACCAATATTTAAGATTTTAAAATTTTACACCCACTCCAGCAAAGCTTTTAGGTGTTTTTTGACTGGAGATTTATGCTTCAAATTTTTAGTAAACATGTGATTTCACTCTTTTACGGGTCGTGACATGTTTGCTTGAGTGGTTGAGACATATGGCCAATGGATGATTGAGTGATACGTAGTAAAACATGTTGATATCTTATATGAGTAATGGATAAGTCATGTAATGTGTTGTTTGGATAATATCTAATCACCCCCAATCATGTTCCTTAACTCTAAAGATGTTCCAAGATAGTGGGAGGCAGTGTACCTAGGGTTTGAGGGTTGATTATAGCTACACAACCCTAATTGGCTATGTATGGAAAACCCTAACCCTAATGATGGACAATGTAACATGTTTGTTTCTCTTTCATGGAATGGATATTATGTTATGATATTACCTCTCTCTGTCTTTGAACCCCTATCCTTGGAGGTTGAATGCATGCCATTTCTTAGGTATGCTATGGTGATGGTTATGAATAATTGGGGCATGCAGAGATAATGATGTGACACATGGATTTAGGATGTTTCCTCTCTCTTGTTTATCAAATTCTAACCATGCAGATGATATGATATCATAGCTAGTGCATGCTATGATGAGTATGATGTGACACAGGTTGAATGATCCTTCATGAGGCATAATGAGACACTTGTGATAGAGGGATGATGTGAATGGGTCCTATGACCTGGTGATGGCTTGATGCCTATTGTGAAGTGATACCCTCTAGTGCTATGATTAAGGGATTAAAATCCCATAGTGATGTGACATTTGTGATAGCCTTGAGGGGTCGTGTAACAGTGATGATCGTACTGTGAATGGCAGTGTTGCAGGTTTTATGTGGTGATAGTGTGACAAGTTCACGTCTTATATGTTTTATATCTTCTGAAGTTGTACTATACCCTTAATCTTATAGAATTTTGTATGGTTTTATACATTGTAACTTGATTGATTCTAAAAGTCACTCAATTGGCTAACTAATCAAGTAGAGCCTTAAAGCATGTAGTTTGCCATGTGCCATAGATCGTTTCTAATGTCAGCCTTAATTGTTGGATTGGTGAAACAAGTTTTACTCGAAGCGCATATTTTTTAATATGTGGGGGTACAAGATGGGTATCTCCTTATATCCCTAACTATGGTTGTGTGAGACGGGCATGCATGAGCCAATCTCGTTGTAATGAGGATGGTCATGCGTGATCCACTCCTTTTTAGAACGACCATGTGTGAGCCTATTCTTGTAGAGTTGTTACTTGTACTAAGGTGGGCTAGGTGTTGTTATATGTGGACGACCATGTGTGAGTCAATCCTTCTATTGACTATAAGTCACTTTTGCAGTTGACTGACATGTCTCTGCGGTGTTACTCTCATGCTAACCAGCAGGTGTTGGGGAGGTCGTGGATTTTGGTTCTTCCATTGACCTTGCATGGCACTGATTTCAACTTAGTAGTGGTCAGTTGGATGTGGGTGGTATGACTCAAATCTTCAAAGTATAATAAAATATGTAACCATTTGTGTAGTATACTTGCTTAGGACCAAATACAAAAATATTGGATGAGTCCTTACTTGCTTTTGTATAGTATAGTTAATAGTAAATATGCATCTCCTTCGTATTCCTCCTTAGTTTATAAAATGTTCTATTGCTCTGTTATAGCTACTTTATCTGTTTAGATGATATTAACTACCCTTCTTACATCAGTAATTGAATTTTCTTATTGTAGATTTAGCTTTACTTCTATTCTTTAGTTATTTTATATGTTCTTTAATAGCGTTGGCAGAGAGTTAGATCTCTTGCTGAGACGTTTGGTCTCACCCTGTGGATTTCCACATCTTTTAGGTAGTCGTGTACGAGGAGGTAGAGATCGTGCAGCTGAGGAGGAGCAACAACAAGATCAATAGTTGATAAGGTGGATATGTTGCTTGTATTTTGGTTTTAGAGTCCTAGAGTCATCCATGTACACTCAGGTCTTGGGGATAGTTTGGTGTGTTTTGTGGTTGTGCTATTGATACAAGTTTTTTGGCTTATGTGCCCTTTGTTGTATATAGTTGGTAGATGTACATGTTTATGCAAGTAAAATAGATATCATTTTTATGGGTATGTCTATGGAACATGTTGTAAGAATGATGTTTTACGAGGTATATGATAAGGATGGTAGGTTATGGATCTTTACGTCACAAGTTTTCTGATGTTGGTGCCTTGTGTAGTCGGTTTTAATTTTTAGTGTTTTTCACTAATTAGCTTGCTTAGTGTTGTTTTCATTTTTGGTTTTGAGTGATCTCATTGGTTTGTGGAGTGGGGCGTCACATTTACCATTTCATCCTACTTCCAAGATCTTGTTGATCCATATTCAACTGTGATCGACAGGAATGAATGCATGATTGAAGAATTGATAGAGGTTCAGGCCCATAACAGAAACATCATATTTGCCTATAAATAGAGCTTCACTAACACATCCTAAGTCTATATAATGGATCCACACTCATTTTGCATGTTTGAAGACTTTAGACATCATGCCCAACCCACTTGTCCCAAAAGAAATTCATTTTTCTTTCTTGTTCGGATCCTGCATTGGACTCATTCTATTTTTTTGGTGAAGATTTCCCTATCCAAGAGAGTCCTTAATTCAACCCGTTTGATACAATGAAATTTCTAGTAGATGATTTACAATACCCTTACATGAAAGTTGATGATGGAGAGCTTCACATACCCCTAGACAACAAAGAAGCCATATATCAACCTACAGATAGTTTGATGACTCACTTTATCAATCCCTTTTTGTTTTCTTTCCAAACCCAAATTGACACTCCACATGTTGAGGATTGTCATTTTTATTACTAGCATATCCTCTACTTTGAGCTGGAAAATTTTACATGACACGATGAAGACAATGATTACTACACATTTGGAAAATGTGATCTTACCTATGATGACCACTAATTTACTTCACACAATTTTACATTCACTTCATCCCCCTTGAAGGGTGATGCAGCATGGGGATGCAATTTTGAAATTTTTTTGAAACATGGTTGCAACTCATGAGGGCATACTACCCCCTTATTCAGTGATAATCTTGGGGTAAAGGATTCACAACCTGATTCACCAAATATTTCTACATGTATAGAAGATTATTGGATGTCCCATACTCAACTTGGGTATATAAAAAGCCATCCAAACTCAAATTTAGATATGTACGGTGAAGAGCATAATTATTTGTCAGATTTGAAGCATCATTCCTCCAACAGTTCATATGTTGACATCCTAGGGCCCAACTATACCGATCTATACTTTGAATGATATCCTGAGGATGTTATGCTAAGGCATTTATTTCAAGATCAACATGAAGATGAAGTCACCAAGTCCTTGAATTTTCTTGTCCTATTTCAGACTTGTCAAGATCCACCACTCTTTACATTCTAATGATACATGGAAGATCAAATATGCAAGGCATAGATTACCTTGCTCCCAAAACTTAGGATTTGGGATCCAAGATTCGGTATCGTTGGGAGATCCCCTTACCTTTTTCTTGTTGATGGGAGACAGATGAATGAATGATTGCAACACACACCATCCCTACCATCTGAAGTTTAGGATTTGCTCGAGGATGAGAAACATTTTAAGCTTGGTTGGTACGACAGTGTACTCTTATATTTCTTCTATCTTTTTCTTTCATTACATGCATGTATCCATGTTTACTTTGTTGCATTTTTAGGACTTTGTTGTTTAATTTTTCAATTCCACGATTGTGACTATATTGGAGTGAATGACATGTTTAATGATCTTGTGTTAAATCACCACATCATCATCATATTTTCTTAACCTTTAGCTTCATTCATCTCATCAACTCTTTATCATAAGTTTTTTATGGATTCTAAGGTTAAATGTTGCTACCCACATGTTAAAATTACTAGTTCGCCTATTTCATGTTATGAATGATGAACCTAAGGTTTGTGCTAGATTGTTGAAGCTAGTGTAAGATCAAAAGTCCAAATGACGTGTTCACAATTTGACAACATTATCAGGATGTTTTGAACTGTATAAAATATTTTCACTAAGGTTTGATAAAGCAATGATGAGTTTTGAGTACATTGACAGTCTTTGTGCCTTCACACATTACATTGAATCAAAAATGTTAAAATGAGGAAAGTGGCTTGTCCGCCCAAAAATTCCAAGAAGAAAATGCTAAAAATATCTAGCACCTCCCAATTCATTAGAATGTAGCGTTAAAACCCTGAGAGTAAATAAAATCATGAGTGATTTTATTTTCCTTAATTTTTAGAAGAGTTAAGGATGATGTCTAATGGGTGTATGACTTTACCCACAAATGCGGGTGTGTCGTGCCTGGTAGTTTCATACAGAACTCATTAGAGAGTCTTTTTGGAATCCCTAGGAGACTAATAGGACCTTTTTAGTAGTAGGGTTAGTTTGAGCACGGTACGAGGAGTTCATCTGACTGCTTTGAGCTGATTGGCTCAAATTGTAGGGACCGTTGTAGCCTGATGTAGATCAGAAACCTAGAAAGTCATTAGAGTTTTGCATTAGGACATGAATAAGTTGGATTTGTGTCATACCTGATTGATTGACATGAATTCTTGAAGACGACTAAGAACTGGCCTTCAATGCTTGCTTGATTCTTAAGTGACTACATTTTAATGCTTATATATATGATTTGCATCCCTACAAATCTTATTTGATCGCAATGAATTCATTTAAACGTGTCTGGAAGTTTTTTGATCTTACATTAGTAGATTTATTTGTATGGTGGAGGTTCATTCTGGAATAACATGTCATGGACAACTTATGATTCAAAATTATTTTTCCTAATATTAGTATTTATTGTCAAGTTCAATTTGGATGTTATCTTGATATCTTTAATTTTGAGTCTTGCTTGATGGAAAGTAAGTTATAATTTTGGGGTAGTCATCATTACTATATGTTTTACCTTAGCTTTTGTACCTTTATTAGCCATAATATGCCTTGAATTATTTAATAATTAGTGTTTTATAATTTGTCCTTTTTCTAAATACACATGCATAATAAATCCAATTTTTGTCTTACAAGCACTAAAAAACAAATTTATATGTGTCTATTAAATTACATTTCTATCCAGGTAGTGGTCGTGAATAAAGAAAATAAACCAAAAAATTTACATTGTTTCGTAAGCTTGGAAACTTATTAATATATTTGACTGTAATAAAGAGCTCCAAATAATTTAAGTGGAAGATGGGAGGACTGATGGTAAAAGATTAACAATGGAAATGCCTTAAAGTTGTCAATTAGAATATATCTTCAATAGATTACACCAAGGTATTTAAAGCCTAACTAAAATTACTTTGATCAAGGAATATCAAAAGCCAACGTTGTGAGTCATCAAAGGCAAAAACGAAAATTATCAAACTCATGGATAATACGTCTTTGGTTGATGGAATGGGAAAGGTACAATAAATTCAATACCCCATTCAATAAAAGGTATATGTAATAGAAAATTAGCGGCCATTATATTGGCTAATAATGGAAAGTATGTTACTGGTTGAGTTGGAAAGTCAATTATATCATCACATTTAATATTATACTTCATATGGCTGAACCAAAAAAAGACATGAATAATAAAATGAGGCAAAAAGTAAAGAGAAAGTTGCCTTCTCTATTGCTCAATTAACCAACAAAAATTCTATTATAGTAGTGCACGTAAGTGGACCCCTCCACGTCTACATTATACCCTATCAAGGCCCAATTAAATGGAGATAACTATCATAGGATGTCCTCTACTATTGCTCATGTTTGACTACCACAATGTCATGGCAATGTCTCTCATTAGTTTATCTTTGATCGACTTCCATACATCCACGCACCACGTGCCTGCAAACCACATCATGTGCATGATTCCTCTGATTGTCTAATAAAAAACCATCCACCTAGGCATCTACATGATCGGATACTCTGTCCTCTGCTTAATTGCAGTAGCTAGTCCTCCTCTTGTTATTGGTTAATATTTGTGGTTGACCAAGCAAGAATAGAAATCATGTGAAGAGCCTCATGCCACAACTCTTTAGACACAGCTCATCCACGTTTGGTCATGGTGTCTCAACTAGAAGACTATCGACCTTTGATGGAAGAAAGCTATTGAATTCTGAGCTATCGACCTGACAAGTCTCTATTATTGACATCCAATCCAAGAATATTATTGACCTCCAACCAATTCCAAGATATCGACCTCTTGCTAATTGAGAAACACTTATTGACCTCCAGTCCTAGCAAATAATCGACCTCACTGCTCAATCAGTCCAAATACGGGTTGGTTCCCATCTGTATTGTAAGGACCCTGACCTTGGTTTTGGGCTTACCCTGTTTGCTTTGCCTAAACCTTGTGTTTAGATGTTTTCTAATCACCTGAGTTGTGGTTAGGGCTTGTTTGTGCTTTGTTGAGAGGTTGAGGTGCAACTTGCAAATTACCCAATTTTTAGGGTTGGTGTGCAAGTTTGTCACCTTAAGAGATGTCTTTCTCTCTCCTTGCATCCTCTAGAGTTGAGAGGATGGGTTGGGCACCTTGCTTGAGTTGCTTTGGGCCTCATTTGAGCTTGTTGAAGCTTAGGCTTGTTGTTGGGCTTTCTTGGGCCTTGTTTGAGCTTGGTGTCACCTCCTTGCTAGGGTGTATCGGGCAAGGGTGTATCGGGTAAGGGGTGATATCGGCCTAGGTGGTCCTTGTGACCTAGCTTTGTTTGTGTCACCCTTGGTGACACTTGTTGTTCTTTGCTAACAAGGTGGCATAGCTTGGACAAGTGGTGGTTTGGGCGAGCACATGTGGAGCATCCCTCTAGTGGACACCCACTTGACCCCCTTATATATATACCCCCTCCTTTTCTAGCTTGTAACTCCTTTAGTTTCCTTAGTTGCTTCCCTTCTCTCTTGGTGGCCGATATCCTTTGGTGGAGCTTGGAGGGCGACATCCTTGGCAGCCATAGCTTTAATCTTCTTCTTCCTCTAGTGGTGGCCGAAACCCTAGAGTGTCCTTGCTCCTTCTTCTCTTGTGGAGAGTATCTTTTTCTCTCTTTTTGGCACCTTCTCCTTCTTGGTTGTCTTTCAACCATGGTGGTTATGAGCTTCTTGGTTCCTTGGTGCTTGGAGCGTGGAGCTTGGAGCTTGGAGCTTTTGAGCTTGAGGAGTGTGCCTAAGGTGGGTTGCATAACTCCTAACCCTATCTATATTATCTCCTTTACATGTTGTTATGCTATCTTGATTGGCCATGTTATCTTGCTAGATATGTTTCTTGCTTTAATGGTCATATTGTTGCCCTAGATGAACCATGGATCTTGTTGGACGAACCTTAGATGTGGGTTCCTTGGGCAAAACCCCTCTCTCTTAGTTGTTGAGAGGTGAGCCTAGGGTCTCCTAATTCAATGGTGTGTGGTGGCGTGTTCTTGGGGCAAAACCCCTTTCTCTCTTTGGTCTTGATAGGTGAGCTTAAGCTCTAGTTGTGTGGGAAAAACCCCTCTCTCCCTTAATTGTTGAAATGTGAGTCTACACTCTAGTTGCTTGAGAAATACCCCTCTCTCTCACCATGGAATTGAAAGAGTGAGCCTTGGGTTGGGTGTTGACCTAGTTGTTGGTTAGTTGGCCAATATGGTGATGATCTACCTTGTTGCCTGATATGTGATAGAGGTTGTGCAAGACCCCTCTCACTTAGTTGTTGAGAGGTGAGCCAACACTCTTGATCGTTTAGGGTTTTTGGTGGTTGTCTTGAGGTTGAAGATGAACAACCTGATAGGTGGTGTAACCCGATATCCCTTGATGCCCGATATCATTTTCTGGAGAGGTGAAACCCGATATCCCTCTCCTAGGGTTGAGCTTGGACGATATGTTAGATGGGTGTCTTGTTGACCCCTTTGACCGTTATGAGTCTTTACCATGGATGTTGCCTTGCCCGATAGACTTGGTTAGCCGATATGTCTAACGGTCGTTATCGGGATAATAAGGTGGCATTTTGTTGGCTTTATCCTTTGAGCGATATCGACCTGTCACATGGATAGCCCGTTATGAGTGTTTTGCACCTTGTTGTCCCTTGCATGATATCGACGTTCCTACTTGTATGTGTGTGTGGACGATATCGTCCTACCTTGTATCGTCCTCCCATGTATCGGCCTGCTATGAGCAGTGTGCCAGTGCATTAGCCCATTATTGGCCTTAGGGAATTATCAGGATTGTGGCGTCTATTGCCAAACATCGATTAAGATTAATGCGGAAGCGGTCGTTTACAGCGGAATTACTGAAAATCACTAAAAATTAAAACTTTTTACAAAGAGATCCATAAACAGAAAGACGATCTTTCATAAAGAACCAAAGTAATTTATTTACATTCCGATTCTTCAGTACATCTCTGATACCATGCCTTCTTGAGAGTTACAAGCATTAACTGCCCTGTTAAACTGTACATAAGCAGTATAAAAATCTCGAGGCATCAAGCCAAAATCTCATATCAATATTAAACTAACTATTGAATCCTAGGACCTAAGAGTACAGAGATGACACATAGGACTCTCTCTCTATATAGGACATGACAGCCAGTGTCTCCACCTGATAATTCACTGTTTTCCTTCTTTTTGTTGTTGTTGTTCTTCACCCGTTGTAGGGTTTCTGCCTCTTCTTTGACATCTACCTAAAAAGTTGGATCCCACGGAGGTGAGACAATTGAAAATTGTCCTGGAGAGAGATATCACTCTCCGCCAGAAACATTATTATTGCAATTAAGGGAATAAAACTAAGCAGAAGAATCATAAGTGTTCAACAATAGCTAAATCATTGACTAAACAATTTAGAACATTATCCTTTATTCAAGTCATTTCAGCTATAACTTAATAGAGTAGCCTGTTACTTATCCAATAAGGAATTGAAGAGCATAAATAACATTTGTCCATTTAGAACATGCTATGCAAAGTAACATCAGTCAATGATTCTCGTATTTCAACCCTAAGCAAATACACTATACAGATGATTACATTTTACAAACATACTTAAGCCCTGAGGAGATGAGGTATACCACTCATACTCCAACCGACCATTGCGAAATCAAAATTGGTACCATACATAGGTCAATAGAAGAGCCGGATTCCCATGACCTCATCTTCCTCAGTCAGTGTGAGGACCAAATGCAGGACATTCAGTGTCTCTGCTAAATAGCTTTCCGGGGTATACTGGCAACTTCGCTATTAGAGTTACAGTGGCATATTGTACTCTCTTCGCAATCAAGAGACATTATAATTATCTCACATTGATCTGGCATTAAGATCGTCAGGATATTAGTTATACATCCATCCTGGCATATATAATGAAGGATAGAGAGATTAAATGTTTATCTCACATCAATTCCTCCATTAGGGCGTAAGGATATTCACGCCCATAACCCCCACATACTCAAAATTATGCCCTCCAGGAGTTCCCGTAGGAAAACTTGTTTCGCCATCACCAAGCTACTGACGATGATGGATCTATGGTCAGGGCTCTACATGATACCATTTCACTTCATTAATTACATACATTACAATATTCTTTTAGCATCAAACATGTTTTCAACATAAAACATTATAACAAATGCTACAAATAATGAGTACTATTTCTATCAAGTTCTTTTCAAAGCTTTATTAAATATTGGGATCTCAATCCCTTATCACATCAGGGGTATTCTCATCCCTTAACATTTCATCATCATGATTATGAAGTATGGGTATTCAAACCTTAGTTCATCAAAACACTTGTTACCACTTTTTCATATAACTATCACCTTCAGGTCATTTGACCAAGATAAACATGATACTTGTTACACAAGCATCTCTCATGGTACTTAAGACCCATTAATTCTCTTATTACCTCTTACTAGGCAATAAGGCATACTATGGCACATAAGGCCCAATAACAATTTTAATGAATAAAACATCATAGATCATACCTGGCTATGTTCATCATCTCATAATATATGCATGGTTAGTAAAGATAATAACAGTTACATCAATTTCACATCAACACCATGCAAAACAATTATAGCATCACTTTTCAAGGGTAACACCACTATTCCCTCACTAGGGTTAGGGTTTCCCTTTTTATTTCAATCAGGGTTACTCATCCCCTTTGTTCAATTAGGACCAATGATTCATCACCTCATTGTCCAAGATTAGTGTTTCATGCTATATAGTATAACCCAGAATTAAGGTTTACTATTCACATCACATCACCCAAGATTAGGGTTTATATTCAATAACCCACAATAAGGGTTTACTATTCACCCCAAATAGGGTTTATCATTAAAATACCCTGAATTAGGGTTACTCATGTCATTACCCTAAATTCATATCACATTATCCCCCTCGATTAGGGTTTTACTCAGAATTGCCCTAAATTAGGGTTTGAGTTCATCAATTAACTCAATTAGGGTTGCATGATCACTTTATCAAGGATCATACCCTAATTGTATATCATACTTATTTTGAATGTGTTAGGCTTGATTGCTACATGAATATCTTGTATGTATGAATCTCTCTTTCTCATCCTATTTAGGATGTCTAATACTCAATTCTTGATTAGATTGAGCCTACTCTTTATTAAAATACATGCATTTAGGGTTAGCATGATGTATTAAATTATTGCATCATTATGCATCAATGATTAATCCCACTAAGGGTATCAACCATCTAAATACATTAGGACTCCAAATGGTTTAATCAATTGAACCTTTAATTACATGAGGGTTGTGAATGAATTGACCAATTGAACCTTCAATTACATTAGATGATCAATTGGATTAACCATATTGGATCTTCAATTACATGAGGTGTCCAAATGGATTAACCATATTGGATATTCAATTACATGAGGTATCCAAATGAATTGACCAATTGAACCTTCAAAAAGATTTGGTTACTTAGACCCTAAACGATCTTAGTTCTCAGAATTCAATTGGTAGAAAACCATTTGGGAAAATTGCCCTTGAAACTGATTGGACAAGAAAGGTGTTGAAACCGATTGAACTTTGGGTCTCCAAACGGTCTTGAGACCGTTTGGTCCAAACCCTCTCAAAACCGAATGGACCAAAAAGGTCTTTCAACACTTAAACAATTCATGGTTTCAATAGATGAACTGATTATCAATTGAATCCTTGATTCATTCATCAATTGAACTATTGAATCATCCTTCAATTGGACCATCAATTAGGGGTTTTGAACCCAATTGATCTAGGATTTCTACTCAAGAACCTTCAATTAGGGCCTTGAAATCGAGGAACCATCAATGATCAACATTGTGGAATTGATTCAATTGAAATTAATGAATCATCATCAAAATTTTGATATGGCCTGACCTCAAACGGTCTTGAGGTCATTTGGATGACCTCCAAATGGTCTTTAGACCATTTTCCCCATCCTATCCTTGGAATTTGTGAAATTCCATTAGGGTTTAGATCATTGGATTGATCATCAAATCAGTTATCAATTGCATTTCAATTTGGTATCTCTGAACCTTCAATTACTCAACCATACTTAACCCTAGACCTCCAAACAATCTTGGTTGACCTCCAAACGGTCTTGAGACCGTTTGGGTGACCTCCAAATGGTCTTGAGACCGTTTGGGTTAATCAACCCAAAAATCTAAATCAACCAATTGGAATTTCAGCACTTAACCCGATTAGGGTTCGGTAATTGATGAACCTTCAACTATTGAACCCTTTGAAATTAGTCAATTAAATTTAATGGGTCATCAACCATAAACATTAGCATAAAATCTCCACATGGTCAACTGTGTTCAACTCTTCCAAATGGTTTGAAACTATTTAGTTCCTAACAGTTTGATGAAACTGTTTAATTCCAAACGGTTTTGTTGAAACCGAATGGACAACTTGTTAAAACTGATTGGAATAGGAATTCCTTGGTAAAAAGTTTCCAATATGATGTAATTATCATCTACCATCGTCCCTGTAACTTATAGTACTTCTGATTTCATGAATTTACCAATTACAACAAACAATTAATCAAGAAGATGAAGGAATCAACGAAATTGCAAGATTGATAGTTGAATAACAATGTAGAGGGGTTCAAGTTATAAAACCCGCCTCCAATTGAGCTTCAAAGCTTCAAGATCAAGTCAAAAATGGTGTATGGAACTCCTTTCACTATCCCAAGGCTCGTCCTCAAGCTTTGAGTGAAAAGGAATGGTTAGAATTGAAGATGGGATCAAGATAAGAAGAAATCATGCATTAATTTTTGATTTCCACCATGGAAATAAGGTGAAAGGAAGTCAAGAAGCTTACCAACAGGTTGGGGGTCATCTTAAAGGTCCTACAAAGCTTCCTTGGTCGTTTTGAAAGCAAATATAAGAAGTGGATTCGAAATTACCCTTTCATTCTATGGATAAAGGAGCATATATGTGAATTTTATTAAAAAATCATTTAAGAGAGAGAAAGTAGGAATTATCTCCCCCATTTTCTTGCCACTTGCCCCCTTCTCTTCCTTAGATAAGAGGCTATCTTCCTTGCCTCTTATTCCTCTCAATTATCCACAATTTAAAGAAAAGCAAATTAAGCACCTTAACCCTTATAATATTAATATCCATAAGTTAGTGGATATTTCTTTTTATTTTCTTAATGTGAGTGGGTTCCCCACTCACGTAGATATTTCCTTTGCCTTTGCCAGGCACAAGGACGTTAACACTTGAGCAATTCCAACCATCTCGTTTTTGGTTCAAGGCCCTTCAATTATTTTATTTATTTTTGCATTAAATTGAATTAAGGTTTCAATTATGCTTAAATCTTGATTATTTTAATATCAAGATTCTCTCTCCTTCAAAGTAGCTCAAATGAGATGCCCCTCTCATTTTATTGCCTCTACAAGATTCCAAGAATATTAGAGACCTCATTGAAGTGGTAATTTGCATATTGAACCCTAGGTTTTGGGTAAATTGCACATTACACCAAAACTAGGTTTTGATGCACAAACATTACTTTATCAGGTCTTTCTTGGTACTCAGGCCACCACAAGTCATACCTCTACATCATCTTCATTCTCATGATGCTTCAACACATGAGGAACATATTATCATGCACAATTTGCAATTTAACCCCTAAACTTGGGTAATTTGCACTTTCGTCCAAAACAAGCAAAACATTATTTCAACACTATTCAAAAAGGACTAAAATTGAAATATGAGTTCCTCTTGAGCCTTGATTACTTTTTAAAAGATAAGAGCAAGCATATAATTATCTTTCTTAAACAAAACACCTAGGGTTAAAGCATAACCCAGATCAGGGATGTTACAAATTATCCACCGCTTACAAGGATTTCGTCCCCGAAATCATCAACAAAAACATTAAGTGAAAAGAGTAGGGTATTTCCTCCTCATCTCTTCCTCTAGTTCCCATGTAGCTTCTTCAATGCCACGGTGATGCCAGAGGACTTTTACAAGACAAATGTCTTTCTTTTTTAGCTTTTTAATTCTTTTGTCAAGGATCATCACCGGTCCTTCAACATATGATATATCATCATTTAGTTCTACCTCCACAGGTTGCAGAACTAATTTTGTATCAGGATGACACTTTCTCAACATAGAGATATGGAACACTGGGTGCAATCTATGCAGCTCAGGTGGTAACTCCAGCTTATAGGCTACCTTTCTCATCCTCTCAATGATTGGATAAGGCCCCATAAATCTAGGAGCTAACTTGCCCTTCTTCCCAAATATAAGGATACCCTTCCAAGGTGAGACCTTGAGGTATACTCTATCTCCAACTTGGAATTCTAAAGGTCTACGATGCTTCTCAGCGTAAGATTTCTGTCTATCCTGAGCCACTTTCAACTGATGTTGTATTACTTTAATCTTCTCAGTTGTTTGTTGCACTAACTCAGGACCCAAGAGTTGGTACTCCCCTTTTTCATACCAACATAAGGGAGATCTACAACGTCTACCATACAAAGCTTCATATGGTGCCATATCAATATTGTGTTGATAGCCATTATTGTAAGCAAATTCTATCAAGCTTAGGTGTAGATCCCAACTTCCTACAAACTGAAGGATACATGCTCTAAGCAAAACCTCCAAGGTTTGTATGGTCCTTTCAGATTGTCCATCTATCTATGGGTGAAAGGTTGTACTAAACCTTAACTGCGTACCCAAAGCTTTATGGAGTCGCTCCCAAAAATGACTCGTAAACAGGGGACCTCTATCAGAAACGATAGTAGCTGGAACCCCATGCAGCCGCACTATCTCATCAACATATAATTATGTCAGATTCTCAGCAGTGTAGGTTGTTTTGACAAGTAAGAAATGTGTTGTCTTTGTGAATCTATCAACTATCACCCAAATGAAATCATGACCTTTGGTTGTTCTAGGTAAACCAACCACAAAGTCCATGGTCACATGATCCCATTTCCACTGCGGTATAGGCAAAGATTGCATTGTTCCTGCGGGCTTCTGATGTTCAGCTTTAACCTGCTGACACACCAGACACCGCATAACAAACTCAGCTACATCTTTCTTCAATCTAGGCCACCAACACATCTCTTTTACGTTATGATACATTTTGGTGCTTCATGGATGCATAGCATACATCGAAGAATGAGCTTCTTCTAGGACTAACTTTCTTAAGTTATCGACATCAGGTACTATCATCCTACCATGATAACATGCTACTTGATCCTCTGACTCATGATAGCCATCCCGTTTCTCACTACCAAACTCTGATCTGATCTACTGAACTACAGCATCAGCTTGTTGTGCTTCTTTAATCTGATGTCTCAGAGTTGGTTTTATGTGCATCTCAGCTAACAACCTGGCTAACAATGATACTTTTATCTGTACATTGTTTTGCCTCAAGGATATAAACATATCCCTCTTAGAGAACACTAAGGAATTCAACTGTGCTTTATCTAGGGCTGGTGTTGTTGATTTGTTACTTAGTACATCAACCACTACATTAGCCTTCCCTGGATGATAATTAATTGTACAATCATAGTCCTTGATTAACTCCATCCAGCAGCGCTGTCTCATGTTCAACTCATGCTGAGGGAAGATATATTTTAGGTTCTTATGGTCTGTGAAAATCTGGAATGTTTCTACATAGAGATAATGTCTCCAGATCTTCAAAGCATGGAATACAGCAGCTAGCTCTAGATCATGTATTGGATAATTCTCCTCGTGTTTCTTAAGTTGTCGAGAAGCAAAAGAAATCACTTGATTATCCTACATCAACACACATCCTAGTCCGTTCTTAAATGCATCACAGAAAACTATATACCCCTTCCCTTGTTCAGGTAACACCAGCATAGGTGCACTTGTCAATCTTTCTTTCAATATTTGGAAAGAATGTTGACACATGTCATTCCAGACAAAAGGAACCTCCTTTCTGGTCAACTTGGTTAGGATAAAGCTCTAGAACTGAAGTTCTTAATGAACCTCCTGTAATAGCCTGCCAACCCTAGGAAACTGCGTATCTCTGTTGGTGTGTTCGGTTGTTCCCATTGCAGGACATATTCTACCTTCTTAGGATCAATACGAATACCTGAAGCAGATATTATGTGTCCTAGAAAAGAGACTTCTGGTAACCAGAACTCACATTTTCTAAACTTAGCATACAACTTATGCTCTCTTAGCAAAGTTAGAGCCTGACGGAGGTGTTGCTCATGTTGTTGAGCATCTCTACTGTAGATCAAGATGTCATCTTTGAAGACTACTACACACTGATCAAGAAAAGGTTGAAAGATTCTATTCATGAGTTCCATGAATGCAGCTGGTGCATTAGTTAGTCCAAACGACATAACTATGAACTCATAGTGACCATACCTTGTCCTAAAGGCAGACTTAGGTATGTCACCCTCCTTAATACGCAACTGATGGTATCCTGACCTCAGATCTATCTTAGAAAAGACAATTGCATAACGCAACTGATCAAACAAGTCATCTATCCTTGGCAAATGATACTTGTTCTTTATAGTTACTTTATTTAACTATCTATAATCAATGCATAACTGCATCGATCCATCCTTCTTCTTAACAAAAAGAACCGGAGCACCCCATGGTGAAGTACTCGGTCGAATAAAATCTTTCTCAAGCAACTCATGAAGTTGTTTCTTGAGTTCTGCCATCTCAGCAGGTGCCATCCTATATGGTATTTGTGCTATTGGTTGCGTGCCCGGGATTAGATTAATCTCAAAATCAATCTCTCAGGGAAGAGGTACATCAGGAAGTTCCTCAGTAAACACATCTTCAAATTCCCTGACTATCAGAACTTCAGAAGGATGAGGGCTCTCCATGGTGATATCTATCACATGTTCCAAGAATACAAAACATCCTTGTCTCATCAACTTCTTAGCTACCATAGCTGATACAAGATAGGTTGGAAGAATCTTTCCATCTCCTTGAAAGATCCATGTGTCACTATCATCTGTAAACACAGCTTGCTTGGACTCACAATCTAAGACAACCTTGTACTTTTATAGGGTGTCCATCCGAAGAATTATATTGAATTTGCGCATCTCAAGTGGTATAAGATCCACTTGAATGCAATGTTTAGAAAAGATAAGAGTGTGGGGAGAACACACCTCCCGCAACACTGTAGATTCCATCAAAGGGGTCTCTAACTTCAAACTTTCTGCCCTATGACGAACTTTCATATTGCAGTCAAGAATCACTCTTCGAGTGATAAAGGAATGTGTAGCACCCAGATCAATTAAAACAGATATGATGCAGGATGTACATATATTAGAATAAAATAGTTCCATCTGACATGTCACAACCCGAGGGTTGACTACTACATCAGGCTGATTCATCACATAGAATCTCGTCGTCGCCTGCGGTTGACTCGGTGCTCGATTATTGGGTGTCGACGATCCAGCTTGGGATGCTTGTCCACGTCCTCTAGTGCCACTTGGAAACTGTCGCATCTAAGAGCCTTGCTGACTCTGCCTCTTAGGTTGATTCACGCTTGCTTCTCTGGATCGACAATCCTTCATCATATGCCCCATCTTTCCACATATAAAACAACCTTTGTTCCCTGACTGTGGTCTGGATGGTCCTATTACCGACACCGATGCTGAGCTATGGGCTCCTTCCGGTGGTAAACTATGGCCTCTACCCCTATTTGACGTCCATTGTGTCTGGGTATTAAACCTTGGTGGTGATATTGGTTCATAAAACCTTGGTTTCTTAAAACTTTTGGACCCTTGTCCTTGGAATTGAGTATACACCTTCTTACTCTTAGTCTGTCGCTTCTCAGTCACATACCTCTCTATCCGTCTAACAGACTCCATAAAAGTAGCAAACCTCTCCCTGTTCTCTAATGCAGACACAGGAGTGGTCAAATCGGCGTTCAACCCCTTCTCAAAATGTCGAATCCTTTCTTCATCGGTAGTTGCCATATGTGGACAGAATCTCAAAAGCTCCATGAACTTAGCCTCATACTCGCTAATGTTCATTGGTCCTTGCCTTAACCTCTCAAACTGAGAGATCTTCTCATCTAAGAACGTCTTAGGAAAGTATCTATTGACGAATTCTTCTCGGAATACTTCCCATCTGATCTCCACACCTGGCCTCTTGCCCTCCTCTATGGTCCACCAATGGCCAGCACTCCCCTTAAGAAGGTACATTGTGTGTCTAACCTTCTTAGCTTCTGGGATGTTAAGGATTCTAAAGGCCTTCTCCAACTCAGTTAGCCACATGTTCGCATCTGTTGGGTCAGCTATTCCAGCATATTCTGTGGCTCCAACCCGACGAAGTCGTTCAAACGTCTTGTCGACTCCCTGTCCTTCATGGTGGGTAGGTGCCCTAGGTGTAGGTAGTGGCATCCTATCTGTCATATGAGTCATGGCTGCCATGAACTGTCCAAATATGGCTTGGAAGGCTAGGTTCCCCATATCTGATTGATTGAACTAGGGTTGTTCAGGTACGGGATCCTCCCTATCTTGATCTCTTGCACCTCCTCCCTGTGCAGCAACGCTGCCCTCAGCAGCATGTTCATCATGTGATCCATACATCTTTAGTTCTTCTTCTCCTCCTATATGAGTAGAAGACACTATCAGATAAACTGGAAGACACTAGAACAGACTCAACAACCTTAATCCTATGTCTCTGTAGACTTAGTGAACCTAGAGCTCTGATACCACCAAATTGTGACGTATGTTGCCAAACATCGATTAAGATTAATGCGGAAGCGGTCGTTTACAGCGGAATTACTAAAAATCACTAAAAATTAAAACTTTTTACAAAGAGATCCATAAATGGAAAGACTCTTTCATAAAGAAACAAAGTAATTTATTTACATTCCGATTCTTCAGTACATATCTGGTACCATGCATTCCCGAGAGTTACAAGCATTAACTACCCTGTTAAACTATACATAAGCAGTATAAAAATCTCGAGGCATCAAGCCAAAATCTCATATCAATATTAAACTAACTACTGACTCCTAGGACCTGAGAGTACAGAGACGACACATAGGACTCTCTATATACAGGACATGACAGCCAGTGTCTCCACCTGAGGATTCACTGTTGTCCTTGTTGTTGTTGTTGCTATTCTTCACCCGTTGTAGGGTTTCTGCCTCTTCTTTGACATCTACCTAAAAAGTTGGATCCCACGGGGGTGAGATAATTGAAAATTGTCCCTGTGAGAGATATAACTCTCTGGAAGAAACATTATTATTGCAATTAAGGGAATAAAACTAAGCAGAAGAATCATAAGTGTTCAACAACAGCTAAATCAATGACTAAACAATTTAGAACATTATCCTTTATTCAAGTCATTTCAGCTATAACTTAATAGAGCAGCCTGTTACTTATCCAATAAGGAATTGAAGAGCATAAATAACATTTGTCCATTTAGAGCATGCTATGCAAAGTAACATCAGCCAATGATTCTCGTATTTCAACCCTAAGCAAATATGCTATATGGCTGATTACATTTTACAAACATACTTAAGCCCTGAGGAGATGAGGTATACCGCTCATACTCCAACCGACCATTGCGAAATCAAAATCGGTACCATACATAGGTCAATAGAAGAGCTAGATTCCCATGACATCATCTTCCTCAGTCAGTGTGAGGACCAAATGTAGGACATTCAGTGTCTCTGCTAAATAGCTTTCTAGGGTATACTGGCAACTTTGCTATTAGAGTTATAGTGGCATATTGTACTCTCTTCGCAATCGAGAAACATTATAATTATCTCACATCGATCCGGCATTAAGATCATCGAGAGATTAGTTATACATACATCCTGGCATATATAATGAAGGATTGAGAGATTAAATGTTTATCTCACATCAATTCCTCCATTAGGGTGTAAGGATATTCGCGCCCATAACCCCCACATACTCAAAAGTATGCCCTCCAGGAGTTCCCGTAGGAAAACCTATTTCACCATCACCAAGCTACTAACGATGATGGATCTATGGTCAGGGCTCTACATGATACCATTTCACTTGATTAATTACATACATTACAATATTCTTTTAGCATCAAACATGTTTTCAACATAAAACATTATAACAAATGCTACAAAGAATGAGTACTATTTCTATCAAGTTCTTTTCAAAGTTTTATTAAATATTGGGATCTCAATCCCTTATCACATCAGGGGTATTCTCATCCCTTAACATTTTATCATCATGATTATGAAGTATGGGTATTCAAACCTTAGTTCATCAAAACACTTGTTACCACTTTTTCAGATAACTATCACCTTCAGGTCATTTGACCAAGGTAAACATGATACTTGTCACACAAGCATCTCTCATGGCACTTAAGGCCCATTAATTCTCTTATTACCTCTTACTAGGCAATAAGGCATATTATGGCACATAAGGCCCAATAACAATTTTAATGAATAAAACATCATAGCTCATACTTGTCTATGTTCATCATCTCATAATACCTACATGGTTAGTACAGATAATAATAGTTACATCAATTTCACATCAACACCATGCAAAACAATTATAGCATCACTTTTCAAGGATAACACCACTATTCCCTCACTAGGGTTAGGGTTTCCCTTTTTATTTCAATCAGGGTTACTCATCCTCTTTGTTCAATTAGGACCAATGATTCATCATCTCATTGTCCAATATTAGCATTTCATGCTATATAGTATAACCTAGAATTAGGGTTTACTATTCACATCACATCACCCTAGATTAGGGTTTATATTCAATAACCCAAAATTAGGGTTTACTTGAGACGACCCGTCACGGAAAATGATATTAACTAATGCGGAAGTGAATTATTAGCAACGGAATAATGAAAAATCACTAAATTTTAAAACTTTTTGGAAAAAGAACTTTAAACCATAACTCCTTTATAAAAAAACAAGGTAAAATGTTTACATCATAGCTTGACATTACATCTCTGTGATTACATACATCCATTGCCTTATTGTCTGAAGAAGGCAAGATACAAAATCTCGAGGCACTAAGCCAAAAACCTCAGACCTACTGACTCCTAGGACCTGAGAGTACAGAGATGACATAAGACATACTATCTACGAGACTTGACAGTCAGTATCTCCACCTGAGATTCACTGCTGCCCCTGGTGTTGCTGCTGCTGATACTTCCCACCCTCGGATTGGTTCCTCCGTCCTCGACGTCCACCTAAAAAGTCGAATCCCACGGGGTGAGACAATTTGAATAATTGTCCCAGCGAGAGTTATAACTCTCCGCCAGAAGCTTTGTTATAGCAATAAAGGATTAACATAAGCAATATACTCTTTAAGACATTCAACCGCAGATTTGGTATTAAGAAGACAACATTTACTTAAGCAATCATATCAATATAGAATATGAAGAACATATATACTAGTTACTTGACTAGAACATTTATAAACAATGTAACATCAATCATTGTTTCTCGTAGTTCAACCTAAGAAGTTATGCTACACGGCTGATTATGATTTTCAATCATTATTATGCCCTATGAAGATGAGGTATGCCGCTCATACTCCAACTGATCACTACTAAGTCGCATCGGTACCATACATAGGTCATAAAAAGAGCCAGATTCTTATGACCTCATCTTCCTCAGTCAGTGTGAGGATCAACATGCAGGACATCTCGTGTCTCTGCTACAATAGCTTACCAGTTTATTCTGGCACTTCGCTATTAGAGTCACAGTGGCGTTCTGTACTCTCTTTGTCATTGAAAGATCTCTTGTTTATCTCTCATCGATGCGGCATTAAAGATTCCCTCAGGATATTAGTGATACATCATCCCGGCATAAACATATAGTGAAGGGTTGATAGATTTAAGATACATCTACATCAATTCCTACACTAGGACATAAGTATATTCGCGTCCATAATCCCCGACATACTCAAAAGTATGTGATCCAGGAGTTCCCTTAGGAAAACATGTTTCACCATCATTTGGCTTCTGACAATGATGGATCTATGATCGGGGATCTACATGATATGATTATACTTGATTATTTAGGTACATTTCATCATTCTTTTAGCATCAAGCATGTTCTCAATCATCAATCATTAAAACACTACTATAAAATAAGAATACTAAATGTATCAAGTTTAACTCATATCATTTATCATATGGATATTAATTCTTAACCATCTCATCATATGATTCAGGAACATAATTATTCAAACCCTCAGATTATCATAACACTTGCTACCAAGTGACATATAAGCATCAAGTCATCTAACAACATGACCTTGATTGAAGCAATGTATATACTTTTCACATATCATTACTCTAAAAGCTTATAATTGTTTTCAAGGAATATGACATCATAACTCTTACCTGACTATGATCACCTCATAATATCAACTTGTATGACTTATACAAATAAGGACATGCATATATATAACAATGTCAGCATAATACCAAAACTTTTCAATTTCTTTATAGGACACCACGGCCGTGCCACCTTGCACGGTCGTGCAAAGTAAGGCTACCATGGTCGTGCTCCCTTGCACGGTCGTGCAAGTTAAGGCTACCACGGTCGTGCTCCCTTGCACGGTCGTGCTACAGAAGATCATTACATGATTCATATATATATATATATATGTATTCTAAATTTTCATTCTTTCAACTTTATTAGGTCACATCAACCCTTCAATCAAGTACATACTACTATGGTTAACATAGTGTATAAAGCTATTAATCCTATAAACAATTAAGAATTCTCCCTTTAATTGGTACTAGTCACTTAGGTACTATTAGGGTTTCAACCTTTGTGCCTTCATTTTTTGTCATTACTAATCATCATGGGATCAACAGAACATTCATCATCTTAATTCCCAAAGATTCAATCACATTGGACTTCCACTTCATAAGGTATCCAATTGAATTAGGGTTTCCAATGTTGATTACTTCAATCATTGAATTCATGGAACCAATCATCAATTGGACCTATACTCATACCTCAATTGAGTATAATAGGTCAACCTTAAACTGATTTGACCCTCAATTGACCCTCAATTGACCATCAATTAGGATTTAAATCAATTAAATTAGGGTTTGGAATCAATAACCCTTCAACATATTTCAATGTGGGTCTAATTGATTTGAACCCATTGAACCATCATTCAATTGGGACATGACCTGATGCCAAACGGTCTTGGGATCGTTTGGATGACCTCCAAACGGTCTTGAGATCGTTTTCCCATCATATCATCAAAATCCAAGTCAACCAATTAAGGTTTGGATCATTGGATTGATCACCAAAACAAAAATTGATTACACTCCAACTTAGTATCATTGGATCATCAATTGCTTAACCATACTCACCCCTAGACCTCCAAACGGTCTTGGGTGACCTCCAAACGGTCTTGAGACTGTTTGGATGAGTTCCAAACGGTCTTGAGACCATTTGGCTCACCCAACCCTTGGATTCTAGTGAAAAATCATTAGGGTTTGAGCTATTGAGTTGATCATCAAATCAGCAATTGATTGCTTTGTAATTTGGTACCTTTGGACCTTCAATTGGTAAACTATACTTAACCCCAAACCTCCAAACGGTCTTGGGTGATCCCCAAACGGTCTTGAGACCGTTTGGGTGATCCCCAAATGGTTTCGAAACCGTTTGGGTCAATCAACCCAAAACAATCAACTCATTTCAATGCAAAACCAACACTTAGCCGATTAGGGTTAACACCATATCTTTTGTCCTTCAAACAATTAACCATATCCAACACTAGACCTCCAAACGGTCTTGGGTGACCCCCAAAAGGTCTTGAGACAGTTTGGGTGATCCCCAAACGGTTTTGAAACCGTTTGGGCAAGAAAACCCAAAAAGTCAAATCAATCAAGTTGAAAGTCAACACTTAATCCAATTAGGGTTTACCTAATTGATTAGCCTTCAACTCATGATTTCTTTGGAATTAATCCCTCAAATTTGGAGGGTTATCAACCAACAAAATTATGAACAGAAATCTCAAACGGTCAATGCTTGGTCAACTCACTCAAACGGTTTTGAAACCGTTTTCCCAAAAAGGTCAAGTTAATCAAGTTGGAAAATCAGCACTTAATCCAATTAGGTTTACCTAATTGATTTGCCTTCCACTCATGATTCCTTGGTAGTTAACCTATCAAATTTGGTGGGTTATCAAATAACATAATTATGAAACGGAATCTCAAACGGTCAATGCTTGGTCAACTCACTCAAACGGTTTTGAAACCGTTTGCCCAAAAAGTTCAAGTTAATCAGGTTGAAAATCAGCACTTAATCCAATTAGGTTTACCTAATTGATTTGCCTTCAACTCACGATTCCTTTGGATTTAATCCCTAAAATTTGGAGGGTTATCAACCAACATAATTATGAACAGGAATCCCAAATGGTAAACCCTTGGTCAACTCATCCAAACGGTCTTGGAGACCGTTTGCTCCAACCGACCTTGTGAAACCGTTTGCCCTTCAAACGGTTTTGTAAACCCCCAAACGGTTTTGCAAACCGTTTGGCCAAGGGGTGCAAGACCGTTTACTAAAGTAACATTGGTATTCACGCCCCCTTCTTCTACCTCCAGATACAGGTCTGTTCTTCATGGTTTTAGTTGCAAGAAAGCAAGGAAGGATGGGGGAAAGAAGAACAAATTACTTTTGCAAGAAAGAAAGATGCATAACAAAGTTTAAGGGTTTAGAGTTATAAAACCCACCTTAGAACCAGAACTAGAGCTCCAAGATTCGAAGCTTTAATGGTGGCTTGAGCGCCACAGGTCGTCCAAGGTTCCTTCTTCAAGAATTGGTTGGAAGGAATGGCTAGAAAGAAGAACTAAGTAAGAAAGACCATAGAACCAACCTTGCAACATGATTTCCAACATGAATTCGAGCAAGATGATGATCAAAGCTTACCTAGAACTGCTTGGCCGTTCTCCTCTTCTCCATAGCTTTGTCCTAAGTCGGTCTAAGCAAGGGGATAAGAAGGGAAGTGAAGGAAACGATCCTTGCTAAGTGAGAAAAGGTGTATATATACTTTGGGTGAAATTCCATCATAAGGACAACTTGTTTCTCCATTTATCATCTAGGTCCTTCCCTTCTTCTAAGACACATTTATCCCTTCCATACATAAGAAAAACTCATCTTAAACCCAAGGTCTAAAGGTGAAGAAAGCCAACTTCTTACTAAGTTGCACATATAGAAGGGTTATTAGGCTTATAACTTGATTATTTAATTTATAAGGGTTATCATTCTTATTTGATTATTCAATTAAAGCGCCCTCTTCATCATCCTTACTCTAAATTATGCCAAGAGTCATAAAAGATACTCTAGAAGGTGTACTTTACAAGTTGCACCCCATATTTTTGGTAAATTGCACTTTACACCAAAACTAGGGTTTTAAGTACAAGGATTGCTCCACAAGTTGCATCTTGGTGCCCAAACTTGGAGAATCCATCATACTTCATCATATTCATTCTTATGATGTCTCAACACCAAAGGAACATCTTAACATGTGCAATTTGCAAGTTAACCCCTTTATTTGGGTAATTTGCACATAGGTCCCTGTATTACAAAACCATATTATAACATTGTTCAAAAGGGACAGAAATAGAATTATATGTTCCTCAGAAGCTTTAATTACATACCAAAAGATAATCACAAGTATCTAATTACATAATTAAGCAAAACACCTAGGGTTAGTTCATAACCCAGGTCAGGGATGTTACAAATTATCCACCCCTTACAAGGATTTCGTCCCCAAAATCAACAAAACATATTAAGAGAAAAGAGCAGGGTATTTCCTTCTCATCTCTTCCTCTAGTTCCCAAGTGGCTTTTTCAACACCACAGTGATTCCAGAGGACTTTAACAAGACTTATATCTTTCTTTTTCAACTTTTTAATTCTTTTATCAAGGATTGACACTGGTCCTTCCTCATAAGATATGTCATCATTCAATTCTACCTCCATAGGTTGTAGAACTGACTCAGTATCAGGGTAACATTTTCTCAGCATAGAAATGTGAAACACAGGGTGTAACCTCTGTAACTCTGGTGGAAACTCTAGTTTATAGGCTACTTTTCCAATCCGTTCAATGATTGGATAAGGCCCCATAAACCTAGGAGCTAACTTCCCTTACCTTCCAAACCTCAGAATTCCCTTCCAAGGTGAGACCTTGAGATACACTCTATCTCCAACCTGGAACTCTTAAGGTCTACGACGCTTGTCAGCATAAGATTTATGCCTATCTTGTGCAGTCTTTATTTGTTGTTGTATCACTTTGATCTTTTCTGTAGTCTGTTGTATAAGATCAGGACCTAACAGTTGATATTCACCAGTTTCATATCAACATAGGGGTGATCTACAATGTCTACCATATAAAGCTTCATAAGGTGTCATGTCAATGCTATGTTGATAGCTATTGTTGTAGGCAAACTCTATCAAGCTTAGGTGCAGATCCCAACTCCCCGTAAACTGAAGAACACATGCCCTCAGCAAGTCTTCCAAGGTCGGTATAGTCCTTTCAGACGGTCCATCAGTCTGAGAATGAAAGATCGTACTAAACCTTAATTGGGTGCCTAAAGCTTTATGAAGTCATTCCCAAAAACGACTCGTGAACTGGGGACCCCTGTCTGAAACTATAGTGACTGGAACTCCGTGCAGTCGCATTATCTCCTGAATATACAACTGTGCTAGCCTCTCAGTAGAATAGGTTGTTTTGACAGGTAAGAAATGTGTTGTCTTTGTCAACCTATCAACTATTACCCAAATGGAATCATACCCTTTGATTGTCCTAGGTATGCCAACAACAAAGTCCATGGTTACATGATCCCACTTCCATTGTGGTATGGGTAAAGGTTGCATTGTTCCGGCAGGATTCTGGTGTTCAGCTTTAACTTGCTGACACACAGGACACCGCATAACAAATTCAGCAACATCCTTCTTCATCTCAGGCCACCAATACATATCTTTCAAGTTTCGATACATCATGGTGCTTCCTGCATGCATAGCAT
The DNA here is from genome assembly GCA_963693085.1 of Alisma plantago-aquatica. Classification (NCBI taxonomy): domain Eukaryota; kingdom Viridiplantae; phylum Streptophyta; class Magnoliopsida; order Alismatales; family Alismataceae; genus Alisma; species Alisma plantago-aquatica. The sequence goes on along the minus strand of OY856412.1, from coordinate 941,963,500 downwards.
ACATCGAAGAATGAGCTTCTTCCAGGACTAACTTTCTCAAGTTATCCACATCTGGCACTATCATCCTCCCATGATAACAGACTACATGGTCATCAGAGTCATGGAAACCATCTCATTTCTCATCACCAAACTCCGATCTAATCTGTTGAACTACGGCATCAACTTGTTGTGCCTCCTTGATCTGCTCTCTCAGAGTAGGTTTTATATGCATCTCAACTAACAACCCGGCTAACAATGACACCTTCAATTGTACATTGTCTTGCCTTAAGGAGATAAGCATATCTCTCCTAGAGCATACTAAAGAGTTTAGTTGTGCCCTATCTAAGGCTGGTGTTGCTGATTTCCAACTCAAAGCATCTGCAACTACATTGGCCTTCCCTGGATGGTAATCAATTTTACAATCATAGTCTTTGATTAACTCCATCCAGCGACATTGCCTCATGTTAAGTTCGTGCTGAGAGAAGATATACTTAAGGTTCTTATGATCAGTGAAAATCTGGAATGTCTCTCCGTAGAGATAGTGTCTCCAGATCTTCAAGGCATGAACTACAGCAGCTAGCTCCAGATCGTGTGTCGGATAATTCTCCTCATGTTTCTTAAGCTGTCGAGAAGCAAAAGAAATCACTTGTTTATCCTGCATCAACACACATCCGAGTCCATTCTTGGAGGCGTCACAGAAAACTATGTATCATTTGCCTTGCTCAGGTAACACAAGTACAGGTGCACTTGTCAACCTCTCCTTCAGCAACTGGAAGGATTGCTGACACTTATCACTCCAAACAAAAGGAACATCCTTCCGGGTCAACTTAGTCAAAGGTAGGGCTATGGAACTGAAGTTCTTAATGAACCTTCGGTAATAACCAGCCAACCCTAAGAAACTACGGATCTATGTCGGTGTCTTTGGTTGTTCCCATTGTAGAACAGATTCTACCTTTTTAGGGTCAACACGAATACCCGAGGCAAATATCACGTGTCCAAGGAAAGATACTTCCGGTAACCAGAACTCACACTTGCTAAACTTAGCATATAGCTTGTGTTCTCTTAGCAAAGTTAGAGCCTGATGAAGATGTTGTTCATGTTGCTGAGCATCTCTACTATAGATCAGAATGTCATCTATAAAGACAACAACACACTGATCGAGGAAAGGTCGAAAGATTCTATTCATGAGTTCCATAAATACAGCTGGTGCATTAGTTAGTCCGAACGACATAACTATGAACTCATAGTGGCCATACCTTGTTCTGAAGGCAGACTTGGGTATGTCACGGTCCTTAATACGGAGTTGATGATATCCTGACCTCAAATCTATCTTTGAGAAGATGGTTGCACCACACAACTGGTCAAAAAGATCGTCAATCCTCGGCAGAGGATACTTGTTCTTTATTGTTACTTTATTTAACTATCTGTAATCAATGCATAACCGCATTGATCCATCTTTCTTTTTAACAAAGAGCACTGGAGCACCCCAGGGCAAAGTACTCGGTCAGATAAAACCCTTCTCAAGCAACTCCTGCAATTGTTTCTTGAGTTCTGCCATTTCAGTAGGCGCCATCCTATATGGTGTTTGTGCTATAGGTTGTGTGTCTGGGATCAAATTGATTTCAAAATCAATTTCCCGAGGCGGTGGTACACCTGGAAGTTCTTCAGGAAATACATCTTCAAATTCCCTGACTATAGGAACTTCAGTAGGGTTAGGACTTTCCATGGTAGTATCTACCACATGGGCCAAGAATGCGTAACATCCTTGCCTCATCAGCTTCTCAGCAACCATAGCTGACACAAGAGAGGTGGGTAGAATCTTTCTCTCTTCTTGAAAGATCCATGTGTTGCTTTCATCAGCAAATACAGCTTGCTTGGATTCACAATAATCCAAAACAACCTTATACCTTTCCAAGGTATCCATCCCAAGGATTATGTCAAATCCTTGCATCTCAAGTGGTATAAGATCCACTTGAATGCGGTGTTCAGAAAAGAAAAGGATGCAGGAAGAGCATACCTCATGTAACACAGCAGACCCTCTCAACGGAGTCTCTAGCAACAAACTATCTACTCTATGACTGACTGTCATATTGCAGTTACGAATCATCCTTCGAGTGATAAAGGAGTGTGTAGCACCCGGATCAATCAAAACAGATACAATGCAGGATGTAGACATATCAGAATATAACAATTCCATCTGACCTGCCACAACCCGAGGGTTGATCACTGCATCATGTGGATTCATTGCATAGAATCTTGATGTTGCTTGTGGTTGATTCGGTGTTGACGATCCAGCTTGGGACGCTTGTCCACGTCCTCTAGCTCCTCCTGGAAACTGTCTTCTCTACGATCCTTGCTGGCCCTGCCTCTGTGGTTGGGTTACACTCGTTGGTCTAGCTCTGCAGTCTTTCATCAGATGCCCCATCTTCCCACATATATAACAACTTTTATCTTGTTGTTGTGGTTTGGGTGGTCCTGTAACCGACATAGATGCTGAACTGCGAGCCCCTTGTAGTGGTAGGCTTCGTCCTCTACCTCTACTCGGTGTCCACTATGTCTGAGCACTAGGTCTAGGTGGTGGTGGTGTAGGTGCAGAAAATCTAGGCTTCTTGAAGTCTCTAGATGAAGATCCATGGAACTGAGGATATCTCTTATGGGTTTGCCTCTTCTCTGCTATGGACCTCTCTATCCTTCGGACTGACTCAATGAAGGTAGCAAACCTCTCCCGGTTCTCTAGGGCAGACACAGGAGTAGTCAACTCAGCGTTCAACCCTTTCTCAAACCGCCTGATCCTTTCTTCATTTGTAGCAGCCATATGCGGACAAAACCGCAGAAACTCCATGAACTTAGCTTCGTACTCGCTGATGTTCATCAGACCTTGCCTTAACTTCTCGAACTGAGAGATTCTCTCGTCCAGGAACATCTTAGGGAAATATCTATTGATAAATTCCTGTCAGAAGACTTCCCATACAACCTCCACACCAGGCCTCTTCTACTCTTCCATGGTCCACCGGTGACCAGCACTCCCTTTGAGAAGATAGACAGCATGTCTAACCTTCTCAGCTTCTGGGATGTTTAGGATTCTAAAAGCTTTCTCTAGTTCGGTCAACCACAGGTCGGCATATGCAGGATCAGCCGTTCCAAAGTACTTGGTTGCTCCAACTCGGAGAAGTTGTTCAAACGTCTTGCCGATTCCTTGTCCTTCAGGTTGGGTAGGTGCCCTAGGTGTAGGCATGGTCATCCTATCTGTTATGTGTGTCATGGCAGTCATAAACTGCTCAAACATGGTCTGGATGGCTGGATTCCCTGTGTCAGTTGGATTGAACTAGGTGGCTCAGGTATAGGTTGTTCTATCTCCTGGTTCCTTGCACCTTCTCGTGGTGCAGCAACGCTACTCTCTTCCACATATTCCTCATGTGGTCCAGACATCCTTAACTTATCTTCTTCTCCTGAGGAGAAGAAGACACTATTAGATATACTGGAAAACACTAAGAATGGACTCGACATCCTAAGTCCTATGTCTCTATAGACTCAGCAAACCTAGAGCTCTAATACCACTAAATTGAGACGACCCGTCACGGAAAACGAGATTAACTAATGCGGAAGCGAATTATTAGCAGCGGAATAATGAAAAATCACTAAATTTTAAAACTTTTTGGAAAAAGAACTTTAAACCATAACTCCTTTATAAGAAAACAAGGTAAACTATTTACATCATATCTTGAAATTACATCTCTGTGATTACATTCATCCATTGCCTTATTATATGAAGAAGGCAAGATACAAAATCTCGAGGCACTAAGCCAAAAACCTCAGACCTACTGACTCCTAGGACCTGAGAGTACAGAGATGACATAAGACATACTATCTACGAGACTCGACGGTCAGTATCTCCACCTGAGATTCACTGATGCCCCTGGTGTTGCTGCTGTTGATACTTCCCACCCTCGGATTGGTTCCTCCGTCCTCGAAGTCCACCTAAAAAGTTGAATCCCACGGGGGTGAGACAATTTGAATAATTGTCCCAGCGAGAGTTATAACTCTCCACCAGAAGCTTTGTTATAGCAATAAAGGATTAACATAAGCAATATACTCTTTAAGACATTCAACCGCAGATTTGGTATTAAGAAGACAACATTTACTTAAGCAATCATATCAATAAAGAATATGAAGAACATGTATACTAGTTACTTGACTAGAACATTTATAAACAATGTAACATCAATCATTGTTTCTCGTAGTTCAACCTAAGCAGTTATGCTACACGGCTGATTATGATTTTCAATCATTATTATACACTGTGGAGATGAGGTATGCCGCTCATACTCCAACCAATCACTACTAAGTCGCATCGGTACCATGCATAGGTCATCAAAAGAGCCGGATTCTTATGACCTCATCTTCCTCAGTCAGTGTGAGGATCAACATGCAGGACATCTCGTGTCTCTGCTACAATAGCTTACCAGGGTATTCTGGCACTTCGCTATTAGAGTCACAGTGACGTTATGTACTCTCTTCATCATCGAAAGATCTCTTATTTATCTCTCATCGATGCAGCATTAAAGATTCCCTCGGGAGATTAGTGATACATCATCCCGGCATAAACATATAGTGAAGGGTTGATAGATTTAAGATACATCTACATCAATTCCTACACTGGGACGTAAGGATATTCGCGTCCATAATCCCCCACATACTCAAAAGTATGTGATCCAGGAGTTCCCTTAGGAAAACCTGTTTCACCATCATTTGGCTTCTGAAAATGATGGATCTATGATCAGGGCTCTACATGATATGATTATACTTGATTATTTAGGTACATTTCAGCATTCTTTTAGCATCAAGCATGTTCTCAATCATCAATCATTAAAACACTACTATAAAAGAAGAATACTAAATGTATCAAGTTTAACTCATATCAGCAATCATATGGATATTAATTCTTAACCATCTCATCATATGATTCAGGAACATGGTTATTCAAACCCTCATATTATCATAACACTTGCTACCAAGTGACATATAAGCATCAAGTCATCTAACAACATGACCTTGATTGAAGCAATGTATATACTTTTCACATATCATTACTCTAAAAGCTTATAACTGTTTTCAAGGAATATGACATCATAACTCTTACCTGACTATGATCACCTCATAATATCAACCTGTATGACTTATACAAATAAGGACATGCATATATATAACAATGTCAGCATAATACCAAAACTTTTCAATTTCTTTATAGGACACCACGGTTGTGCCACCTTGCACGGTCATGCAAAGTAAGGCTACCAGGGTCGTGCTCCCTTGCACGGCCATGCAAGTTAAGGCTACCACGGTTGTGCTCCCTTGCACGGTCATGCTACAGAAGATCATTACATGATTCATATTTATATATATATATGTATTCTAATTTTTCATTCTTTCAACTTGATTAGGTCACATCAAGCCTTCAATCAAGTACATACTACTATGGTTAACATAGTGTATCAAGCTATTAATCCTATAAACAATTAAGAATTCTCCCTTTAATTGGTACTAGTCACTTAGGTACTATTAGGGTTTCAACCTTTGTGCCTTCATTGTTTGTCATTACTAATCATCATGGGATCAATAGAACATTCATCATCTTAATTCCCAAAGATTCAATCACATTGGACTTCCACTTCATAAGGTATCCAATTGAATTAGGGTTTCCAATGTTGATTACTTCAATCATTGAATTCATGGAATCAATCATCAATTGGACCTATACTCATACCTCAATTGAGTTTAATAGGTCAACCTTCAACTGATTTGACCCTCAATTTGTTGGGTTTTAGGGGAGACAAAGAAGGCAGCGGAAACAAAAAAATTTCTCCCCAACCCATACCGAGGAAACGCGTCAACGTCTATATAATAGGAAAGGATGGTTTGCGGAATCATACCTTGTCCCGAGGCTTGCTCGGCGACAATACCTCGCGCAATGCGCGGTCTTCAACTCCGGACTTCGACGGCGTCTGTGCAGCTCCTGGTCGCACCGGGACTGACAACTCCTACTCGAACCGGACTGTCGGATGACAGTTGTCCTCCTAAGCGGCAGTGTCCTCCCACCTCTGTAGTAGTCCACACGGACCACCTGGAACTCCACTCTCCTTGTCCCACAAGGAAGTGGAAGGAGTCGCACCCTCCTATTGACGTACTAGTCGCCAACACGCTCTCCTGCCTCCTGTTGCAACTGCAGTTGTCCTTCCCTTGTTGCACCTCCCTTTTGCGGGAAGCACTTGCTCGGGCTCTCTCACGGTTACCAAAACCAGAGAGAACGACAACTTGCAGAGCAACTGGTTGCACTGAGCTGTTCTTTGAGAAGCCCCCAATACCCCTATATATATAGGAGAGTCATGGGACAGGGTTCTGAAAAACTACTAGAAGGGGGGTGAATAGAGTTTTTGAAATATTTTAACAATTACTGAAACTTAAACAATCAACCACAAGAAAATTTGACAAGGGGACAAGGATTTAGAGTGGTTCCAACTTTAGCAAAAACTAAAGTTGTCAGTCCACTACCCGGTTGCTTACCCAACCGGGATTTGGAAAGAATTTAATTTTATTACCTCGCAAGGACTTTACATAAAATTACAATTCTCTCCCTAAACCCTTCAAGCAGCCTTCACCTAGAAGTAATCGCCCAACCTTGAAGCAGCCTTCACCTAGAAGTAATTGCACCACCTTGAAGCAGCCTTCCTCCTGAAGTAGCTTCCCGTTGCAATAGCCTTCTTGAAGTAGCTTCCCGTGCGATAGCCTTCTTGAAGTAGCTTGAAGTCCACCTTCTCCTCCGAGAAGAACCTTCTCCAATCCGCAGCCTCCAACCCTAGGAGTAGCAAGGAGAATACAAAGAATAAAAGGAACAAGAAGGAAAATAGAAATTACAACTTATCCTTTTAAGCACAAGGCTTGATTTGCCTATATCAAGCGTATTGATCTCCTAACCAATGAGTGTAGAAGTGTAAGTGCTGTGGTAAGGAGATGCTAGCCTATAGGACACGAAATGGGAGCAATGGTAATGAATAGCCAATGTAGGAATTGCTCTATTGCTCAAAACAGATTGCAAATGTAATTGCTTGCTCAAGTATAGCACAAGTGTAGCTTAAGTGTATTTTGGTGCCCTAAGGCATGTCCTATTTATAGGAATGGCCTATGGATGCTTAAGGACGTTCTAGACAACTTCTAGGGGTTTCTAAGTGCTTAACTAGCCATTAGGTATATGTTAGGTGCGTTAGTAACGGCTAGTTGCTTTATTCTGCAGTTGCTGTCAGAGACCATCTCGGTCGACAATTTGTCGACCGAGATACCTACTCGGTCGAAGTTTTGTCGACCGACAGGCTCTCTGGATCAACGTTCATTTGCAACTGCCAACTACCTTGTCAGCTGTGTCTAACGGCTACTTGGGTCATTCTCGGTCGAGAAGTTTGTCGACCGAGAGTGTCTCGGTCGAGGAGTTTGGTCGACCGAGATTGACCCTGTTTCAATCTTTCAATTTAGGCACTAAGTAAATGCATGAGTGTGCATATGTGATCCTATTTAAAAGGGATGACCTATCTAAGTGTGGTGATTGGCTAGGGAAGATCTAACGCTTGATTTACATGAGATCTAAGTACTTGTACATTATATGTTTGTACAAGTTTACAATTGATTACATTGCATGACATTTACAATCATTCAAGTGTATAGTTTCCCTAGAACTTTGTCATCCACTTTATTCCTGCAACACTCAAGTAGCACGTTAGATCAACAAGAATGAAATGTTTGTCATCATCGAAACAAAAGGGATTTATCATAATATCCAATTTATCCAACAGGTTCTCCATCCCGGGCAATGCGGGACTAATGCAGGAGTAGAAGGGTTCGAGAATTTTCCACAAAAAGCAACTGGTTCGCAACTTGAAGTGATCGGTTCACAACTGAACCGATCGGTTCGGCCATTGAGTCGATCGGTTGGACCTGAGCCGATCGTTTGGGGCACTCCAACCGATCGGTTGGTGCCCTGAACCGATCGGTTCATGGTCCTAATCCGGCTCAAAAAGACTTTCCTTGTTTCTTTCCCAATTGGTATCGAATACCAATATTATTCCCAATCGAATTGGGCAATTTGAAACGAAAGGAAAATTCTTGCCGACATGACTTTCCCAACTGGTCGGTTGCACCAGTTGAGCCGATCGGTTCAACCCTTGAACCGGTCGTTTCAACCTGGGCATGAGTCGATCGGCCTGGACACTCCAGCCGACTGGTTCAGCAACCTCAGCCGACCGGTTCATCACATGAGCCGATCGGTTGGGAGCACAGGTTGGGCAAAATCAGTCAAATGCGATTTCAATCAATCCGATACTCCAATCAATGCGTCCAACACCTTGAACCATACGATATTGAGCTATCAACTGATTGAGTGTTTAATTGAACTACTAAACTCCTTTAGTAATCAATCTAAACATTGCTTTGTGGACAAAACTCCTCTTCCAGGTTAAATCCTATGTGTGTGACCCTGCAGGTCCATTTCACGTTGGCAGTGAAAGTCCATAACACTTATGACTTCACAAGCAAAGAGCGGTGCCTAGTCACACATCAGTGCTACCCAAGTGAAAGTAGAAAGTTGGAGAACAACTTTCATCCTACAATCCGTGAATGGTGTTACAGCGAATGTATAATTCCTTTATCACTGATATCCCGAATGAACTCGAGGCATGGAACAGTCATCCTGTCAACGTTCATTCACTTCCTTGATCTCAGAGTAGACTGGAAGAGATATGTATGACATCAGTATCATATACTGATGCACACATGCGTGCACGCCTTTCTCAATCCTACTCATCAAGTGGCCATGGATATCAAACTCCCTCAGGAGGGACAAATCCCATATCTATCACTCACCCCTCAAAAGCCCCATGTGTCAAAGCCACCCAATCATCACCTTTATAACAACCCATGTTTCAGGACTGCGTTTGATGATGTCAAAGTGTGCCCAACGACATGTGTTGAGTGCAGTGATTTCAGGTCTAAGAATCACACTCACCACCATCACTGTGAGTACTGACTGTGACTACCATCTCATGGTTCCATGTGTCAAACTCACGGTGGGTCTGTCCGGTACCTTGTTCTCTAACAAGTACCTATGTGTTTGGTTTGATATCTCTATATCATGACTAATGAGATTCTGTCATCAACCAACACCACAATCTAGTCTTGTGTGTCATTGCTGTCTATCTACCTTCCACAATGACATCCGACTAGGGACATAACAAGAATGTACAAACTCTTAGCATCCGCATGATCTCATCGTTCAGGTCCTTAACCTGAAAGCATACATCATTGAGTACTTTCATTCTCTAGACATTCAATCTGTTCTATCACTATCTCATATGACTGAATCAGAAAGAATTGGAAGCTCACCTTTGATGTTTATCAAATCAATCTTAATGTATCCCACCAATCATCACATGATTGGCTCTCAGGGCATACATACCAACAGACTCCCACTTGCACTGCGAGCCAATCACCCTTGAATCATATTCATAGTGATCTTCAAACATGTCCCACATGTTACTGTGCTCTTAGTGCAAACATAGTGAGTAATGGCAACACCTAGCCAAAGTCTGTACAAATTGCATGTCTCTCATCTCTTCGTTGTACGTCATACGTATGAGATGGAGTTGTTGTAATATGTGATCTAGTATTCCATTGCTAACCTTTAGCCACATTGCATGATCAAGGATTCCAGACTTGTCATCAATGAGTGAAATATAAGTTCATCCCATGAACTTTCAGATCCATATAGTATCCACTGCTGTTTACTAACACATAGATACTCGGCATTTCCCTTTTTCAAATGGCTTTATTGGAACATTTCCAATTATCAACAAACTTTCACTTTTATACATCTCATGTATATATTATTGCGATTAATTTTATGTCCTTTCGGAAGTTCGCATCAATGTAACTCTTTACATCGAACTCTTCCTTATCTCCATAGAACTAGTACTTCACAAGCACTTATCAAGTTCTCATGGTATTCCAGTAACCCTTACTGGAAGTAGACAGACATCCACTCGTCATGTCCTACATACGAGTTATCAGGATGAGCACATCATATTTGCCATGTCCTACATACAAGATGATGAATGCATTTTATTCTTGCCATGTCATACATGCAAGATAATGGGATGATTACATACATGATAGATCCATATCTATTCTTAGTGGTCCCATTCTTCATAAGAATTGGACACTTGGCCTTGGGATACTAATATCCATGTAACATGGACAAGTTTTCTCCCACTGAATCTGTGCATACTGAACACTTCATTACAGATTGCCAATGTATGCTTTCTCTTTCCAGGTCAAGAGATTTTCCGAGAACTATCTCTATAGGTCTCCTTTCCTATCACATAGGAAACATCTCTATCTTCCTTAAAGATAATTTCCACTTTTGGATTTCCATTTTAGAACAATTCCATTTCACATCAATATGTGGAATGTGAACACGCTCCCACTAAATCACAGATCCCTTCTTTATCTTTGACATATCAGTCAAACCCTTTGACTATATCATCAAAATAAAGATTCAATTTTGAGTTGCTTGTACTCAATCAATCACATTGATTAGTTCATTGTAACTTATAGACTTCATTTGCATTAGTGGATTCATAAACCTTGTAGGTTGTGTCACGTACACATCCTGGTTTTATTCCTAATAGGAATGCGGTTTTAGTATCCATATGCCAAATGTCTTAGTCATTAAATTGCAATCAACAAGCATCATCCTTCTCAAAATGTTATCCATGTGTCTTAACACTTAAGACTTATTTTCACTCATGGATATGATCCAATGAGTGCTACCATCAGGGTCATACCTTATGTTTCACATGGATGTCATTTAGGATGTAATGGTCATAAACCATAACTCAAGATTTGGTTCCTCATATTCATCTTGATAGTTGACTCATCACATGAACAACTCATCACATAGATAATTGAGGTGTATCTGTTAAAGATATAAGAACTCACAACCCTTGTGATTCTTAATTTCTTTTATTAGTATAGGGTATTCTTTTATTAAGAAGAATTCAGTTATTTGATAATCATTCTCTAACTCCTTAGAGTATGATTCCTTCTTGATTCAAACATCACCATGCCTTAATCATGAGTTCACTATGATACACTATCATAATCACTCATAAGGATCTCAAACATTTGGTCCAAGTATTTCATTCATTGATCTCATCAAGAATTAATACTTTACCAAATGTGTACTTCATTTATGATAATCTTGAACATTTCAAGACATTCATATTGGTATTTCTCTAAACACCATTTTAAGTATTAGCATTTATTCCAATAGGTATGTAAATACATCACATGTATTATACCTAATAGGATAATCACTCTTCCACTACTTTAGTGAAGATTGATTAATCATGTCCAAGATATTCATGTCCCTTACTGGTTCTCTAACCAAAAGAGTCTAGTTTTATCCATCATATGGAAACTAGAAATGAATTTCTCATGATTAATGCTAATTAAATTGTTTGAGTTATCTATAACTTTTAGGTATCATCTTATCTTATGCATATCAAATATCACAAGATAAATAAGGCTTTGCCACAAAGATCACATCTTTATAAATTGAAACATCTCTTTATTAATTGCTATCATTGTCATACAATAAGCAAAAATAAAGTGTTTCTATCTATTGGCAAGTGTGAAATAGCAGTTCATAACTGTATTACATGCCTTATTGGCTGAAAATAAACTAAAGTATTCCTATCTATAAAGGCAACACTTGCCCCAAGTAAGAATGCTTTACACTTTACATCTTGATATCATATATCTCAAAAGTGTTACAAGTTTACTTTCATGACACCTTTAAGTAGAGGTTTCAGTCGCCTCCTTCTTCTTTTGTTCTTCCAGGTAGAGAGGATAATTCCTTTTCCAATGTCCTGGCTTTTGACAATGGTGGCAATTTCCTTTCTTGGTCACGCCTCCCTTGGCCTTGAGAGCTGAAGATGGCTTGGACTCCTGGCTAGCTTCAGAACCTTTCTTAGCTTTGCCCTTGCCCTTGCGCTTGGACTTGCCTTTCTTGCTCGTGATCACCATCACGGACTTAGGCTTGTCCTTCTTCATCTGTAATTCGACTGTCCTCAACATGCCCAACAACTCTGATAGTGGCCTATCAAAGTTGTTCATGTTGTAGTTCATCACAAACTGACTGTAAGATTTTGGCAACGATTGCAGTATCACGTTAGTAGCCAACTCTTGGCTCAGTGGAAATCCCAGTCTCTGCAGGTTCTCCACATACCCAATCATCTTGAGTGTGTGAGGACCAACTGGATCTCCTTCTGTCATGACGCACTTGAACAACGCCCTAGAAACATTGTACCTCTCTTGCCGTGCCTGATCGTCATACATGTTCCTGAGATGCAGAATCATCTCTATGACACCCATGTTCTCATGTTGCCTCTGCAACTCATGGTTCATTGAACATAGCATCAAGCACTTTGCATCAATGGCATCATCAGAATGCTTCTTGTAAGCATCCCTTTCTGTCCTTGGTGCATTAGGAGCGGGTCCCTCTGGAATTGGAGTATCCAGGACATAGAGCTTACGCTCTTGAGTGAGAACAATTCTCAATGTCCGATACCAGTCGTGGAAGTTTGTCCCATTTAGCTTGTCCTTGTCAAGGACCGATCGTAAAGAAAAGTTGTTATTGTTTGTTGCCATTTGAACTACAAAAAGGAAAATATGCAATTTTAGTCCAAAACTCATTTTTGACTTATTTGATTGATTTGAAAGTTTGACGATATAATTAGGCCTTTAATTAATTATCGCTCCCACTATTTTACTTCAAATTGATAGCCCTCACCATCAATTCGGAAGATTGCAGCGTACAACCTTCTAGTGGGCAAGATCCTGAAATCCTCTAAGTCATGGACCAGCTTGGGCTGTCACCCACAACATAGATCTCTCAGGTAGGCAACTTTTGCCAATTGCATCATATGCAACTCTTGATAAGATGTCATCTACAACTCCTTGCAATGATCATCTCCATGCCTCAAGGCGCTAGATCCTATCTAGGTCACCTTGTTACGTCTGACCCAAAGCAAACACGATGAACATGCACCCTGCTTGGGCAGACCCGCACATTCATCCTTCACGCTTCCACGAGATAGACGGTGCACCACGCTTGGGCGTGCCCACACTTGGTCGATCAAGCTTTTCACGTGTGTCGCATTTGGAAGGCATCTAAAACTTAATATTTTAATGAGGGATTTGGTTTTATATACATATACATATCCAATCACCACAATACATAGTACATATCATATACATGCTATATCCCACAGAAAACATGCACAAATGATAAAAAGCGATGATTATGGCCATCCTAATGTGATTCCTTGAGCCAAGAGGAATCACGGTCATCTAGGTCAACATCACATGCAACATGTACAAGATGAACTCTGTGCCTTGCCATCCGAGTAGATCAGCTCATCACATGAACGATCTGTACTCTCCAGTCGGTCGTCTGGGTGCCACCAGCCGATCGGTTGACTCCTCCAACCGATTGGTTCTCCTGGTCGTCGTGCATCTCGTCATGTATGCCACCCGCTCGTCTCGCTCCTCGAACCGGTCATCAACCGATCGGTTCACTCCTTGAACCGACCATCTGGAAGGTCAACCGATCGGTTCACGCCTTGAACCGACCATCTGAGCAATCGTCATGATGTCCGCTGGTCTTTGACATAACAGGAAATAAAATCCTATTCTATTTATTACATTTCTTTAAAAGGGAAACCCCGAGCTACATTCGGGGGGAGTAAAGGTAGGAAAGAATCTCGAATTATTTTGAGTTACATCTGGAATAAGAGAGGGAAGATCGGTGCGCAGACCGAGATGCAAGCAACCACAAACAACCACACACAGATAGGGGTTTATAGGCCATAATCACGCTACACACATCCACCACAAAACTCGTTTAAGGGTGACGCGTATCGAGTGCATTGATAATACATATCATATATGTAATTAGGGATTTGTGGATTTAGGATTGGACATGCATAAAGCCGATATTATTCGCATCGTATGTAATAAATAAAGGCGACAAACCAAAATCGATCATATCGATATTCCTAAAACATAGAGCAGTTGACGTGGCTCTGATACCACTATTGGGTTTTAGGGGAGACAGAGAAGGCAGCGGAAACAAAAAAATTTCTCCCCAACCCATACCGAGGAAACGCGTCAACGTCTATATAATAGGAAAGGATGGTTTGCGGAATCATACCTTGTCCCAAGGCTTGCTCGGCGACAATACCTCGCGCAATGCGCGGTCTTCAACTCCGAACTTTGACGGCGTCTGTGCAGCTCCTGGTCACACCGGGACTGACAACTCCTACTCGAACCGGACTGTCGGATGACAGTTGTCCTCCTAAGCGGCAGTGTCCTCCCGCCTCTGTAGTAGTCCACACGGACCACCTGGAACTCCACTCTCCTTGTCCCACAAGGAAGTGGAAGGAGTCGCACCCTCCTGTTGACGTACTAGTCGCCAACACACTCTCCTGCCTCCTGTTGCAACTATAGTTGTCCTTCCCTTGCTGCACCTCCCTTTTGCGGGAAGCACTTGCTCGGGCTCTCTCACGGTTACCAAAACCAGAGAGAACGACAACTTGCAGAGCAACTGGTTGCACTTAGCTGTTCTTTGAGAAGCCCCCAATACCCCTATATATATAGGAGAGTCATGGGACAGGGTTCTCCATCCCGGGCAATGCGGGACTAATGCAGGAGTAGAAGGGTTCGAGAATTTTCCACAAAAAGCAACCGGTTCGCAACTTGAAGTGATCGGTTCACAACTGAACCGATCGGTTCGGCCATTGAGCCGATCGGTTGGACCTGAGCCGATCGTTTGGGGCACTCCAACCGATCGGTTGGTGCCCTGAACCGATCGGTTCATGGTCCTAATCCGGCTCAAAAAGACTTTCCTTGTTTCTTTCCCAATTGGTATCGAATACCAATATTATTCCCAATCGAATTGGGCAATTTGAAACGAAAGGAAAATTCTTGCCGACATGACTTTCCCAACTGGTCGGTTGCACCAGTTGAGTCGATCGGTTCAACCCTTGAACCGGTCGTTTCAACCTGGGCATGAGCCGATCGGCCTGGACACTCCAGCCGACCGGTTCAGCAACCTCAGCCGACCGGTTCATCACATGAGCTGATCGGTTGGGAGCACAGGTTGGGCAAAATCAGTCAAATGCGATTTCAATCAATCTGATACTCCAATCAATGCGTCCAACACCTTGAACCATATGATATTGAGCTATCGACTGATTGAGTGTTTAATTGAACTACTAAACTCCTTTAGTAATCAATCTAAACATTGCTTTGTGGACAAAACTCCTCTTCCAGGTTAAATCCTATGTGTGTGACCCTGCAGGTCCATTTCACGTTGGCAGTGAAAGTCCATAACACTTATGACTTCACAAGCAAAGAGCGGTGCCTAGTCACACATCAGTGCTACCCAAGTGAAAGTAGAAAGTTGGAGAACAACTTTCATCCTACAATCCGTGAATGGTGTTACAGCGAATGTATAATTCCTTTATCACTGATATCCCGAATGAACTCGAGGCATGGAACAGTTATCCTGTCAACGTTCATTCACTTCCTTGATCTCAGAGTAGACTGGAAGAGATATGTATGACATCAGTATCATATACTGATGCACACATGCGTGCATGCCTTTCTCAATCCTACTCATCAAGTGGCCATGGATATCAAACTCCCTCAGGAGGGACAAATCCCATATCTATCACTCACCCCTCAAAAGCCCCATGTGTCAAAGCCACCCAATCATCACCTTTATAACAACCCATGTTTCAGGACTGCGTTTTATGATGTCAAAGTGTGCCCAACGACATGTGTTGAGTGCAGTGATTTCAGGTCTAAGAATCACACTCACCACCATCACTGTGAGTACTGACTGTGACTACCATCTCATGGTTCCATGTGTCAAACTCACGGTGGGTCTGTCAGGTACCTTGTTCTCTAACAAGTACCTATGTGTTTGGTTTGATATCTCTATATCATGACTAATGAGATTCTGTCATCAACCAACACCACAATCTAGTCTTGTGTGTCATTGCTGTCTATCTACCTTCCACAATGACATCCGACTAGGGACATAACAAGAATGTACAAACTCTTAGCATCCGCATGATCTCATCGTTCAGGTCCTTAACCTGAAAGCATACGTCATTGAGTATTGTCATTCTCTAGACATTCAATCTGTTCTATCACTATCTCATATGACTGAATCAGAAAGAATTGGAAGCTCGCCTTTGATGTTTATCAAATCAATCTTAATGTATCCCACCAATCATCACATGATTGGCTCTCAGGGAATACATACCAACACAATTGACCATCAATTAGGGTTTAAATCAATTGAATTAGGGTTTGGAATCAATAACCCTTCAACATATTTCAATGTGGGTCTAATTGATTTGAACCCATTGAACCATCATTCAATTGGGACATGACCTGACCCCAAATGGTCTTGGTATCGTTCGGATGACCTCCAAACGGTCTTGAGACCGTTTTCCCATCATATCATCAAAATCCAAGACAACCAATTAAGGTTTGGATCATTGGATTGATCACCAAAACAACAATTGATTACACTCCAACTTAGTATCATTGGATCATCAATTTCTTAACCATACTCACCCCTAGACCTCCAAACGGTTTTGGGTGACCTCCAAACGGTCTTGAGACCATTTGGATGAGTTCCAAACGGTCTTGAGACCGTTTGGCTCACCCAACCCTTGGATTCTAGTGAAAAATCATTAGGGTTTGAGCTATTGAGTTGATCATCAAATCAGCAATTGATTGCTTTGTAATTTGGTACCTTTGGACCTTCAATTGGTCAACTATACTTAACCCCAGACCTCCAAATGGTCTTGGGTGATCCCCAAATGGTTTTGACACCGTTTGGGTCAATCAACCCAAAACAATCAACTCATTTCAATGCAAAACCAACACTTAGTCGATTAGGATTAACACCAAATCTTTTGTCCTTCAAACACTTAACCATATCCAACCCTAGACCTCCAAACGGTCTTGGGTGACCCCCAAACGGTCTTGAGACCGTTTGGGTGATCCCCAAATGGTTTTGAAACCGTTTGGGCAAGAAAACCCAAAAAGTCAAATCAATCAAGTTGAAAGTCAGCACTTAATCCAATTAGGGTTTACCTAATTGATTAGCCTTAAACTCATGATTTCTTTGGAATTAATCCCTAAAATTTGTAGAGTTATCAACCAACATAATTATGAACAGAAATCTCAAACGGTCAATGCTTGGTCAACTCACTCAAACGGTTTTGAAACCGTTTTCCCAAAAAGGTCAAGTTAATCATGTTGGAAAATCAGCACTTAATCCAATTAGGTTTACCTAATTGATTTGCCTTCAACTCATGATTCTTTGGGAGTTAACCTATAAGATTTGGTGGGTTATTAACTAACATAATTATGAACAGGAATCTCAAACGGTCAACGCTTGGTCAACTCACTCAAACGGTTTTGAAACTGTTTGCCCAAAAAGTTCAAGTTAATCAGGTTGAAAATCAGCACTTAATCCAATTAGGTTTACCTAATTGATTTGCCTTCAACTCACGATTCCTTTGGAGTTAATCCCTAAAATTTGGAGGGCTATCAACCAACATAATTATGAACAGGAATCCCAAACGGTCAACCCTTGGTCAACTCAACCAAATGGTCTTGGATACCGTTTTCTCCAACCGACCTTGTGAAACAGTTTGCCCTTCAAACGGTTTTGCAAACCCCCAAACGGTTTTGCAAACCGTTTGGCCAAGGGGTGCAAGACCGTTTACTAAAGTAACATTGGTATTCACGCCCCCTTCTTCTACCTCCAGATACAGGTCTGTTCTTCATGGTTTTAGTTGCAAGAAAGCAAGGAAGGATGGGAGAAAGAAGAACAAACTACTTTTGCAAGAAAGAAAGATGCATAACAAAGTTTAAGGGTTTAGAGTTATAAAACCCGCCCTTAGAACCAGATCTAGAGCTCCAAGCTTCGAAGCTTTAATGGTGGCTTGAGCTCCACAGGTCGTCCAAGGTTCCTTCTTTAAGAATTGGTTGGAAGGAATGGCTAAAAAGAAGAACTAAGTAAGAAAGACCATAGAACCAACCTTGCAACATGATTTCCTCCATGAATTCGAGCAAGATGATGATCAAAGCTTACCTAGAACTGCTTGGCCGTTATCCTCTTCTCCAGAGCTCTGTCCTAAGTCGGTCTAAGCAAGGGGATAAGAAGGGAAGTGAAGGAAACGATCCTTGCTAAGTGAGAAAAGGTGTATATATACTTTGGGTGAAATTCCATCATAAGGACAACTTGTTTCTCCATTTCTCATCTAGGTCCTTCCCTTCTTCTAAGCCACGTTTCTCCCTTCCATACATAAGCAAAACTCATCTTAAACCCAAGGTCTAAAGGTGAATAAAGCCAACTTCTTACTAAGTTGCACATATAGAAGGGTTATTAGGCTTATAACTTGATTATTTAATTTATAAGGGTTATCATTCTTATTTGATTATTCAATTAAAGTGCCCTCTTCATCATCCTTACTCTAAATGATTCCAAGAGTCATAAAATATACTCTAGAAGGTGTATTTTACAAGTTGCACCCCATATTTTGGGTAAATTGCACTTTACACCAAAACTAGGGTTTTAAGTACAAGGAATGCTCCACAAGTTGCATATTGGTGCCCAAACTTGGAGAATCCATCATACTTCATCATATTCATTCTTATGATGTCTCAACACCAAAGGAACATCTTAACATGTGCAATTTGCAAGTTAACCCCTTTTGATTGGGTAATTTGCACATAGGTCCCTGTATTACAAAACAATATTATAACATTGTTCAAAAGGGACAGAAATAGAATTATATGTTCCTCAGAAGCTTTAATTACATACCAAAAGATAATCACAAGTATATAATTACATAATTAAGCAAAACACCTAGGGTTATTTCATAACCCAGGTCAGGGATGTTACATTACTATTCACCCCAAATAGGGTTTATCATCAAAATACCCTAAATTAGGGTTACTCATGTCATTACCTAAATTCATATCACATTATCCCCCTCGATTAGGGTTTTACTCAGAATTGCCCTAAATTAGGGTTTGAGTTCATCAATTAACTCAATTAGGGTTTCATGATCACTTTATCAAGGATCATACCCTAATTATATATCATACTTATTTTGAATGTGTTAGGCTTGATTGCTACATGAATATCTTATATGTATGAATCTCTCTTTCTCATCCTAATCAGGATGTCCACTACTCAATTCTTGATTAGATTGAGCCTACTCTTTATTCAAATACATGCATTTAGGGTTAGCATGATGTATTAAATTATTGCATCATTATGCATCAATGATTAATCCCACTAAGGGTATCAACCATCTAAATGCATTAGGACTCCAAATGGTTTAATCAATTGAACCTTTAATTACATGAGGGTTCTGAATTAATTGACCAATTGAACCTTCAATTACATTAGATGATCAATTGGATTAACCATATTGGATCTTCAATTACATGAGGTATCCAAATGGATTAACCATATTGGATCTTCAATTACATGAGGTATCCAAATGAATTGACCAATTGAAACTTCAAAAAAAATTGGTTACTTAGACCCTAAATGATCTTAGTTCTCAGAATTCAATTGGTACAAAACCATTTGGGCAAATTTCCCTTGAAACCGATTGGACAAGAAAGGTGTTGAAACTGATTGAACTTTGGGTCTCCAAACGGGTTGAGATCATTTGGACCCAAATGGTCTTGAGACCGTTTGGACCCAAACGGTCTTGAGACCATTTGGTCCAAACCCTCTCAAAACCGAATGGACCAAAAAGGTCTTTCAACACTTAAATAATTCATGGTTTCAATAGATGAACCGATTATCAATTGAATCCTTGATTCATTCATCAATTGAACTATTGAATCATCCTTCAATTGGACCATCAATTAGGGGTTTTGAACCCAATTGATCTAGGATTTCTACTCAAGAACCTTCAATTAGGGCCTTGAAATCGAGGAACCATCAATGATCAACATTGTGGAATTGATTCAATTAAAATTAATGAATCATCATCAAAATTTTGATATGACCTGACCTCAAACGGTCTTGAGGTTGTTTGTATGACCTCCAAACGGTCTTGAGACCGTTTTCCCCATCCTATCCTTGGAATTTGTGAAATTCCATTAGGGTTTAGATCATTGGATTGATCATCAAATCAGCTATTAATTGCATTTCAATTTGGTATCTCTGGACCTTAAATTACTCAAACATACTTAACCCTAGACCTCCAAATGGTCTTGGTTGACCTCCAAATGGTCTTGATACCATTTGGGTGACCTCCAAACGGTCTTCATACTGTTTGGGTTAATCGACCCAAAAATCTAAATCAATCAATTGGAATTTCAGCACTTAACCCGATTAGGGTTTGGTAATTGATGAACATTCAACTATTGAACCCTTTGGAATTAGTCAATTAAATTTAATGGGTCATCAACCATCATCATTAGCATAAAATATCCACATGGTCAAATGTGGTCAACTCTTCCAAACGGTTTGAAACCGTTTAGTTCCTAACAGTTTGATGAAACCGTTTGATTCCAAACAGTTTTGTTGAAACTGAATGGACAACTTGTTAAAACTGATTGGAATAGGAATTCCTTGGGAAAAGTGTCCAAGATTATGTCATCATCATCTACCTTTGTCCCTGTAACTTATAGTACTTCTGATTTCATGAATTTACCAATTACAACAAACAATTAATCAAGAAGATGAAGGAATCAACGAAATTGCAAGATTGATAGTTGAATAACAATGTAGAGGGGTTCAAGTTATAAAACCTGCCTCCAATTGAGCTTCAAAGCTTCAAGATCACGTCAACAATGTTGGATGCAACTCCTTTCACTATCCCAAGGCTCTTCCTCAAGCTTTGAGTGAAAAGGAATGGTTAGAATTGAAGATGAGATCGAGATAAGAAGAAATCATGCATTAATTTTCGATTTCCACCATGGAAATAAGGTGAAAGGAAGTCAAGAAGCTTACCACCAGGTTGGGGGTCATCCTCCTGGTCCTTCAAAGCTTCCTTGGTCGTTTTTCAAGCAAAGAGAAGAAGTGGATTCGAAATTACCCTCTCATTCTATGGATAAAGGAGCATATATGTGAATTTTATGAAAAATTCATTTAAGAGAGAGAAAGTAGGAATTATCTCCCCCATTTTCGTGCCACTTGCCCCCTTCTCTTCCTTAGATACGAGGCTATCCTCCTTGACTCTTATTCCTCTCAATTATCCACAATTTAAAGAAAAGCAAATTAAGCACCTTAACCCTTATAATATTAATATCCATAAGTTAGTGGATATTTCTTTTTATTTTCTTAATGTGAGTGGGTTCTCCACTCACGTAGATATTTCCTTTTCCTTTGCAAGGAAAAAGGACGTTCACACTTTAGCAATTCCAACCATCTCATTTTTGGTTGAAGGCCCTTCAATTATTTTATTTATTTTTGCATTAAATTGAATTAAGGTTTCAATTATGCTTAAATCTTGATTATTTTAATATCAAGATTCTCTTTCCTTCAAAGTAGCTCAAATGAGATGCCCCTCTCATTTTATTGCCTCTACAATATTACAAGAATATTAGGGACCTCATTAAAGTGGTAATTTGCATATTGAACCCTAGGTTTTAGGTAAATTGCACATTACACCAAAACTAGGTTTTAATGCACAAACATTGCTTTATCAGCTCTTTCTTGGTACTCCGGCCACCACAAGCCATACTTATGCATCATATTCATTCTCATGATGCTTCAACACATGAGGAACATATTATCATGCACAATTTGCAATTAAACCCCTAAACTTTGGTAATTTGCACTTTAGTCCAAAATAAGCAAAACATTATTTCAACATTATTCAAAAAGGACTAAAATTGAAATATGAGTTCCTCTTGAGCCTTGATTACTTTTCAAAAGATAAGAGCAAGCATATAATTATCTTTCTTAAAAAAACACCTAGGGTTAAACCATAACCCAAGTCAGGGATGTTATAGGGATGTGTTGGTTGGATGTTTCCCGATAAGGCGTTCGCCCATTATGAGTGATAACCCGGGAAGGGTGTTAGCTATTAACTGTTATGTTGTTCTTGGGCATTGCCCGATACTGATGTTATAAGAGTGATGGGTGTTATCAGTCCTGACCTTGAGTGTTAACCCGATATGGGTGTCAACCCGAGATACATGTTGACCGATATCCATGTCAGCCCTTTATGCAGTGTTAACCAAGACAGTGATGAATGTTACACCTTTGGTGAGGGTTGTCCCTTACCCGATATATCTATAGTGAGGGTTGTACTTTGTGTTCGGTTGGTAACCCTAATGTTTGATTAAAAAGTTATATATGATAATTTCATGCATAGATATTCTCATTCAATAGCATAATTATATCTCTCTTGATATATGGAATAAGTTTAAGATGTTCCTTGTATGAGTACAGTTGTACCTCTATGCTTATGCTAACCATGCAGGTACCATTTGTATGATGAGGCCATGGTGATGGCATGACAATGATATGATATGGAACATCAAGGGTTATGATGAACCTAGTGATATATGATGGGTGTTACCCATGGAATGGCAATGTGTGCCTTGATGATGGGATTGAGTCCCTGTGATGTTGATCCTTGAGATGGATCTTGATGATTGGCAAGAGGCCAAGTGGTAACATGTAATGTTGGATCCTTGTGATGGATCATGATGATATTGATGGCTTTGAGAATAAGAGTGACAATGTAACACATGATAATGAGATCTATGTTGTTTACTTCTATTTACATGTTACATAATTTGGTTTAATCTTACAATCCACTTAAAATATGTTAATTAATTATAGATGAAACTTTCATGTAGTTTTCCCTGGCCATAGATCCATCATCATCAGGAGCTGGTGATGGTGAAACGGGTTCTCCTATGGGTTAACCTGGAGCGCATATTGTTGAATATGCGGGATTTCTCCTAGCCGAAAATAAGAGGATTAGAGTGCAACTGCGGTTGTAGACTCAAGATGTGTATAAGAGCATGGTGAACAGGACCATGGATCAGTGTGATAGAGCATGGTGAACAGGCCCATGGCTCCGTGTGATGGAGCATGAATACATTCATGGCTCAGGAGCACGGTGAATAGGCTCGTGGCTCAATGCATACTAGCGCCAAGACATGTACCAAGGTGGGTTAGAGGAAAGGGTGGCCTGCGGAGATGACCTTGTGACTGAGGTCACTTAAGCAAGAGACTGCGGTCCTGCTTCGGTTATCGTGCACTGACCACAAAGAGGGTAGAGGTTGTGGATTCTGGCTCTTCCATTGACCTTGTATGGCACCAGCTTTGGGTTTCACAACCGAAGGTTGGATTTGAGCGGTACAGCTCACTTCCTCAGGGCATAATAAATCATAATCCAGCCGTATAGTATATTTGCTTAGGACAAACACAGAACATTAGTTCAAGCCTTGTTTGTATAGTTGTCCTAGTTATATCTTGTAGCTAATTACATGTTCCTCATATGTTATGATAATATCTTATAAGACTTGTCTTGTCAATCATGTTCCATATATTATCTATTTATATGCCTCTTAGATATCCTGGTAAGATGTTATAGAGATAGTTCTGCTCAGTATGTTGCATATACGATCTGCTTATATCAGTTACCTACTTTATCTGTTCTATCTCTCCCGAGGTTTTATAGTTCAGAGGGGAGTTATGTTTCTCATTGGGACTGTGTGTCTCACCTTGTTGGTTTAAAACTTTTTTAGGTGGATGTGCTAGACGTAGTGGTGATCGTGGTGTTGTAGTTGAGAAGTAAGGATAATAGTATAAGGTAAGAAATGGATATGCTACTTTTGTGGTAGAGTCCTAGAGTCATCATCCATGTACACTCAGGTCCTTGGAGGTGTTTTGATAAGGTTTCACGATGTATAGTTGATATGGCTTTTTTATCCTGTTGATGACCTGGCTAGGTCTGTTATGTACATAAACATGTGGTGAACTCTTATGCTTATGGGACATCTAGATCCTATGAGTTGTGGACATGTATCAAGTTTATGTATATTTATATAACATGTTTCTTTACAGGATGTGGATCTGGTCGTAATAGTTCCTTCCTTATCTACTTTCCGCAATCAGTTTTAATTAACCCGTGTTTTTGGTAATATAAAGTTTATGATGGTTCTGCACATTTTCGCGTGGTGTTTTGCTATCTTTGTGATGGCGGGATGTCACAAGAAGGTTGGTATCAGAGCTCTAGGTTTGTTGAGTCTACAGGGATCTCGGACTAGGTTTGTGTCTGTTCTTGTGATTTTTCTAGATTTTCTTATAATGACTTCTGCCCCCAGCTGAAAATAAGGCTAAAATATGTCTAGAAATTATGAAGAACATGTTGTTGAGAGTAGTTTCGTTACATCAGTTGATGGAGAGAGTGTGCAAGCACATGAAGATCGGGTGCCTGAGGTCCCCCAGATCGACCCAGCCATTCTTGAGAATCATGCCTACTAGCACCTCATGGGACAGGTAATGGCAACGATGAACCTCATGGTGGAGAGATTACATGTGCCTCTACCAAGAGCACAGGTTCCCCGTGAGGAATCATCGGGTATTGGGAAGACCTTTCAACGGCTTCACCAAGTTGGAGCTTCAGATTATGCTGGAACGGCTGATCCAACTGATGCAGATCTGTGGCTTACAGGTCTTGAGAATGCCTTCCAGATCCTTGACATCCCCGAAGCAGACAAAGTCAAGCATTTTTTCTACCTTCTGAAAGGTAGTGTTGGCCACTGGTGGGTCATCGAGGAGGAGAAGCGACCCAGTGAGGTAATCTATTGGTACGTCTTCTGGCGGGAGTTTGTGAGTCGATACTTCCTGAAGACATATCTGGACGAGAAGATCAGTCAGTTTGAGCGTATGCACCAAGGATCTCTGAACATCACCGAGTATGAAGCCAAGTTTATGGAGCTGCTGAGGTTTTGTCCTCACATGGCGGCAACGAATGATGAGAGGATTAGACAGTTTGAGAAAGCTTTGAGTGTTGAGATGTCAACACATGCTGCTACTTTAGAGAACTGGGAGCGGTTTGCCACGTTTGTGGATTCTGTCCAAAGGATTGAACGGTCAGTCAAAGAGAAGAGAGATGCCATGTCCAAGAAAAGGCATGCTTAGTTTCAGAAATAGAGGTTTGACAGCCATAAGAAGTCGAGGCTTTCTGCACCTTCTGTGATGTAAGGTTCTAGTGCACCATCTCAGTGGTCACCAAGTAAAGGAAGAGGGCATAGTTATTCGCCATCCAGAGCCTATAGTACAGCTTCAGTAGCAGTGACAGGGCCATCTAGGCTGCAGTTAGAGGACAGGTCATGCTATCTTTGTGGGCAGACAGGGCATATGAAGTTGAATTTCCCAAGGAGAGATGTCAAAGTGATGCAACAACCGAGACAGAGTCAGCAAGGTTTAGATAGACAGTAGTTTAGTGGCGCTAGAGGGCGAGGACGTGGCCAAGCATCATAAGCTATATTGTCTGCTCAAGGAAACATAGGGCGTGGATGACATCAAGCAATGGCTTGATTCTATGCTATGAGTCAGTCTGAGGTGATAGTCAACCCGCGAGTCGTGGTAGGTATTTCATTCTAATTTGTCTTCTTCTTGCTTTGTATCTATTTCGGTTGACCCGGGTGCTACGCACTCTTTTATTGCTCATAGTATGTTTGATAGTTTTCTTATACATGTTAGTTGTAAGAAAGATAGCTTGTTGTTAGAAACCCCTCTTGATGGTTCCTCGATGCTTCGAGAGGTGTGTCCATCTTGTGTTCCGTCCTTTTTAGGACACAGCTTACAAGTGGATCTCATACCACTTAATATGCATGGATTCGATGTAATCCTTGGAATGGATACCTTAGAGAGGTATAAGGTTGTGTTGGATTGTGGTTCCAAGAAAGCGGTGTTCGTTGATGATGGTAAGAAGTGGATCTTCCATGGAGATAGGGAGATTCTTCCAATGTGTTTGGTATCAGCTATGGTGGCAGCGAAATTGTTGTAGCAAGGTTGTAGAGTGTTCTTGGCTCATGTTGTGGATACTTAGTCTAGAGGTATGAGTCATCAGGATGTGATAGTTATTAGAGAGTTTGAGGATGTGTTTCCCAAAGAGTTTCCCAGTGTTCCCCCACCTCGAGAGATTGACTTTGAGATCAATCTAGTGCCAGGGACACAACTAGTTGCTCAGACATCATACAGGATGGCTCCAGATGAGATGGCAGAGCTAAAGAAGAAATTACAGGAGTTGTTGGATAAAGGTTTCATCAGACCAAGCACATCGTCATGGGGTGCTCTAGTTATGTTCGTAAAGAAGAATGATGGATCGATGCGTCTATGCATAGATTACCGGCAGTTGAACAAAGTTATGATAAAAAACAAGTATCCTTTGCTGAGGATAGATGATCTGTTTGATCAATTGTGTGGCGCTACATTGTTCTCGAAGATCGATCTACGGTCTATATATCATCAGTTGAGGATCAAGGATGAGGACATACCAAAGTCGATGAGGTATGGTCACTTTGGGTTTGTAGTTATGTCGTTTGGGCTAACCAATGCACCTGTTGCTTTCATGGATCTGATGAATAGGGTGTTCTGACCGTTTTTAGATTAGTTTTTTGTGGTTTTCATAGATGACATCTTGATCTATAGTCAGGATAGTCAACAGCATGAACAACATCTTTGACAAGTGTTGACTCTCCTTCGCCAACACCAATTGTATGCCAAGTTTAGTAAGTGCAAGTCTGGTTGGAGGAAGTGACTTTTTTGGGTCATGTGATATCGGTGGAAGGAATCATAGTGGATCCCAAGAAGGTGGATTCAGTTGCAGAGTGGGAGCAACTGAAGACGTCGACTAAAGTTTGTAGTTTTCTGGGTTTAGCAGGATACTACCGGAGGTTTATAAATAACTTCAGTGTGATCGTGTTATCGTTGACGAAGTTGACCAGGAAAGATGCACCTTTTGTTTGGGATGATCATTGTCAGTGAGATTTTTAGAGCTTGAAGGAGAAGCTGACTAGTGCTCCAGTGTTGGTGCTTCCAGAGCCTGGGAAAGGCTATGTTGTTTTCTGTGATGCTTCAAAGAAAGGCTTAGGATGTGTACTGATACAGGAAAATCATGTGGTTTCTTTTGCTTTATGATAGCTTAAGAAACATGAGGAGAGCTATCTGACACATGATTTGGAGCTGGCAGCGGTGGTCCATGCATTAAAGATTTAGAGACACTATCTTTATGGGGAAGTGTGTCAGATCTTTACAGATCATAAGAACCTGAAGTATATTTTCTCACAGAGTGAGCTGAACATGTGACAGCATCGCTAGATGGAGATGATCAGTGATTATGATTGCACCATTAAGTATCATCCTGGTAAGGCAAACGTGGTAGATGATGCACTTAGTAGGAAGTCTTCTTCTCTTCCTATAAAGAAGGCACAGTTGAGTTCTTTGATATGCCATAGGCAGGATATGTTAGTCTCTTTGCGGCAGATGAATGTATAGTTGGAAGTCTCCTTGTTGGCAGGACTGGCACAGATGCAAGTGAAGCCTACGTTGAGGTAGCAGATCAAAGAAGCATAGTAGGCAGATGCTACAGTTCAGTTGATTAGGACAGATTTTGGCAACGAGAAGTGTGATGGCTTCCTTGAGTTCGAGGATGGACTAGTTTGTTATCATAATAGGATGATGGTTCCCGATGTTGATGATCTGAGGAAGTTAGTGCTCGAGGAAGCACACACATCGATGTATGATATGCATCCATGTGTCACCAAGATGTATCATAAACTGAAAGACCTGTATTGGTGGCATGGCTTGAAGAGAGAGGTGGTCGAGTTTGTGGCTAGGTGTGTGATATGCCAGCAGGTTAAGGCTGAGCATCAGAAGTCGGCAGATACGTTGCAACCCGTGTCGATATCGCAGTGGAAATGGGATCATGTAACCATGGATTTTGTAGTTGGTCTTCCGAGGACAGCAAGAAATCATGATTCCATTTGGGTGATAGTGGACAGATTAACGAAGTCTACCCATTTCATACCTGTAAAGATGACATATAGAGCAGAGAAGCTTGCTTAGGTGTATGTGGATGAGATAGTGCATTTGCACGGTGCCCACAACGATAGTCTCTAACCGAGGTCCTCAGTTCATGAGTCGTTTTTGGGAATAGTTGCACAGAGCGTTGGGAACACAGTTAAGGTTCAGTACAACTTTCCACCCACAGACAGATGGATAGTTTGAAATGACTATTTAGACTTTGGAGGATCTTCTCTGATCTTGTGTTTTACAGTTCCTAGGAAGTTGGGACATGCATCTCAGTTTGATAGAGTTCACCTACAACAACAGTTACCAACGGAGTATCGACATGGCACCTTATGAGGCTTTATATGGCAGGAAGTGCAGATCTCCTTTATGTTGGTATGAGTCTCGCGAGTATCAGCTTTTGGGTCCTAAGTTAGTACAACAGATAACAGAAAAGATCAAGGTGATACAGTAACAGTTGAAAGCGGCACAGGATAGACAGAAGTCGTATGCAGATAATCGTCGACGGCCTCTAGAGTTCCAGGTGGGAGATAAGGTGTATCTGAAGGTCTCTCCATGGAAAGGCGTGCTGAGGTTTGGCCGTTAAGGCAAATTGGCTCCCAGGTATATGGGGCCATATCTGATGATAGCACGTGTTGGAAAAGTGGCTTACAAGTTAGAGCTACCACCAGAGTTGCACAAGTTGCATCCAGTATTCCATGTCAGTATGCTGAAGAAAAGTCATCCAAGCACAGAGACAGTGATACATCCGGTTGAGGTTGAGCTTGATAAATATGTGACCTACGTGGAAGGTCCAGTGTTGATCCTTGACAGAAGAGTGAAGAAGATGAAGAGGAAGGACCTGGTTCTTGTGAAGGTTCTTTGGCATCATCGTGGCATTGAGGAAGCCACGTGGGAGCTTTAGGAAGAGATGAGGAGGAAGTATCCCTTGCTTTACTCTTTGGATTTCGGGGGTGAAATCCTTTTGTAGGGGTTTATGGCTTGTAAGGACCCTGACCTTCGTTTTGGGCTTACCCTATTTGCTTTGCCTAAACCTTGTGTTTAGGTGTTTGCTAATCACCTGAGTTGTTGTTATGGCTTGTTTGTGCTTTGTTGAGAGGTTGAGGTGCAACTTGCAAATTACCCAAGTTTTAGGGTTGGTGTGTACGTTTGTCACCTTGAGAGATGTCTTTCTCTCTCCTTGCATCCTCTAGAGCTGAGAGGATGGGTTGGGTGCCTTTCTTGAGTTGATTTGGGCCTCGTTTGAACTTGTTGAAGCTTAGGCTTGTTGTTGGGCTTTCTTGGGCCTTGTTTGAGCTTGGTGCCGCCTCCTTTCTAGGGTGTATTGCACAAGGGTGTATCGGGAAAGGGTGTATCGAGCAAGGGGTGATATCGGCCTAGGTGGTCCTTGTGACCCAGCTTTGTTTGTGTCACCCTTGGTGACACTTGTTTCTCTTTGCTAACAAGGTGGCATAGCTTGGACAAGTGGTGGTTTGGGTGAGCACATGTGGAGCAGCCCTCTAGTGGACGCCCACTTGACCCCCTTGTATATATACCCCCTCCTTTGCTAGCTTGTAACTCCTTTAGTTTCCTTAGTTTCTTCCCTTCTCTCTTGGTGGATGATATCCTTTGGTGGAGCTTGGAGGGCGACATACTTGGCAGCCATATCTCTAATCTTCTTCTTCCTCTAGTGGTGGCCAAAACCCTAGGTAGTGAGTATCTTTTTCTCTCTTTTTGGCACCTTCTCCTTCTTGGTTGTCTTTCGACCATGGTGGTTATGAGCTTCTCTTCTCTTCTTATGATGGCCGAAGGTGGTGCCTTAGTGCTTGGAGCTTGGAGCTTTTGAGCTTGAGGAGTGTGCCTAAGGCGGGTTACATAACTCCTAACCCTATCTATACTATCTCCTTTACATGTTGTTATGTTATCTTGATCGGCCATGTTATCTTTCTAGATATGTTTCTTGCTTTAATGGTCATGTTGTTGCCCTAGATGAACCATGGATCTTGTTGGCCAAACCTTGGATGTGGGTTCCTTGGGCAAAACCCCTCTCTCTTAGTTGTTGATATGTAAGCCTAGGGTCTCCTAATTCAATGGTGTGTGGTGGTGTGTTCTTGGGGCAAAACCCCTTTCTCTCTTTGGTCTTGAGAGGTGAGCTTAAGCTCTAGTTGTGTGGGAAAAACCCCTCTCGCCCTTAGTTTTTGAGAGGTCAGACTACACTCTAGTTGCTTGAGCAACACCCCTCTCTCACCATGGAATTGAAAGAGTGAGCCTTGGGTTGGGTGTTGACCTAGTTGTTGGTTGGTTGGCCGATATGGTGATGATCTACCTTGCTTCCCGATATGTGATAGAGGTTGGGCATGACCCCTTTCACTTAGTTGTTGAGAGGTGAGCCAACACTCTTGATCTTTTAGGGTTTTTGGTGGTTGTCTTGAGGTTGAAGATGAACAACCCGATAGGTGGTGTAACTTGATATCCCTTGATGCCCGATATCATTTTGTGGATAGGTGAAACCTGATATCCCTCTCCTAGGGTTGAGCTTGGACGATATGTTAGATGGGTGTCTTGTTGACCCCTTTGACCGTTATGAGTCTTTACCCTAGATGATGCCTTGCACGATATACTTGGTTGGTCGATATGTCTGATGGTCATTATCGGGATAGTAAGGTTACGTTGTGTTGGCTTTGTCCTTTGAGCGGTATCGACCTATCACATGGATATCCTGTTATGAGTGTTTTGCACCTTGTTGTCCCTTGCATGATATCAACGTCCCTGCTTGTATGTGTGCGTGGATGATATCGTCCTACCTTGTATCGTCCTCCCATGTATTGACCTGCTATGAGCAGTGTGCCAGTGTGTTAGCCTGTTATTGGCCTTAGGGCGTTATCAAGATGTGTTGGTTGGATGTTGCCCGATAGGGCGTTAGCTTGTTATGAGTGATAACCCGGGAAGGGTGTTAGCTGTTAACTATTATGTTGTTCTTGGGTGTTGCCTGATACTGATGTTATAAGAGTGTTGGGCATTATCAGGCCTGACCTTGAGTGTTAACCCGATATGGGTGTTAACCCGATATGGGTGTCAACCCGAGATACATGTTGACTGATATCCATGTTAGTCCTTTATGCAGTGTTAACCAAGACAGTGATGAACGTTACACCTTTGGTGAGGGTTGTCCCTTACCCAATATATCTATAGTGAGGGTTGTACTTTGTGTTCGGTTGGTAACCCTAATGTTTGATTGAAAAGTTATATATGATAATTTCATGCATAGATATGCTCATCCAATAGCATAATTATATCTCTCTTGATATATGCAATAAGTTCAAGATGTTCCTTGTATGAGTACAGTTGTACCTCTATGCTTATGCTAACCATGCAGGTACCGTTTGTATGATGAGGCCATGGTGATGGCATGACAATGATATGATATGGAACATCAAGGGTTATGATGAACCCAGTGATATATGATGGGTGTTACCTATGGAATGGCAATGTGTGCCTTGATGATGGGATTGAGTCCTTGTGATGTTGATCCTTAAGATGGATCTTGATGATTGGCAAGAGGCCAAGTGGTAACATGTAATGTTGGATCCTTGTGATGGATCAGGATGATATTGATGGTTTTGAGAATAAGAATGACAATGTAACACATGATAATGAGATCTATGTTGTTTACTTCTGTTTACATGTTACATAACTTGGTTGAATTTTGCAATCCACTTAAAATATGTTAATTAATTACAAATGAATCTTTCATGTAGTTTTCCCTGGCCATAGATCCATCATCGTCAGGAGCTAATGATGGTGAAACGGGTTCTCCTATGGGTTAACCCGGAGCGCATATTGTTGAATATGCGGGTTTTCTCCTAGCCAAAAATAGGAGGATTAGAGTGCAACTGTGGTTGTAGACTCAAGATGTGTATAAGAGCATGGTGAATAGGCCCATGGCTTAGCCTTAGTATGATAGAGCATGGTGAATAGGACCATGGCTCAGTGTGATGGAGCATGAATGCATTCATGGCTCAGGAGCACGGTGAACAGGCTCGTGGCTCAATGCATACTAGCGTCGAGACCTGTACCAAGGTGGGCTAGAGGAAAGGGTAGCCTGCGGAGCTGAACCTGTGACTGAGGTCACTTAAGCAAGAGACATTGGTCCTACTTTGGATATCGTGCACTGACCACGAAGAGGGTAGAGGTCGTAGATTCTTGCTCTTCCATTGACCTTGTATGGCACCGATTTTGGGTTTCACAACCGAAGGTTGGATTTGAGCGGTACAGCTCACTTCCTCAGGGCATAATAAATCGTAATCCAGTTGTATAGTATATTTTCTTAGGACAAACATGGAACATTGGTTGAGGCCTTGTTTGTATAGTTGTCCTAGTTATATCTTGCAGCTAATTACATGTTTCTCAGATGTTATGATAAGATCCTATAAGACTTTTCTTGTCAATTATGTTCCATATATTATCTATTTATATGCCTCTTAGATATCCTAGTAAGATGTTATAGAGATAGTTCTGCTCAGTATGTTGCATATACGATCTTCTTATATCAGTTACCTGCTTTATCTGTTCTATCTCTCCTGAGGTTTTATAGTTCGACGGGGAGTTATGTTTCTCGTTAGGACTGTGTGTCTCACCCCGTTGGTTTAAAACCTTTTTAAGTGGACGTGCTAGACGTGGTGGTGATCTTGGTGTTGCATCTGAGCAGTAAGGAGAATAGTAGTAGGCAAGAGATGGATATGCTACTTTTGTGGTTGTTTTGTAGTAGAGTCCTAGAGTCATCATCCTTGTACTCTCAGGTCCTTGGAGGTGTTTTGATGAGGTTTCACGATGTATAGTTGATATGGCTTTCTTATCCTATTGATGACCTGGCTAGGTCTATTATGTACATAAACAGGTGGTGAACTATTGTGCTTATGGGACAGCTAGATCCTATGAGTTGTGGACATGTATCAAGTTTATATATTTTTATATAACATGTTTCTTTGTAGGATGTGGATCTGGTAGTAATAGTTCCTTCCTTATCTACTTTCCGCAATCGGTTTTAATTAACCTGTGTTT
Organism: Alisma plantago-aquatica; assembly: GCA_963693085.1. Taxonomy (NCBI): domain Eukaryota; kingdom Viridiplantae; phylum Streptophyta; class Magnoliopsida; order Alismatales; family Alismataceae; genus Alisma; species Alisma plantago-aquatica. The sequence continues at coordinate 941,930,256 of OY856412.1, read as the reverse complement.
TTGGTAATATGATGTTTATGACGGTTCCACACATTTTTGCATGGTGTTTCACTATCTTTGTGATGACGGGATGTCACATGTATTAATTCCACAGTTTCACAACTTCTTGTTGTATTTATTTCATGACATTTTAAATCTCAAGACCAATCTTAAGGCTTTCCATCTGTTCCTATAAATACTAAGTAGTCATCGCCATACATGAGGCATGACCCCCTTCAGATTCAGGTCTCGCCTCTTCTCTTTTCTCTTACCACCCTGATTTTTTTAAGTTGTAATCTGATTTCTTCTTGTACAATTAGTGGCTAAACTTGATAACTTGAATTGGGAGTAGCCGTCAGGCCCTTCTAACCATATAGTATTTATATCTTCTATTTAATACATGTGTTCTTACACTTTTATTTTTATACTCCTATTTTAATGTATCACTTGTTTGATTAGTTACTTTTTGTGATGTTTGACCTGGATTAATTTTAGAGGGAAAGTTTAGTAAGATCTAGATTATGAATTAGTAATGAAATGTGAGAGTGAGTAGTTACTATAGCAAATCAAAGTCATATGTTTATCCTACATCTATTGGTTATCATCTCAATAGAGAGATACCTCTAGATATAAATCTACTTAGATATTGAGAGAAGGAAGGTGTAGATATCTTTTATGACTACTTACAAAATATGTCAAGAATATATATAAATTAGAAGAGAAGGTTTTGCATGGTTGAGGCTAGTCTGATTGGTGAAATTCAATCCAAATTCCCTTTTATTATCTTTGCTTAGTTTGATCTTTGATAGTTTCAATTTATTATTTTGAAGTAATTTAATTCATTTCTTAACTAGAATATCAACTTGACTCCTTTTGATTCGACCAAATGAAGCAAAGCCTTTCTATTCTTATTCTATCATTTTTCATTATCCATGTGTTTGACTTTGTATTACTACAATGGACTTGGTATTGAATTGTGAACGTCTCTTAAAGTTGGATATAAATTTGAAATTTGATATCTTTGAATAGGAAATCATGTTTACACTTCAACCCACCTTTAAGAGTGACCACTCCCCATCTCTCAAGTTGATGAGAAGCAAGACCATAACCATGATCTCACCCCTTACTTCCTATAAAACCCATCGTTGAACTCACCTTGATTGATACAAGTTGTTTCATGCTTTTGCACATGAAAATCAATCCTACCCCATCTCGATCACCCTTTCCAACCTCCTTCACCCTATAATTGTACGGTGAAAAGGTGTCTTCTTCTCTACCTTAGTAAAAACCAAGCACATTGAGTGTGCAAGACCTCCAAGAGGATAGACGACTTTTCCTTGACTCTCTATGAGCCCTCTCTCCCTTTTCCCTCTTGATTTGAGGCCTCCTCCACCATGACTATTGTCTGTGCTTGTACAAGGCACAAATAGAGGAGAAGGTATGAAAGTCATGTGATCTTGGTTTGACCTTAACTAAGACTGGATTAGACGTCTAGAGTTACTCGCACCCCTCCCTCTCTCCCATTGTCCTGGGTAGTAGAGGTAGCACTCCTCGTCTATTGATATAGTTAGTAGTCAACCGCCAAGAGCGATCCGACGACTTTTCCTTTTACAACTAAAGGTGCTTACAACCAATAAACAATTAAACAATCAAATCTTGGAAAAAATAACAGAAAATGACTTCTTGGTCCAAATATATCATATAGGTAGTTAAAATTGATGATAAAATCTAGATATTTGCAGGAATGGAATCTTCTCCATTTTCCATTATTATCTTGAATAACATTCTTTTAGTTATTTCAAAAGTAATTAGCAGTCTAATCTTGATTATCATGACTCTATGACCCAATATCTAGTAATATAAGTAACTCTAATCCCTTGTATCATATTTTAAAATCCAAAATTCAAATCTATCCCCTTTTGTAATGAAATTTAGGATACTTTAAAGTATGATGAAACGTGCAACTTAGGTTTAACTGCCTAATATGGATTGTTATGTGATAAGACATAGTTTTGATAACTTGATGTGAGTTGTATGCCCCTAAACTCTAGACATGGTAATGAAATCAAATATAAGACAACATTTGACTAACCATGTGATAATATGTTTTTCCTTGATGTAAAAAAAAGAGTATAATAAGGTGAATGATATGTTTAGGCTCCTATATGATGATTAGCATACATGAAGGCAAACCTTAATTATCAAATTCAAACCCTATATCTAACCAATCCAAAATCCTAAGACCCTTACTTAACATCAAAAATCCTAGTGAAGGACTTTTGAGAAGTTATTAACAACCTTAGTGTTGAATGTTGATTTTCAAACTGAATCTTGTTTGGACATAAGTCTTGAGTTGATTGGACATCATATTTCCTATGAATAAGGTATGGGGTTAATTATGAGTAGAAAATCTTAATTGTGCTTTGTTTTCAAAGATTACCCAAATTTACTCAAAGTTTATTAATTATGCAAATTGCCTTAGTTGATTTAATTCCTCCAATCAAAAATATTTGTGAGTATCACTTACATAGTTTAAATGATATATAAACTGAAAAATTAATTGCATAAGGGTGATTCAGGGAGATAACTACCCCTAAAATCTAAGAGATGGTCATTTAGAGAGTGACTACAGAACAATATGATAAGGTGGTAAGAGTCCATCGTTGGAACCATCACCATGGCATCTATTGTTGGGACAAATTCCATAAATCCATGGCTAGACCAAAGATTGCTACATCCAATGAGACAAAATGATTAAAGATTGCAAATCTAAACTAAAAAGTAAAAGTTCATTATGTCCCAATACTTGAAATTTAACTATTATATATGTTGTTAATATTACATGCACACATTTTTGGTTGCACTCATGTACACATCATATTTTTTGCTGACTCACATTCTATTTGTTGTTAAATAGGCTAGTTGCATATCTATAGAGTGAAAACATGGAGTCCATTAGGGATAATTCACAAAGCATAAAGCTAACACTACTTGGAGGATCATAAAGTTTATTCTCAATTTTTCCTTTTTGAATAGTTATACATTTTCCCTTTTCTAGAAAAGTATGTTACTCCGTGGAGGATATCTCATCTTCCATACTCTAGTCAATGATACTTTTTTTTTGAGATTTTTAATTGTCATAAGTTTTTTGTTATAATCTGGATCATAGAAATATTGGATAATAACCCTTGCTTGTCTGGTCCACCATTGATGTGGTTAACTAGAGGAGGGGGTTGTTGCAGTCACTAACTGGTTAAGATATATGCATATGAATCTGGTCAATTGATTGTCATATTTACTATTCTTATTTTCATGCGTTGTAACACCAATATATACCTATACGGAGTGAGTCCAAATAGATCAACATAAGGTCTTAGGCTACTAGGACCATTAAGGCCACTAACTACTTGATGTGCATGAGAAGTAATATGAATCGCAAAGGTTAGTTACATACATAAATAAAATTCTAGTCTCAGATCATGGGTACTCAGTAGTGAGTTGACTGTAAAACCATGTTCAATGACATTATACACCTAATTCCTTGATGTACGAGTTCACAAAAGAATGTATTATGGCATCACATACCCTATTATAGGTGGACAACTAATCATTGAGTTATGGGAAACCATACTTCCTCATACTCTACACTCTATTCCTTATTTTCACTATTTTTTTACAACATCTATCTTTCAAGTGAGGCCCCAAAACCCCACATATAACCATTTATACAAATCCAAGACTCTTCTTATGTCCATCTAGACTACTACAAGAGAGCCCATTCCACTACTATGTAGGTCTTATATACGACCTATGGTGGCAAGGACATTCGATAACCTAGTTTAAGGGTTTCTTATCATTCCGTAAATCCATTTATATAAAATAATTCTTATTAATATCGCTTACGTATTGATTTTTGGTTTATCAATGTTATATATCATCAATATATGTAAGAAGGAGTCACTTTCATAATCGGATAATGAATCAATCAACGTCATTTCAATTTTGTTTCATTTATCTCATCTCGTAATCTAAAACATTTTCACTGGCCCACCTACCCTAATTAGTACTTTATTATCAAGTACTTGTTCTATCTATAATGAATGGGAATTGCTAATCTGACTATAAAATCCATGTCATTCAATACTTCATTTCACTAATGATCTCATTTCACCATGCATTCAATATAATATTAGATATAGGAAAAGGTTATTCTATATCTCTTGATTTCACTAGAATTTCACTAGTTGTAAGTAACTCCAAGTTATCATCAAGTCATTAAAGTAAAAGAATGAACAACATACCTAGATTATTTGAATACTTTCTTTTGGATTGAATTATGGATAACATCCATTATTTACGTTCAAGGCTATTTTCAATTAAAATGATGCATTAAACTATATAATATGTTATGAGAAGACATTATTTAATATTCAAAAGATCCGTCTATTTTTAGTTATTTATTTAAACAAAGTCATATGTATTGTCTATACAAGAATCAACCTTTTAGGGTTGAAATTAGATTCCAACATCCATTTTTATGTTTTCTTAATTATTTCATTTAACATTTCCAATCATTGTTGATTTCTCCCATCTCTAATTCACTTCCATACTTTAGATATCAATACATCCATTTTATTGGTAATGGGCAGTCCCTCCCACTTAGGTTTATTCTCTTGAGGTAAAGATAAATTGACCTAATCGGTAAGAATTGTCAAATACCAAAGAGATGTAGGTATTGAGATTTTGTTACTTTGTAATTTTTCCCTCGTTGATTTATTTAAGGCATTTTGATTTAATTCCTCACATTTAATTCAAAGTTGACAAACACACCCAAATTAAAAATATGAGATAGAATGTTAAATTAGCTCATATAGATCAAAAAATTTAATTATTTATAATAGGTCAACTCAAGCCCCCTTTACTTCTGCCTATATGACCTTACATCCTTCATTTATCATGTGAAATTTGTTCATTCTTTATCAAAATCCTTTTAAATATAAGGAAGTATTATGTTAGATATATTTGTAATAACTTTATTAAAAAGGAATATTTAAAAGGTTTATGTCATATAATTTGGACAAGTCTTAAGGAATTAGTCTTTTATTGTTCTAAAAAGGATTAGTATGTTATTATATAATTCTTAGGTAAGGATTTTGTTTTAAGTAAGATTATCAACTTTTAGCACTAAATTGGGAGATATAGGAAATATAGGGTCAAGAAATCATAGTAAATGTTTACATGTTCTATTAAGGTAAGTAAATTCATACATTAATATTTCTTGTTGTCTACATATATATTATAGGTTCAATCTTGGCTTGGACAAGTACCATGTTCTATATGGTTTTACAATTTCCTTTTATAAATATAGTTAGGACACAATAAAATGCCTTCTTAACAAAACCTTTAACCACATACACTCAGCTAAATTTGTTGCACATGACATTAAAATCATCAATCAAGTTCACTTGGCCTTGATCAAAATATTTATAACTATTATAACCCACCAATAATAAATGGCCTTTGACCCATTAGTCTTACTAATTATACATAAAAGATTGTGTGATAGTTCTGAGCTCCGGGATGAAGCCTCGCATGGGTTATATTATAAGTACATAACAAACATCATTCTTGTAAGGGTGTAAAATATATTATGCATACATAATGGCCAATGAGATGATGCACTCATGCCACCAAATTAACACCCCAATCCATACCCTTAAACTTGATTTTGGGAAGGCATTTGATAATTAAAATTGGAATATCCTTCTATGTATGAAAGGTATAAAATTTGTAGAAAAAATATCTATTAGATATATAATTGTGTAAGTATGAATCACTTCTCGATATTTACTTGGATCCCCATTCAGATATTTCAATAGAATAAATGGGGTTAGTAGGGGGACACCCAATCCCCTTAATGTTTGTGATTTTTTCATCTATTATGGCCTCTATATTAGATTTGTTGTTATAAACAACATTTTGGACAAATCAATGACCTAAAATATAGGCATATTATTCAATTTGTTTATGACACAATTATCTTTATCAATATGAATGGTTCAAACTTCATCAACAATTATGGAATGTAGGCATGTCTAACATCTATTTGAATGAAATATTAACTTCCACAAATCTACTATTTTTGACAACATGATAGATTTTGTAGTATGATATATGAGGCATTTCTATTAACTTTTGTGGGGCTACTGCTATTAGCTATGTGAATGTCATCCCATTTCTAGCAACCTATAATAAAATATATCACTACTAGACTCACTTTTTTGGAAAATGAAGAGCCATAGTAAGGAAGGATGTCTACCTCTTATTAATTATACTTTCATGGATATTCCATCATACTTCATGAATGCATACCCATGCCTATCAATATTTGGGAATATTATTGATTAGGTGAAAAGGGACTATATTGGCTAGCAATATGGATGCCAAGAGGGTATATCTGGTTAAATGGAAGATTTTATGTAATCCTCATCATTTAAGCTAGATGAGCATTACCAACCTTAGATTGCATCTAACTACTGCATGGTTTAATAAAATTACAACCTTTATGTTATAAATTGTACTTGTACATGGATACATGATGTGAATGAGAAATACATAAGATCATACATCCTTGGGATCTGGGTAAAATTAATAATCAATATTCATACTTTTGGCAGTATCTCCTAAAAGGTTAAAAACTTATAGAAGATACCATCAAATCACCTCTAAATTTGTGGCTCTACATTAGCTTTTGGTTTAATTGTTGGTCTTCCTTAGCCCGCTTACAAGAATACAAACCTAACATATACATACCTTGTAGAACCAGATCCATAAACTGTGATGACACATTTAACATGTTATCATAACACAGAGACAATGTCCTAAACATCTCATTGCTTCCACAAGTCTGATAGATTAAACCTCCCTTATGATTGACGACCTTTCATGACCATATAGATTGTAGAAATTCATTGGCATTGGGTTAGCATGATAGTGTAAATAAAGATACATCCTTGGCACATTTTACATAATGGAATTTTTTTTGTCATTTTTTGTCTGCCAAAAGTTGACATCCTTATATGAATTATTGGACATAATAAACTTCTTTTGGGTGAGAACCGAGATAAAAGGGGGTTTGGGATCTTCTATATGTTGTTTAGTCAAAAATGTTGTAATGATATACAGTACACTTGCTATCATTGTCCCTTTTCTATGAATATTTGGGCTCATTACTATAGTGACAACTATTCGGGTGTCGTAAGATGTCATAGTTTAAACTTTGTCTAATAAAGAGGCTTGCCTTGATCAACTACTCACGTGTCATTGGAATTTGCTTTCCGCTTGCATATTTGAGAAATCTGGATAGAAGGGATCACAGACTCTTTGAAAACTCTTCACATCATCATACTAGAAGTATTTTGGATATATATACTACCCTCTCCTACCAATTAAAAGAAAATTTAGGTGATGCCTCCTCTACTCCCAAAGAAAAGTCCCCTCTAGATTCTTCACCATTGTATAAGATGATACGATGATGAACACAATAGAGCATGTCACCTTTGTGACGAGGATCTTAATAATCATCTAATAAAGACTAGATGGATTCATGACTCAGAGATACTATGATCCCTCTTTGCTGATGGCCCTATGATATGATATCACCCTCATAGTTTGACGCTATGGTTCTCCTTTTCTTACGATAGTGTGGGTCCTTTTCGGGATCCCACCCCCAATTTTGAAGAAAAAAGCACCAATATTTGCTTATGGATGTGGGTTGTAATTAATGGGGGAGTCCTCCCATCTGGGCACTCTTTGGTGACTCTTCATTTTGAACTTCTACTCTTTATGTGTCGAGACCACATGTGGTGATCTCAAGGATTGTTGGGTGGTAACCTTTTATAACAGACTACGTGTTAGCATCTTTATTCTATCATACATGAATACAGTTTGCAATTATTTGTAAAAAAAAGTATAGTGGCATTTTCCTTATGCTTCTTCAAATTGGAACATACGAGGTTCTCTTTCAAATAAATGCTAAAGAATTCTTGATGGAGAATAAACATGTAATGTGTAACAAACATGATTTGTGACACTGGAAGATGAAAGAGCATCTTTAATATTTTATAAAATGGTATGTCTCTCTCTTATCCTCTAACATGCAACCACAGTGACTAGCCTTCTTTTGCATAGGCAGTTGTTATTGGAGCTTATTGCAAATAAAAGAAGGATTATACATGGTCTCATGAAGTAGACTAAAGCTCAAATACATAGGATGATTTGTAAACCAACTCATGGTGTCAATATCTCAATAGGGAAGCCCTGGTTGGCTAAGCCCGTTGTTTGGTGGTGATCATGCTAGCTACCTCTCAAAATGCCAGGCTTGACCCAGAAAAAAAAAAAACCTCAAGGAAGATTTCTAATCATAGGCAAGATGAAGGCTTGCAGCATGTAGCTAAATATTTCTAATGTTTCTCCACATGTATAGAGGAAATTAAGCATATCTTTCTCTTGGGTAAGGTTTCTAGATTGTTTTGGTATCGGTTTGAAAATATGATTGACCGAAATTGTTACATTGGCAGAACCCATCATGGAGATGTCATGAAGAATTGTCGGGGTCATACGAGCAAACATGTACAATTGGATCCTTTTTAAAATGTGTTGTGATCTCATGAGAAAAGATGTTCTAGCATGTGTTAAGGCCAATGAGAAGAAAACTTAATGGGATTCCCTTTGGTCTGTTTGGAGGAAGTTGGAAACCATCAGGTCTAAAGAGTTCAAACATATGTTCTGTCATACCTTTTACATTGTACATACGAGATGCTCTATGGTCTTTATGGAGAAAGTTGTAGTTATTTCGTAGGCTATTCAAGAGTAGAAATAAGTTGTATCACTTGTTGAATCAAGGCTTATCCAGAAATGATATCTTGTAATTTATGGTTAAGGTCATGAAACTATAAAGATAAATTTCTTCCATAAGTTTCTGGGTATGCCACCTCCATTAAAAGAATTTCAAATTGTGTTTGCAAAAGTTTCTTGGTCTTTTTTGTGTATACGCAACATGATGGATGTGGAAGGTGTACACTTCTCATTAGTCTGTGTTGTAGGTGGTACACTGTTACTCCCGGGCCCTCATTTCTAATGTCAGCACGCTCGAGGTAGACGTGATGAATACCCCCCTTCTCTATATCTTTGGTCGTCATGGAGAAAATTGGAAGTTATTTATGTGGCTATTCAAGAGTAGAAATAAATTTAGCGATTGTTGAGTTAGGGTTAATTTGATGACGGGGTAATTCATAATTATGGTGGAATTAATGAGTATAAATGAATTAATCTCTTTCATATATTTCTGGGTATGCCACGGTCCATTTACAAAATCTTCTGTTTGTTTTTGCATAGGTTTCTATATCCTATTTTTGTATAGAAAACATAATGAATGTGAAAGGTCGTACAATGCTCATTTTTATGTGGCGTAGGTGGTACACCACTGCTTTGTGACCCCCACCTCTAATTTGCCACGGTCGAGGCAGGGGTAACGTATACATCATTCATCCCCCGCAAAACCTTTGGTATACATGCAGAAATTGGAAGCTATTTAGGACTTAAGAGGTTATTCAAGAGTACAGTTCAGTTTTCGTTCTCATTAAACCAATGCTAATTTGGTGACAGACAGGATGACTTGTAACTAATTATAGATTTTCTGAACCTAAAGGGACTTATTTTTTGGATATGTCTGTGGGTATCCCACTACCCAGTAAAAGAATCTTCATATTGTATCTGTAAGGGTTTCTTTATCCCATTTGCGTATGAAATCATAGTGATTGTGGATGGGTTGTACTTCTCATGTATCTAGTGTTATAAGTGGTACACTGTCACCTGGCATGTGTAGGTTTTGGCACGCTCTTTGAGGAAAGGAATGACTTAATCTCTCTTCTAACTCAAAAAAATGGTACGCTGCCACTCCCCAACCCTAGCTTTTGATGCCAACACACTTGAGGCAGGCATGATGAACATCCCTCCGCCACCAATAACCTAATAAGAAAATCTAAATGTGGGTGGCCTTTCATTAAAAAATGTAGGTATATAAATAGTTGGAGTAATTAGGGACGATATGAATTTCTAATTTGTTCAACACCTTGCCAACGATCCACCTATTTAAGACAAACCGTAAGCCCTTGTTACCAGGCGAGGTGTTGTCTTTTTATGGGATGTAGGCAGGTTTCATCCTAGATTAGCTAGTGTTAGTGTTTGGTAGCATCTGAAAAGATCTACAAGACTCGTTAGTCATATTTCAATCCTCAATTTAGAACCAGTATGGTCTTGCTCCAATTATTATTTTGGTTTAGATCAAGTTCCTATGTTAACAATATATAGACATTGATGTGACATGTCATACTTGGAACTTGATTGGATTCCCAAACAACATCCAAACACCGATCCAATCCAATCCAAATAGGCCATCGATTGATATGGATAAGTGGTAAATGGCCATTTGATAATTGTCATTATCGCTAAACTTGGGTGGGCGGGTGTCTTTGATGCTATTCTGATTATCTTCTGTTTAACGTGGTTTCTCAAAGTTTGATGCCCAAAATGCAACAAGTGCATATGAAAAGTAAGCATCATAGCTGACTTTCTGCCTACATAAGGTATTGCAAACATCCAAGAGATGACTGTAAGGGGCCGTTTGCCCCCTACTTCTAAAATTCTGGTATTTGTATTTAAAAGGGAAACGTAGGTTAATGACTGACAACTCCGGTGTTTGTGTTGGTATATCTGTCAATGAATACGTGAGATTTAAAATCAGGTCGTGTGCAACAGTACCGCAAAATGCCATTTTGAGCCCAGCATCACTGTTTCTGCATGATCCGATGCTCCTAGGGAATTGATTTCTCATCTGAACCCAGGTGCCGGTAAACTTTTCGTTCCGTCACACATACAAATACCTGTATTTGAAAAATAGGGACCGAACGACCCCAAATAGCGTGCATTTGTGGCTCTCCACCCCTCTCCAATATCCTATATGCCCATCCCTTTCCCTTCTCACTCCCCCCATGGCCAGCCAAAGGCCTATCGACAACAATACTTCAACAGTAGTACTGAATGTGTATGCAACATGCAAAACATATCAGATTCAATCTTTCAGAGTAAATTTGCCAAAGATATTCAAGATAGGCAGCTCTGTGCAAGAAATTCACAGAAACGCTTATACAGGGTCATCAAAATTCAAAACCATGCCCCCAAACCTTGGATTCCAACTCTTTGACTATGAAAATTTAGGGATTGCAAGATTCAAGTGTGGATTGTCCCCATCCATTGTGAGGTTGAGGTATGATATACATATATAAACCAGATAAGGAAAATCATTGTGTCTGACCAAGAACCCTCTTTCCTGTCATGCATATTAGTTCTGCATCTAGGGATAATTCTTAGGGCACTCTAAGAAGACATGGGTCTATTTTTCAACTAATATGCGTTTTGTGATGAATATGAATGCATTTTATTTTTTTCAAAGGGGTGTTTGTCGATGTAGTGCTTGACCAGTCTGTCAAACCGTGGCAAGTCGTGTCTAGGACTAATTGCATTTATATCAAGGCGACTAATTTAGGACTAATTGTTTGCACTTATTTCATTAGGAACAAAACACTTCACCTAGAATTCTGCGTAAATAAGAAAATTACAATAACATGATTCCTTACATATTTAGAATTATTTAAAGAACCACATCATGTTGGAATTATAAACAAGCATCGATATCAAACTTTTACATCAAAAATCATTTCAAATTGGAATCCAGACAATGTTCTATTTAGTATAACAATTCCAAATTCAAACATGTATTAATACTTAATTCTCTTAATAAAATCATTAGCAATCCGTCCCTATAATTATGTTCAATTTTTGGATCACATGAATATCTAATATCCAGTTTTGTATGACAAATATATAGCATAGGATCAGATGGATTTGTAGATTTAATTATTGTTTTGCTTGTATTATGTATCAGAAATCAGATCAAATTTTTTTCCTTTCATATTGGAGTCTTATTCAAATTTTATCAGCCACCATTCATTTCATCGGGGGGGGGGGGGGGGGGGGGGGGGGGGGGGGGCATAACACCAAGTGAAGTAAAATACTCCATATACATCCCCGAGCCAAAGGATATTGGAATGGCCCATCTAGTTCCCGTCTCAACACAGTTTCTGCAGGTTCTCTGTATAGCAACCATACAAGACTCAGCAGAGAGTACCTGCAATCATATTCACTACTCAAACTCAAGAACCCCATTTTTTATTAGCAATACTTGCGCCATGACCAAAACCAACAGATATATACCCGATCCGAACCTCCTTTAGCCAACATCAATTCTCAAACAACCCATTCAGGATAATCCTCCAGCTCGTTTGTGGTGGTCATTTATCAACTCAACAAACAGGTCAATCTAAAAGGTGATTAGGCCATGGAAACGTGTGCAAACAAACACATCACAAAAGCATAGAATCAAGCACGTGCTGCACCATCTGCCGTTAACTTTGTCAGTACTTTGAATGCCGTCTATTTTTGAAGCAGCTTGTAGGAGGGCATGTCTTCCAACCGCTGAATGTCTTCCAAAAGTAGTTCCCTTTCTAACTGCCGACGTGTGGATTTCATCACCGACTTGCAAATCAGTAAGAGCAGAAAATGTGAGGTTGGGGTGAGTAACAACCACAAATCCGACTAGATAAGATGAAGACATAAATGATGCCCTACATTGAAGTCCATATATGAAGCACGCATTGTCAACCATTGATGATCCATTAGCTTGAATGTTATACAGTAGAAAAGGTCAAAAGCCCTCTCGTTCTCTGCAAGTACCATTATCCAGAAACCCGAGTGAGCAAGGACCCACCACTAGTAACATGTTATAGCTAATACAGCTACAATCTTATTTTGAAATAAATCAATATTGATAGCAGCACATAGGCCGGTGGCAAAAGCACAGAAAGCTTCTCCACAAGCACAGACCACTCACGAAAATTACTTTTTATGGGCAGCACATTGAAGAGGCCCAGAAAATAATAGAAGAATGCAACTGCACTAAGCTACTACGCTATTTTGGTAACATTAGATATCACAAAATACTATCAATAAAGATATCATAAAGTAAATATTAATTTTGTTAGCATTTTGGTCAGTTTTGTAACACCAGAGAAGTCAATTTGAAGGACTTTAATCTGGCAGGGTTGATTAATTTCCTTCCCTTGTCGCTTCTGACACTAGGGCGAACCTCCCACCGTTCTGTTGCAGCTCTCCCTGCAGCTACTGTTATGTTCAGTACTATAATTTCCAGTTTGCCAGCAAGACAGCTATTCATATTCCCACCTTTATCAATCCATACAAAGTCTCTCCATCACGTTCTAGGATCCACCCTTCATGCCATAACTCTTCCATTCAAACCCCATTTTTTTCTAAAGAGGCTACTTAGTTGAATTTGAGTAGATATGGCGCCCTCTAATTCATGTCCCCCTATATTAAATAGGAAAGCCACCTCATTTTTTGGAAAAAAACCGTATCATAAAAAGTTCTCAAGAATCACTAGGAGACTCCTGATAACTGCTGGGATAAAAAAGCACAAAGCGGGAAGGAGCTGCTGGGATCCTCATAACTGCTTAAGGTCAAGCAAGAAAAAGCAGACAAACTCAAATAAAGGTATATTTTAATATTGTATTAAAAACTTTGAGCAAACTATTAATCTTTAAATAATCGGCAAGATAGCTTGCAAACGCATGTACGCACAAGTGTGTATAGTATTATATTCGTATCATGTATCTGAAATACCTATATTGCAGTATGTCATATACCGTGTTACAATACAATATGACGCGGTAAAGCCTAGGCGTGCATGTGTAATGCAAAGTCATAGAAATAATACTCTATAATATCCATATACTGTAAATCCAAACATTTAGTGGTTAAGCATGTCTTCAGTATACATCACAGATCTTCACAGCAGATCATTTAGGTTTAAACTTTTAACTGGTACATGTATAAGTCTAGCATCTGATGCATCAGATGGTTCAACAATTTTGTAATATACTGAAGAATAACATTGATCATTTATACATAAATCCAGTATATCGAACAATTTAAACCAGAATCCGATATAGAAGAAAGACAGGAAGATGAAGTGTCATGCCTACTATTTGGAATCTACAAACCCCGCATGCTTGAATGTTTTTTAGCAAACCAGAGAATGAGGCGGATCACAAGAAGCAAACTAAGTGTGTTTGGATGTTGTTTTTCAACAAAACAGAGATGAAAGGCAATTAACATCCGACGAAATAAACCAAGTGGCAATAAAAGAGGGGCCCTGACAACGATTGAAAATTTCCCAAAATTGTTCAAATTTCCATGAGATTTTCTAGTTCCAAAGGTGGCGACATGTGCAATGGCTCGTAAGTCAACAAGCTGGTAATTCTATGGAAATTCCAATGAGTCGACAAAACCGGCCAAACCAATACTTCTTCAATAGTTTAAAAATCACCAAAATTTGCAACTTGCAGAACCTAGTCATTGTGGGGTTAAATTTCTTCTAATTTGACAATTATATGTGAATTAGGGGTCATTTAAATGCTGCACCAAACCAAATAAGTGAAATAAAACCCATCGAATTGATTACAGTTTGAATTACTTATAATTGATCCTTAAGTTTACTAAATTACTTTCACTCCAATTACACCCTACCAAACAGGCCCTAAGATCAAACATTAAATCATATCATGAATACCATAAATATGTAATCGGACCTACAATTTACGTATACACTGGGATTTGAAATGAGCTGAGTCAAACGGCCTGTTATTGTATTTAGTAATAGCCAAAACATAACATAACTCAGAGTTATAGCATCTATTCAAACTGTTGGTGTTTCCATTTTAAGAGGACATTTCCAAAATTATAGTTGGTTATCTGTATTTTTTAAAAGTAAACAAAACGCTACCCTAAAAGTTAATGTAGGATTCCCATAAATGCATTGATTTTTCACTATTCTTTACTATTGAAATTTTCATCTTGATCAGAGACCCATAACAAAGCTGATTGGAAAAGAATGATCCATGTAGCCGACCCCAACATGGTTGGGATTGAGGCTTAGATGATGATAATTTATATTACTGAAAATTTCATCGACATATTGGGTTTCCCGTTGAAATGTTCATGAATTTCTATTTCTATGGGTGGCAAAATGGTTTAAAATCGTCATGTTGAATCCTTGGCACCGAATGGTGATTGCCTAAGCCATAAGGCCCAAATTAGTCAAGTGGGGCATTGAGTGTTTAACCAGTCACCTGGCATACTACATAATTAAGTTATCCTTTTACTATAGCCGCATTGAAGACAAAAACTGTTTAGAAAAACCATACTGAATTCCATATGTATAGTAGCATCGGGTGGTTCAACTATTCCATAATCCCAAGGTACATCAGCATCCTTGGAAGTTAAAATGACTCAAAAGATAACTCTAACATAGCAGCATTATGTGGTTAGATAAAGACTGTCCGCTAAAACAGATGCAGGCACTAAAATCACAAAACTTTTAGGCTCTCAGTTGTCAAAATTTCCAAACAGGTCTACAGGTCCACTTTTGGAGCATGATGCAAAGCTGTCAAATGTGATCCTGAATGAAGGCATTAGGACGGCATCAAACTTTTAGGCCCCTACTTGACATCTACCATTCAGAAAGAGGCACTTTATCACCATTTATGGTTATTCTAGAGTCGGATATATAAAAGGCTGTCATGTGTAGAGAAGTTTGTAACTTTATAATCCTCAACTGTAGATGCTTTCTATATCACAAATTTGCACCATTTATCTAGGACGTCGAATTTAAAACCTATGGTCAATATTGCAACAACCAGGTCTACAGACTCACTTAAATGTGAACCTGTTGTGAGAATTGTTGCCAACATATTTCTGGGATACATGAATGGAATATGTAAGAACTTTCTGTAGTAAGTACCTAGTTTTGTCACATCCATCACATGTTTCAGAAGGATTGAGTTATATAAGACTGGACCAGCCTGTCTGATTATAAGCATAGTCACAGCATTTTTCATATTTTGAAAACTTTGGGCATTAGATTACACAATAATTTTTAAAAAGTATGCACCTTATTCCCATTTTTTTCACAACTTCTGGACTTCTCCCACATTTTTACAACTTACGGAGTTTTCCCACATTTGGTTTAACATCACGTATTTGCGTGTGTGTATGTTTGCGTCCATCGCCGTGTCTATTCCTCCATTTATAGAAATACATTTTGTCATGTGTCTGCGTCCATGCCATGTCCCTTGTTTGCGTTCATGCTACCAAGACCTCAACAAAACACTTCACTCTACAGGGTTCCTCATTTTACAATCTTTCCCACTACAATCATAACGGACACATTACATGAGTGTATTACAAATATTATATTATTCACAAGTTGCCCAATGATGTATCACAAAGAATGATCAGGTCAGATTTTTATTCTATTTTAGCACAATAATCAATTTTGTTTGCATAGGAGTTCCGTTCAAATTTGAAAGTTGAGTCAAGTTTGAGCAGGTAGTATAAATATCAGATAATATTTGCTTTCATAGTAGATTCAGTCATGGCTACTATATGATTCACTTTTCCAATATAATATAAAAGAGGTGAAATGGGTACATTCTCCAGATTACATATATTCAAAAGTTGCCCAATGATATATTTCAAGGGACAATCCAATGAGGGTTTTATTCTATATTTAACACAATAATTTGTTTTTCTCCTGTAGGAGATTGAATCTAATCAGGAAGTTGACTCAAGTTGAGGCAGGTGGTATGACTATTAAAACCGATTTTGGCTTTCATGTAAACTCACTAACTCTTTTACATGTTACAAAACTATTTTACTTGGTACTTGCCTCAGATTTTGCAGATATAAATCTGCACTAGAGAAAAGTATTTGAGGATGTGCACTTGACACCTAAGCCTCACGAATCCAGATTCCAAGCAATCTTGGTCACCAACAAGTTGAAAGTTTTGCGCTCAACATGGTTGTTAGAACATTGTTCTGGAAGTGTGCTTTCCCTATTTGTTTGCATTTTTCAAATTAGATTACTATATATTTTCTAATTTGAGGAGATTATCCATGTATTAATGATGCCGTACACCCTAACAATGTATCTGTAACCTTTAAATGTGTACGAAAAACATGCTAGAAAACTCTACACTTCTAAAAATTGTTCTCCAAAATGAACACCCCACCCAATTGAGTCTTAGGGAGTTAAACACGTATTGACTCCAAGGTGCGTGAGGATCTGTCATTATACCTTGAGAAGTGGAAAGAATTGCAATCCCCATTCCACCTAAAATCTTAGGAATTCGTTGATAGTTAGAATAGAGTCGTAGACCGGGTCGACTGATACGTTTTAAAATAGTTTTATGTATACCTCACAATAGATGGTAATTTTCCTTTGGAATACAAAACTGTGAGGTCGAAGTTTTACTACAACAAAACTTGGTACCAAGTATTTTAAGACCTTCATATATATATATATATATATATATATATATATATATATATATATATCATCATCATCAAAGCCTCAGTCCCAACTATGTTGGAGTCAGCTACATGGATCCTTCGTTTCCATTCCACTCTATCATGGATCATATTCTGGTCAACATGTAGATATTCAAAATTTCTCTTTATAAGCTTTTCCCATGTTAATTTAGGCCTTCCTCTTCTTCTAATAATTGTGCTTGACTCAATAGCATTACTTCGTATAGGCGCATTAGTTGATCTGCTTTGCACATGTCCATACCATTTGAGTCGGCCCACGCGTATATATATATACATATATATATATATATATATATATATATAGAGAGAGAGAGAGAGAGCGAGTCAGGCTAGAATACACTCGAGTGTACAGATCGCACGGATACACTCAAGTGTGTTTGCATATCAAGACTATTTTTTGCAAGATGTAAACCATTGATCTTCATTGTCATACTATAATTAGGCTACATAAAAATTTTGAGCTCATTTGGATGAGTGTATGTCACTCATCCGAGGGCAACAAAATCGACGCACGAAACAAATTTGAAATGCATAATTGTTGCGGTCTTCATAACATGACCTATAAATGTCCAAATGGGCTCAAATTTTATATATGAGCTATTCACATGATGTTTAAGAAGATCAACGGATTAGATTTTTCAAAAAAATATTGCATCATGGAAAACTACTTGAGTGTATTCTGCTCTGGATACACTCGAGTGTATTCTAGCCTGACTCTCTCTCTCTCTCTCTCTCTCTCTCTCTCTCTCTCTCTCTCTCTCTCTCTCTCTCTCTCTATATATATATATATATATATATATATATATATATATATATACACACATTTTGTGCAACCGCCCTTCCGATCTGATAGAAAAGTATCCCATGATCCTGAACTATGTCAAGAATGCATATGTATCCACGATTCTAAATTAACTGATAAGGGGTTTATCAAATCGGTCTATTTTCGTATACATAGTTAGCACTTTCGTCATAGTTATCAGCATATTCAATTTTAATTTTTGAAATTCGTTCTTGACATAATTCAATTCTAATCTATTCTATGGATCTATTGAAAAAAGAGGGGACATTTTTAATTCGTTTTAATGTAATTAGTTTGAATTGTTATCCATGGGTTTGCCTTGGTATCGATGGATTTGCCGGATTCACTATCGTAAAAGAAGTCTTTTTTTCTTAATTATTAAGAAATTTTTAAGGAAAAAAAGAATATATATATATATAACGACCTTTTCTTGTCTTCCCACACATCCATCTCAGCATGCATACGCATTTCAACAAATATAATATATATAGCGATCTTTTCTTGTCTTTCTACACATCCATCTCAGCATACGCATTTCAGCAACTATAATATATATACATATATATATAGAGAGAGAGAGAGAGGCTAGAATACACTCGAGTGTATTCGGAGCAAAATACACTCAAGTAGTTTTTCATGATGCAATATTTTTTTCAAAAATCTAATCTGTTGATCTTCTTAAACATGTTGTGAATAGCTCATACGCAAAATTTGAGCACATTTGGACATTTATAGGTCATGTTATAAAAACCGCAAAAATTATGCATTTCAAATTAGTTTCGCGCGTCGATTTTGTTGCCCTTGGATGAGTGACTTACACTCATCCAAATGGGCTCAAAATTTGTATGTAACCTAGTTATAGTATGACGGTGAAGATCAATGGTTTACATTTTGCAAAAAATAGTCTTGATATGCAAACACACTTGAGTGTATTCGTACGATCTGTACACTCAAGTGTATTCTAGCCTGACTCTATATAAATCTATATATAGAGAGAGAGTCAGGCTAGAATACACTCGAGTGTACAGATCACACCGTACACCCCAATGGTCTTTGCCTATCTAGACCATATTTTTCTAAAATGTAATCCATTGATCTTCATGGTTACAATAATAATAGATGACATACAAAA
Organism: Alisma plantago-aquatica; assembly: GCA_963693085.1. Taxonomy (NCBI): domain Eukaryota; kingdom Viridiplantae; phylum Streptophyta; class Magnoliopsida; order Alismatales; family Alismataceae; genus Alisma; species Alisma plantago-aquatica. The sequence goes on along the minus strand of OY856412.1, from coordinate 941,910,760 downwards.
TTTGAACTCATTTGGATGAGTGTAAGTCACTCATCCAAGGACAACAAAATCGACGCACAAAACTAATTTGAAATACATTATTATTGCCTCCTTTAGATGCACGACCTATAAGTGTCCAAATGAGCTAAAATTTATTATATAGTATGTTCTTATGATAATTAAGAAGATCAACGGTTTAGATTTTTCAATAATTTACTGCATCTTCAAAAATGACTGAGGTGTACGGTGCCTCCGGTACACTCGAGTGTACACTAGCCTGGCTCTCTCTCTCTCTCTCTCTCTCTCTCTCTCTCTCTCTCTCTCTCTATATATATATATATATATATATATATATAGCGATCTTTTCTTGTCTTCCTACACATCCATCTCAGTATACGCATTTCAGCAACTATATATATATATATATATATATATATATATATATATCAAGCCGGGTCACTATAAATATATACATATATATAATTAAACAAATATATTTTGCCATCTAACGAAAAACTAATTTTGGACACGGTAGAATTGTTCAACTTTTAAGGGGCTATAGGCAAAAGGACTATAGCACCATCCTTGCATCAGTTCTGTGTCTGCAAATGTGACATTCTTAAGTATTCCACATTAAGAACTAGCCAAAAATAACTAAATCTTTGGCAGTTCATCCTGTTCGACAAGCATCTACCAAGTAGCCATTCACTTGTCTTACAAGACTATAGGTCTAGGGAATTGAACATAGACATTAAGCAACAAAGACACGAGTATATGACGACCAACTAGCCTTCTTTTTCGTCTATATATTTTGATCCACAGTCCCTCCCAAACCATTAACTAGCTCTAATTGCTCTAAGTAATGAAAAGAACATTACGTTTATGCTTTATATATAGTCTTCCTATATTGTAGACCCCAACATTGTTGAGATTGAGGCTTAAACGATTATGGTACGTCATATGGTCTACCCTTAATTGAAGATTAGATCGTCCTGGATGTTTTACCATGGTTGGAGAGATGAAAGTCCCAGAAGAAACAGTAATCATATATTTTTCCATCTTCCTTTTGGGAAGTCAGCCCTTCGAAGCAAGTGGATCTAAACTATTAAATATGATACCCATGGTTTTATCACCCGAATAGGGTCAGACAGGAGGCAAAAGATACATACAAATGTATGGCTAAATTGTTGAGAGATATTTTTGAACAACTGCCAAGATCACATCTGTTTGTATCTGATTTTCTTTACTTGGTCTATGCGTCAACTTGAAATCAAGATCGTATTCTCTCTAATGGCTTAAAATAAGTTAACAGTATGGAATGACCATCTGGTTCATTACTAAATGGGGATTCGAGGCAGTTTGCAAAGTCAAGGAATATGGACTTAAACAATCAACTCGCGCTTGGTTTTGGAAGATTACTATAGCAGTTATTACTATTCATAAAAAGAGACCAACCAAATATAGGACAATATGAGTTTATTTTAAGGCCCTTATAGTCATCATAACTAGCATTGAATATACAGGATAAAATCGCAAATTTTATGTGAAACTGGCGATTTTTTATTCTATTTCTACATAATGATTGAGGTGATCATATGTTCTTGTTTATCTATATTGACAGTGCTGTCACAACATGTAAGACAGAGATGGCATTCAAAACCTGAAGTGATTCTTGCATAACTATTATCACCATAGGAGCAAGCTAAAACAAGACAGCACTTCACCACATGAAAGACAGAGATGGCATTCAAAAGCTGAAGTGATTCTTGCATAATCATCTTCACCCATAGGAGCAAGCTAAGACATTTCCTTGCAAATAAGTGCCAAATTCATCCCACAACGTAATCTATTCTTTAGAATAATGCCCGTGATCAGTAGATCAATGGAATGAAGGTGGACAAGATATTTGTCAACCGAGTTTAGTTTGAACAAGCTACCACATTCATATAGTTTGGGACTTTTCCAATCCTATGTGACCAAGCCAAACTAAACTGAAACATTCCCCACAAGACCATCAATAATTAAGATTGCAACTTCTTACCCTAAACTAGTTCAGTCAACTAATAAGTCAGTTTCAGAATTCACATATGGAAAATATAAACAAATAATTTAGAAATAACAGTTTAAGAGGTGACAACAGTACAATCCTGTTGTCGGGTTAGAAAAAAGTTGTTTCACAGATTTAAGTTTTGACAGATATAGGGTAAGGTACAGCGTTTATGGAATGCAATAACTCTTAAGACAAGTATATAATTCTGATCAGCAGTCCATATATACAAAAACGCCCTATCAAGTAACAATACTTCAGGTTTCATATCCATTGCATCCTTGGCCAACTTGTAAGTAAGATGTGAAACTGTTGCCTATCCTAACATACATTTGACATACCTGAAAGTAGCTTTAAGAACATTGCTCCTGCCATAGTTCTTGGCTTCACTGCAAGGTAAAGTACGATAAGTCGTAATGTTGAAGTCCTACGATACTTGATTGAGTCGAATTTTTAGATTTTTAGTCAGAAGATAAAATTGATTTTTCGCATCAAGTAATATCTGCTAGTCCAACAAATGCTTTCACTATCTTACAGTATACCAAAAGTTATGTGAAGAAATTAACACTAAAAAACACCTGATTGCAGATCTAGCATCTGTATCAGCATAAACGTAATGTTCACACCAGCTACAGCAAAGGGGTACTCCAGCATTGCACGATCACCTTCCTCTTTATGGAGTAGGCTCTTGAAAGATTTCTGTCACAAGAGTAGATCTATGGTTTAGGAAGAAAAGGGTCTACACTTTAAATGGAAGTGCATTATATTCACTGTGCATTAAATAATCAAGGCATTCAGCAAAAAAAAAAAATCAAGGCATGATTCATATGCCAAGGTCAGCTTAAAGTTGCATGAAGAAAGACTGCACTCTTGTAATGCTTAACTTTTTACAAATGGAAGAAGTGCATAAGTGATAAAATGATCAAAGATGGACCCATGTAAGACAAGTATACACTGGTGCGAAAGCAGTTCAATCTTTAAAATACATGACTATTGGTAACGGAAAAAGAATGCATACAGAAAAGTTTGTCGCAAAGAACAGCAAGTTCTCCAATGATATGAAACCGCCACCCCTGAAAAACCGTTAAGAACCTTTTATAATGCAACAATTTAGTAATATGCAATAAGTGCAAAACAGCTGGTGTACTGAAATCAGATTTCAAGAACAAAAATTCACCTGAAATCTGTAGAAGGGTCTTTCCCTTGCCAACCCATTTCTTTCCACTGCTCTGATATCAAACCACGGAGTTCTACACCAGGAAAAGATGCCTTCCACAAGGCCCGCAGGGCTTCCTGCAGAAGTTAACAAGGACTCGGATTTACACACTTGAGAGAAATAGGTTCACAGCTGAAGATGCATATTTGTTTCAGCTTTTTCTCATGACTCTATTATACCTGGTGCTCAACCTTTGTGCTGTCATAGGAAACTGCAATACGGGCTTGTAACCTTAGCAAGCATTCTTCCTGATCACAAATCAAATCAGATATTAGATTCTGCATCTGCTGGACTCTATTACTGAAACAAGAATGTTGTGAATGCATTAAGGCATATATTTTCCAACAACATTATGTTTTGCCATCATAGATGAAGAATGAAGAGCATTGCCTGAGAAGGTGTGAGGTCAAATGAAAGGCGTGAATCACTATCTCGTCTCTGCACACACACACAAGACAGGCCTTTTCCAATCCATGCACCAGATCCATTGACAACCTCAGCTGCTAGAGAAAAATTCATGAACGTCTTGAGCAGAATAACAGATATGGAATCAGGAAAAGGGCAGCGATGGATACTTTCAACTCAGAATGGCAAACAGAGGCATTATATATGATGTCAGTGTTCCATATGCATTAAGCAGCCATGTATCAGCAACAACAGAATTATAGCGAAATGTCAGAAAAAGTCTTCCAACTTTATATTCAGATGATAAGTGGGCCCAGATAAACTAAAGGAGCCAACAGTGACATCAAACAACCGATCATTTTGAAGCAATGATTCGTTCAGAACCGCGTAAGACTGAGATGAATAAAAGTAAAAGCTCTTCCTGCATTTGGTATTCACAATAAAGTTATAACTAATGCTACAGGATTCCCAATGTAGCAAATTTTCAGAACATCTGACCTATAAATGTGCCCCCTTATCCAGCACATAACTACTGCACGTATTATAAAAACGTTTTGTTTGGCTGCAGGAGATACAGTTCACAAGAAAGAGGGAGGAGAAAAAAGCAGGAACTGTAGTTCTTCAGTCACAAGACAAGAAACAACAGGGCCTGCTTCAACTGCACGCCCTGGCAACTTTACATGATGCCTCTATCCATGCAATTATAGCTGCCTAAATATGAGACCGGAAACACTGACAGTGAAAGCGAAACGGAAGGTTCTGCTTCAGATCCAGATAAAGAAAATCGTGGACCACCAAGGTTAATGACACTGGAAGCAACAGTGACATCAAAGCAGATTCGTTCATATACACGGCCAAAGAAAAAGAACAGACATCATTCTTAGTCTATACGCTTCTTCCAGTGCCAATGGAGCCACAACGGAAAGGAACAGTAGCACAGATCCCTGTCCTTATGTTTATAATTTGCCGGTGGCAGATCAAGCGGTCGCACAATATGCACTGGGCGGTGCAGTAACATTGGGCACGGCAGACGGTCAGTGAGCGATGACAAATACAAATTGAAACTCAATACGAAGACTTTAAAAGAAAATCCATGTCATACGTTGTGTCAGGAGCTTGCTGGAAGAACCGGAAGTAAATGTGTAGGGAAAGTATGTAACACGAACCAGAAGGTGAGTGCCAAGCACTGCCCCCTTGATCCAGACCTTGCGAAAGCCTCCTGACCGCCACGAACGAGCTCCCGTTCTCCTCCATCGTATAATAGAGATTCCTCTTTAGGCCGCTTCCGGCTATCTCAGCTTCTCAAAGCAATCCCGCATTTCGCACCTCACCGCCACCAAACGCGGCTCCTGGGATGAGAATCAACAGAAAAACAGAAGAGGGGGGGAGACAAGGAAAGAAAACAAACAACCAGTAAGATCCCCACGAGTTCCACGCAATCCGAAGCGTCACAAATACCGAAACAGAAATTGAGTGGCAAATCCCAAGCTGGCACGTAAAGGAGTAATGGAGCTCGAACCTAGGTTCCTTCCCGGCGCATCGTCAGAAACCACCCCCGCCCTGAGCAATCCCAGGCCAAGAAATGCAACCGCGCTCCCGGCAACCGCCGATCTCGGAGAAGGAATGCAAGAGAGACAGCGGCCGCCGGGTGTCTCCGACACAAGAAAGCAAACCACCGACACTGGCCTCGCCTCTATCTACCTCCGGGATCCACCAGCAGCCGGATGTGGCTGCCACGGCGGAGAGATAGAGAAAAGGAAAGGATGGGGAGGTGTGCACCTCGAGAAGAGAGTGGACAACCCGCTCCCGAGCCAAGCGGGAGGAAGGGAGCGGTTGTGTATGTATTGTGCAGGAGAAAAGGAGCGAATTCAAGGGGACCTAGGGTTTTTGATTCGGGGGAGTAACGGCGAGGGAGCTGCCCGCTGATGGTGGTGGTCCGAGATCGGTAACAGGCGCGGGAAGCCGGCCGTGACAACCTCCTCTCCTCTCCCTCCTACTTTTCTCCCTATAATACTTTCTCTCTCTTCCCTTCCCCCCCTACCGCTGTCCACTGCCTGTCTCCCTCTCGTTTTCATATGATTTTTTTAATTCAAACCCCTGCAACGAAGTAATTTAAAATTGGCACATATACGACGGATATTTTAAATCAAATGATCCCGACAAGTGTGTGAAATCAGAGACATTAAGGGCTAGTTTGGTTGGGTGTATTAGGGTGCAGTTGTGTGAGTTGGCAATGTAAAAATGTGCATTAAACACGCACTTTGTCATCCGGCTACACCCTACCAAACAGGCCCTAATTATAGTGCCCAAATGCATTTAATGGTGGGTCTCACTCAAATATCCGAAGCGGGCGTTGCAACAAATTTCAACGGTCCATCCAAAAAATCAATGTTGTTGACTAAGCTCACGCGAGGCAGTTCGCTTATGAGTCCTTTCAAATAATGATTTCACTATGCCAAAAAAATACTATATTCAGGCTTATGCAAGTAAAAGCAGCATTCTACTGCAAAAATTAGCATTTGATGACACATCAGTCATCTTGAACAATAAAAATGCTTATGTAAATATAGAAATTCAATTCTGGAGCAAGTCCCAGTTGCGAACCTCTCCATGTATCGTCTTCTATGGAAAGAACCTTATAAAATATAGCATCGTTTAGCTATTAAAATGACTACGAATCGAAAAGAACGTCCGTATGCCAAAAGGTTGAATGTTGTCAACCAACGGGTAAACTAACCGAGACTAACAATAACCAATGAATGACAAGGCTTTGTGGACTAGTGATGTCGTGAATGATGCTGGTAACTTGAAATGTGAGGAGAAATGTGTTCTTTAGAAAGAAAAAAAATCGAGGAAGTGAAAGGATAGATCGACTATGATGTTTTAGCGTGACCTCTTAGCTTACATTTTTGCGATTTGCAACCATGTATTAAATTGATACCTGATGTGAAAGGCTCATCGTTGATGAAGACTAATTTGGTGAGCGGAAGCCTTTGTGGAGCAAGGGTTGCAACTTAAATGATACTTTGTGTAGCCCTCAAACTAAATCATCTTCATGTCTAGAATCCATCTTGTACATGCTTTTCGTAGTGGAAAAAGTCGTAAAAGAGAAATATTAATATGAAGAGAGAGAAAAAAAATAGTTAATGGTTTCCTTATAATAAAATTAGTGCATGTCAATAGAATGCTTATTATGTGAATTACCATTTGGAGTAAGAAGATCAATAGAAAATATGAATCTGTAACACCTTTGACATGGGTTATGAAGTAACCCTGGATGTTTTGCCTAAGTAAGATAATTAGAACCTTGTCTTTATCTTTTGAAAAGTAAGGAGAGCTCAAGTTTTAAGTTTGAGCCTGTTCGAAGGTTGTTTGTGTTATATATGATAGTTTTGGTGTAAATTACAATTCATCCAAAATATGGGTTGATGTACAATTTACCATATCTAGAGTGTATCTTCTCTCTCTTAGCATCATTTTGAGGAAAGAGAAAGGAGGGGTTGCCTTGTTTGAGTCTTGGTTGAATGATAGCACTCTTAGTGGTGAAAAAGCCAAAGAGTGTTGAGCAACTTGAACCCTAGATGGGGTTGTGTCGAGTTATGAAGTATATATGGGAGTGCATATTGGCTTGTAAGCCATAGAGGATGTTAGAAGTTGTTCCTATCTTTGCTTGTAATCTTAGAGATTTAAGATAATCTTGATGCTTGTCATGTTTTTGTTAGTAATATCTTGTGCTTTATATTAAATTTGGTAACCTTAAATACTTATTTGGGTAATTCATGATCATGACTTAAGCAAACTATAAAGATCTGAGTTGGGGTTAATATAGCATTAACCCATACATGTGTGCAAGAAGAGAGTTAATAATATTGAAGAAAATAACTAATAAATGATTTTTATTTGATAATATTATCAAAATAATATTGTAGGATTGTAGATAATTTAATTATGAAACCAACAAAAAAATAATAAACTAAATCGGAGTTAAAATGAGAGAGTTATGTCCTTTTTAGTAAACATATACACAGCACCGCGACCGCGGTCTACACTGCAACCCATGACGCTGCATCGACATCGCGAGCGACGCTGCGTCGACACCACATGTAACACCCCTCCCTAGGGTTTCTTACGTAACCACTGGAAGCACAGCCTAATCCCCAACATTATCCATAATGTGGGGTACTTGGCATATTTGGGAGGAAATGTCACATACATGATCTCATATCAAGAAACAAATAACACTTGGCATTATTGAAACATAGATTCATACATAAGTTCTTGGAATAAAAGTTGCATCAGGTTTCCAAAGATATACTAAACATAAACTAGATAATGATAAGATCTACATAGATGGACGTCCCACAAGGCAACAACTCCTTGGATCTCTGGGTCCTTGGTACTCTCAAGATGTTTCCTTCTCCTTGGCTCCAACTCCCGCGGACATCTCGTCCCCAGCCATGCAAAGGAAAACAAATATCGTAAGTAAGCGACATTGGCATATTATAAGACATAAAAATAAATATACAAGTGACTTAACATAATCATGAACATGCATTAACATTAATCGTTTCTTGATGTCTTTTACATAAAGAAATTGACTAGAAGAATATGCTCCTCTCTTAATGCCCCATAAGGAGCCCATAATGCTCAGAAAGCCCATAATTGCTCGGAAAGCCCATAATGCTCGGAAAGCCCATAACAAGGTGCATATAAATCTAAATCAATTTCTATTATTCATGATCTTGCTTAAACTTAGCTTATCTTCTTAATATCCTAAACTTAATCTTAATTGGGATTTCTCCCTCTTGAACATGGTTGGGATTTCTCCCCATGACCATAATGGGATTTCTCCCTCTTAAGCATGATTGGGAAACTTATTCCCTCTTAATCTTAATTTCTTGTATCTTAATCATAAACCATAATCTTAATGGGATTTCTAGTCTTCGACTTAGATTATAACAATCAACATCCAATAATCATATATCTTGAGGAAAACATGTACTTTTCAAGACTTCAACATAAAAATGCATAATATATCATAATCATTCAAGAATTCAAATTTACTATGCCAAAGGCATGGCCTGCTTACCTTGAACTAAATCACCTAAGTCAAACTTGGTTTGACTGATTGGATCCTCTTAAATCACCTGAAATTAACATATCATCCTTCATCATACAAATCAAACCCTAATTTGTGTCATATAGTTATTGAGATGTGAAAGCAGTAAAATCAGTCGATAAAAACCAGAAAATCAGATTCCTCATCAAAAATCCTTTCCAAAACATATTTTTTTGTATTTTTTTGATAATCAGATGATTTACTACGAATTTCTAAAGAATAAACCAATAGCAAATCGAGAAAAAGCCACGTGTAAATGTATATATCCCAATCCAGGAAAAAGGGCCCGCATCTGACTTGGCCCAATTAGGCTCAGCCAAATCGGCAATGGGACTTGCCTCAGCGATCAAAGAAAAGGGCTGTGAAAACCCAAAACTACCCTCGGGGGTGAAGATACGATAAAAAGGCTGACAAGGGTACCCAGGTCATTTCATGACCTGGATTGCTCCTCGCCTCCTCAACTCGAGCCATGGCTCCAGCAACTAGCAGGGCAACTGGATGCCGATCCAGGATCATGGCACACCACCCCCTCAAGGGGAAACTGAGGTTTCCATTAACCTCCTGCCACACAGCCGAAGCCGACGATCTTTGGTACAGGTCCGGAGGTAGCCAGAGTGCTCTCGTGCCCAGGGAACAGAGAAACCGAGCGAGAAACAGGGGCGACGGTGGTAGTCCAAAGCTGGTAGACGCATGCTCGAAAAGGCGAGACGATGGTCGGAAGGAGTTCGTGGAGGGATGGCGGAGCCACATCTGGTGTTTCTATGGTCGAAGAACCACTAGGGTGGCCAGGAGCTTGGGCGCCGGCGAGGGCCTTGCGGAGGTCCTATAGGGTACAACAGCTGAGGGCTTGGCGAGGTAAACCGATGATCGGGAAACATCAAGCAGGTGTGTAGGATGCTCACTGTAGAAGCAATCGAGCCGAGATGACTGGAGGAAGCCGGGCAAACTCAAGGTCGTCGGAAAATGAAGGTCGAGCAGGTTGGGGCTGCTGACGGAGCTGGGGGAGAAATTGAAGGCGTAGAAGTTGGAGGTGAGGGGCTACGAAACTTCTGGGATGGTTAGGAGGACCTGGGGTGCGCTGAAGTAGCCGCCGTACTAGGGTGGTCGAGAGGCAGCGGGAGCCCTAGTTTGGGTGTTTCTTGTATAGGTCAAGGGAGAGGGTGAGCGAGGGCTCGCAGTGTTCGGATTGATCTCACCGTTTCATCGGTGAAAGAATCGGGAGGAATGGTGGCTTGTGGAGTGAGAACAAGGTTGGAGGAAAACATCCAGTGAAAACGGTCGTAGCTTGCGAGAGAACGGAGGAAGAAGACAGCAGGCGTGCCGTTGGATTCAGATCCAACGGTCCCAAACGTGCGCGCAAATAAAACGGACTGATCAACCCGCTTAACAGTAGAAATCGAATAATTGTGACAATTATCACATTGAATGATACTCAAAGAACCATATAAAACGTATTATTATCATTTGGAGGGCCATTTGAATTCCAAATGAGTTCAGATTTCACCCATATGTTAATGACGTGCACTAAAACATAATTAATCAATTAATTTCGTCTTTTAACCCACCATCACTCCTAATTAAACAAAACACATTCAAATCTTTCCCAATTTAATTGGGGGTCAAACAAGGTCATAATGGGTTCAAATTTGAACCATAGGTACATTAGAGTGTCTAGAACATTCCTGTGGAGTTAGATTTCGTACTTGTACCAATTTAGGCCTAAAAATAGCAAAACCTTCATGTATGCTTAAATGACCACAATTAATGCAAATAAAGCCATTAGTTCTTCAAATAAGAATTGAAAAACATAAAAACGTGCCCTAAATATTATTTCCTTTCATTTAAAAAGATGGTGGCTATTAAGAAAAATAATTAAACCAGTAAATCCCTAATTATCATAAGAGAGAGAAAAATTGGACATAAAACACTTATTCTCATTTTTCTTCAACAAAAAGGGCATAGATATACATGAAGACATTTTCTTTAAATAAAACAAGTATAATAGAGCAATTGGACATAATAAATGATTTTGTAAAACTAATTATGGGAAAATTGCATTTAAGTCCTCAACAATTATCTAAATTAGGAAAGAGCATGCAAGGAATAAAATAATTTGGAAAATTGCATAACAAGATTGGGATGTTACAATACTACCCACCTTAAATAAATTTAGTCCTTAAAATTTTCTAGGGTTTCTACCCACATTAAGGGTTTTCACATAAACTTGCAAATTTTCCATACAAATTTTATTACAAACAAAGCATTATGAATCAACATAAATTACTTAACTACCCTTACTAAGTCTCATACTTACTCCTTAACATTACACCTAACTCATTATACTTAGGGAATCTATCTCTCACTTATCATGGCTACATCTTCATAGTTGACTAACCTTAGGTCATATATCCTTCATCTCTTTATATGTGGTGATCAAGCACATATTTTAGAAATGTTGGATCTTTTTATGCTACATCTCACCAACTTATGTGCAAATGTGTCCCATACCACACATACAATTATGAAGGTAAGACAGATAAAAAGTCACATTAAATGGCATTTTCCTCAAATCTCAATTGGGTGGACCTTACCATTGAGACAAGGAGAAACATGTCATCATCTAGGGTTTGGTTTCAACTACCTACGCATGCTAACATGTACTGCTCTACTGAGGTGAGGGCTCTAGTCATCTTTAGGGTTCTCTAGACATACTAGGATACATAATCATGTTTTCTACTTCTATTTCTTCATCCTAGGGTGACTTGCATGAATCTTTATTGTTGCCTTAGTGGCCATCTATTCCTTGCTCTGATACCATTAATGTAACACCCCTCCCTAGGGTTTTTTACGTAACCAGTGGAAGCACAGCCTAATCCCCAACATTATCCATAATGTGGGGTACTTGGCATATTTGGGAGGAAATGTCACATACATGATCTCATATCAAGAAACAAATAACACTTGGCATTATTGAAACATAGATTCATACATAAGTTCTTGGAATAAAAGCTACATCTGGTTTCCAAAGATATACTAAACAAAAACTAGATAATGATAGTATCTCCATAGATGGACGTCCCACGAGGCAACAACTCCTTGGATCTCTGGGTCCTTGGTACTCTCAAGATGTTTCCTTCTCCTTGGCTCCAACTCCTGCGGACATCTCGTCCCCAGCCATGCAAAGGAAAACAAACATCGTAAGTAAGCGGCATTGGCATATCATAAGACATAAAAATAAATATACAAGTGACTTAACATAATCATGAACATGCATTAACATTTATCGTTTCTTGATGTCTTTTACATAAAGAAATTGACTAGAAGAATATGCTCCTCTCTTAATGCCCCATAAGGAGCCCATAATGCTCGGAAAGCCCATAATTGCTCGGAAAGCCCATAATGCTCGGAAAGCCCATAACAAGGTGCATATAAATCTAAATCAATTTCTATTATTCATGATCTTGCTTAAACTTAGCTTATCTTCTTAATATCCTAAACTTAATCTTAATTGGGATTTCTCCCTCTTGAGCATGGTTGGGATTTCTCCCCATGACCATAATGGGATTTCTCCCTCTTAAGCATGATTGGGAAACTTATTCCCTCTTAATCTTAATTTCTTGTATCTTAATCATAAACCATAATCTTAATGGGATTTCTAGTCTTAGACTTAGATTATAACAATCAACATCCAATAATCATATATCTTGAGGAAAACATGTACTTTTCAAGACTTCAACATAAAAATGCATAATATATCATAATCATTCAAGAATTCAAATTTACTATGCCAAAGGCATGGCCTGCTTACCTTGAACTAAATCACCTAAGTCAAACTTGGTTTGACTGATTGGATCCTCTTAAATCACCTGAAATTAACATATCATCCTTCATCATACAAATCAAACCCTAATTTGTGTCATATAGTTATTGAGATGTGAAAGTAGTAAAATCAGTCGATAAAAACTAGAAAATCGGATTCCTCATCGAAAATCCTTTCCAAAACATATTTTTTCGTATTTTTCTGATAATCAGACGATTTACTACGAATTTCTAAAGAATAAACCAATAACAAATCGAGAAAAAGCCACATGTAAATGTATATATCCCAATCCAGGAAAAAGGGCCCGCATCTGACTTGGCCCAATTAGGCTCAGCCAAATCGGTAATGGGACTTGCCTCAGCGATCAAAGAAAAGGGCTGTGAAAACCCAAAACTACCCTCGGGGGTGAAGATACGATAAAAAGGCTGACAAGGGTACCCAGGTCATTTCATGACCTGGATTGCTCCTCGCCTCCTCAACTCGAGCCATGGCTCCAGCAGCTAGTAGGGCAACTGGATGCCGATCGAAGATCATGGCACACCACCCCCTCAAGGGGAAACTGAGGTTTCCATTAACCTCCTGCCACACAGCCGAAGCCGACGATCTTTGGTACAACGGAGGTAGCCAGAGTGCTCTCGTGCCCAGGGAACAGAGAAACCGAGCGAGAAACAGGGGCGACGGTGGTAGTCCAAAGCCGGTAGACGCATGCTCGAAAAGGTGGGACGATGGTCGGAAGGAGTTCGTGGAGGGATGGCGGAGCCACATCCGGTGTTTCTGTGGTCGAAGAACCACTAGGGTGGCCAGGAGCTTGGGCGCCGGCGAGGGCCTTGCGGAGGTCCTATAGGGTACAGCAGCTGAGGGCTTGGCGAGGTAAACCGATGATCGGGAAACATCAAGCAGGTGTGTAGGATGCTCACTGTAGAAGCAATCAAGCCGAGATGACTGGAGGAAGCCGGGCAAACTCAAGGTCGCCAGAAAATGAAGGTCGAGCAGGTTGGGGCTGCTGACAGAGCTGGGGGAGAAATTGAAGGCGTAGAAGTTGGAGGTGAGGGGCTACGAAACTTCTGGGATGGTTAGGAGGACCTGGGGTGCGCTGAAGTAGCCGCCGTACTAGGGTGGTCGAGAGGCAGCGGGAGCCCTAGTTTGGGCATTTCTTGTATAGGTCAAGGGAGAGGGTGAGCGAGGGCTCGCAGTGTTCGGATTGATCTCACCGTTTCATCGGTGAAAGAATCTGGAGGAATAGTGGCTTGTGGAGTGAGAACAAGGTTGGAGGAAAACAGCCAGTGAAAACGGTCGTAGCTTGCGAGAGAACGGAGGAAGAAGACAGTAGGCGTGCCGTTGGATTCAGATCCAACGGTCCCAAACGTGCGCGCAAATAAAACGGACTGATCAACCCACTTAACAGTAGAAATCAAATAATTGTGACAATTATCACATTGAATGATACTCAAAGAACCTTATAAAACGTATTATTATCATTTGGAGGGCCATTTGAATTCCAAATGAGTTCAAATTTCACCCATAGGTTAATGACGTGCACTAAAACATAATTAATCAATTAATTTCGTCTTTTAACCCACCATCACTCCTAATTAAACAAAACACATTCAAATCTTTCCCAATTTAATTGGGGGTCAAACAAGGTCATAATGGGTTCAAATTTGAACCATAGGTACATTAGAGTGTCTAGAACATTCGTGTGGAGTTAGATTTCGTACTTGTACCAATTTAGGCCTAAAAATAGCAAAACCTTCATGTATGCTTAAATGACCACAATTAATGCAAATAAAGCCATTAGTTCTTCAAATAAGAATTGAAAAACATAAAAACGTGCCCTAAATATTATTTCCTTTCATTTAACAAGATGGTGGCTATTAAGAAAAATAATTAAACCAGTAAATCCCTAATTATCATAAGAGAGAGAAAAATTGGACATAAAACACTTATTCTCATTTTTCTTCAACAAAAAGGGCATAGATATACATGAAGACATTTTCTTTAAATAAAACAAGTATAATGGAGCAATTGGACATAATAAATGATTTTGCAAAACTAATTATGGGAAAATTGCATTTAAGTCCTCAATAATTATCTAAATTAGGAAAGAGCATGCAAGGAATAAAATAATTTGGAAAATTGCATAACAAGATTGGGATGTTACACCACAACCCACGACGCTGCATCGACACCGCGACCCGTGACGTTGTGTCGACACCGCGACCACGGTCTACACCGCCCAGGATAGCAAATAGTAGAACAATCTTATCTCGAGCTATGCTTATCTATTTTCAACGAAACGAAGTGCGTTAGAACCGCGATTCAATCCTCTATCATCCTAGACATCTTTCTCGATGAGAGGGAAATTTGGAAGGCAATTTCTAGGGTAATTTTTGAGAAAGAGCGTGAATAATGGCGGAAATCAAAAGGGGTTGTTATAGATTCGACTTGGTAAGTAGGTTTAACTCTTGATTCTTTCTTTTCTTCATTTTTCCTTGCTCGAGATCCCTAATCTAGCAATTTTGAGGTTTGGCTTGAACCCCAATCTTATCTTCTACCTACAACAGATCCTCTTTAGGACCGAGAACCACATTAAAGGGTTGTTTTGAACGAGATCTTGAGGTTTAAAACTTGATCCTGACTTGTATGAGCTAAGATTTGAGATTAGTTTGTGAAAAGACTGAGATCAGTGATCTTGGATGAAGTCTGTGAGTAGATAATCATCTTTTAACCTTGATTAAAGCATACCAATCCAAATAATAGTTTCTAGTGTTTGATTCTTGCTCTATGATATTTGTGATGCTTTAAATAAATGTATGTGGTGAAAATTAGTAGTTGAAATGCTTTATTAATCATATTAATAGTGATGTATTACCATGTTGAAAGTTGTCTTGTGAATTGTCATGATTCAACAAGTGATGAATGTGTAAATTGAGGCACCGGAAAGACAGGTTGCCCTAATTCATGTTTTAAGAGTTGGAGTATGGTTGTGAAATATATGAAAATTGTTTAGTGATTTATTATTTAAATGCATGACACTTAATTGTTAGAAATAGGGTAATCATTAGCTACGATGATGGTACATGTTATATTAACTAATCATCACTAGACATTAGATGTTATGGACATTGTAGAATCCTCACAGGATGAGGCCTACATTGTGGGGAGGAAACGGTTTCTCGACTGGAGGTAGTCCAGATCGAGGTAAGCCGGAGTGTACCACTAGGGTGCGGGAGTTTGACCAGTAGGGAAAACTCCTTATAGTAGTATGGTACCCAAAACCAACCGGGAATGCCGGTGGTACATGTGCTACATGTTGTAGTAATCAGTGGTCGATAGGTCCACTGATGCACTTTAAGCCTGAGGGCTTTGACTCACCATCTGAGTACCCTGGTTGAGAGGTGGAGTCTGAGATATTCGGCCACTCTCATTAGCCACCGAGAGGCAGACGTGTCGATGCTAGCTGCAGACATGGTATTGAGATTAAAGACTTAGGAACTCGGGCATGCTTCTAAGTCTTGTACAGTGAGATCGTAGCTTGTTGTGATACTTCCACATGTTGTGGTACACCTTATGTGGGTCTAAGGGCATAATAACTAGATTTGAAATAATGTAAATAGTTAGGTTATCCTTTTATTTCATTCAATATCTGTACTACTGCCATGCTAAATGAATTACAGTTTTAAACTGCCATACTTACATGATTGCATTTGAGTTTTATTACTTATAAACATCATAAATATCTTGGTTACCTATTGATTCTCTACTCACTGAGCTAGTAGCTTACCGACCTACTGAACAATTTTTTAGGTAAAGGTTTAGCTCTTCCTGAGGAGTCAGAAGCCAACTTTAATTAAGATTAGCTTAGAGGTCTTGAAAGAAGAGTAGTTAGAATAGTTAGAGGATCTCTTATCCTTCCTCTGGATCCTGGGATAAAAAGAGTGAGAAAAGTGAGAAGTTTGAAATGTAATTTACATGATGTAAGCTTAGGTGGAAGGCGAAGAAGGACCTCTCTCAAAGGCATTGGGAGTTAGTTGAGTTATGAGTTATTGAGTTTTTGCTAAAAAAAAGCCTCAAAAGCCTCTAGAGAGAGCTGGAATTTTAAGTGTGAAAGTTTTTCTTCTATGTAATAAGACAAGTTTTGTTGTATCTTGTTGTTATGTTTATTCAAGGTTTATCGTTCAGTAAGTGTTATTATAATATATTTAGAGAAGAAAAAAAAAATGGCAGATATTTCATCAAAATTATGCCCTTATCTCATGATTAGTGGTAATTATGAGATGCGGGTGTGACAGTTTTGGTATCAGAGCATTGGTTGAACCTAAAATGAAATTAGGTTTGGGACATGGGTGATAAGAGACCAATAGGATTAGGATGTTTTCCTCTTTGGACTGCAATTTCTAACAGATGTGTTCTGTTATGGATATGCAGATGGAAGGAAGAGGATGTGGACATGGTGAGGAACAAGTTGAGAGCCATTACGGACTTGGCCCTCGAGCAATGGCTCAAGGTAAATAGGATAATGAGGCAACAAGGATGTATCGTATTTTTTTGGAGACAAAAGAAAAATACAAGATGGATAGGAAGTCTTCATATTCTAGTAAGGATCTGATGAGATCCTATGAGTTGGTGAAGAAGCTTGGTGGAACTGAATTTTCTGAAACAATAGATCCAGCTATGGCGGAGGTGTGGCTTCGACAACTAGAAAATGTCTTTTGCCTAATGGAGTTATCATAAGATAAGAAAATCAATCATGCAATCTATTTAATCAAGGGAGATGATGAGCTGTGGTGGCGGGGAGTGGAAGATAAAAGGAGAAATGCATAGATGACCTGGAAGGACTTTGTGGATGAGTTTTACCTTAATTATTTTTCTCCTACCTTCCTAAGTGATAAGATTAAATAGTTGGAGAATATCAGACAAGGAAATATGACAATTAGTGAATACGAGGCATATTTCATAAGGTTGGCAAATTTATGTCCGCAACTTGTGCCTGATGATGTACAAAAGTGCAGAAGATTTCAACTAGGATTAAGATCAGAGATTAGACATACCATGTCATCCATTGGTCAAAGAGACAGAGAAAACTTTGGAGAATTTGTGGAAGTAGTGAGATGTGTAGAAGAGGCAATTAATGCTGATAAGCAGTCTCAGAGTAAGAAAAGATCTGGAGACTTCAATAGAGGGGGACAAAGCAGTGGTGGATACAGAGGAGGTGGTTTCTTTTCTAAGATAGGATGAGGACTTGGTTGTTTTGGTATACAAGGATCTAGGTTTTCACCAAGTGGAGGAAGGCCCAATTCAAGTAGATGGAATATACAGTCTACATGGATACCTCCAACTAGGTCTTCAGGATCCTCAATGACAGTGACAGGACCGCAGAGACATGATGCATCCATATGTGACAATTGTGGCAGGGCACATTCTGGTCAATGTTGGGGAACTAATGCTCCAATATGTTTTCGTTGTGGACAGATGAGACATATAAAAAGGGACTGCCCAAAGCTTCAATATGTTTTAGAATAAGGTTCACAATTATAGTTTCAGACTCCACAGAGGTAGGTTCCAATTAGAGGGGCAAGTTCTTCAGTGGCTTAGGGTTCTAGAGGGGGAGAACCTAGTACCAGTAGTGGACAGCGAGGACAACGTGGCAGAGGGAGAGCTACTTGATGTGTCTTCTCAATGACACCATCTGAAGGTGTAGTTTCACCCAGAGTTGTGACAGGTGAGATGCTTCTCTTTAACAACATTTCTGTAACAGTATTAACAGATCCTACTACAACACATTCTTTCATTCAAAGATCGATAGTTAGTGGACTAAATCTTCTAACTCATAATTTATCTTATGAGTTGTTACTAAAAGTTCCACTAGGTGAATCCTCAGTTTTGACAGAAGTATGTCCTGGATGTATGTTAAGTTTTAGTGGGTATATAATAGCAGTTAATCTCATACCCTTAGATATTAATTCTTTTCAAATCATTTTGGGTATGGACTACGTTAAGACATATCATGTCCATTTAGATTGTTGGAGGAAAGAAGTTATCTTTCAACAAGGTGGTTTTTCATATGTCTTTACCGGAGATAGAAAAGTCTTGCCCACATGTATAGTATCAACTGTTATAGCTGATAAGATGATGAGAAAGGGGTGTGAGGCCTTTTAGCACATGTAGTGGATGCTAGGGAAGAGAAAAGAGAAGTCAGTCTAGTAGATATTCCAGTAGTATGTGAGTTTTTAGATGTATTCCCTAATGAGTTACCAGGTTTACCACTTGAAAGAGATATTGACTTTAAGATACAGACTTTACCTGGTAGCCATCCAGTAGCATTACCTGCCTATAGAATGGCACCCGGGGAGTTAAAGGAATTGAAAACCCAATTATAGGAGTTATTGAATAAAGGATTTATTCAACCCAGTACATCACCTTGGGGAGCTCCAATACTATTTGTGAAAAAGAAGGATGGAACCATGTTGTTGTGTATATACTACAGACAATTGAATAAGATAATAATTAAGAATAAATATCCTTTGCCTAGGATTGAAGACCTATTTGATCAAATCCATGAGGCAACAATCTTTTCAAAGATAGATCTCAGGTCAAGTTATCATCAGCTAAGGATAAAGGCATATGATGTACCTAAGTTAGCATTCAGAATGAGGTATGGACACTATGAGTTTGTAGTTATGTCTTTTGGATTAACAAATGCCCATGCAGCCTTTATGGACATGATGAACAGGGTTTTCAGACCATATTTAGATCAGTTCATAGTAGTGTTTATATACAACATTCTTATATATTCTAAAGATGTGGAACAACATGAGAAACATCTGAGGATAGCCTTACAGTTGTTAAGGCAACATCAACTTTATGCTAAGTTTAGCAAAATGTGAGTTTTGGTTGGCTGAAGTATCTTTTCTTGGACATGTCATATCAGGAGAAGGGGTTAGTGTTGACCCTAAGAAGGTAGAATCTATTCTTCAGTGAGAGAAACATATGACCCCTACTGAGATCAGAAGTTTCCTAGGGTTAGCAGGATATTACAAGAGGTTTATAAGGAACTTCAGTGCAATAGCAGCGCCTCTTACACGCTTAACAAGGAAAGATGTACCTTTTTTTGGTCTGAGTCATGTGAGAAAAGTTTCCAAATTTTAAAGAAGAAGTTAACTACAATGCCAATCTTGATATTACCGGAGGCAGACAAGGGCTATGTGGTTTTCTGTGATGCGTCCAGAAGAGGTTTGGTGTAAGGCCCCTAAACTTGCTTAATGAGTTGAATGAGCTTAATTACTATAATTGAATGCTTATAATGCTAATATAACCTTTTTATATGTTTTGAAATCATAATACAAGCTTAAGTTTCAAATTTGGTCCAATTTGTACACTGTTTGAGCAAGCTCTGCAATTTTCTGTACATTTTGGACTTTTCTGTAATTTACCCAATAGAGGGGTTTTCTTTGTAATTTGTTACATACATTATGTTCCTTAGATGTTATATTATCATTCTTGAGATTTTTGATCCATGGGGATCCTATTTGAGCCATGGTTTGAAGGTGTTTTCAACAAGGGTATTTTAGGGTTTACCCCATCATGGATGAGCTACCTTTGGTAGCTACCAACTAATGAATTATGTGATTGGCTAGGAAATTTGACAAAGGAAAGCTAAGAAGTTCAATAGGGATGGTGGAGGATCTGCTTGTGTGTGCTTGTATATTCTTAATAATTTAAGGCCATAGACACATGGGGAATCTACTTTTACACCTCATGCTTGCTTCTATCCTTATCCATGGGCTATATTTACCCCTTCCTTGCCCAAGTACAAAACTATGCTTGCTTTCTCTTTCCTCTGACCTGGAGCAACGAATCCAGTCTATTTTTATGTGGAACCAAGTGCTCTAAGGTAGAAGACAACCCCTTTTTGGAGAAGAAGGTCTCCTAGAGCTCCATCTAGCCCTACATAGGGTTTCCAAGGTCATCTTCTAGGGAATTCGACCAAGTCAAGTTGTTTTCTTCCTTACTTATCCATTTTTATTGCTCTTATCCTTCCTTATACCTTTCTCCAGGTCGGAACCCTTATGTTCCATGGTGAAATTGGGTCTAGAACTCAAAAATCTATCCTTCTTGTTTCTTTTTTTAGGATTTTGCTTCTTTGTGGAGAGAAGTACTTATTTGGCAAAGTTCAGATCTGAATCTAAGATTTTCTTGCCCTATTTTCTTGAGATTCTTATTGTTTAGGATCTGAACTACTCTATAGAGGTGAGTTATATAACATTCTTCACTTATATTGCTTACTAGAAGCTTGTTAGTTCATGTTTATGCCTTAATGTGTTGATTTAAGCATAGAGAAACCATGCTTGTTTAGAATTTCAAATTTTTGTGGTGTTTCCTGTTCTGTTCCAGTTCTATATGAACTTTTAAACATGTGTACAGCCTTTTTAAGGTGTAACATGATATGGGACAGTTCGATATCATCAACCTATGGTGCTAAGCACAAAATAATTGATGGTTCAAATTAGGGTTTTCAAGCTATTTCCTTCCCTATCACACAACCGATGGTTATACCATTCAATAAGCAATGGTGTTGCTATCTTGGCAGCTTATGTTCATGATCAAGGGTGTAAAATTTATGGTTAAAACCTATGGTCACCCCCTTAGGTCAGGTTTTGGCTCAATTAGACGTTTAATTATCATCCACTAAGTATTATAATTATTTTAACATTAGCTTAATATTTGATGGTGTTAACTGAATGTATTATTGATCTAACAACCAATGGTGATCTAATGATCAAAATTAATGGTGGATCAGGTCATCACCATGTATGATGAGTTAAGAATGTAATTGTAAATTTGACTAAACCTTGATCAAATGGTTCCTTGGTTCAATTGATCTAATGGTTAGACATATACTTCAATTGATAACCTTAAACAATGAACATGAACCAATGAATAATATTGGATGTTTTAACATCCAATGGATTAGAATAAATCACATGGTATTATATGTGGGTCCTAGTGATGATAATTCGATGGTTTAATACCATTAATTTGTAGTCTTACCTTTGCCATCATATAGTTATATTTGATAAATCGATATAATAAGTGGATGTGTAACTCCCATGTGATCTAGCTTGTTATACTTAACTCTAGTGTAATTATACGATTTTGATTGGTTATAATAAGACCTCTTGAATGATTAACATGATAATAAATTACACTCTTCTTGTGTTGAAACCACATTGTAGTACTATATGTATATCATAGTGCCTTGCCATGTTAGTATCTATGGACACATATGTGCTAATGATCTTTTGAGCCTTGGTTAAGGCATGGAATGATGTTGATAACCTTATTATGAATAATGTGATGGTCTTAATTACCTTTGGGCATGTTTGAAGCCATGATTGAGGTGAAATCCTCTTCATGTTCCACTAAGGGTTAAAACCCTAGAACTTGTGATTAGATATTGGTATCTTGTAAAAGTATGATGATAAGTGTGGTCCATTAATTTGCAATGAATGATAGCATGTGGTATTGTGATTAAGATTTATAACTCAAATGTTTTATATCTTTTGAAGTTGTTATACGTATACTCTTGTTAGAAAAGAATTAGGGTTTGAATGTCCATTTGTATGATTCAGCCTTAATTCACCCAATTGGCATAACTATTTAAGTGAAACTCTAATCATGTAGTGCCTTGTGCCATAGATCTATTTGAGTGTCAGAAATTGCCAGATAGTGAAACGCGTATTCCCAAGGGATACTCAGAGCAAATACTGATGAGTATGTGGGGTGCTTGTCATCCTGAATTCAAGTGGTAGGGAGGATGACAGTGGTCATACCTAGCCCTCAGTTTGATAATGGTTGTGGTCGTGTCTCGGTGATTATATATATATATGATGAGATTGGAGGACAAGTGTGGTTGTACCTCGGATGGTAGGGTATGCGTACCCACCTCATTTCACTAGTGTCATGACCTATACCAAGGACGGACTAGGTTGTTAGTAGCTTGACCTTATGTGTCATTTTGGAAGACCCGTACTGACTGGGGGTGGAGAAAATCTTAGGAGTCTGACTCTTCCTAGATCTTGTATGGCACTGATTTTGACTTAGTAGTGGTCAGTTGGGATTTGAGTGGTATTTCTCAAATTCCTCAGGTCAATGTAATAAAAGAAGTGATACCAACCGTGTAGTATAATTTCTAGGGTTTAATACGTATCACATTGGTTGATTAACCCTTGTCTTGTCTTTATACTACATAGTTCTTACATGATGCAGACTTGTGAAAATTGTGCAATTCTACTTGATGTTACAACTTATTTGCTTAACTGCTTAGTATGCTTAAACTATTCAATATATTCATATTGCTTATTCAATACCCTAACTACTCAATGTATTTACTGTTAATTAATATGTTATAATCAATATATGTTGGATAGAGTTATATCTCTCGCCGGGACTGGGTCTCACCTGTGGGTCACCACATTTTTTTAGGTGGTCGCGGGCAACGAGGTCGAGGTCGAGGTCACATTGTGGAAGAGAACCAACATGGTGATCAATAGATTCAAGAGGTTGGTTAGTTGTAGATGTTAGTAGTAGAGTCCTAGTGTCATCCTTGTACTCTCAGGTCTGGGTATGGGATGTGTTTTCTAGATGATATACTTGTATCGACATGAAATTTTGGTAGTATGCCAATGTATGTAAATATATGGCATGTACATGTGAAATATCTTTTGTATGCAGGATGTGACTGAGGTCTTTGGACCCATATGTAAATACTTGTTACAGTATATGAGAATGGAATGATGGACCTTTTGTAAATGTTCTAGAGTTTATTTACATTGTTGGAATTAGTTTTAATTATCCCACATTTTTTACTATGTGATTAATTAGTAGTTGATCGTGTTTTGTGTTTTAAGTAATCTCATTTAGTGTGACGAGGTGTCATAGGTAAGTTGGTATTAGAGATCTAGGTTTACTAAGTCTACAGGGACATAAGACTTAGGTTTGAGTCTGTTCTTATGTATCCAACATATCTGATCATAGTTTATGCTTATGCAGATATGTCTGGAGGACATGAAGAACATGTTGAGAGTAGCTATGTAGCATCGGGAGGAGGTGCTGGGAGGAAGGCACATGATGAGAGAGTGCTAGAAGTAGGGCCAGATCATCCTGTAATGCCTCATCTAGACCCAATAATGATGGCCAATCCTAAGTTTCAACATATATTTAGACAGATGATGGCCACAATTACACATATTGCTGACAGAGCACCAACACCTCAAGCTAGGACAGCTGCCTCTAATGTGGAGTCCCAAGGTGTCGGGAAGACATTTGAACGTCTTAGATGTGTTGGGGAGATTGAATATATAGGTACTTCTGATCCAGCAGACGCTGACATGTGGTTGACTGAGCTAGAAAAGGCATTCAAAATCCTAAACATCGCTGAAGAAGACAAAGTTAAGCATGCAGTATACTTGTTGAAGGGTAGTGCTGGCCACTGGTGGGCCATAGAAGAGAATAAAAGGCTTGGAGTTGTGATAGGATGGGAGGAGTTTCAGAGTGAATTTGTTAGCCGATATTTTCTAGAGACCTACCTAGATGAGAAAATTTCTCAGTTCGAGAAGATTCGTCGGGAGCTATGACTATCAATGAGTATGAATCAAAGTTTATGGAACTTCTGAGGTTCTGCCCGCACATGGCAGCAACAGACAAGGAAAGGATTCAGAGATTTGAGAAGGGCCTAAGTACGGAGTTGACTACTACAACATCAGCCTTGGAGAATAGGGAAAGGTTTTCTACCTTTATGGAATCTGTCAGGAGGATTGAGAGGTCTGCCAATGAGAAGCGTGAAGCTAATGCTAAGAAGCGACCTATGCAGTTTCAAGGGCAATCATTTGGAGGCTTTAAGAAGCCAAGGTTTTTCCCACCACCGTCACAACCAAGGTCAACCTTCACTGAACCAAGATCACATGCACCGTCACAGTGGACTCTGAGTAGGGTAGAGGTCACAATTTTTCACCAACGAGAGCTCGTAGTTCATCACCAGTCTCAGTTACAGGGCCATTTAGACCACATAGTGATAACCGAGTGTGTCATCAATGTGGACAGACAAGGCATATTAGATGGAATTGCCCTATGAAGGTTGAGGAGGTGACTCAGCAGCAAAGGCAGAATCAACAGGGATCACAACAACGACAATTTGATACTGGTAGTGGCAGAGGACGTGGTCAGGCATCCCATGTAGGATCCTCAGGACAGGCGAGTAGAGGATGTGGATGGCAGTAGGTGACAACTAGGTTCTATGCCATGACCCAGCTAGAAGTCGTGGTCAATCCACGAGTTGTGACAGGTCAAATGGAGTTATTTCATTCTGATATGTCTGCTTCTTGTTTCGTATCTGTGTTAGTATACCCATGTGCGACACACTCTTTAATCACTAGAGAGGTGATAGATAGTTGTTATCTACCTGTTAGTCTAAGATCTGATAGCCTACAGCTTGAGACTCCTTTGGTTGATTTTGTTGAGTTGCGGGAAGTGTGCCCTTCTTGTGTTCTTTCTTTCTCTGGACACAACATTCAATTAGATCTTTTGCCACTTGACATGCATGGTTTTGATGTAATCCTAGGAATGGATACCTTGGAAAAATACAAGGTAGTCTTGGACTGTAGTACTAAAGTGGCGACGTTCCATGATGGAGATATACAATGGATTTTTTTGGGTGATAGGAAGATTCTTCCTACATGTTTGATGTCATATATGACAGCTGAACGGTTGATGAGACAAGGATGTGAGGCTTTCTTAGCTCATGTTGTGGATACCAAGGTGGTAGGTCATAGTATCCACGAGGTACCAGTGGTGCAAGAATTTGAGGATGTCTTTCCTGAGGAATTTCCTAGTATTCCCCCTCCTAGAGAGATTGAGTTTGAGATCAATCTTGTTTCTGGAACACAACCCATAGCACAGTCAGCATACAGAATGGTACCAGTAGAGATGCAGAAGTTAAAGAAATAGTTACAAGAATTGTTAGAGAAGGGTTTTATCAGGCCGAGCACTTCCCCTTGGGGTGCTCCCGTGTTGTTTGTTAAAAAGAAGGATGGTTCAATGAGTTTGTGTATAAAGTGTGATGTGACAGAGTTCATTGCCAAATGTCCAGTTTGTCAGTAGGTGAAGGCTGAACACCAGAAGCCTGCAGGGACATTACAACCCTTGCCAATACCACAGTGGAAATGGGATCATATTATTATGGACTTTGTGGTTGGTCTTCCTAGGACAGCCAAGGGTCATGATTCCATATGGGTGATAGTAGACAGATTGACTAAGTTAGCTCTTTTTCTGCCAGTTAAGATGACATTTACAGTAGAGAAATTGGCACAAATATATGTTGATGAGATAGTCCGTCTGCAAGGCATTCCAGTGACTATAGTTTCTGATAGAGGTCCACAGTTTACAAGTCATTTTTAGGAGTGTTTGCATTCTGCAGTGGGAACACAACTGAGATTCAACACAACTTTTCATCCGCAGACCGATGGCCAGTCTGAAAGGACTATTCAGACTTTATAAGATCTCTTGAGGGCATGTGTGCTGCAATTTCTTGGTAGTTGGGATGTACATATGACTCTGATGGAGTTTGCGTACAACAATAGCTATCAAAGAAGCATAGATATGGCTCCTTATGAGGCTATGTATGGGAGATGATGTTGGTCTCCTCTTTGCTGGTATGAGACAGGTGAATATCAACTTTTGGGTCCTAAGCTAGTACAACAGACTATAGAAAAGATTAAAGTGATACAACAACAATTGAAAGCAGCCCAGGATAGGTAGAAATGTTATGTAGATAACCGACGTAGACCACTTGAGTTCCAAGTGGGAGATAGAGTATATCTTAAAGTTTCTCCTTGGAAAGGTGTGTTGAGGTTCGGAAAGAAGGGTAAGCTAGCTCCCAGATTTATGGGACCATACCCTGTCCTAGCTCATGTTAGAAAGGTAGAATATAAGTTGGAGCTACCAACAAAGATACATAGATTGCATAATGTCTTTCACATCTCTATGTTTAGGAAATTCCATCCAGATACTGACCAGACAATCCAACTAGTAGAGGTTGAGTTAGATGAGGATATCTCCTATGTTGAGGGTCCTGTATTGATCCTAGGTAGAAGGGTGAAAAAGCTGAAGAGAAAAGATATAATACTAGTGAAAGTTTTTTGGAATCATAGTGGCATAGAGGAAGCCACATGGGAACTAGAGAATGAGATGCGTAGAAAATACCCATCTCTTTTTGCGTAGGATTTCGGGGTAAAATCTTTATTAGGGGTTTATAGTTGTAAGGCCCCTGAACTTGCTTAATGAGTTGAATGGGCTTAATTACCATAATTTAATGATTATAACCCTAATACAACCTTTTTATATGTTTTTAAATCATAATACAAGCTTAATTTTCAAATTTGGTCCAATTTGGACACTATTTGAGCAAGTTATGCAATTTTCTATACATTTTGGACTTTTCTACAATTTACCCAATTGAGGGGTTTTCTTTGCAATTTGTCACATACATTATGTTCCTTAGATGTTATATTATCATTCTTGAGATTTTTGAGCCATTGGGCTCCTATTTGATCCATGGTTTGAAGGTGTTTTCATCAAGGGTATTTTAGGGTTTACCCCTTCATGGATGAGCTACCTTTAGTAGCTACCAACTGATGAAGTATGTGATTGGCTGGGAAATTCGACAAAGGAAAGATAAGCATGTCAATAGGGATGGTGGGGGAGGTGCTTATGTGTGTGCTTGTATATTCTTAATAATTTAATGCCATAGACACATGGGGAAGCTACTTTTACACCTCATGCTTGCTTCTATCCTTATCAATGGGCTATATTTACCCCTTCCTTGCCCAAGTATGAAACTATGCTTGCTTTCTCTTTCATCTAACCTGAAGCAACGAATCCACTCTGTTTTGCTATGGAACCAAGTGCTCTAAGGTAGAATACAACCCCTTTTTGGATAAGAAGATCTCCTAGAGCTCCATCTAGCCCTACCTAGGGTTTCCAAGGTCATCTTCTAGGGAATTCGACCAAGGCAAGTTGTTTTCTTACTTCCTTCTCCATTTTTCTTGCTCTTATACTTACTTAGACCTTCCTCCAGGTCGGAACCCTGCTGTTCCATGGTGAAAGTGGCTCTAGAACTCAAAAATCTATCCTTCTTGTTTCTTTTTTTAAGATTTTGCTTCTTTGTGGAGAGAAGTACTTATTTGGCCAAGTTTAGATCTGAATCCAAGGTTTTCTTGCTGTATTTTCTCAATATTCTTGCTGTTTGGGATCTGACATACTCTATAGAGGTGAGTTATATAACATTCTTCACTTATATTGCTTACTAGAAGCTTGTTAGTTCATGTTTATGCCTTAATGTGTTGATTTAAGCATAGATAGACCATGCTTGTTTAGAATTTCGAATTTTTGTGGTGTTCCCTGTTCTGTTCCAGTTCTATATGAACTTGTAAACATGTGTTCAGCCTTTCTAAGGTGCAAAATGATCTGGGATATGTTGATAGCATCAACCTATGGTGCTAAGCACAAAATAATTGATGGTTCAAATTAGGGTTTTCAAGCTATTTCCTTCCCTATCACACAACCGATGGTTATACCATTCAATAACCAATGGTGTTGCTATCTTGGAAACTGATGTTCGTGATCAAGGGTATCAAATTTATGGTGACAACCTATGGTCACCCCCTTAGGTCAGGTTTTGGCTCATTAGACGTTTAATTATCATCCACTAAGTATTCTAATGATGTTATCAATTGATGATGACATTAGCTTAATATTTGATGGTGTTAACTGAATGTATTATTGATCTAACATCCAATGGTGATTGAATGATCACAATTAATGGTGGATCAGGTCATCACCATGTATGATGAGTTAATAATGTAATTGTAGATTTGACTAAACCTTGAACCAATGGTTCCATGGTTCAATTGATCTAATGGTTAGACCTATAATTCAATTGATAACCTTGAACAATGAACCCGATCCAATGAATAATATTGGATGCTTTAACATCCAATGGATTAGAATAAATCACATGGTGTTATATGTGGGTCCTAGTGATGATAATTCAATGGTTCAATACCATTAATTTGCAGTCTTACCTTTGCTATCATATAGTTATATTTGATAAATCACTATAATAAGTGGATGTGTAACTCCCATGTGATGTAGCTTGTTACACCTAATTATAGTGTTTATATGATGTTGATTGGTTATAATTAGATCTCTTGAATGATTAATGTGATAATGAATTACACTCTTCTTGTGTTGAAATCACATTGTAGTACTATTTGAATATCATAATGCCTTGCCATGTTAGTATCTATGGACACATATGTGCTAATGATCTTTTGAGCCTTGTTTAAGGCATGGAATGATGATTATAACCTTACTATGAATAATGTGATGGTCTTAACGACCTTTGGGCATGTTTGAAGCCATGATTGAGGTAAAATTCTCTTCATGTTCCACTAAGGGTTAAAACCCTGGAACTTGTGATAAGATATTGGTATCTTGTAAAAGTATGATGATAAGTGTGGTCCATTAATTTGCCATGAATGATAGCATGTGGTAATGTGATTCAGATTTATAACTCCAATGTTTTATATCTTTTGAAGTTGTTATACATATACTCTTGTTAGAAAAGAATTAGTGTTTGAATGTCCATTTGTATGATTTAGCCTTAATTCACCCAATTGGCATAACTAATTAAGTGAAGCTCTAATCATGTGGTGCCCTGTGCCATATATCTATCTGAGTGTCAGAAATAGCTAGATAGTGAAATGAGTATTCCTAATGGATACTCAGAGCGCATACTGATGAGTATGTGGGGTGCTTGTCATCCTGAATTCAAGTGTTAGGGAGGATGACAGTGGTCATACCTAGCCCTCAGTTTGAGAATGGCTGCGGTTGTGTCTCAGTGATTATATATATATGATGATGAGATTGGAGGACAACTGTGGTTGTACCTCGGATGGTAGGGTATGCGTACCCACCTCCTTTCACTAGTGTCGTGACCTATACCAAGGATGGACTAGGCTGTTAGCAGCTTGACCTTATGTGTCATTGTGGCAGACCCGTACTGAGTGGGGGCGGAGAAGATCTTAGGAGTCCGGCTCTTCCTAGATCTTATATGGCACTGATTTCGACTTAGTAGTGATTAGTTGGGATTTGAATGGTATTTCTCAAATTCCTCAGGGCAATGTAATAAAAGAAGTGATACCATCCATGTAGTATAATTGCTAGGGTTTAATATGTATCACATTGGTTGATTAACCCTTGTCTTATCTTTACACTACATAGTTCTTACATGATGTAGACTTATGAAAATTGTGTAATTCTACTTGATATTACAACTTATTTGCTTAACTGCTTAGTATGCTTAAACTGTTAAATCTATTCATATTGCTTATTAAATACCCTAACTACTTAATGTATTTACTATTAATTAATATGTTATAATCAATATATGTTGGAGAGAGTTATATCTCTCACTAGGACTGGGTCTCACCCGTGGGTCGCCACATTTTTTTTAGGTGGTCGCGGGCAATGAGGTCGAGGTCGCACTATGGAAGAGAACCAACCTAGTGATTAATAGATTCAGAAGTTTGGTTAGTTGTAGATGTTAGTAGTAGAGTCCTAGTGTTGTCCATGTACTCTCAGGTCCATGTATGGGATGTGTTTTCTAGATGATATACTTGTATCGACACAAAATTTTGGTAGTATGTCAATGTTTGTACATATATGGCATGTACATGTGAAATATCTTTTGTATGCAGGATATGACTGAGGTCTTTGGACGCATATGTAAATACTTGTTACAATATATGAGAATGGAATGATGGACCTTTTGTAAATGTTTTAGAGTTTATTTACATTGTTGGAATTGGTTTTAATTATCCCGCATTTTTTAGTATGTGATTAATTAGTAGTTGATCGTGTTTTGTGTTTTGAGTAATCTCATTTAGCGTGATGAGGTGTCACATTTGGGATGTGTTCTTATGCAAGAAGGTAAAGTGGTGGTCTATGCTTCTAGACAACTTAAGAAGAATGAAGAGAACTATCCCACACATGATCTTGAGTTGGCAGCATGAGTGCATGCTCTAAAGACATGGCGTCATTATCTATATGGTGAATCGTGTCAAGTCTTTACTGATCACAAGAGTCTGAAGTATATTTTCACACAAAAGGATCTCAATCTAAGACAACACAGATGGTTGGAGCTTATAAAGGATTATGATGTCACTATTGATTATCATCCTGGAAAGGCCAATGTAGTAGTAGATGCTCTGATTAGAAAGTCAACATCATCTTAGGAAATGTTTTCAATGGCATGTGTAAAAAGAGACATGTTAGTTAAGATGAGAGAGATGATTTTGGATCTGAATGTGTCAGATCAAGGTGGACTGATTGCACAAATGCAGGTTAGACCTACATTTTATGATTAGATTCAGGAGCTTCAACACAGTGACAGCGAATTGCAACAGATCATTCATGATATGATAAAAGGAAAGAGATCATAGTTCATATTTTCAAATGATGGGTTGTTGTATCCACATGATAGTTTGTGTGTGCTAGATGACATTGAGTTAAAGAATAAAATTCTTGAGGAAGCTCATTCTTCTATGTATACAATGCATCTAGGTAACACAAAGATGTATAGAAACCTAAAGGAGTTGTATTGGTGGTCAGGTATGAAGAAGGATGTGGCTGAGTATGTGGCTAAGTGTGATGTATGTCAACAAGTCAAGACTGAACATCAGAAGCTGGCAAGTACTCTGCAATCACTTCTCATCCCTGAATGGAAGTGGGAGCATATCACCATGGATTTTTTGGTTGGATTACCTAGGACACCACGTGGTTTTGACTCAGTTTGGGTAATAGTAGATAGGCTAACAAAGTCTTCTCACTTTCTACCAATTAAGACAACGTGGGATACACTAAAGTTAGCCAAAGTCTATATAGATGAGATAGTCAGATTACATGGAATACATGTTTCTATAATATCTGATAGAGATCCTAAATTTACATCTAGGCTTTGGAATCAATTGCAAAGTTCCTTGGGAAAAAAGTTGAAATTTAGCACATCCTTTAATCCTCATACAGATGGACAGTCAGAGAGGATGATTCAGACCCTGGAGGATATGCTGAGAGCATGTGTTTTGCAGTTCAGTGGTAGTTGGGATGATCATCTCAGTCTAATGGAGTTCGCCTATAAAAACAGTCACCATTCTAGCTTAGGCATGGCCTCTTATGAAGCCTTGTATGGAAGAAAATGTAGACCTCTGATTTGTTGGTATGAAGTTGGAGAAAGGCAAATTTTAGGCCCAGAGTTGGTGGAAGAAACCACAAAAAAGATATATGTGATCAGACAACAGTTGAAGACAGCTCAGGACAGACAGAAAATCTATGAAGACAAAAGGCGTAGACCACTTCAATTTGAGGTTGGGGATGAGGTTTATTTGAAAGTTTCACCCTGAAAAGGTGTTCTAAGGTTTGGAAAATGAGGAAAACTAACTCCTAGATACATGGGTCCCTATCCAATCATTCAAAGAATTGGATCAGTTGCATATAAATTGGAGTTGCCATTGGAGTCAGCCAATTTACACAATGTGTTTCATGTATCGATGTTGAAGAAGTGTCATCCTGGTACAGAAAAGATTGTAGACCCAGATCCTATATAGTTGAGAGAGGATATATGTTACACCCCAATCTCACAATTTCCACTAATCATGAGATTAGGACATAAATTGAGGATTTAACATAATATAAAGATCACCCTTAACTTTATCTTCTCTTTCAAAACTCTTTGTTTTCTCACATTGAACCACATAAACCAACTTTACAAGGGAATCTAAACATTGATTTCTCTAATCTGATTTCAATAATAAAAATGCATGCATGAACATTCATTATGTTCCTCATACTTTAAGCACATAAGACTTGTTGATTCGCACATATTGCTAAAAGGGGAATATTGTTATACATCATCATTTACAACTCTCTCTTATTTCTTTACAAGGACCTAGAGTGACAAGGACCGACTGAACTTAACTATACTCAGACTTAACTCTTATGGAAAATCTACTATGATGCAATGATATCTTCTTCAATTCCATGTGATTTCCCTAAAAATTTTGAGTAGAGGGGTGAGCCTACTCGCTCACTGAATGAGTACTTCAAAGAAATAGTCTAAAGCATTGATATAATTACAAATATACTTTTGAGCAATTAATATCAATTATAACAATAGTAAGCTTTAAAAATTCTAATAATTGACAATCATAAATATGGCAGGATACTCTAAATATCTATAAGAGTGAATCAATATATGAAATGCTTGATAGATCATAAAGAGAACTAATAATTAAGAAGCATATAAAGAATAATTGAATAACTGTACACACTTGTTTGACCTCTCATTCATTTTATTATGCCCTGATCATATGCAATGTACTCTACATATGAAGACTCGTAGTGCACTACGATCATACCGTACAAGACTTAGCAGACACACCTGAGAAATGCTAAGTCTGACTACTCTCCTGGTCTGCAATAGGGAAATGGCTCTCTGGCCTAAACTGGACTCCTCCTCTAACCTGAGCACACAGGCAGAGAGTCAAGCCACCTCTTGGCTTTTCTGTACTCTAGTGCCACTAGGAATTCTGGTTGATGTTAGACACTGCAAACTATAATTTAAGGAGACTTCCACTAGGGCTTCGTCCCCTGTGCCACCTGATAGCATGTTCCAACCCCCGTATACTGGACGCTGCTATGGTTAGGTCATTTCACCCCTAAGGTGCAAACCTCACATAGGGGTTCTATGGTGTTCAGGGCTCCTAAGTCTATAATTTTATTATTCCTAGAAATCTCTTTTCTACATTGTACCCTTCTCTTACTTATACTTGACTCTGGTATCTCTATGGTGTCATGTCTACTTATTTGAAGTTATAATACAATATGTAAATCATTCTAAACTTGGCAGAGCAGTATATTCAAAACACTGTAATATACTGAGTAATCAACATACTATACATGCAGGTAGACTAAAATTCTTAAATAAATAGATTACATGTCCACTTGGCACATACACACTAGAATCGTGCAATTTATCATCTTATTACACTGATAAGAGTTAATTACTTGACATATGATTAATCATCAATAACACCTACAACTTATCTGTAATTTCTCAAAGAACATGCATATCAACCCAAATCTTGAGTTATGCATTTCATAACTCAATTAATAATTACTTATCATGAAAAGAATTATTAATAATAATTGAGAACATTGATATCATAATACTTGATTCATTGAACACCCTACCCGTAGGGTTTCATTTAATCACAACAAATGCTACAAAGAAAGGTGTAATACATCTATCATGTACTTTTCAAATCTTTACAACACATGATCCCTGGGATCTCAATCCCTTATCACATTACTAGGAATTCTCATCCCTTCACATCATTATCATAATAATTGGATCTCGGTATTCAAACCCTTAGATCATCACATAGCATTGTTACCTCTGTAATAGGTAACCATTACCTCTAGGTCCTTAGACCAAGGTATTCATTTCACTGGTTGTACAAGTATTCTCATGGCTCACAAGGCCATCACACATCTTGTCACCTCTCACTAGGCAACAACTTATTCCCATGGCTCCCATAAAGATTTCATGCGACATAAACATTCACTGAATAAAGACTACTATCAACAAATCATATAAAATCAATATATGTATGAAACTTCGGAACTGAGCTGAATTTGGGTTTTCATGCCATTCATTGGGATATCATGCATCAATAATAACATTGAATAAATAAATTTATCATGTCAAGAAAATCCCTTCAAATGGATTTCACGATATCTATTCGCAAATATCCAACTTTCCTCGCATCTAGGGTTTCACCCTCTTCACTGAGATACCAAACAAACACTACTCACTTTAAATGAAATCCAAGATAGTATCTAACATATATGTACTATGAATTTAGATAAACAATCATTCAAAACCAAGGGGATCTAGATAAGCAACTTTCTCTATTTACTTATACAACAAATTTCAATCATAGACAAATTCCCTATATTTCAGTTTACTCTTATAACCTCTGTGAATACTTAGGGAATTCTCATTAGAATGCATTGTATACATTTTTAATATGATTTTATCATCTAAAATTCATTCAAACAAAGTAAGAATCCATTTCATATCATTTTGCAACAACTTAGAACAAATAGACAATTCAGGGTTTGTAGTCGCATACTAAGCAATTAAAGATTATGGTTGATTTAACCAACTTTCATACAATATACTATTTAAAGGAAGTTCCCACTCACCTTAAGGTGTGAAAACACCTTAAAAATGTATCCCATATCTGAAAATCTCGATTCCATATCAAATCCCTAGCAATTCACCCAATTCTTCTTCCTTTCAACTCAGAAACCCTAAAAATGAGGGATTATGAAGAAAGAGTGAGAAAAGGGGAAGTCTTGATACCATTTTGGATCAAATCAGAGGAGGGATGGAATTTTTACATGTGATAGAAGATTCACCATGAAAATATATCCAAAGAAGCTAAACTTACATGATTTCATCATTCCTCAGACCGCAAAACCCTAGGTCAGCATCTCCATCAATTTCTCCTCTCAAACCCTAATTCTCCCTCTCTCTCTCTAGGATTTCGTTTCTCTGAATTGAATCACGAATTATGAGATCTCATTGTGTGTTAGGTTGACCATATAGAGAAATTGATCTGCTTGGGTTAATTACACATTGACCCCTCACTAAACTTTTTCTTATTTCAACATATTTTTCTGTCATAAAAAGGTTTATGTGAATTTGTGTATTTAAGAGTTCAAACCTTCTCCAAATATTATGATAATTTATCATGTTGTGTATAACTTAGTTCCAATTCTTTAGTTAAAATTTGAGATCATTCCAAGCTTCCATTAAATAAATAAAAATCGAATAGTGAACTGCTATCCAAAATTCTATAGAAATGTCAGTTACTATAATTCGTCTACTGGTAAGGTCTAAACACATCTAGAAATTATGAAACTTTTACATGTTGTTTATGATTAAGTTTTCGATCTCCAGTTAAAATTTCAGATCATTTATTGTTACCAATAAATAATTAAAAATAAAACACTACACTATTGAAAAGCACTCTATCAACATTTTAGTCAAAGTATAGTTCGACTGAGAATCACATTTAAAGAACATTCAAATATTCTAAAAATTTTCTCCAATATGCATGATTGAGTTATCAATATCATTTCTAAAATTCAATTAAATAAAAATTTGTAGAAAATATGAAAAATTATTTACCACACTGCTATCCTGATCAAATTCCATACTCATGTACCATCAAAACCCTAATTTCAGCCAACTAGGGTTTATATTTCTCAAACCCTAATTTCTCAAACAATAGAACACTTAATGTTTGTATTAGGTTTAAAACATCATAACTGAATTATCATCATTAATTAGATTTAAGCAATGATCTATCCAATTAAGCATATAATCATCCAGGTAAACCCTAGTTTACCAATTAAGCTCAGATGTGGTCATAACAATCCCCCCATAAAGGTTTTGTCCCCGAAACATAAATATGCAAGTAAAGTACATTCAAGGTTTGTTAAGCTTATGAAATCTTACATGTCATTATATTCTTGTATTTTATACTTGGATGCAGTTTTCCACATTAAGTCCTTTATTCCTTTACTAAATCACAACATGTTTGAAATAGTTCTCAATGATAACAAACAAATTCTCTATGCCACAATCAATCATAGGATAGAGAGAGAAACAACCATTTCAATATTTTCATACTCTTGAGGTGTTACCTCAACATCGATAATCAGATCCAACTATCTCAATTCATACTGCTAAGTATGTACTATTGTTATGTATTACCTCTAAATCACGAAAGAGAGTCCACCATGTTCTTTTGAATTTTACTATTGTGCTACTCAAATAGAAAAATAGTCTTGAGTTAAAAGACTAGATTCAACAACAATTGTACATTACTACTCACAGAATCCCCATTGGATCATGGATGCATAAGGTGAAGCATTACCATCACATTCCATACTATTCTCAAGTATGAACCCACACATAATTCAAGGTGTAACCATCGAGTTATAGCATACTAGGGTTTTAACAACAGTAACAGAGTACTCCATAATTGTATTAGTCATTCAAAGACTATTCATACCCAATTACCATCACTTAGTTATATTAAAGCTAGGTATAACAAGATACACCTCATTAGGGTTACATCTCAATACAATATGGTTATCATCCCTTCTATTCATATGAGTGAATAGGTAAGACTACCTTATTCAGGGTAACCATCCATTTGTTCCATCATCATTCAACCCATATCACCATACCATAATTGTACAATACTAAGATGGGTTATTGGTATGAATGACTTAAACTATCAGACACCTTTAATTAACATATTGCTTGCACATGTACACCGAAATCATACGTAGAACCAATTTACATCCCTTAATATACCTTCAACAAATTATACTTCTAAAAACAAATTCACATACTACTAAAAGCCATTGTTTTCTCTTATCTCTCTCCTCATTCATTACTACTTACTTTTTGCTACTTATCCTTCTCATTTTAATCATGTAGATTAAACATCCCTAAAATTGAAACATACAAGGTATGAATAGATTATTCATCATTCTTATTATTACTGCAAGAATTTATTTCATATCACACTTCACTCATATTGTATTTCTCCTTTTTTTTTTAAACACACCTCTTATATTTCAAATCTATTTCTTATCCTTTGCTCTAAATCATTTCCATATTGTTTATCTACCTTTCAGATTAGCTAGGATTACTATCAATGCTAGTTTACTTCTCATAGTGCAAATTTCATGATATTGTTTAATAGAGATGCTAGTATTCAAGGTCAAATCACTAGTGACAACCCTTGAACTACTACAACTCCAAACATTCTAGGGTTTGGCCTTTATCAGTAGCATGACATTATTGTGGTGTGACTTTGTTCCCTTAATTTGAAATTCAAACTTTGGATCTCACAATTTTTTACTAAAGTCTTCCTTATCTTATCAATTGAATTTCCTTCATCTTAATTGGCCATTCAGATAGATTACATTCTCAATTTACCCTTCTAGGGTTTCATCATCATATTGTGTGTCATTATTACATTCACTAAATGCCTCTACCATGGTGGTTATGCATCAGATATGATTCATTTTCTTATCACTTCATTCCCACATTTCTCTCATTAAGTAATATATGGAAGAGAAGACGGTTCTGAGACCTAGAATTCTTATCTTCAAACATCCCATTAATACATTTGTCGTATGTAGGTTTAATTAGTTATCAACACGGATACTTGACTAACTAGCACTTGATTGAATCTCCTAACCTCTTTCTTTTATAATCTATATTACTCCACCATGTTTCAAACCCTTCCTTACTTTCCATAATCCTCTTACCATATACTACTCTTTCACCTATTATCTTTAACTTCTACTTTTCTCTTATGATCATGTTGCTTATTCATGTGTATGATCATGTATACCATGTTGCACATATTTCTTTTTATCCTTCTACTAATGTGAAGTTGAAATTCTAAATCAATAATCTCTCTACTAGTTTCAACTCATGTTTAATACATTACATATCCTTCATTTTAAATCAAACGGCTCATGCATGGGCGAAACATAGTTTCTCTTATATCAAGTTTTTCCTTCCTAAGTATAGTCTACCTTTGTATAAATTATTCAATTTGTTAAGCTACACTTTTGTTCTTTTTTTTAGAAACTAATTTGTTG
Source organism: Alisma plantago-aquatica (assembly GCA_963693085.1). Taxonomy (NCBI): domain Eukaryota; kingdom Viridiplantae; phylum Streptophyta; class Magnoliopsida; order Alismatales; family Alismataceae; genus Alisma; species Alisma plantago-aquatica. The sequence goes on along the minus strand of OY856412.1, from coordinate 941,872,299 downwards.
TTCTATAAAGACTTAGAATCCAAAGGTAGTAAGGATGAATGTATTAAACTTATTAATAAAGGTATATATTCCATGCTCTCAATTATATCATAGCCCTCATTCCTTAATCAAGCTCATCATTTCCAACATTTATCTTTGTTTTAACTTAGTTTCTTATCCTAGTCTTATGATTTACATATTTATCTAATTCTCTTTACTTTAACTCTTCTGAAGACTCTTCACTTATATTTACTTATCGTATATTTAACTCTTTTCTTCTATTTTTCCTTTTCTTTGGAGTACATAAAAACATTGTACTCGGTGATATAATCCATTCCTCATGATTGATTCTTAGTACCTTGGCCCTTACATACTTTTATCATATCTTTTCCATATTTCATATTTAGAGTTTATATAATATTAATCATTAAACTTGATCTAAACCTTACGTCATGTTCCTTTATTCCCAATTAAGGATTTCTCATATGAGGCCCCAAAGTTGGGTCTCATATATCAGTTCTAACTGATTCTTAGCTATTCTAATATTTCCCATATGTTTCAACATCTTCGTGTATGTACATTATCACTATGATGTGGGTCTAATTTATCTAGAGTCTACTCTTATCATATTGTTAATAGGAGTCATTAGATCCCAATAATGCATCCTACCAGCCGGACCAGGCCAAACCTACAGTCCCGAAGCCAAGAGCTACTTAAGATTAACCAACTCCTATTAATCTCAAACATGTGGAAATAATATACACTTAGGAAAGTTTATTCAAAGATCATTTCTAGTCTACTTGATACAAAGAATGTAGTCAATAAATGCTACAACTACATAATGTACAACAAATCTTAAAGACCCATACATATTTCAAAATATTGAATGTCTGAATTCAAACATATACGAGCATTTATATTCATCTCCAATAAAACAACAATATGAAATGAAAGTTCTATCTCATTTTATATTTATGCTCTTAATTCATGTTACTTATCTTGTTTCTAACCCTAATATTTCTAGGTTTCCTTTCTAGCCCATCCTTCCATTGTATACTTGGCCAGGGTATACATAAAAGAATAGATAGAGTAGCTTGATACTAGTTGATCCAAGTACTCAGATACCGTGCTTTATGAGATTTGTATCCAAGTACTCAATTTATGCCCTAATCTCATCAGAGTATTTGGATCTGCTAAGAATATAAATTGAGTACTCAGATACAAATCTCATAAAAGGATATCCAAATACTCAATTCCCCAAAGCTAACATCATAACATCTCCTATCTGCCACACTTATGACTCTAACTTACTAACTTAATGGTCCCTGACAACTTAGCCTAAGCTCCGATACCAAGTTGTTACACCTCGATCTCACAATTTCCACTAATCATGAGATTAGGGCATAAATTGAGGATTTAATGCAATACAAAGATCACCCTTAACTTTTTCTTCTCTTTCAAAACTCTTTGTTTTCTCGCATTGAACCACATAAACCAACTTTACCAGGGAATCTAAACATTGATGTCTCTAATCTGATTTCAACAGTAAAAATGCATGTATGAACATTCATTATGTTCCTCATACTTTTAAGCAAATAAAACTTGTTGATTCACACATATTGATAAAAGAGGAATAATGTTATACATCATCATTTACAACTCTCTCTTATTTCTTTACAAAGACCTAGAGTGACAAGGACCGACTGAACTTAACTATACTCAGACTTAACTCTTGTGGCAGATTTACTCTGATGCAATGATATCTTCTTCAAGTCCATGTGATTTCCCTAAAATTTTTGAGTAGAGGGGTGAGCCTACTCACTCACTGAATGAGTACTTCAAAGAAACAGTCTAAAGCACTGATATAATTATAGATATATTTTTGAGTAATTGATATCAATTATAAAAACAATAATCTTTAAAGAGTCTAATATTTGACAATCATAAATATGGTAGGATACTCTAAATATCTATAAGAGTAAATCAATGTATGAAATGCTTGATTGATCATAAAGAGAACTAATAATTTAGAAACATACAAAGAATAATTGAATAAATGTACACACTTGTTTGAATAACTGTACACATAATTCGTGTATATCAAAGGTCAAACCTTCTCCAAAAATTATTAGAATTTATTATATTATGTATGTTTGAGTTATAAATATTCAGTTAAAATTTGAGATCATTACAAGCTTCCATTAAATAATAAAAAATCGAATAGTGCACTGCTATCCAAAATTCTACAAAATGTTAGTTACTATAATTCATCTATTGATAAGGTCTAAACGCATCCAAAAATTATGAAAATTTTACATGTTGTTTATGATTTAGTTTCAGATATCTAGTTACAATTTCAGATCATTTGGAGTTATTAATAAATAAATAAAAATAAAACACGACACTACTAAAAAGCACTCTGTCAGCATTTTAGTCGAAGTATAGTTCGACCGAGAACCACATTCAAAGAACACTCAAATATTCTGAAATTTTTCTCCAATATGAATGGTTGAGTTATACATATCATATCCAAAATTAATTTAAATACAAAATTTTTAGAAAATACGAAAAATAATTTACCACACTGCTATCCTGATCAAATTCCATACTCATGTACCATCAAAACCCTAATTTTAGCCAACTAGGGTTTATATTTATCAAACCCTAATTTCTCAAACAATAGAACACTTAGCATTCTTATTAGGTTTAAAACATCATAATTGAATTACCATCATTAATTAGATTTAAGTAATGATCAATCCAATTAAGCATATAATCATATAGGTAAACCCTAGTTTACCAATTAAGCTCAGATGCGGTCATAATAATATCTCTTATATTGAAGGACCAGTTCAAATTCTAGATTGTAGAATCTGAAAGCTTAAAAAGAGAGAGATACCCCTAGTAAAGGTTCTTTGGAGGAATCATTGTATAGAAGAAGCTACCTGGGAAGTGGAGATGGAAATGTTTAACAAGTATCCTTTCCTCTTTTAAAAATTTCGAGACAAAATTTTTATTAGAGGGGGAGAATTGTTAGAACCCTTTCCTAGCTTTGCTAGTAATCCTAGAGATTTAAGATAATCTTGATGCTTGTCATATTTTTGTTAGCAATATCTTGTGCTTTATATTAATGTTCGTAACCTTAAATACTTATTTGGGTAATTCATGATCATGACTTAAGTATATTATAAAGATCCGAGTTGGGGTTAATATAGCATTAACCCTACATGTGTGCAAGAAGAGAGTTAATGACATTGAAGGAAATAACTAATAAATGATTTTTCATTTGATAATATTATAAAAATAATATTGTAGGATTGTATAGAATTCAATTATGAATCCAATAAAAAATGAATGAACCACATCAGAGTTAAATTGAGAGAGTTATGCCCTTTTTAATAAACATATACAGAGCACCGCGACCGACGTTGCGTCGACACTGCGACCGCGGTCGACACCGCAACCACGGTCTACACCGCGACCCGTGATGCAACGTCAACACCATGAATGACGTTGCATCGGCACCACGACCCATGATGCTACATCGACACCACGACCGACGATGCGTCAACACTACGAACACGATCTACGCCGTGACCCGTGACGCTGCGTCGACACTGCGACCGCGGTCTACACCGCCCAGGACATTAAATTGTAGAACGATCTTATCTTGAGCTATGCTTATCCATTTTTAACGAAACAAAGTGAGTTGGAACCGTGATTCAATCCTCTATCATCCCAGATATCTTGATTTATGAGAGGGTGACCTAGAAGGTGATTTCTAGGGCAATTTTTGAGAAATAGCATGAAGAACGGTGGAAATCAAAAGTGGTTGTTATAGATTTGACTTGGTAAGTAGGTTTAACCATTGATTCTTCCTTTTCTTCATTCTCCCTTGCCCGAGATCCCTAATCCAGAGATTTTGAGGTTTGCCTTGACCCCTAATCTTATCTTCTACGTACAACAGATCCTCTTTAGGACCGAGAAACACATTAAAGGGTTGTTTTGAATGAGATCTTGAGATTTAAAGCTTGATCCTGACTTGTGTGAGCTAAGATCCAAGATTAGTTGGTGAAAAGACTAAGATCAGTGATCTTGGACGAAGTCTGTGAGTAGATAATCATCTTTTAACCTTGATTTAAAGCATACCAATTCAAATAATAGTTTCCAATGTTTGATTCTTGCTCTATGATATTTGTGATGCTTTAAATAAATGTATGTGGTGAAAATCAGTAGTTGAAATGCTTTATTAATCATATTAATAGTGATGTATTACCATGTTGAAAGTCTTGTATAGTGAGATCGTAGCTTTTTGCTATACTTACACATGTTGTGGTACACCTCATGTGGGTCCAAATGCATAATAACTGGATTTGACATAATGTAAATAGTTAGGTTATCCTTTTATTTCATTCAATATCTGTACTACTGCCATGCTACATGAATTATAGTTTTAAACTGTAATGCTTACATGATTGCATTTGAGTTCTATTACTTGTAAACATCATAAATATCGTGGTTACCTGTTGATTCTCTACTCACTGAGCCAGTAGCTCACCAACCTACTGAACAATTTTTCAGGTAAATTAGCTCTTCCTGAGGAGTCAGAAGCCAAATTTAATCAAAATTAGCTCATAGGTCTTGAAAGAAGAGTAGTTAGAATAGTTAGAGGGTCTCTTATCCTTCCTCTAGATCCCAGTATAGAAAGAGTGAGAAAAGAGAGAAATTTGAAATGTAATGTGCATGATATATTTTAAGTGTGAAACTTTTACTTCTATGTAATAAGACAAGTTTTGTTGTATCTTATTGTTATGTTTAATCAAGGCTTATCGTTCAGTAAGTCTTATTATAATATATTTATAGAAGAAAAAATATATGGCAAATATTTCATCAAAATTATGCCCTTATCTCATGATTAGTGGTAATTGTGGGATGCGGGTGTGACATTGGAGGTCCCATATCAGTTTAGAAACTTTTTGGAAGTATTCATATTGGTCTAAGCACCTCAAGTAAGTGAATCATATCAGTTTAGATGTTCCTTGAAAAAAAGTTGTATTGGTTTACATGAATTGTGATATTGGGTTGTGATATCTTGTCAAGCAAGATACCCAACGACTGATATCTCATCCTTGAATTATCCACAAGAGTTTTGCATGTCGAGATCATTATGGTTGCATGGTGCCACCTGATGTAGCCCTATTTAGGGCTCCTTATTGTGCCATTTTGTACTTTATTCACATCTAATCATAGTAGAATGCAAATTAAATCCCCCAATATGAATATTACTATCAAATTCACTTATGGACGTTCTTTGCACTATATTTAGGTACTTGGACCATGCTTTGGATGGATGAGAGAGAAGGAAGGAGTTCTAGGGTTATTCCACTCATGGAGGGGTCCAAAGAAGGCCCCGAAGCTCCCTCAACCTACCCCTAATGGACAAGATTTGACATTAAGCAAAGAAGTCCACGGCTGATGAAAGTTGAAGTTCATTTAGCCACTAAAGATCCCAACGCAGCCGTGGGCATCCACCACGGTTGTGTCAGTTATTGTGAAGAATCAACATGGATGTCAAGGTTTTGCACCAAACTCACCACGACCGTGGCCATCAACACGACCGTGGCCCACTGAAGACACCACGTCTGTGGCCATCAACACGCCCGTGTCCAACAGAAGAGAAAACGGTCGTGGCATCCCACAATGGTCGTTTGAATTTCACACAAGGACCCCCATCAACAGGGAGGCAACCAATTTTACACTTGGATGACCACAGTCATGGCCACTCACCACGGCTGTGGCACTTGAATACTGCCTTTCCCATGCTGCCCCCACGATCAAGACTCCCTCCTCCAAAATGGCTGTGGTGCCCACCACGACCATGGTGCCACTTACCCAACACGACAGTGGCCACCACCTATACTTAGCCTTTTCACCCCATTCTACACCTTGTCCATGTCCACTCCCCCATGACTGTTCCCTACTACCCCACGACGGGCGTGGTACATTAACATGACTGTGGTGACCAACCTACCCTACCCATTTTTTACATTGCTTTTCCTAATATACCCCCACTTACCCTAGTGCTTCCCCACCCCCTATATATACATAGGTGGCAGCTGGGACATGAAGGTTAGACTCCTTAGACTCCATTACTCCCCCTACCCACTCCTTGAGCATTCATTGCACTCTACCTTGCATTTATGTTCTCCATCCACCATTTCCACCTCATTTCCACTTTGGAAACCTAATTTTCTAGATTTTCCTCCATAACCCCCCATATTATCATGCCCATCTACACCATTGGAGGAGGAAGGACGTCCCCAAGATGCTAGGAGGTGAAGAAGGAGGCTTCTACTTCAAGCTTCATGGAGTTATACCCCCTTCATCCCCTTTTTTCTATTTCTTTGATCATGTCTAGCTAAGCCCCTAGTGGTGGGATGTTTGGGATTAAAATGTGACTTTGATGCCATGTTGGGGGAAAATAACTTGTAATGAACATGATTTTTATCTATGATGATTGCTTCTATCTCATTTCCTATTTTATTGCATGTATTTGTTCTTATAACATGGATTGCTTGCTTTGAGATGATTGATGACACTTAGCCTCTAGAAGGAATTGGAATGCATGTAACAATCTTAGGAATGGCTCCTAGGTCCAATTAGTGGAACCCTAGATAGACCCCTTTGTTCCTACATGCATATCCCTCCTTCTACAAGTGAGTGTGAGATCTAAGTGGCTAGTGTAAGTGTGATTAGTGTAATTGCCTAGAGCTTTCTAAAGGCTAGATGGTTGGTGTCATGAGGTGAAAAGCCCTCATATCTACTCCCATTTCTACCCTTGGCTCTCAATTTCCCTAATACCACTTACCCTAGAGACCTAGACTTGACAAGTACTATTAGAATTACACCTAACCCTAGTTCTCCAACTAGTAGTATAGGGTACATTCTAATAGCACTTGCCTTGTTGTTTGGTTTGGTAATCTAGATAGAATTGTGATAATTGCTTGCTATGTTGACGCCCCAACTAATATCATATCAAATCCCCAAACGGTCCACCTACCTAATCTCATTGTTTAAAACCTATCTTGCCTTCTTAGCTTGTTCATTCTAATCTAGTTTCGTTGTCTTTGTTCTAGTTAATTGCTTAGTCTTTCTCTTTAGAGTTAACTTAGGTTTTTGCTCTCTCTAGTGGTTAACTTAGCTTTTAGTTGCTAATTGCTCTACTAGTGTAGTGTAGTTAACCTTTGCTCTTATTTGGCTATTTGCTTGTTCTAGTTCCTTAGACTTGCTTGCTTAGGTTAATTTAGGGTTTGTGATAACTCAGATTTCATAATTACCTTTACTTTCTTGTTCACCTAGTTTAACAATCAAACAACCCCTTTTAAACCTTTCAACCCTAGTCTCTTCATTAGGAACATAGCCAACGCTAACCTAGCTCTAGTGGCGCCCCCTCTGTCCCTGAGGATCGACCCCTACTCTTACCTTTCACATATGCTACAATAGTACCATGTGCGCTTGCGCGTGACCTATTTGGTGTTGTGATTGACTCCCGTTAGGGTTGTTATAAATTTTGAAAGATCCACACATGTGTTTTCCTTTAGGGTTGCATCTAGCCACCTTTAGTTGGCTAGTGTGTAGCCTTGATAAGAATCACACCAAGCTTTCTAGCACCATTTCCGGGGACGAGAGGTGCTCGGCCTAGCTAGTTAGTGTAGCTTAGCCTTTCCTACAGTCCTCATCATTGCTATTATTTATTCTTTGTGTTACTTTTGCATCTTATTTTGCTAACTTTTTTCTTTTGTTTGGTTGTGCCTTGTGCATGTGACAAGTAACCCTTTCGAGTCAAGATGGTAGACCGAGATGCACAAACCTCTTCAATCCCTCAACCACCCTACATGATGAAGATTTTGGAAGACATGGTAGATCTCATGAAAATTCATGTGGGAGGTTCTTACAATCACTCCACCAACTCCATGGTGGTTCTTTGTGAAGACATGGTTCTACAATCCTATGGGATCCAGAACAACCAAGGATCCATTTCAAGCTCATACACTTCAGAATGGAGAAATGGTCCAAACTTTTCATGGGAGGAACAAGGAGACCAAGAGTCAATAGATAGCTCCATGTTCGAAGAAGAAGTTCTAGAGAGATTAAGAAGCCTTGATGGAGTGAAGAGAGAGGTGTCCTTTCATGGATAAATCATTGATCACCTTGAGAAAAGGCTAGACTAGATTTTCATGTCACTTGCCCTATATGAGGAGGGAAGAGCCCCTTCCCGATCCATAGCAAACCCAAATAATGCAAATGGTTCTATGGGAACTCCTCAAGGCATCTATTATCCACTACAAGGGCAAGTATCTACCTTGAAACAATATCAAGCTCCCCCTACCCCTTATGCTCCACCACCTCCCCAACCTTCATAGAGCTTCCAAAACACCTCAAAATCACCACCACAACATCAACCATAAGAACCACCCCCATGCCAACCACCTCCACAACAACCATCCTACATCCTTCACAATCCTAATCTACCACTACCACCAACACCAACACAACCATCACTTGCTCCCCCTCCTCCCTGTGAGCATGTGGATACGATTTCAATCTTGAGGTGTGACAAGGTTGTAGAGGATCTCAACAAGGGAGGGAAGCAATTAGACAAATATCATGATGGAGAATCCTTGCCGCAAAGTCCTTGTGAGAGTGCTAAGTGCATTAAAATTCTACTATCCTACCAAATTTTGAGAAGATAATATCTTGTGTCCCACCTTCCTTTGAGATGACACCACCAAGTTCTCCAATTTCTAAGTTCCCCAATTTCTAATCCAAGACACCCCAATGTGATATTTTTAGGTTCACAAGTGTCCAACGAGATGGAAATCCCTTTCTTTGATGCCTACAAAGACCCATTCCTCAAAGGAAAGCAAAATTATAGCATGAAAACATCTAAAGGTCTCAAGGCTGATTAAGAAGATAAGGGGGAAGTTGTCCAAGAGGATCATGTTGAATGAGCTAAAAAGTTTTGTTAATGAAGATTCTTACTTTGAGGTCTATGATGATGACCCTGAAGGAGCTAAAAATGAAGAAAAAAACTTGAGAAGCTTGCATGACCCTTGGGAGGAAGATCAAACAATGAAGGCATTTGAAAGGATTGTGTATGATGAGGATGAAATTTTTTTGCTTTTGGACAATGGTTGATTGGTGAAAGAACAACAAGCCCAACTGAAGGCATGAAACTCAATGCTTGTGGGAGGAAACCCACTTAGGTTTGGGAATTTTTCACCCAGCCCTCCATTTTGATACTTTTGTTTTGTTTTTACAATGTTCCAAGAAAACACACACACACACACACTTTATACTTGATGGTTTTTGTTGTTTGTGAATAATTTTAGAACAGGTACAATGGAGGAAAGATGATGCATGGAAGATCCAACCAAGGAGAAGATCATAATTGAAGAGAAAATTACAAATCAGTAGAAAAGCTATAGGAAGGTGACCAACATGACCGTTCCACATAGCACGGCCGTGACGGAGGTAATACAAAGCAGCCATGGTGGCCACCATGGCCGTGGTGGATATCCCCTGCTCACTGGACACCTTGAGATCTCTCTCCCTTGTTGGCGTTTGTCTACCATGACTCCATGCCCCTACCCTATCATCCTAGACTTCCATTTCATATTGAGGACAACTTTATTTAAAAGTTTGGGGTGGTAGGGCGGTAAGCCCTTTCTCTACCCCCACTTTCCTCTATGTTCCTTGTTCTAAATTTTTGCTCAAGATGATCAAACAGTATAACCATCTCTCATACTTGTGTATCCATAATTTGTGTGCTTGTTTTGCATACCTTCATGCCATGTAGTTTACTTTCTTGTCATCTTTGTGTAATTTTCAAAAAAATTGCTCCTTTTTGCCATGCATTGCATATCATGTAGATTTTTGGTAATTTTTGCATGTTTTATCTAGGATTTTCTTGTTTACTACTTTAAGTTCAATACTTTAGGTTTAGACGTGATTGAAGGCAAATTGGCACCATTTTGGCCAATTTTGCCCAAACTTGAATGTTCTTGCCTAAAAGCATGTTTTGACTTAATCTCCACTGTTTGAAATGAAAATTTTAGTCTTTTGACAAATGCATGCTATTTCTTAGAGTTTATTTCTATGTGGTCTTGATTGTTGACTTTTTACATGTGCACCACTTCTCTCAAGTTTGTTAATGCTTCAGTTGTATTGTGAATTGAGAAAGTTACAAATGCTTAGAGCCTATGTAATCACTTGATAAAAATGTGAATGTCATGTTGTTCTATCATGTGGTGTGATATCATTTGATGAAGTGTTGGATTAGCTTTCATGCAGAGAATATTATGTTGAAGACTACACTAATGACCCCTATTCAATCCGTCTATTCTTTCACCATCTTCATACCTCTCCGCCTCATGAAAGGATGCCCTAGTGCACATAATTAGCCTTGGACACCTCTAAAAGTTTGGGGTGGCCATACCTTTATCTCCCCCTTCACTCTATCCACCATACACCCTAACTACACCAAGGGAAAAGAAAATAAATGAAAAAGAAAGCAAAAAGAAATTAAAAGGATGATCTTATTTAAGAGCATTCAAATAAAGAAAAGATGAGTGGTTTATGTAATAGCACTCCAAAAATCTTTTCGCAACCCTTTCTTCTATTTTCATACCCATTGAGATAGAAAACATCAAATCTAGCTCACTTTACCCTTTTCTACAGCCATGTGGGTCATTTGGTGTGATTTGAGGCATAAGATTGAATACATGAAAGTGAGATAACACTCCTAGTCATCTTTGATTAATGCCAACATGAAACAGTTTACCTAGAATGATATGAAGGACATGTGGACAACTTGTGTATTCTATGCTTTATATTTGAAGTTTGTATGCTCAGTGCTCATTTCATGATTGGTATGTGAAAGAGGAGAGGAGAGAGATGGAACACATGCACTTAGTCACTTCTAAGACCATGTAGTCAATCATTTTCTGTTGCTATGCATTTGTCACTCTTGTTTATTGATAGAAAATTGAAAAGAGGTATTAAGTTGGAGCATACTTGAGGACAAGTATGTTTTAAGTTTGGGGTGGTGATGCAGCCCTATTTTAGGGCTCCATCTTGTGCCATTTTGTAATTTATTTACATCTAAACATAGTAGAATGTAAGTTAAATCCCCCAATACGAATATTACTATCAAATGCACTTATGGACATTCTTTGCACTATTTTCAAGTACTTGGACCATGCTTTGGATGGATGAGAGAAAAGGAAGGAGTTCTATGGTTCCTCCACTCATGAAGGGGTCCAAAGAAGGCCCCAAAGCTCCCTCAACCTACCCCTGATGGCTAAGATTTGACATCAAGCAAAGAAGTCCATGGATGACGAAAGTTGTAGTTCATTTAGCCACGGAAGATCCCAATACGACCGTGGACATCCACCACGGTCGTGTCAATTATTGTGAAGAATCAACAGAGATGTCAAGGTTTTGCACCAAACTCACCACGGACGTAGCCATCAGCACGGCCGTGGCCCATGAAGACACCACGACCATGGCCATCAACACAGTTGTGTCCAACAGAAGAGAAAATAGTTGTGGCCTCCCACAACGGTCATTTGAATTTAGCGCAAGGACCCCCAAAATCAACAGGGAGGTGGCCAATTTTACACTTGGATGACCACGGTCATGGCCACTCATGTAGCATCCAACTCACAAAAACATGATTAACTAATGTGGAAGCATTCACTAAGTAGCAGATTATCGAAAATCACTAAAAATTAAAACCTTTTTACCAAGAGGTCCATCAAAGGAAAACTTTCTCACATAGATCCAAAGTAACACATTTACATTTTGGTTTAAAGGTACATGTCCTATATCATCTCTTCCTGAAAATTACAAGCATCAACTGCTCTTGTTAAACTAAACACAAGTAGTATAAAATCTCGAGGCACTGAGCCAAAATCTTGAAAGTGCTAACTACTACTCCAAGGACCTGAGAGTACAAAGACGACACATAGGACTCTATATACATCTATACAAGGCATAACATCCAGGGTCTCCACCTGAGACTTCACTGCTGTCCCTGCTGTTGTTGTTGATGTCTTTCTCCTACTGAAGGATTCCTGCCTCCTCGTCCGCGTCCACCTAAAAATGTGGCTCCCACGGGGGTGAGACAATTGTAAATTGCCCCAGCGAGAGTTATAACTCTCCGCCGGAAACATTATTATTGTAGTTTAATAATAATAAACTGAATAGAGGAATCATAATTGTTTAACAATAGTTACTTCATTGTCCAACAGATTAGAACATTATTCTTATCTAAAGCATTGCAGCTATAATTTGATAAAGCATCATGTCACTTATCCATTTAAGGAATATGAAGAACATGTATAAAATTTAATCATTGTAGAGTTATAACTGCAACATATACTCTCTTTAGGCTTAGATCACATAGCTAATGCCTGGCATTGTCTTTGTGGAGTTATGGCTTGCAGCCAAACTCTTTTCACAAAGTATTGGGATCTTAATCCCTTAGCTCATCAAGTACACTTCCATTTCTTAACAAGTTCATCATTATGATTATAGAATATGGGTATTTGAACTCTTAACTCATCATAGAGTACTTGTTACCACTTATTAGGTAACTTAATACCTTCAAGTCATCTGACCAAGAACATTATGATTCTTTCTACACAAAGCATTGCACATAGTTCACAAAGCTCATATCACCTCTTATTACCCCTTAATAGGCAATAAGGCATATTATGGCTTATAAAGCCCATAAACAGTTTTAATATACAGAGCATCATAGTCCATACCTGGCTATGCTCATCATCTCAATATTCCTGCATGATTAATACTCATGATAACAATCATATATTAGTACCATGCAATATAAGGGTTGTAATTCATCAATATGTATTTGAACTTCACATAGGATTACTCTGTGTTAAGACTTCACATAGCATCATACTGTATTAGGGTTTCACATAGCATTACCCTATTTTAGGGTTTCACATAGCTAGGAATCAATATGGATAACATAAGTATTCAATCATACTTATTTATTCTCATCATTCATCATTAAATGAATTATCAACACACAGTATGAGTTTCTCCCTCATCTTTACCAGAATATGATTACATCATAGTTTATAAGTTTGAATTAACCTTTTCATAAGGCATGTTAACTTACATTCAACAAGGTGCATTACATCTCAATGTAACAATTGACATGACACATCTCATATGTCACTCATCCAATTATATTGGACTTAAAACACATCAAGATATATCAGTATTGGAGTGTTGGATGTGATATCTATCATATCTTGATGTATCACTTCCCTTAACACCTTCATCTTACTTGAGTTCATCCACTTAGCTTGTATTAGGGTATTTCCCATCCTAATACTTTATGTACCAGTTCATATCATTCATCAAGTAATGTATTGGTCACAAGTCACTTATTTAGAATATACAACCATTGCCAATGAAATGAACTCATCCTTGAGTCAGGAATTATTAATGTAAGAATATCCATTATCAACCTCTCTAGGTGTTACATTTGTCAATATATTAATCCTTGTTCCATTATTAGGAATAGGATTTTCCATATTTATAATTTGAGGTTCACATAGCATCTCCCATATATATGGATTTCACATAGTATTGTTCTTCATTAGAGTTTCATATAACATCCTTCTATATCAGGGTTTCACCTAGTATTATGTGAAATTAGGATTTCACAACACATCACCTAGTGATAGGACTTCACATAGAGTTAGTAGCACTACCCTATATTAGGGTTTCATGCACCTTTACCCCATTCTAGGGATTAAGGTTTACCATTCACATCCAAGTAAGGTTTCTCATACCTCATGCCCAAATTAGGGTTAGGATGTACAATTCCCATTCAATTAGGGTTTCTTACATTGTTACACTAAGTTAGGGTTACATCATCACTCTAGATTATGGTTTCACTAAGATTTGCCCTATATTAGGGTTTCACTTAGCCTTGCCCTAAATTAGGGTTAAGGTACATCAATCTTTTCAATAAGGATTTCATGATCTCATTATTATGGGTCAATTCCTGATTACATGTTTATTCATAATGAAAGAATTAGGGCTTATGATGTAAGCAATCATCTCTCTCATTCTTTCTCTCTTTCATCCTATCTAGGATGTTAACTATTCCAAGATTGATCTAGGCCAGCCCTTTAGTTAAGTACACACAGTTAGGGTTAACCTTCATAATCACCATTGGTCTACATCATTAATAATCAAGTATCTAATTGACCTTTGATCATATTAGGTGTCCAAATGGTTTAATCAATTTGAACCTCAAAAGGTTTTGGTCACTTAGAACTCAAAAGGTCTTGGTCACTTAGACCTCAAACGGTCTTGACCAAGTAAGTTCAAACAGTTTTGACCAAGTAAGTTCAAACGGTTTGAAACCATTTAGCAAAGTTGGTTCTTAAAACCGTTTAGACAACACATCTTGAAACCGAATGAACTTGAGTATCCAAATGGTTTGAGACCATTTGGTCCCAAACGGTCTGGAGACTATTTGGTCCCAAACAGTCTTAAGACTATTTGGTCCAAACCCTCTCAAAACCGAATGGACCAAAAAGGTCTTCCATCACTTAGTCAATTTAGGGTTTCAATCAATGAACCTTCTATTAATTGGACCACTGATGTATTCTTCAATTGAACCATGGAATCACCCTTCAATTGGACCTCCAATTAGGGTTTTGAACCCAATTGAACTAGGGTTAATAATCAAGAAACCATCAATTAGGGTTTTGAAACTGAGGATCCATCAATGGTTAACATTGTGGAACCAATTCAATTGAAATCGGTGAACCATCATCATTACATGATATGACCTGACCTCAAACGGTCTTGAATGACCCCCAAACGGTATTTAGGTCATTTGGATGATCTCCAAACGGTCTTTAGACCATTTTACTCAAACCACCATTGAAATCTATGGCATTCACTTAGGGTTTGCATTATTGAATCAATCATCACTTGAGCTATTGATTGTAATGCAATTTGATATCTTTGGGTATTCAAATACTTAACCATTCTCAACCCTAGACCTCCAAACGGTCTTGGTTGACCTCCAAACGGTCTTGAGACCATTTGGGTGATTCCCAAATGGTTTTGAAACCGTTTGGGTCAATCAACCCAAATCATCAACTTAATCAATTGCAAAATTGGCACTTAGCCGATTAGGGTTTCTATTTGAAAGTTTGTCCATAAGTTGAATTAATCAATTGGAGCCATTAGATACGCATCCAAAATACACTAGGGTTCTGACCTCAAATGGTCAACCCATCCAAATGGTCAACTCCTCTAAATGGTTTGGGGTTCCAAACTCCAAACGATCTGGAAACTGTTTGGTCTCCAAACGGTTTGGGAAAACTGTTTGGACCATTTTGTTGAAACCGTTTGCAAGAGATATTTGGGGA
This sequence comes from Alisma plantago-aquatica, assembly GCA_963693085.1. Taxonomy (NCBI): domain Eukaryota; kingdom Viridiplantae; phylum Streptophyta; class Magnoliopsida; order Alismatales; family Alismataceae; genus Alisma; species Alisma plantago-aquatica. Next base: position 941,856,829 of record OY856412.1, on the reverse strand, counting down.
GGTGTGTGCTTATGATGATGTCATCATCATCAAGCTCCAAACCCATGAAGTTTTCTATGATTTTCATGGTGATTGCATCAATCAACCAAATACAATTTCGAGAATGAAGAAAGTATCAACAAATGATAAGGAATTGAATGCAATAACAATATTAAGGGTTCAAGTTATAAAACCCGCCTCCAGTTGAGCTCCAAAGCTTCAATATCATGTCAAAAATGGTGTATGAAGCTTTTGCAACTCCCCCTAGGCTCGTCCTCAAGCTTTTGGGTGAAAAGATTAGCTAGGGTTGAAGATGGAGTGAAGAAAAGAAGAAATCAAGCATTGTTTTGTGATTTCCACCATGAATTCAAGGTGAAAGAAGGTCAAGAAGCTTACCAACAGGTTGGGGCTCGTTCTCCTCTTTCTCCCAAGATACCAAGGTCGTTTTTCAAGCAAAGGGTGGAAGTGAATTCGAAATTTCCCCTTTACTCTATGGATAAATGAGCTTATGTGCAATTTTTATTAAAAATTCAATTAGGAGAGAGAAAGTAGGAATTATATCCCCCATATCCTTACCACTTGCCCCCTTATATTACTTAGGGATGAGGATATCCTATTTGCCTCTTATTCCTCTCAATTATCCATGATTTAAAGAAAAGCAAATCAAGCACCTTAAATCATATTATATTAATATCCATAAGTAAGTGGATATTTCTTTTTCTTTTAATATGTGAGTGAGTTATTCACTTCCTTTGGATATTTTCGTGGCCTAGAAAAGGAACAAAGGTGTTCACACTTGATAAATTCAACCATATCGTTTTTGGTTGAAGGCCCTTCAATTATTTTATTTACTTTTGCATTAAATGGAAGTAAAGTTCCAATTATGCTTAAATCTTGATTATTTTAATATCAAGATTCTCTCTCCTCCACAATAATTCAAATGAGGCTCCCCTCTCATTTTATTTTCTCTACAGGATGTCAAGAAACATTAGGGACCCTCTTGAAGTGGTAATTTGCATATTGAACCCTAGGTTTTGGGTAAATTGCACATTACACCAAAACTAGGTTTTAATGCACAGACATTGCTTTATCAACTCTTTCTTGGTACTCAGGCTACCACAAGCCATACCTCTGCATCATCTTCATTCTCATGATGATTCAAAACATGAGGAACATCTTATCATGTAAAATTTGTAATTTAGCCCCTCAACTTGGGTAATTTGCACTTTAGTCCAGAATAAGCAAAACAATGTTTCAACATTATTCAAAAAGGACTAAAATTGAAACATAAGTTCCTCTTGAGCCTTAATTACTTTTCAAGAGATAAGAGCAGACATATAATCAACTTTATTAAGTAAAACATCTAGGGTTAAGCATAGCCCAGGTCAAGGATGTTACAACTCACCACAGACGTGGCCCTTGAAGACCGCCTCGCCCATGCTGCCCCCCCATGATCAAGACTCCCTCCTCCAAAATGGCCGTGGTACCCACCATGTTCATGGTGCCACTTACCCAACATGACCACGACCACCACCTATACTTAGCCTTTTCACCCCCTTCTACACCTTGGCCGTGTCCACTTTGCCATGACTGTTCCCTACTACCCCACCATGGCTGTGGTACATCAACACGGTCGTGGTAACCAACCTACCCTACCCATTTTTTACACTACTTTTCCTATTCTAACCCCACATACCCTAGTATTTCCCTTACACCAATATATACATAGGTGGTGGCTGGGGCACGAAGGTTAGACTCCTTATCCTCCATTAATCCCCCCTACCCACCCTTGAGCATTCATTGCACTCTACCTTGCAGTTATGCTCTCCATCCACCATTTCCACCTCATTTCCACCTTGGAAACCTAGTTTTCTAGGTTTTCCTCCATAACCCCCCATATTCTCATGCCCATCTGCACCATTGGAAGAGGGAAGACGTCCCCAAACTGTTAGGAGGTGAAGGAGGCTTTTACTTCAAGCTTCATAGAGTTCTACCCCCTTCATCCCCTTTATTTTGCTATTTCTTTGATTATGTCTAGCTAAGCCCCTAGTGGTGGGTTGTTTGGGGTTAAAATGTGACTTTGATACCATGTTGGGGGGAAATAACTTGTAATGAACATGATTTCTATCTATGATGATTGCTTCTTGCTTATATTTCATTTCCTATTTTATTGCATGTGATTTGTGCTTATAAAATGGATTGCTTGCTTTGAGATGTTTGATGACACTTAGCCTCTAGAAGGAATTGGAATGCATGTAGCAATCTTAGGAATGACTCCTAGGTCCAATTAGTGGATCCCTAGATAGCCCCCTTTGTTCCTACATACATATACCTCCTTCTATAAGTGAGTGTGAGATCTAAGCGGCTAGTGTAAGTGTGATTAGTGCAATTGCCTAGAGCTTTCTAAAGGCTAGATGGCTAGTGGAATGAGGTGAAAAACCCTCATCTCTACTCCCATTTCTACCCTTGGCTCTCAATTTTCCTAATAACACTTATCCTAGAGACCTAGACTTGACAAGTCCTACTAGAATTACACCTAACCCTAGTTCTCCAACTAGTATTATAAGGTACATTCTAATAGCACTTGCCTTGCTGTTTGGTTTGGTAATTTAGATAGAATTGTGATAATTGCTTGCTATGTTGACACCCCCAATTAATATCATATCACATCCCCAAACGGCCCACCTAGTCTCATTGTTTAAAACCTATCTTTCCTTCTTAGCTTGTTCATGCTAATCTAGTTTTATTGTCTTTGTTCAATCTAGTTAATTTCTTAGTCTTGCTCTTTAGAGTTAACTTAGGTTTTCTCTCTCTCTAGTGGTTAAATTAGCTTTTAGTTGCTAATTGCTCTACTAGTGTATTGTAGTTAGCCTTTTCTCTTGTTTGGATAGTTGCTTGCTAGTTCCTTAGACTTTCTTGCTTAGGATACTTTAGGGTTTGTGATAACTTAGATTTCATAATTGCCTTTACTTTCTTGTTCACATAGTTTAACAATAAAACAACCCCTTTTAAACCCTTCAACCCTATTCTCCACATTAGGAACATTGCCAACGCTAACCTAGCTCTAGTGCCCCCTTTGTCCCTAAGAATCGACCCCTACTCTTGCCTTTCCCCTATGCTACAATAGTACCATGTGCGCTTGCGGGTGACCTATTTGGTGTTGTGATCGACTCTCATTAGGGTTGTTATAAATTCTTGAAAGATCCACGTGTGTTTTCCTTTAGGGTTGCATCTAGCCACCTTTAGTTGGCTAAAGTGTAGCCTTGATAAGAATCACACCACCACCATGCATGGGTACGTGTCACCTAGTTACATATGGTGATGACACCTCTCATGTAGCCTCTCTCATGAGCTTCAACTATATAAGCCTGTCTTTTCACCTACTAGTGAACATTTCAAATATTTTACCACATCCTTATTGGTGGACGACCCTAGGAGCTCAAGGAGCAAGATGAAGGTAGAGTATCTTGTCTAAGGTGATGCCATGACCATTTTCAACCTTGGAGAATTATGTATCTCAGATCATAATTCTTTCTTTCTTTTCTTCTTCACTAAGTTTCTATCTATGATGCCTTCTTCTTGATGGAGGTGAAGCTATAGCCAAATCTTGGACCTTTGAATAGGTCATCTTCAACCTTGGGAATGTGGATATTTAAAGCTTGAATCTCTAGTGGTGATCTTTGAGGTGGGTTATATAACTCTACTTCAATTTTATTGTTATTCACCTTCAATTGTGCAATACTTGGTGATTCCTTCTCAATTTTGATTTCCCTTAATTAAATGATGAATCTATGAGATCTAATGGATATATGGGGCTATTTTCCATGAACTTGTGTGTTAATGGATGAAGATTTGAAGCTTGAAGATGATAGAAACTAATATCACCCTAAGAAACTCTAAATCAATATCACTTTGAAGCACCTTAAGAACGATATCACCTTAAGCACCTCAAAACCGATATCACTTTGATGTGCAATGGGCAATACAAGTGATAGTGTCATGACTGGCATAATAGTGAGGCTGGAACCCTAGAACATGGTGTGGCCGATACAGCCAAGTGAGGTGAACATGTTACATCCAAGAGAGGTAAAGATGTTACACCCAAGTGAGGTGAAGATTTTATACTAAAGTGAGGCAAAGACATTACACTAAAGTATGATGAAGGTGATGCACCAAGATATGGTGAAGGTGATACACCAAAAGATAAGTGAGGTTGCTTCCTTAATGAGTGATGGTGTGAGGAAGATGATGATGCCTAACCCAATATCATCTAATCCTAACCCTAGAACGTGATACACCCCCTAACCCAATATCAACAAATGGTGTCTAGGGAGACATATCCTTTGATGCCTTGGCTGACACACACCCAAGATGATGGCGTGGCCGATACACTAGAATGTGCTATGGCCGACATACACATGTCGATATACATAGGGCGATATGCATAGGGGGATACACGTGTATATGCATAAGGCGACACAAGTGTATATACATAAGGTGATATAAGTGAGATGTCTTTGTATGACACAAAGGAAGGTCCTTAGGCTGACACAAGTGTCATGGCTAACACAAGTGTCTAGATCGACACAAGTAAGAGTGTCTAGGCCTACACAAGGGTTAGTGTGTAGGCCGATACATCTAGATGAGTGTAGGTCGACACATGAGGAGTATAATCAAGTTGATACACTATGATGTAATGAGATGGATACACTTTGATAAGTGTAGGCTAGTATACCCTAAAGAGGGTCAAGTCAATACAACAAGTTAAAGATGAATCTAGTATCCTAATGAGGATGAGAGAGAAACTTATATCACTCATGTTAATAATCGATTAATGATAATTGGTGAGAGTAATCAAGTATTATTGAATACTTGTGGAAATGAAATAGGCTCCCAGATGTAAGGAGTTATGAATTAGGGTTCAGTTGTTGAATATAACCCTAAAAACCCTAATCGACTATAATGGAAAGCCTAACCCTAATTATGAGAGGATTGTAACTTTATTGAGTGATTATCCAGTGATACAATTGAATGTAAAGATAATAATATAAGTTCCTAAAGATGAGGAGTTATGGTCTAGGGTTGGTTATTGAATATAACCCTAGAAACCCTAATTGATTGAAAAGAGAAACCTTGGAAACCCCAATCGATTGAAAGAGAAACCCTAACCCTACTCACAAGAGGGGGTATCACTCAAAATGGCATGATGATAGTAATCAATGGATGCAATAGTATATTGAAATATGAACCATGCATATATGATGAACACTGCCAAATGAGGGCTATAGTGGTTATAATCTAATATAGCTTGAATATGCCTTATGAGGCATACATAATACATGCATCACATGAAGGATGTGAATATGTCTGATGACCTGGTGGAGGCATATTTCCTGGTAAGGTGATGTGGTACTCAATGATGAGTTTAAGGGATTGATATCCCATGATCAAAGTAATAGTGTAACACAAAGGTATCTCAACTATTAAAAAATTCTTGGCAATATGATATACCTTTCATACTTGTAACATGATTGATGATATACAATGTTGTAATGCAATTAACCCATCACCTGGCAGAAAATCATAGGATTGATAAAGATCAATACCTGGAAGTATAATCACAGGGTTGATAAAGATCAATGCATGTCTGTATAATCACTGGATTGATAAAGATCAATACCTGGCAATATAATCACATGATTAATAAAGATCAATACCTAGAAGTATAATTACAAGATTGATAAAGATCAATACCTGGAAGTATAATCACAAGATTGATAGAGGTCAATACCTAGTAGTATAATCACAGATTTGATAGAGGTCAAAACTTGGCAGTGTAATCACAGGATTGACAGAGGTCAATACCTAGCAGTGTAATCAAATGATTGATAAAGATCAATACATGACAGTATAATCACAGGATTGACAGAGGTCAATACCTGGTAGTATAATCATAGGATTGATAAAGATCAATACCTAGCAGTATAATCATAGGATTTACAGAGGTCAATACCTGGTAGTATAATCATAGGATTGACAAAATTCAATACCTGCTAGTATAATCACAAGATTGATAGAGGTCAATACCTGATAGTATAATCACATGATTGACAAAAGTCAATACATGGCAGTATAAATACATGATTCACTAATATCATACCATGGTAAGCTTGAGATCTTGGTATAACATGATTGATACATGAATATACAATCAGGATTGGTTACGGACCATACCCTGATAAGAGTGTGGCTACATTCCATGACTCATTAATACAATCAGGACTGACTACAGGTCATACCCTAATAAGGGAACACCTACGGGCTGTATCTCTCTAGCATTGAGCCTATATACCCAGGCTAGCTAAATTATAGTTTGACTCATAATGTCACTTCCCATAATCTCATATTGACTAAGAAAGGAGAGGTTGTGGAGTCCGGCTCATCCATGGACCTTGTATGGCACTGATGCTACCTAATTTAGGTTGGTTGGAGCATGAGAGGTATACCTCATCTCCTCAGGACATATGATTGATTGTTGAAAGATGTAATCATCTGTGTAGTGTATTTGCTTAAGGATTGAATATAACAACATTGAATAAGGTTGCAATTGCTTCTGTGTGTCATAGTTGATAGATGATATACATGTTCTTCATTTTTCTTCTAAAAAGATTGAATAACCTATTGGTTAGTCATAGATATTTGATCTACTCATTTATGGAGATACGTTGTGAATGTTCATATTCTATTTGGAACTGCTTAGCATAGTTTTTGCTTTATCATTATCTTTAAATAAACAATTATATATGTGATAATAATAGTGTTGGCGGAGAGTTATATCTCCCGCTGAGACTTTTGTCTCACCCTGTGGGTTCCACAACCTTTTTAGGTGGACGTGCACAAGGTAGCAAAGATCGTGTAGCTGAGACAGGACAACAACAGGAAGAAGACCTATAATTTTGAGGTGGTGTCCTATTAGCTGTGTCTTGTTATAGATAGAAGTCCTATGTGTCATCCCTGTACTCTCAGATCCTTGGGGGATAGTTTCATATCTGATTTTACAATCAATCTGAGCTTTTGGTTAAACGGTTGTTATTGCTAATAAGTTTGCTCATGTACATGTTTTTGGTAAAAGCAAACTAATATCAGATGAAGCATGGATGATGCGGAGATAGCACATATGTGATGTATCATGTTGTATATGAAAGGCTTTGGGCCTTTCTATAGTAAATTTCCTAGCCATGGATCCTTATGAAAAATGGTTTTAAGTTTTAGTGATTTTTGGTAATCCACTATTAATGCTTATTTCTGTGTGGTTTTGGTGCGATGTGGTTATCAGTTTGATAGGGGTCATCACAATTTTGGTATCAGAGCTATAGGTTCAATGAGTCTATAGGGACATAGGACTAAGGTTGTTGAGTCTGTTCTAGTGTCCTCTAGTATGTCTAACAATCACTTCTGCTTATGCAGAAGAAAGGCTAAAGCTTAAAGATGTCTGGAGAACATGATGAACATATTGCTAAAAGCAATGTTGCCACACCAGGAAAAGGTGTAAGGGATTAGGCAAGAGAAGAATGAGTGCCTGAGAATCCCCAACCTGATCTGATCATGATAGAGAACCCTACTTTTCATGCCCTCGTTGGGCATGTTATGACAATAGTGATGCATATAGTGGACCAGACACTGGCAATACAACCTAGGGCACCAGTCCCCAATGTAGAATTTTTGGATTCTAGTAAGACCTTTGAACCGTTACACCGTGTAGGAGCTATAGAATATTCTAGAACAACTGACCCAACATATGCTGATATGTGGCTCACTGAGTTAGAAAAGGCTTTCAAGATCCTTAGTATCTCAGATGCTGACAAAGTCAAGCATGTTGAGTACCTTTTGAAGGGTAGTGTTAGCCACTGGTGGACCATAGAAGAGGTAAAAAGGAATGATAAAGAGGTTTATTGGGAGGAATTTCATCGAGAATTCATCAATAAGTACTTTCCACAGACATACTTAGATGAAAAGATCTCACAGTTTGAGGGGATTTGGCAAGGAACCCTAACAATTAATGAGTATGAGGCTAGGTTTATGGAACTTTTGTTATTTTGTCCTCAAATGGCTACTACTGAGTAGGAGAGGATCTATCATTTTGAGAAAGGATTGAATGTTGAGATGTCTACCTCAGCAACTACTTTGGAAAGTAGAGAGAGATTTGCCACATTTGTGGAATCATTACAGAGAATAGAAAGGTCTGTGATAGAGAAACATGAGGCAAACCTCAAAAAGAGATCTACACAGTCATAGGAATAGTTGTTTGGTGGTTTTAAACAGTCAAAGTTTTTAGTGCCACCAGAAAAACAAGTATTTAGTATACCAATGCAATGGTCAACAAGTAGGGGCAGAGGTTGGAGTTGATCCAACATTTTGAGAAAGGATTGAATGCTAAGATGTCTACCTCAACAATTGCTTTGGAAAGTAGAGAGAGATTTGCCACATTCATGGAATCATTATAGAGAATAGAAAGGTCTGTGATAGAGAAACATGAGGCAAACCTTAAAAAGAGGTCTACGCACTCACAAGAATAATTGTTTAGTGGTTCTAAACAATCAAAGTTTTCAGTGCCATTAGAACAACAAGCATTTAGTAAACCAATGTAGTGGTCACCAAGTAGGGGCAAAGGTCAGAGTTCACCTCCACCAGGAGTTCCAAGTGTACCTTTAGCATTAATGAGGAGCTTGACTAGGTCACAATATGGGGCCCAATCTTGCCACAAGTGTGGACAGATAGGACATCTGAGGTGGCAGTGTCTAAGAAGAAATAATGAAGTAACCCAACAATCAAGGCAGAATATGCAGGGCTCACAAGGACCACAAATTAGTGGAGTAGGAGGATGAGGACAAGAATTACAGGATGGTCCATCTACTTCACGTAGTACATGACAAAGGTGACAGCAGGCAACGACTAAAATCTATTTGTTGATTCAACCCGAGACACCAGATAACCCGTAATAGGTAACAAGTCAGATAGAACTTTTCCATTCTGACTTATCTTTATTTATTCTACCTATTAATCATAAGAAGGATAGTTGTTCTTAAGTTTCCTTTGGTTAGTCCTTTGGGGACATGAGCAAGAGATGAAGAGGACTAGAATTTATATTCTATCCAGTATTCTCTAAGATGTTTTGTGATTTCTTCTATTCATGTAAAAGAGGAGGAGATGTAAAAGAGACACCTGGAGAGAACCACATACACCCAGTCTTAGAACTTAAAAGAGATATTTAAGGTAAGAAACATGATATAAAACAAAGTGCATACTACCTAATCTCAGTGCTTGAATACCCTGTCTAGGTATTCAACTACTGAAGAAAAAGGGAGGTATGGAACTCTTAAATTGTTATCTTTATGGTTACTCTGATCAAGTAGTCATTTTGAGACAATATAATGGGCATAATGAAATGGGAGATGTGGAATAAATATTCATACCACATCCTAATTGTAATAAATTGGAACCTAAGTTAATCTCCGACCAACCTATGAGTATAAGAAAGTATAAAGTGTAATCCTCATGATATGTGAAAGGGAACAAGGAAGATGATCCCTGCTCAATAAAAAATATGTAAAGAATAATGATCCTTTCCATGATGTAAAGATGAAAAATGTGGTAAAACAAGGAAATGTTCATGAACATGAAGAGCAAAAATCAAAGAAGGATTAATGACATGTAATCATCTTTATAGTTCCTATGCCAATGGTAAGGAAACCAAGATGAAACTGGATTGAATGACACATGAGCAGTGAAAACTCATATAATAACCAAAATAAGTTGGTAATCTCCTTCTTCCTATTAGCAATCCCTGGATGGTGCTGTGGTGATAAGGGAAAGTATGTTTCCTTTATGTACTTCCTTTCCGAGGATGTGATGTTCAAGAATTGAACCGGAAAGGCCCGAATTCACATCAGTTAAAACTACAATGTTCCGTACCATAGAAAGATTCTTCAAACAATATATACATGGGGTTAGGGTGAGTCTCATATCACTTGATATGCATGGTTATGAGGTGACCTTGAGATGGATACTTGAAAAGTATCAGTTTGGGCTTGGACTTTGGTTCCAAGATGGTGACATATGTGAATAATGATGTTTTGTTAATCCTCTAAGATGATAAAAAGATTCTTCTATCATGTTTGAAATCAATAGCGACAACTGAGAATCTAAATGAACATGAATGTGATGTGTTTTGGCATATGTGATGGATACTAAGGTAAGGAATCCTAGTATCCAAGAGGTGTTAGTGGTATGTGAGATCAAGAAAAAGTTTCATAATGAGAATCTGATGGTTAATACCTTTAAAATTGTGGTCTTACCTTTTCCCACAGATAAATATAATAACTCCCAGGTCTGTGAACCTCCTCTTGTAATATTACAAGTTGTGAAGGTGGCTTAAAACTTAGGGTTACCATCTAAGTTGTACAAAGTACATACAATGTTTCTATGTTGATAAAGTATGACTTGACATAGTGTTAACTCTATTAGCCAGAAGTGGTAGAGTTAACTAAGGGTGTATCCTATGTGATAAATCTTGTGTTAATATTGGATAAATTTCCATGACATCACTGTGATATAGAAGATGTTTAATATAAGAATCTTGCTTAGTCATAAGAAATTTTACTATTTTGAGATTCCTTTGGTTGGCTTCATAAAAGTTTAATGAAGAGTTAAAAGAGGAAGTACCTTTCTCTTTTCTCTTGAGATTTTAGGGACGAAATCCTTATTATGGTTTGATAACTTGTAACACCCCTGACCTGGGTTATGAAGTAACCCTAGATGTTTTGCCTAAATAAGATAATTAGAACCTTGTCTTAATCTTTTGAAAAGTAATTAAGACTTAAGTATATCACAAGTTTTAAGTTTGAGCCTGTTTGAAGGCTGTTTGTGTTATATATGATAGTTTTGGTACAAGTTGCAATTTACCCAAAATAAGGGGTTGATGTGAAATTTACCACATCTAGAATGTTCCTTCTCTCTCTTAGAATCATTTAGAGGAAAGAGAAAGGATGGGGCACCTTGTTTGAGTCTTGGTTAAATGATAGAAGTTTTGGTGGTGAATAAGCCAAACAATGTTGAGCATCTTGAACCCTAGATGGGGGTGTGTCAAGTTATGAAGTATATATGGGAGTTCCTATCAACTTGGAAGCCATAGAGGAGGTCCCATATCAGTTTACCAACTTTTGGAAAGTAATTATATCGGGCTAAGCACCTCAAGTAAGTGAAGCATATTGGTTTATATGTTCCTTGAGAAAAAGTTGTATCGGTTTACATGAAATGTGATATTTGGTTGTGATATCTTGTCAAGCAAGATACCCAATGGCCGATATCTCATCCTTGAATTATGCACAAGAGTTTTTCATGTTGAGATAATTATGTTTACATGGTGCCACCATGCATAGACATGTGTCACCTAATTACATATGGTGATGACACCTCTCATGTAGCCTCTTTCATGAGCTTCAACTATATAAGCCTCTCCTTTCACCTACTAGTGAACATTTCAACTCTTTTACCACCTCCTTCTTTGTGGACGACACTAGGAGCTCAAGGAGCAAGAGGAGGGTTGAGCATCTTGTCTAAGGTGATGCCATAACCATCTTCAAACTTGGAGAATTATGTATCTCAGATCATAATTCTTTCTTTCTTTTCTTCTTCACAAAGTTTCTAACTATGATGCCTTCTTATTGATGGAGGTGAAGCTATAGGTGAATCTTGGACCTTTGAATAAGTCATCTTCAAACTGGGGAACGTGAATCTTTTAAGCTTGAAGCTCTAATGGTGATCTTGAGGTGGGTTATATAACTCTACTTCAATTCTATTGTTATTTGCTTTTAATTGTACAATACTTGGTGATTCCTTCTCAATTTTGATTTCCCTTCATTAAATGATGAATCTATGAGATCTAATGGATATATGGGGCTGTTTTCCATGAACTAGAGTGTTAATGGATGAAGGTTTGGAGATTGAAGATGATAGAAATCGATATCACCCTAAGCACCTCTAAACCAATATCACTTTGAAGAACCTCAAGACCAATATCACCTTAAGCACCTCAAAACCAACATCACTTTGATGTGCCATGGGCAACACAAGTGATCATGTCATGACCAACACACAAGATGATAGTGAGGCTAAAACCCTAGGGCATGGTGTGGCCAATACACCCAAGTGAGGTGAAGTTGTTACACCCAAGAGTTAAAGATGTTACACCCAAGTGAGGTGAAGATGTTATACTAAAGTGAGGTAAAGATGTTACACTAAAGTATGATGAAGGTGATGCACCAAGATATGGTGAAGGTGATACACCAAAAGGCAAGTGAGGTAGGTACCTTGATGAGGGAGGGTATGAGGGAGATGATGATGCCTAACCCAATATCATCTAACCCTAACCCTAGAAGCCGATACAACCCTAACCTGGTATCAATTGATGGTATCTAGGGTGACATATCCTTTTATTCCTTGACCGACACACACCCAAGATGATAGTGTGTCCAATACACTAGAATGTGCTATGGCCGACATACACATGTTGATATGCATAGGGCGATATGCATAGAGTGATACAAGTGTATATGCATAAGGCGACACAAGTGTATATACATAGGGTGATACAAGTGAGATGCCTTAGGATGACATAAAGGAAGGTGCTTAGGCTGACACAAGTAAGAGTATCTAGGCCGACACAAGTGATAGTGTCTAGGCTGACACAAGTGAATGTATCTAGGCTGACACAAGGGTTAGTGTGTAGGCCGATACACCTAGATGAGTGTAGGCCAACACATGAGGAGTATATCAAGTTGATACACTATGATGTAATGAGATGGATACACTTTGATAAGTGTAGACTAGTATACCCTAAAGAGGGTCAAGTCAATACAACAAGTTAAAGGTGAATCTACTATCCTAATTAGGATGAGATGATAGAGAAACTTATATCACTCATGTTAATAATCAATTAATGATAATTGATGAGAGTAATAAAGTATGATTGAATACTTATGGCAATGAAATAAGCTCTTAGATGTGAGGAGTTATGAATTAGGGTTCAGTTGTTGAATATAACCCTAAAACACTAATTAGCTACAATAGAAACCCTTGCCCTAATTATGAGAGGGTTGTAACTTGATTGAGTGATTATCTGTGATAAAATTGAATGTAAAGATAATAATATAAGCTCCTAGAGATGAGGCATTATGGTCTAGGGTTGGTTATTGAATATAACCCTGGAAACCCTAATCGGTTGAAAAGAGAAACCTTAGAAACCCTAATCGGTTGAAAAGAGAAACCCTAACACTAATCACAAGAGGGAATCTAACTTGTAATGGAATGATGATAGTAATCAATGGATACAATAATATAATAATATCTTAACCATGCAGATACTATGAACACAACCAAATGAGGTCTATAGTGGTTATAATCTAATATAGCTTAAATATGCATATGAAGCATACAAAATATATATATCACATGAAGGATGTGAATACGTCTGATGACATGGCGAAGGCATATTGCCTGGTAAGGTGATGTGGTACTCAATGATGAGTTTAAGGCATTGATATCCCATGATGAAAGTAATAGGGTAACACAAAGGTGTCTCAACTGTTAAAGAATTCTTGGCAATATGATATACCTTTCATACTTGTAACTTGATTGATGCTATAAGATGTTGTAATGCATTTAACCCATCACCTGGTAGAACAATCATAGAATTGATAAAGATCGATACCTGACAGTATAATCACAAGACTGATAAAGATCAATACCTAGTAGTATAATTGTTGTGTGGTTTCCACATCAACTTTTCACATGTTTTCACACACGAATTCATTTCATTTTGTTTTCATTTAGCCTCTATTCATATCATTCTTGCCACCTTTTTGTTATTTTACTTATCACATGACGTGCATTATATATTTGCATCAAAATGATCAAATTGAAGATACCCCAACTCAATCTCATCATTATCGAGACTTCTCCAAGCCTTGCAAGCATCTAAAACTTTAATTTTGCTGAAACAGTAATGCACACGACGTGTCTTATTTAAGACACGACGTGCACATTTCCAGATGGCCATTTGCTTCAGTCACTGAAGAAAAGTACATGGCGTGTCCACAAAAGACACGACGTGTACCTGGGAATTCGAAACCTAATCTAGCCTTTATGGTAAAGTACACGACGTGTATTAAATCAAACACGCTGTGTGCTCACATTCAGAAACAACTACTGGAGACGGGAAACGCCGTGTCTGTAGAAAGACACATCGTGTGCCTGTCAGTTTTAGCAATTTTCAAATACGACTCCTTTCATTTTAAAAGACAAAACCACTCTATGGAGCAGTTATCTTTTTTCATAATTCAAAACTCTTTCATACCAGAGCAAGGCTAGAGCAAGGAGGGCAATTTTGGAGGTGGAAGAGGGTGGTTTCTTGCAAAACAACCCCATTCTTCTTCTTTTCTTCTCAAATCTTCTTCTCCAAGGTGCAGTATAGCTTCTTCACTCCACAAAGCTTCTTGGGAGAGATGTTTGTTTGGTTTGGAGAAGATGTAGAAGTGGGATTTCATCCTCAAGTCAGAATTGTACCCTTCTTGGGTTACACCTTGGGATTACTTGGCTTTTCCTTCTCTAAATCATGTTGAATTTTGAAAATTCTGCACATTTCCTGCTGTACACATTCATGGACGAGTAGTTTCCTTTTCTTGGACATGGGAGAGTAGCTCCCATGTCATAGCATATTTGGAACATGGTAATTTCATACTAAATACTATGTTTCTTGTTTTTCCACCTTGCAAGTACATGTTTCTTCCTTTCTGCATGTATGGCTGGCCACCTTATGCGCATGTTTTATGCTCTTTTGCTTGATCTGAGAAGATAGGTGGGAGAGTAAGGAGGTACTCTCTCGGAAACTCCTTCTTTACCATGAGAGTAGAAATTATGGAGTTGAGGAGTAGGTTTGTGATCCAAAACAAAATTCATACATGGGAATGTTGAATTGAGTTAGGATCATTGTACTTGCACCGAGAGGTGAAGTGCAACATACACCTCTCTTTTAAAACAAGTGCTTAGTATGTTTACATTTTCATGCTCCTGTTGTATGCTATGATATGTGGATGAAATCCTAAGTTCAAGATACTTCCATATCTGAATTTTAAATCTCTTTTAGTAATCCATTTACTATTTTTTTAATTCTTAAATTCTAGTCTAATCAACTAAATCACCTTTAAAATGGTCTAGATTGTTGAACCTTACCACTATTGCATTTAATTGGTTTGCTAAAGCTCCTTGTGTTTGACCTCGACTACAACTACTTCTGTATACTTGCAGAAATTGGTTAAGTTGAGTAAAAGATATTTCTTAAAGATTGAAACTCATTAGTGTAACAAACCAACAATAATCATAGGATTGATAAAGATCAATACCTGGCAGTATAATCACATGATCGATACAGATCAATACCTGATAGTATAATCACATGATTGATAAAAATTAATACCTGGCAGTATAATCACAAGATTGGTAAAGATCAATACCTGGAAATATAATCACGGGATTGATAGAGATCAATACCTTGTAGTGTAATCATAGGATTGACAAAGGTCAATACATGGAAGTGTAATCACAGGATTGATAGAGGTTAATACCTGACAGTGTAATCATAGGATTGATAAAGATCAATACCTGGCAATATAATCACATGATTGAAAGAGGTCAATACCTAGCAATGTAATCACATGATTGATAAAGATCAATACATGACAACATAATCATAAGATTGACAGAGGTCAATATCTGGAAGTATAATCACAAGATTGATAAAAGTCAATACATGGCAGTATAATCACAGGATTGACAAAGGTCAATGCATGGCAGTATAATCACAGGATTGGAAAAAGTCAATACCTGGCACTATAATCACACGATTCAGTGATATCATACCATGGCAATATGATCACAGGATAAGCTTGATATGTTGGTATAACATTATTGATAAATGAATATACAACTAAGATTGGTTACATACCATACCTTGATAAGAGTGTGGCTACATTCCATGACTCATTAATACAATTATGATTGACTACGGGTCATACCCTAATAAGGGAACAACTACAGGCTATATCTCTCTAGCATTGAGCCTATATGCCCAGGCTAGCTAAATTGCAGTTTGACTCATAATGTCACTGCAAATAATCTCATACTAACCTAGAAAGGAGAGGTCGTGGAGTCTGTCTCTTTTATGGACATTGTATGGCACTGATGCTACCTAATTTAGGTTGGTTGGAGCACGAGTGATATACCTCATCTCCTTAGGGCATAAGATTGATTATTGAAATATGTAATCAGCTGTGTAGCATATTTTCTTAAGGATCAAATACATAAACATTGAATAAGGCTGCAATTGCTTATGTGTGTCATAGTTGATAAATGATATACATGTTCTTCATATTCCTTCTAACAAGATTGAATAACCTATTGGTCAGTCATAGATATCTGATCTGCTCATTTATGGATATACCTTGCTAATGTTCATATTATAATTGGAACTGCTTAGCATAGTTGTTGCTTTATCATTATCTTTGAATAAACAATTATATCTGTGATAATAATAGTGTTGGTGGAGAGTTATATCCCCCACTGGGACTTTTGTCTCACCCCGTGGGTTCCACAACTTTTTTAGGTAGACGTGCATGAGCTAGCAGAGTTCCTGTAGCTGAGACATGACAGTAGTAGGAAGAAGACCTGTAAGTGAGGTGGTGTCCTATAAGCCGTGTCTTGTTATGGATAGAAGTCCTATGTGTTATCCATGTACTCTCAAGTCCTTGGGGGATAGTTTCATATCTAGTTTTACAACTGGTCTGAGCTTTTGGCTAAACAGTTGTTATTGCTAATAAGTTTGCTCATGTACATGTTTTTGGTAAAAGCAAACTAATATCAGATGAAACATGGATGCTATTGAGATAGCACATGTGTGATTTACCACATTGTATATGACAGACTTTGGGACTTTCTATAATAAATTTCCTAGTAATGGATCCTTATGAAAAATGGTTTTAATTTTTAGTGATTTTTGATAATTCGTTGTTAATGGTTGTTTTCGTGTGGTTGTGTGATGTCATTATCAGTTTGACAGGAGTCATCACATAATCATTCATTCATTTGGTCATCAAAAATGGTTTTACATCATGATAAAATGTTTAAATATACGATTTTATTTTAAGCGGATAGCTAGAATGATATATTATGAAGAAAATATGAACTAGACCAAGTTGGAGAGGTTATAATTTGAAATATAATTGATTTTATAATATGAGTTAGGTCATCCCAAAAATATTTAATTCTCAGCTCTATAATTTGCATGGCTTCACTGTAGTTGGTTGATTTAAGAAGGTAGTTCACATGGGGTCAAGGTAGTTTATATGAACCTATATATGTTTACCTTGTTATCAGGCTATTAGATAGCTCTAGTTGTGTTTATGTGTTTCCTCTTGTTGTAATATTATGCCTTATTGTACCCCAAGACAATATCCTAATAATAAGTATATAAGATGTGTTAAGCGAATGTTGCCATAAATGATAAGAACATGAGCAAGCTAATAAAATGTTAGAGGGCATCACCTAAAATATTGCAACTTTTGATGATATGCATCATATTAGGGGGGTCATGAAGGTGTTATAATGTATATTTCTTACTAAGTCTAATGAATTATATTGTCGGTTTGAAAATTAGAGGTAGGGAACATGCCCCCCTCAACTCTATGTTGACTATGCCACTGCATGCAGGTAGTTCTTTATGCTCTAGATGTTGCATTTTATTTTTGTACAAATGCAACTATCTAGATGTTGCATTTTTTTGTGGTAAAAATGTAACTAAGTTTGATTGTTTTCATTCTCTAGTATTAGTCATAGAAAAAAAAATTCCCAATTTGTATGCATATTGTACTTTTGCTTGTTTCCAGTACTAAATCAATTAAATCTGTAAGCATCAACTCTAAGCGGATTATTCTAGAATATCATATAAGTTATATGTTTATCATTTAGTCTTGTACCTTGTTATGAAACCATGACATTTGTACTAGATTTCTTAAGCATGAGTTAGTGAATTTCACAAAGATCATAGAAATACATGACATATGTACAAGTTAGTTTGAAGCACTTTTAAAAAGATAGCAAAACACTTGATCTAAATATATAATCCATATATACCATAGATATTGTCACTTACACATCTATTTGAGAATGGGAAATGTGTTTAGTGACCACCATAGGTCTGGATGAAGCAACATGAAATCACACTAAGAAGGTACGAGGGGAGAACCATTGAGGAACGTTTCATTCATATTAGAGAGAGAGAGATGTGTCCAACTAAAGATCACATTGATACCCTAATAGTTTGGGGTGGCAATCAGAGTTCCAGTTGATCGGGTTCTATTTCAATCACTGCAAGTCAACTTTTCTGGCTAGACTACAAACTTTCAAAAGATGAATTTTTGGGTCGAAGCCCTTGACCCTAACCTTGCCTCTAAAATATTTTTGGGTCTATCAACTCTGATCCATGAATAAAAAACCTAAGATCATGGTTTTAAAAATAAACATACATTTGGTCTAATTGAAAATGATAGAGTGTAACCAAATGATTACAATGTAAATAAACAAAAAAAGGTGAAGAAAATGCATATAAACAATTAATATAGTTTGTAAAAAAATTACCAAACATTTATAAAAACATAATCAATTATATGCAATTATATTGATATCTTGAAATAATTAATATAAAACCTATGCACGCCAATAGAACACTGTGTAGAATTGTCAAAAATAAACATATTGAGGGGTGTATTAGTAATTTACTAGACAATCATGTGATTTTGGTACACTTTAGAAACCAAAATATGGCACAATTGTGTAGATTTTGGTTCAATTTGGAAATCAAATTTGGTTGGGACAATTAAAAAAGGTTTGTCGTGTTGGAAATACGGGCACGAAGTATGGCAGCGGAAATTTATTTTTTATCTATTTGTATTCCCATAATAGCAAGATCACATCAATTACTATGAAATAAGACAGATGATGTAACAAGTTTAAACCTGAACCTGGAGTAAGTCCAGTGACAACAACTCATTATAATGCAAGTATCATCCAGTTTCTCTTAGACGGTATCTGTACATCTCCTGGTCTTCTCAACAGACGGCAGACTGGACAACTTTTGCAGTGATTCCTACGGTCTCACCATGGACAACAAACTGACGTTGTCCTCCTAGTAGCAGCCAAAGGAATCCTGCCTTGAGAGTAGTCCACACAGACCAACTAGAACTTTTGTCGTTCTTGTAGAATGGATAGGAAGGAGTTGTCTCTCCCATTGGCGTACTAGTCACCAACTTGCTCTTCCACAACTATGATCCTCGTTGTTCTCTCCCATTGCTATCCCTCCCTAGTTAGGTAGGACTTGCTTGGGCTCTCTTGGTTACCACAACTAGAGAGCACAACAATTGATAGAGCAACTTATTCTCAATTGTGTGTGTTGGAAAGCCCCAATACCCCTCTATTTATAGGTAGGGTTAGGGTCAGGATTCCCAATCTGTTAGGGATCTGTGTGGGAGTGGAAGGGATTGGAAGATCTTGAATTTTTACAACCTAAAAAATCCAAAATGGCCATTTCACAACCAAAATGGCCATCTCACGTGCGAGACTGTCGGGTCGTACAACCATAAGGTTGTTTCTCTATATTTCCCAATCACATATGAATTTGGCAATTCGAACCCAATCAATGCATGACATGATGTCAACACTAATCCTTGATGCAATTGAATTTTCCATGAACTGAGCAATCTCACACATGTGAGATGGTCGTCTCACTCACCCATATGACCATTTAGTGAGCTGAGCCAAGCTGGTCGATTCAACAGAATGAACCAGTCGGTTCACACTTTAGTTTGCACATAACCTAGTCGATTCAATTTTTGATTAGCCCGACACCCCAAACGGATGTCTCAACATTTGAGCCAATCATTTGGCACTCCAAATAGCCGTCTCATCCTGTGAGATGATCAATGTAGTTAGCTGATTCGTTGCGTGAATTGAGTATTTAAGCTCTTTAGTAATAAATCCAATCATTATTCAAGATTAGATTCTTCTTCTAGATGAGTTCCTATGCATGTGACCCTATAGGTCCCATATCACGTTGACAGTGAATGTCCATAACTAACTTATGACATCACAAGCAGAGAGCGATGCCTAGTCGCACATCAGTGCTACCCAAGTGAATAGAAAGTTGGAGAACAACTTCAACCTACAATTTGTTTAAGGTGTTGTAGTGACTATATAATTCCTTTGTTACTGATATCTGGGATGAACTCGAGGCATGGAATCATCATCCTATCAACATTCAATCCATGTTCTTGGAACCAAGAGCAAAATATCTGAGATAATGTGACCTCAATATTATATATTGATTCACATGTACATGCACATGCATTTCTCAGTCTTAATTATCAAGTGGCCAGGATATCAAACTCCAGTAAGAGGGACAAATCCCATCTCTATCACTCACAGTCAATCCCCATGTGTCAAAGCTACACAATCATCACCTTTATTGCAACCCGTATTTTAGGACTACATTTGATGATGTCAAAGTATACCCAACAACATGTGATGAGTGTAGTGATTTCAGGTCTAAGAATCACAATCACCACCTTCACTGTGAGAGATGACTATGACCACCAATGATGGTTTCCATGTGTCACTCTCAAGGTGGATCTGTCTGATGCATTGTTCCATAACATGTTTCTGTGTGCTTAGTTTATTATGTCATATCGTGACTAATGAGATTTTGTCATCAACCAACCCACACCCCAATTTTATGTGTTATTGGTGTCTATCTACCTTACTCAGTAACAAGCGACTAGGGACATAATAAGAATCTACATACTTTTAGCATTCATATGATCTCATTCTCCAAGTCATGTACTTGCAGACATATGTCATTAAGTATTGTCATTCTTTAGACATTCATAATGTTTCCTCATCATCTCATAACTGAATGAAACAGATGAATTAGAAGCTTGCCTTTTATGAGTATTAATCAAATCCTTTTATGATATGTGCCATGTCAATTGTCACATGATCGGCTCTCTGGGTATACCTTACCAACAGACTCCCACTTGCACTTAGAGCCAATCACCCATGAATCTCATTCTTAGTAATCTAACATGTCCACCATGTTTCTACTATGCTAGTGCTAATCCAGTGGGTTAGCAACATTTTTCTATTTAGTCGATATTATTGTATGTTTCTTATCTCTTCGCAATGAGATAAAACCGTCGTAATATGGTATTTGATATTCCTTTGCCTAACAAGCATCTCCATTGTTGTCACAGTATCACTACTGAATCATCAATGGTTGGAACATCTATAAGTCCATCATATGAACTTATAGATCCATATAATATCACTTTGTGTTTATAACACAAGTATACTCAACTTCTTTTGTTGAATAGAATTAATGGCTATTAGGTTGGAACCCTTCCAACTAATAACATTTTCAAACATATTTTTTTATTGCAATCATTTTTTTCATTTTGGAATCTTGCATTGGTGTAACCCTTTACATCCAACCCTTCCTTTATTTCTATCTTTCATCA
Source organism: Alisma plantago-aquatica (assembly GCA_963693085.1). Taxonomy (NCBI): domain Eukaryota; kingdom Viridiplantae; phylum Streptophyta; class Magnoliopsida; order Alismatales; family Alismataceae; genus Alisma; species Alisma plantago-aquatica. The sequence goes on along the minus strand of OY856412.1, from coordinate 941,835,173 downwards.
CTAGTAATTATCCTTAAATACTTCTCAACTACTAATGGATATATTTAATGACATTCCAATAACCCTTATTAGAATTTAATATCATATCATCATGTCCAATACATACAAGATTATATGGGACAAGTACAATTGTAGCATCCATGATAGATCCATTGCTACAACCTATGTAATCTTCATCATGCTATTTCCATTCTTAACAAGAATAGGAACATATGGCTCATGAGAGACTAATCTAGATTCTCTCTCATTGAATCCTTCATGTGTTGAACTCTTTCAATATCTTGCTATTATATGTGCTCAAAATTATGTTCTGAAACGTTCAAGAACTATCTCTATAGGTCTTGATCCTTATCTTATAAGATGTTTCACCTAATCCTTCATTATTGAAGGTGTTTTTCATGCCAGTTCTCAATATTCACAATATTGTGACGTACTTCCTCATCGTATGTGGAATACTCACATATGATCCCACTAAATCTTTTGTAATCACATATTTCATCTTTTATCTTGATTCAAGTCAAACTCTTTGACTATCTTGTCAAGTCAAAGATCCCTCCTCCGAGTTGCTTGTTTCAATCCCAGATTGAACTTTGTAGTTTATGGAATTTATTTGCATTCCTTGAAGTTATAAAACCTTTTAGGCTGTGTCACGTACACATCCTATGATGTATTCCTTTAAGGAATCCAGTTTCTATCTTCATATGCTAAATGTCTTAGTCTATTTTAACTAGAACAACAAGCTTGACAATTGGTAAAGAAATTTCTATCATGTTCAACAACTTGAATTGATTTGAAAAACTATTCAACCAATTTGTCCTTTTATGTTATCCATGTAGGTTTTTTCCACAAGACCCTATTTTTCCATTTAGGTATTACCCCTTTAGGTGGTGGTATCAAAGTCCTACGTTGTTAGTTCACATGTACCCCATAATGGCTTTAAGCCATTACTCAGATTATGGTACTCTATAACTTCTAGTTGATTAGTTGTCTCATCCTGTTATGCCCAACCTGTCTGAGTTGTTGGATTCGTGATCCTCAATCTCAGACATGCCCTACTAGAACTACTTAATTATGTGTCATATGATGAACTTGGAATTCCACAACAACTTGTGATTCTCTTAGTTCTCATTATACCTCTTTGTTGACCTCAAACATTTCAAGTTGTACTTTTATTCCAACTGATTCTTCAAGAATTCAATTATCCTATCAACAAAATATTTTTTTATTGGATTGGGATTAATAGTAATATTAAACATTTATGTTTGTAGATAAACCTCTTTAAGAAACTACTTTCTTTATACACGTTTTAATCCATAAGACATATCGTGACATTCTCATATTCTATATCTCATATGGTGTCTTATAAACCATTTAGACAGTACATAATTTAGTAATAGGTATATTTATGAGGATACAAGAAGATTAGATTAATTGATGATTATATCATGACTCATCATGGTATAATTCCTTCATTCTGACATATCACCATGTTCAAATGGATTTGACTTGTAATACATTATCGCAGTTCCTTCTTAAAGGTTCTCAAGGTATTGATGTAAAATATTGCGACATTTGATCTTATCCAAGTTTTGTAATATTTTTACCAAAGTTATACTTCATTTATAATCTCCTCGAACACTTCAAAAGATTTATGTTTCTATTTTACTGAGTACATAGTAACATATTATCAGTAAATGAAATGAGGTATAAGCAATTATCTACAACATTCATTCCATAAAATCTTCACACATCATATGTATGAGGTCCGATGGAAAGGTTATCCTCCCACTACATCTAATGAAGGATATAATGTCATATTGTGGTGTAAATAAAGCTTGCATGTTTCCTTAGGTTTGATAACCAAGGGAATCTAGATTAACATCAATATGCATTCTAGATGTGCATTTCTTGTATATACGTACAAGGTGACTAATGCTATGATAGTTTTTTGAGTTATCAATTATAATACTTTGGTATTAACATTGCAAACATTCATCTTGAGATTCTTTTATTCAAAGACCATTAGATGTTTAGGTATTGTCGTGTAAGATCATACCTATAGAAACATCAAAAACTCACTTTATTGATTTATCATCTTTGTAATACAAGATGCTTTAAAGTAAATTTTTCTATTTATTGGCAATTCTACTAACTCTAATACATGCCCGTTGGTCTAAGATAAATTAAAATATAGCCTAAAGCTCCAGCAACTCTTGATCTACCTTGTCCATCCTTGACCTTTCGTAATGGTTTTCACTTCTTGTCAGATCATGCACATAATGTATCTCAGATCTCTATCTGGTAGCATATACCAAGAAGAAGTAATCAAATTTATCTTATAATGTTTATACCTAAAGTGGATTCCTTAATGCCTTCCTTCTTCTTCTTTCATTCCTCTAACCAGAGTGGGCAATTTCTCATCCAATGTCCAGGTTGGTCACAATGGTGACAATTGCCTCTTTTTTTCACTCCTCCCTTTGCTTAGAGATATGAAGATTTGGGCTTTTGGCCAACTTTAGAACTCTTCTTAGCTTTGCCTTTGCCTTTATACTTACCCTTTGTCTTTATGATCACCATCACAAACTTGGGATTGTCTTTCTTCATCTGTGACTCAACTATTCTCAACATGCTCAACAAATATGTCAATGATTTGTCAAAGTTGTTCAAGTTGTAATTCATGACAAACTGACTATATGATTTTGGAAGAGATTGTCGAATCAAGTCAGTGGTCAACTCTTAACCCAAGGGGAATCCTAGTCTAGCAAGGTTCTCTACATACCCAATTAGCTTGAGCACATGAGGACCTTCTGGATCTCCTTCTGCCATGTTACATTTGAACAGTGCCTTGGAGGCATCATATATATCTTGTCTTACCTTATCTTAAAACATGTTCTTGAGATGTGTGACCATATCAATCACATCCATGTTCTCATTCTACCTCTACAAATCCTAGTTCATGGAGCAAAGCATAAGACACTTCACATCCACAACATCTTCAATATGCTTCTTGTAAGCATCCCTGTCAATCCTAGGTGCAGTTGGAAGGGGTTCATTTGGTTCTGGTGTATCCAAGACATAAAGCTTTCACTCCTATGTGAGAACGATTCTCAATGGTCCTGAACTAGTCGTGGAAGTTTTTCCCATTTAGTTTGTTCTTCTCAAGGACTAATCACATAGAAAGGTGATTGTTGTTGGTTGCCATTTAGTTCTACAAAAGAATTTGCAATTTTGTCAAAAATCATCTTGATTTGATTTGATTAAAATTTTGACGTTATTAATTTGGTCTTTAATTAACTATCACTCTCATTATTTTGTTCAAATTTATAACCCTCAAAGTATCAATTCGGAAAATTTCAGTGAATCAATTTTCTAATGAGCAAGATCCAAAATGATTCGATTATCACCCAACCAACACCGCAATAAATAATCAACCATTAAGGTAGCCTATTTGCCAATTGCATCATATGAAATTATTGATAGACGACATGCACAACTCCGTTCCATAGTCATCTACATGCTTCTAGGCTTAGATTCTCTAAGAATCACCAGTTTAAGCCTGACCCAATAGTCAACACGATAGATGTGCACCCTACGAAGGTAGATGCTACATATGCATCATCAGACTTCCACAAGATAGACAGAGCACCACGCGAAGGTGTAACCTACACTTAGTTGATCAATATTTTCATGTGTGTTGCTAATGGAAAGCATCTTAGACTTGTTTGAACAAGGGATTTATATATATGTCATATATATACATATACTATATCCAATCACCACATATACAGTACGTATCATATATATGCTATATCCCTTAATGTAAACATGCAATATAAAAAAATGCGATGGTTATGGCCATGTCTACTGTAATTCCTTGGAGACACAAGGAATTACTACCACCTAGGTCAATCATCACATCATATGTATGAACTTGTTTGTTGGTATAGATCTGTGCTTGCCAATCTGAGTAGATCGGTTCAACCCTTGAACTGGTCATCTTGCCTGTTGACTGGTCGATTGGTCCTCTAGAATGGTCATCTGGTCTCCTGTCTAACCGATGTCTGAATACCTTCCAGATGGTGGTCGGTTGGGTCCTCTGGGCAGTCGTTAGACTCCTTCTCTCTGTCCTCCATGGTCCTCTATATGGTCGACTCATCTCATAAACTAGTTGTATTGTCTGGCAATGATCATATTCTTCATCATTGTAAGAAAAAAAATTATCCTATTGCTATTAAAATTATTACATGGTAAAGAGAAACCTCGAGTTACATTCAAGGGGAGCAAATGTGGGAAAGAATTAACTTTACATTGAGAGTAAAGAGGTAGAGGATCAGTACGTAGACCAATATAAATAGGAATAAAACCAAACCATCCAACCACACATAGACATCAGATATTGGACATAACCATGCTATACATCCACCATTAAAATTGCTTTTAGGACGATGCATCTAAATTGCATGTGTATCATTTACATACATATATATATATATATATATATATATATATATATATATTAGTTTGGGATTATGTGGTCTTTGATCGGATATGCATATGAGACAATTTAAATATTCACATAGTATGCAATAAATAAATGATAAAACTAAAAAATCTGATCATATCGATTATCTAAAAACATAGTAAATTGATGTGGCTCTGATACCACTATTGGGAAATACGGGCATAGAGTTTGGCAGCGGATTTTTTTAGTAAATATGTATTCCCTCAACAACAAGATCGTGTCAATTTCTATGAAATAGGAAGGATAGTTTAACAAGTTTTTACCTAGTCCTAGAGCAAGTTCAGTGACAAAAACTCATTGCAATGCAACTATCTTCTAGTTTCTTTTAGGAAGTGTCTATGCAGATCCTGGTCTTCTCCACGGACGGAGGACTAGACAACTTCTACATTGATTCCTGCAGTCTCACCAAAATTGACGTTGTCCTCCTAGAAGCAGCCAAAGGACTCCTGCCTCTAGAGTAGTCCACACATACCAACTAGAACTCCCGTCATTCTTGTAGAATGATAGGAAGGAGCTGTCTCTCCCATTGTCCTACTAGTCACAAACTTGCTCTCCCACAACTATGATCATCTATTGTTCTCTCCCATCGCTATCCCTCCCTATTCAAGTAGGACTTGCTTGGGCTCTCTTGGTTATCACAACCAGAGAGGACAATAACTATCAGTGCAACTAATTCTCAACTGTGTGTGTTGGGAAGCCCCCAATACCCCTCTATTTATAGGTAGGGTCAGGGCTAGGGTTCTCAGTATGTTCGAGATCTATGTAGGAGTGGAAGGGATCGAATGATCTTGAATTTTTGCAACCTGCAAAATTCAAAATGGTCATTTTGCAACCAAAACAGTCATCTCACATGTGAGACGGTCAACTCGTACAACCAGATGGTCATTTCACTATGTTTCCCAATCACTTATGAATTTGGCAATTTGAATCCAATTAATGCACGACATGACGTCATCACTAATCCTTAATGCAATCAAATTTCCCATGAATTGAGTGATCTCACACATGCAAGACAGTCGTCTAATTCACCCAGATGGTCGTTTGGTGAGCTGAACTGAGTCGGTCAGTTCAATAGAATGAACTGATCGGTTCACACTTTAGTTTGGGCAAAACCTAGCTAATTTAATTTCCAATCAACCTGACACTTCAAACACATGTCTCAACATTTGAGCCAATTGTTTGGCACTCCAAACGAACATATCACCCCTTGAGACGGTCGAATAGTGGTGCAATCAACTGATTCATTATGTGAATGGAGTATCTAAACACTTTAATAATCAATCAAATCATCATGCAAGATTAAACTTCTCTTCTAGATGAGTTTCTATGTGTGTGACCCTATAGGTCCCACATTGGCAGTGAATGTCCATAACTAACTGATGACATCACAAGCAAAGAGTGGTACCTATTTGAACATCAGTGCAACCCAATTGACTGGAAAATTGGAGAACAACTTCAACCTACAATATGTGTAAGGTGTTGTAGTGATTGTATAATTCCTTTATCACTAATATCCAGAATGAACTCGAGGCATGGAATTGTCATCCTCAATGTTTAATCCTTGTTCCTTGAACTAAGAGCAGATTGTATGAGATAATGTGACCTCAATATCATATATTAATTCACATGTACATGCACATGCATTTCTAAGTCTCGCTTATCAAATGTCTAAGATATCAAACTCTAGTAGGAGGGACAAATCCTATATCTATCAGTCACAGTCAATCCCCATATTTCAAATCTACCCAATCATAACCTTTATGACAACCCATATTTTAGGACTACATTTGATGATGTCAAAGTATACCCAACGACATGTGATGAGTGTAGTGATTTTAGGTCTAAGAATCACAATCACCACCTTCACTGTGAGAGATGACTATGGCCACTAATCATGTGTCACTCTCAAGGTGGGTCTGTTTGATACACTGTTCCATAACATTTATCTATGTGCTTGGTTTGATATGCCATATCATGACTAATGACATTTTTTCATCAACCAACCCACACTCCAGTCTTATGTGTTATTAGTGTCTATCTACCTTCCCCAGTGATAACTGACTAGGGACATAATAAGAATGTACATACTCTTAGCATTCACATGATCTCATTCTCCAAGTCACATATTTGAAGACATACATCATTGAGTATTGTCATTCTTTAGACTTTCATAATGTTTTCTCATTATCTCATATCTGAATGAAATAGAATGAATTAGAAGCTTGCCTTTAAGAGTGTTAATCAAATCCTTTTATGATATGTGTCATGTCAATCATTACATGATTGGCTCTCTAGGCATACCTTACCAATATGGCGGCCCAATTTGTAGCTTGTGCCTCTATAAAGGCATTTCTTTAGGTTCTATTATAAGTTGTAACAACTCTTTTTGTAGACATTATACTACATGAACCTTAATTTAAAAATGACAAAGGAGTCACCACCACATTTATGAGGGAAACCACAAATAAGGCCTAGAAAAAGAGGGCGGATAGGGCATATATGGTAAACTATAGAAAAGGGTGAGGGATCGTGTTATGCATGAGGAAGGCTTTAGGCTCCCCCACAATGCCCGAACCCAGTATTGCCAATCCCAACAAGATAAACACAAGGTTTTTGACTTATGAAAGAGACTTATATGTACAAAACATAATAAAGGAATCGTCAAAAAGAGTTAGCACATTCACACTATACAAAGGTTCTCTATCCTAGGTGTCGTATCTTCACTCAACTTGGGTTGGAAAAGGGAGGAGGAGAGGGGTTGTTGGCTAAATTGGACATTATGATAATCCCTTTATTTTGACGATGACAAACATTTCATTCTTGTTGATCTAACGTGCTACTTGAGTGTTGTAGAAATGAGGTGGATGACAAAGCAATAGGGAATCTATATGCTTGAATGATTGAAAATTTCATAAAATGTAATCAATTGTAAACTTGTACAAATATATAATGTACAAGTACTTAGACATCATGTAAATCAAGCGTTAGATCTTCCCTAACTAATCACTACACATAGATAGGTCATCCTCTTCAATAGTGACACATATGCACACTCACATACACACTTAGTACTTTAATTGAAACATTGAAACAGGGTCAATCTCGGTCGACAAGCTTCTCGACCGAGAAAGACCCAGGTAGCCGTTACACACAGCTGACAAGGTAGTTGGCAGTTGGAGATGAATGTTGCAAACACTTGATCCAGAGAGCCTTTCGGTCGACAAAACTTTGACCGAGTAGGCATCTCGGTCGATAATTTCTCGACTGAGATGGACTCTGACAGCAACTGCAGAATTAATTAACTAGCCATTGCTAATGCAACTAACTTATGCCTAACGGCTAGTTAAGCACTTAGAAACCCCTAGCAAGTGTCTAGAACGTCCTTAAGCACTTTTAGGTCATTCCTATAAATAGGACATGCCTTAGGACACCCAAATTCACTAATTCTACACTTGAGAAATATTTGAGCATACACTTGCATTGGAAACCTGTTTTGAGCAATTGAGCAATACTTGCAATTGGATACTCTTCACCTTGCTCTAAATTCGTGTCCTATAGGCTAGTATCTCCTATCCACAGCAATCACACTTCCATATACATTGGTTAGGATATCTACACGCTTGATATAGGCAAATCAAGCCTTGTGCTTCAAAGGATAAGTTGTAATTTCCATTTTCCTTTCTTGTTCACTTTCATTGTTTGTACTCTCCTTACTACTCCTAGGTTGGAGGATGCGGATTGGAGAGGGTCATTATCTTCTTGGTGAAGAAGGAGACTTTGAACTACTTCAAGAAGGCTGGTGTAACAGGAGGTTACTTATAAGAGGAAGGCTACTTCAAGGGGGAGCTTGGAGTTACTTCAAGAAGGCTACCTCGAGTTGGTGCATCTACTTCAAAGTGAAGGCTGTTCAAAGGGGTGTAAGAAAGTATTGTATTTTGTGTAATTCCTTGTGAAGGTAATAAAATTAATACTTTCAAAATCCCGGTTGGGTAAGCAACCGGGTAGTGGACTTACTGCCTTAGTATTTGCTAAGGTAGGAACCACTCTAAATCCCTTGTCTCCTTCTTACTTTTTCATTTGTGGTTGTTTGAGATAAAAAAATATATTAAAATTACCTTAAAACCCTATTCACCCCCCTAGTGGTTTTTCAATTGGTATCAGAGCAGGCTTCAAGGAGCTCTAATCGAGTCTTGAAGTATGAAGGGTGGTGGTGTCTACAACCACAAACAAAGAAAAAGTATGGACCAATCTTCAACAAGTTGCAGTTGGTGCTTAGGAACAAGCCACACAACACTTGGTTGCCCGTGGAGGTCAAAGAAGGAAGATACACATAAAGAATGTCTTATTTCTACAATAAGTGAAGAAGAAGAAGAGGTAAGCCTTTTTGATTTATCTAAAGAAGAGCTAGTTGCTAGTCTTGAAGAGACACATAATAAATATATTGAGTGCAAGAAGAAATTAAAGAAATCTAATAAAGCAAATGATGAGTTACAGGCTAAGCTTCTTGCTCTAACATTTGAAAATGAAGATCTCAAAAAGGTTATTGAAGGTCATGATATTAAGCTAAAATCTGTAGAAGCAAATTGTAATCTTCTTTCTCTAGAAAAGTTAAATTTGCAAACTCAAGTAAATGATCTTCAAAAACAACCTGTTATGTGTACACATCTAGATTATGATACTATTGTGAAAGAAAGAGATTCCTTGTTATCTAATCTAGATCAAGCAAAGTTAGACATAAATAAAAGAATGGATGAGATTGTTAAGTTGCAACAAAAAGTTAGTAGGTTGAATAACAATGATACACTTGATAAAATTTTAAATAATTCTTACCATCAAATTGGAAGGAGAGGACTAGGTTACAAGCCTAAAGGAAAATCTTATCAAAAACCTAGTTGGGGAAGAACACAAGTGCCAAGGATTCAATCTATGTATGTACCTAAAGGCACAAATACATATGTACCCAAGAACAACCTAGAACAAAATCATAGAAAGAGATATGAGATTGATTCTATATGTTGTCATTACTGTTTGCGCCTTGGACACTATTCTTTTTCATGTCCTTACAAGAAAAAGGATGTCGAGTTAGTATGGGTTCCAAAACCCCCAAACTAAAAGACCAAAATTAAGTTGAGATATGACCAAGGACTCTAGTTGCATATTTCTATGTCTATCTCAACTTAACTTAATGAGATAACAAATTAATTCAAGTATCTAAAACTTCTAACTTGAAAATATACAATTCTTTTAAATCTGCAAAGACAAAATTTTGCCTTAATTAAAGTTCTCAAAGCATAAAGACTTAAAATATAATTAGTTGAGATTTGATCTAAATATTACTTTGATATTCATATGCTCTATCTCAACCAAGCTAAATTTTCAAAATTGCATGATTGAATTGAAAATGAACTTTGTTTTTTCTTGGAAACAATTACTGAAAATAGTTTTGAAACAGTACATAACTTTTCTCGGTTGAGACACTGTCGATCGAGAAGAACTGTCGGTCGAGAAATGGTCGACCGAGCAGGTTTCTGTTGTCAAGTCTGAAATAAATATGCTGAACTTGTTTTCAATTAACCTAGCTTGCTATTAATTTGTTATTAATGACTGATTTTACATGAAAAACAAGAATAAATTTTGAAGACCATCTTTGAAAACTTATAAACCTAAATGAGATTATTTTGGTTTATCCTTTAAATGGTTTAAAACTGAAAATCATGATTATTTTAATCAAAAGAAATTACTGTTTTATCATTGTTCACATGGTCTTTCCTAAAGTATTTCTTGGTGTATCTATATGGGAACCATGTGTATTGATAATTAGTCTAAATGATCATAATCATTGTATTTCATGAAATTATCATTATAATGAATGCTTCTATTGTTCTATCAAAATCATTGTGCCATACTCATTATGTTTCATTGGCTTGTTTAAAATAATCTTTAATCCCTATATACAAACCATGGATGGATAATATTCTTAATCATCGTCATTTAGCTTATATGAAGATTCTATTTTGTATAAATAAGTAAAATTTCATGGCAAAAATGCATCTTGACATAATAGATAATGATTGTTGTGTGAATGGCTTGAAATAAATGAATAATGATGCTATGACAAGCCAAACAGTGTCTCTTAGAACAAAAATATTAATGTTTTATCTATTTGTTTGTTCTAAGAAATCACAAGCAAAATCTTGACTTTAAGATATTAATCTTGCTTCCAAGGATATATGTTTCTAAAGAATCCTATGATTCATCTGAAAATGAGGGTACAAGAAGAAATGGAATTAATATATATGTACCTATAGCAAAGCTTAGGAGACATCATTCAAAATGAATACAGTCTAGGAAAACCAAGGATAAAGACTTCATTGAGATGTCTATATTCAGTTTTTAATTGATAAAACTTCTTCATAATAGGTAGAACTCAAAGTGCTTCAACTTGATATTTATTTAAAGTTACCTGCAGATATTATACTTCACATATGAGTGTTCAAATTGGAAATCTGCAGAAATTGCCTCTTGGTTGAAATCAAGTTTGACCAAGGGGCGCTATGTTCGAAGTCAAGGTCGACCTAAAATAAGCTTGACAAAATGCTTATTTGTACATCATTTTACTGCACTTAATCTTAGTATCTTGATTCAAAATGTGTTTAACATATTGAAAACATAATTTTAGTGCATAACTCTCATAAAAGGTCAACTTATTATGATCTAATATTGATTGTGACCTTAGAATCCTTAAATTATCTTGACTATAAGATTAAGGGGGAGCTCACAAAAACAAATTTGATTATTTGATTAAGAAGCTTACAAAACATTGCAAATATCAGTTGAAGCTTGTTATGACCTTAGTATTCTTACTCTTGGCTATGAAGAAATCTACAAATTTCACATACCTTGTTCTTAAAGGAATCCTCTAAACAAATATGGGCTTAACATCCCGTGCATTTGGTTAGAGACACTTTTCATGTACTCTAAGCTTAAAGGATTCTCATATCATTTTCAGGGCCTAACATTCCTTGTAAAATGAGTGAGAAATTAACACACATATGCCATAAACTTAAAAGAAACTCGTATCATTTCAAGGCTTAACATCCTTTGCAAATGGTTGAGAAACAAATTGTGGCTAAATTTGACAAAAATGGTTTACAATTATATTAATCCCTTAGTTTTGCAAACTGAATATCTTATTAAGGGGGAGCATCAAATTATGAAATTAAGGGGGAGAAATAAAAGTCATACTTAATATTTATCTTGGTTATCTTTTTGAAATGATAAAGGGGGAGAAATAATATAAACTCAAAAACCTAAAATAAAATGAGTTTCATAATATCTCAGCCAGCACCCACTTGCAAAACAAGAAAGGCTACAAAAGGTAAACTTCAGGTATGAAACTCATATGATTTATATTTCCTTATTTTATATTTAGGAAATGTTTGTCATCTTCAAAAAGGGGGAGATTGTTGGCTAAATTGGACATTATGATAATCCCTTTATTTTGATGATGACAAACATTTCATTCTTGTTGATCTAACGTGCTACTTGAGTGTTGCAGAAATGAGGTGGATGACAAAGCAATAGGGAATCTATATGCTTGAATGATTGAAAATTTCATAAAATGTAATGAATTGTAAACTTGTACAAATATATAATGTACAAGTACTTAGACATCATGTAAATCAAGCGTTAGATCTTCCCTAACTAATCACTACACATAGATAGGTCATCCCCTTCAATAGTGACACATATGCACACTCACATACACACTTAGTACTTTAATTGAAACATTGAAACAGGGTCAATCTCGGTCGACAAACTCCTCGACCGAGACACTCTCGATCGACAAGCTTCTCGACCGAGAAAGACCCAGGTAGCCATTACACACAACTGACAAGGTAGTTGGTAGTTGGAGATGAACGTTGCAAACACTTGATCCAGAGAGTCTGTCGGTCGACAAAACTTCGACCGAGTAGGCATCTCGGTCGATAATTTCTCGACCGAGATGGACTCTGACCGCAACTGCAGAATTAATTAACTAGCCGTTGCTAATGCAACTAACTTATGCCTAATGGCTAGTTAAGCACTTAGAAACCCCTAGAAAGTGTCTAGAACGTCCTTAAGAACTTGTAGGTCATTCCTATAAATAGGACATGCCTTAGGACACCCAAATTCACTAATTCTACACTTGAGCAATATTTGAGCATACACTTGCATTGGCAACCTGTTTTGAGAAATTGAGCAATACTTGCAATTGGCTACTCTTCACCTTGCTCTAAATACGTGTCCTATAGGCTAGTATCTCCTATCCACAACAATCACACTTCCATATACATTGGTTAGGAGATCTACACGCTTGATATAGGCAAATCAAGCCTTGTGCTTCAAAGGATAAGTTGTAATTTCCATTTTCCTTTCTTGTTCACTTTCATTATTTGTACTCTCCTTGCGACTCCTAGGTTGGAGGCTGTGGATTGGAGAGGGTCGTGATCTTCTTGGTGAAGAAGGAGACTTTGAACTACTTCAAGAAGGCTGGTGCAACAATAGGTTACTTCTAAGAGGAAGGCTACTTCAAGGGGGAGCTTGGAGTTACTTCAAGAAGGCTACCTCGAGTTGGTGCATCTACTTCAAAGTGAAGGCTGTTCAAAAGGGTGTAAGAAAGTATTGTATTTTGTGTAATTCCTTGTGAAGGTAATAAAATTAATACTTTCAAAATCCTGGTTGGGTAAGCAACCGGGTAGTGGACTGACTGCCTTAGTATTTGCTAAGGTAGGAACCACTCTAAATCCCTTGTCTCCTTCTTACTTTTTCATTTGTGGTTGTTTGAGATAAAAAAATTATTAAAATTACCTTAAAACCCTATTCACCCCCCTCTAGTGGTTTTTCAGGGGTCTATTATGGCTAGACAAAATCTACTTTTCTTGATTGTTGTAGGAGATGAAGATGGGTATTATTCTCCTTTATTCCCCAACAAAAGAGGTTTTTAATGTGATTTTTAGGATAGGAGATAGAGTGTTGGGTTTTTTTGAGGAGGCAACACTGTTAGTTTCTCACTAAGGGCTTGGATCTGAGTTAGTGGTGGATAGAATATATAAATGTTGATCGGAGGTTGTCTATATAGAGGCTAGGAGGTTGCTTATGGTTAGGGTTTATACTAAACCATAAATAAGTTAAGATTTGTCTTAAACCCAAGGGAAAATGCCTTGGTGGTGCCCCCCATTCTTTTGGAGGGTTCTACATGCATTTTAATGATGCCCTATTAGTTAATAAAAGTGTAAAAGGTGGGTCACATGCATGGTACATGACCCACCTTCTAGATCTTATATGAGTGCTTTAAATGGTATCTTGTTGACCATTTTAAAAGTGGAAAAGATAAGATGTATGCATGGTGTATTTCCAATTTATTGCGTCTTATAAGGTTTTGAACGTACATACTATTTCTTGACGGGGTCTGAATCCACAAAGTGGGATGCATGCCAGTAGGTAACCCACCTGGCCTCAAACTTTGTGAAATTCAATTCAGGCTTAAGTGATAGATGAAACTATGTGTGTTCATGGATCAAAATAGGTGTGTGTCTAGGGTGCCACACATTAGTTTAAGTTGGGTATCTCATTGTGGGTGATGGGTACCATTTCTTGGTCTGGGGTCTTAGTGAAAACATCAAAGCAAGGAAAGTCCACCTAGGAACATCCATTAATTGGAAGTTTGTTGTTGTAGGAAAACTTCCTATTATGGGAGTTTTATGTCTTGGATTATTTGATTATGACCTATAATCATGAGCGACTAGGATCACTTTTCAATAATTCATTTAGTGACTATTAATTATAGTGATTTTCAAATCTCATCTTCAAAATTGATCACATATGTAATTAAATTCTCATGGTAGGTTGTATTTGTTGATTATCACATTGAATTATCTATATGCATCATGATGTCTCTTAGGAAGTTACTTGTGGACCTAAGATGTTCTTGTTGCTTTATCTCACTTTAGCATGACCTTTAGTCCCTATTGATCATATTTTGATGACTATGATTATTCCAAAACTCATGTCAAACATGTTCCCATTGTGAAGTTTTTTACATATCTTGATTTGATCAATTAATCAAATTACTTGACATTTGTCACAAGAGATCATTCAACAACCAAATTGGGAGTATTTAAAAATGGAGTGTCAAAGGTTTTCCTTCTCAATACAAGGTACCTGTAAAGCATGGTCTGTGAATCCACTCATGATGAGGGATGAAGTCTTGAGATTGGAAGACAATCATTTCTAATTATGTGTGTAAAAATTTGATGACACTAGATGTAGATTGATTTTTGGGTACAATTATTTAGATAGAAGGGAGTATGATTGATCCAAGTAGTTTTATATTTCTTACATGAGTAAAGATTTATCACATATGATAATCTAAACAAGACTTGGTCGCATGTGCTTGTTGTAGCAAGGCTTTAATAGATTGATGGTATTGCTTGCATGAGCAAGGCTTGAAGTGAGTCACTTATGAAACAATGCTTTAAATCAAATTCTTTGTCTCATCGAGGCTTGTTTGGGGTGAAAATTAGGGCCATATGGATTACTTTGGAGATTCATGGGATATCCTATATTTTTAGACTAAACAAAAGAAATGTCTAAGGTAAAGTGATGAAAGATAGTATTTTGGGCCTAGAAATCCAGAACATTTGGCCAGGATGTATGCGAGGCATGGGCCAACATGCTGATGTGGTCAGGGAGTTAGACTTGGACATGGCACACACCCAACCCATGACCCAAGCATGGAAGCATCAGAGATGGGCATCACCTCATGCTTTTCTAAAAACCATAACTAGAGGTGCTTGGTAAGCTCGAGACACACTTAATTACTCATTAAAACACTTTTATGGGCAAGTGTTTATCTCATACCTTGATGATTGTGTCCCCTACGCTCTTTGGGCATTGTACATTGAAAAAGGAGAAAAAGTATTAAGTTAGGCCGACCATCTAGAATCTGAGCTTGTGCATGCTCTGATGTGTGCCACTAATCTAGCCATTGAGATGGATTTTGCCTCCACCTTAAGGATTTCCATTGCATGTAGGTTTGTGATACCCAATATATTACCAAAGTCATGCATCTATTTTATTGTCTGTTTGGGCCAAGATGTGGCTACATTGGAAGCAAGATCAGATAGACGAGGACAAAGGGTGCATGCCCAGTCTGCTTTGTGTAGGGATTGTTGGACCTTGAATATGTCCTAGTAGACATGGAGTTGAAGTGCAACATGGTGATTTTGGGGTTTAGAGGTCAGGAGTGTCATGTTTAGTAATAGATGTATAATTTTGATGAGATAGGGTATGGTATATCTATTATGACTGTCATTTCATGATCGATGGTCACCATAGTGTGCTTGAGATTCTCAACTGCAATCATTAGGTTGTTGTTGGGCGTGAAGAAACATGTTGGTATGGCCTTTCATAGTTGGGGATGTAGGGATATATTTACAATGGTTGTGGGACTTATTCACACTATAAGAATGTCAACATGGATGGAACAATCTACAAGGCCATCTAGTAGTGCTCTTAATCACATTGTTTAGACAAACACTATTTAACTAAACCAACAGACATGTGTTTGCACATGTAATTCCTTAAGTGGAAGTTTTCATCACAGGGGATATTTCATTCTCCCACTTTAGCCGTCAAATTTTTACTCATACCTGATGTGGTGGGAACATTAAAGATTGAGTTGTTCATCCTTTGTAGATTTGATTGACGATGTACCTTGGTTGTACATGATTTGTGCCACCTTTATGGAGGGATATAAATGTGGCATTGGGTGTTTGTATCCATAATCCTCCATTAAAGTTTGAGATGGCTTTCCTCAATATCGAGATTGACTGGTGAAATAGCTAGCAATTTGATGGACCATGATATTTGTTGGCATTGGGTGATAGTGGGGGAAAGCATCGAGTCCCATGTGTTAGTGACAGATGGGTATTGCAACCTCATCATTCTCATTCATTAAAGTGTTGTGTATACATATTCTCTAATGATGTTCCTTTGATAGTTTGGAAATTTCCGTGTGGATCACGTATTTTTGGATGAACTTCATGTTAGGTAGCAAAAAGATATGCCCAACAACCAAGTTGTTATATAGTATGATCTTTGACGTTGTGGGTTTCTTTGGTTGATGTTGATTGTCGATGTATACCCACATGGAAACAACATTCTGAAGGTGTATGCCCAATGTCATTTGAGATGGCCAAATCTGAAGGTGACTTATAGAGATGAAGGTAAGATGTAGGAAAGACCATATATATAGTTTTAATATATTTAGGATTTTCATTTATTTTTTGTGTGTTTTGTTATTTTAACATCGATTGTATCCAAAAAAAGTTAAATGAAATTGTATGATATATCTTGTACTTGATATGACCTTTTATGACATGTTGTCCTACAATCCATCCCATTATTTCATATGTAAGGATCAAGACTCATAATCAAGTCAGTAATAACCTTTTTATCGAGCAAGGCAACCTATCAGGGTATGTCATGATGATGTGGTGAGGGTATTGGATATTGGTAGATGGATTGTTCCTACTAGATTCCATTGGTCATATAACCAATGTCCCTTATATGTAGTGAGTATAGAAATAGGTCTAATGTTTCCATTTTTAACTAAAATCCCCTATAGGATGGGTGTTTATCTGATTGGGAGAGGATAAGACTTGGTGCTTGATGCATGCCGAATGTGAGCAATGGATTAAACCTAAGTGACACAATTTTAGGCATGTAAAAGAACTAGTCATCATTATTATAAACTCAAGGTTGTATTCACAAGGAGCTGATGCATATGAAATGACAATTTTGATTCAATTAACAAACTAATTTAATCACATAAAAATATGAGTTAAGTTTAAACTAAATTTTCTAAACTACAGACAAAATTACTTTCAATTATCAAATCAAGTGAGAGTAGATGGAGCCATGGCATCCATTAACCATAGGTTGAATAAAAAATACATATTGAGATCTCTTGTTTGTGCTATGTTTTAAATATTGATCAGTGTCTCATGACTATTCACTAATAAGGCAGCTCAATTTATGTCTTATGACCAAAAACCATGCATATACTAAGAGCTTTCCTAAGTCACTTCAAAGAAAACAATGACTAACCTTAATTACATACACGAGGAGACAATCATGCTGTAACTCCTACTCATTTACATGTAACAAGTAGTTATAACTCTAATTGCTATCCACTAAATTTGTATCTCTTCTAAGTATTTTGAATTAGGGGGAGTATGGTACCTTGGCTAAGATTTCCATAAGCATGCAAAGAAATTATAGAAGCAAAGAACAACTTCTAGAATATAACCAGTACATGTTAATCACATGATGAATGGGTGCCAAAAAGACAACACATACTAATGGAATTACTCTATAACTAAGGGGGTCCACATATAAGTATGCAAATTATCAATCTCTAAAAAAATTGTGGAGTATAGGAAGAGAAATAGAGGAAAATAGTAGAAGAAGCAAATAAAATTGTTGTCGAGAATGAATTCTCTACAACGGAGATACACAAGGGGATCCTTCCACCAAGGCAGTGGGAAATCCACCACTCATCTTCTCTCTTCATCTTTTCTTCTTCTCTTATAGTAGAATCACCCTGTAGGTCGCCTCCTACTCTTTTCCTGAAGTTAGAATGAGATTAAATGAAAGATGCCTCCTCAAAGCCACTCTCTTGATATTTACATATTTGCATAAACAAGAGATGACATATTGTGTTTGAGATCAATCATGTTGGGTCTGGGATCAGACACATCATGTATCTCCATAGTAGTCAAAAGTCAAGGTCAATAACCATTCAATATGATATGCCATGTGATTAATACATCATGTTGATGATAATTTTGGGAAATTTCTGATGGAGCTTCATGTTGTGTTGTTAGTTGGACATGTTTTGCATTGTTGTGGTCAATTTATCCAATTCCCAATATGATGGGACACACTATGCTTGTGGAAAGAACTTCATGTTTTTTAGTGTTGAAATAGTTGGTGTTGATGTGGGTAGACATGTCATGCTTTGTCTAAAGCATGTTGCGTCTGAAAGATAGGTTGGCTTCTAGTTGGGGACACACATGCTCTAGGACAAGCACTTTGTGACAAGATAATAGAAGGTTGATTTGGAGATACTGGGGCCTCTAAGTATATGATTATGGTGACATAAGTTCCATGTGAACCTCTCTTATCAAATCTACACCAGAACACATTAAATAATCAAGATGAGAACAAAGGGTCTAGTTGTGCTAAACATGCATCTACAAGTCTAAAATGTAGCCAAAATTGAGAATGGGGAAATAAAATTTCTAAAAGCGGGAATAAAATATAGTATGAACTATATTCATAATGTTACCTCAAGCTTTAACCATTTCTTTTCCTCAAGCAATAAAATCTAAAATAAGGTTCTAAGAGAAGTGCATACAATGAATATGACAAAATCAAGCTTAACGAACTTATTTTTTTGTCCAAAGGATTTCTGACATGAATGATGAATAATACTTATAGAAATCATGGTTACGTAAATTGAGATAAGCAACATGATTATCCTCCATATCATAAGAATCCCCCATTCTATATTATTTACCCCCAAATATCAAACACATTGATTCTTCCCTCAACTAGGTACTCATTTTATCACATATATACCCCATGTTTCCATATGAAATAATTTATGCATATTGAGGTACATTGGCTCCCTTTCCTCTTTTGAAATTTAGTCACCCTACTATCAAAAACAAAATGGTGTTTAAAACTAGGTTGACACACCAATGAGGTTTTTCTTGCCACATTTTCAGTTTTACATATTTAAAATTCTAGTTCCATTATTTGATAAAGCACCCAACCATCATGAGTAGATAGATATTTTAAGGTAGGTTGGAAAATTTGGTAGAAAAGTTATCAAATTTTCCAATTGAAAGGCATAAATAAGTTTTCCTAAGTGGTTTTGTCATTGGGATCCTGCTTTGAGGTACCTTTGATAGAACGATTGAAGACGATAATGGATAGATATGTCTGCGTATCACAAAGAAAAGATCCTAGATTTATATTTGTGCAATTATAATAGTCAATTTTTCATTCACATATTAAAATAAGTTGCAACACTATATAATTTCAGCTTAGTTAGTTTAGTATTAAATGTAAAATGTAGCATGGGTTTCTTATCATTGTCATAAAGATGGCACACACAATAGCTAGTGAATAAAATGGTATGAAAAGAAAAACTAGTTCAAGAACATATACCTTTTCAACATGACGATATAAAAAATCCACAACTCAAAATCCACAATTTTGACATTTGGCTACATTCAAATTTGCACTTGAACAAGAAAGAGACATGCTTACACTAAATGCATAACAAAGTTCAAATATGACTTGCATGCATGGAACTAACATGTATGATGTATGAATGAGACATGTCAAGTAGGAATGCAAAACACAAAAAATGATTGCAACAACTCAGTTGCCACCCCACCCCAAGCTTATTCAATATAGTGCCCATGCTGTACAAAATAATCTTGTGACATGCACAACTAGAAGCTCACTATAGAGCGTCAAGGTCATATGACCTGTAACATACTGAAACCTAAGTAATCCTGACTCTAGAATTCTTATCCCTTTATCTTGTGGAATAGGTTTGAATCCCTTTATCCCCGAATTAGATGGAAAAAGAGTACATCAAGTGTTTATAAGAATAATGTTTAAGCTAAATATTCAATTGGGTGACATTGGTGTAATTGATTCACTTAAATCTTGAGTAAGGATTTAGAATATAAATTCATTATCTTATTTACTTTATGTTTAAATAAAGACTTTAAATCTTCCAAATTTTGGATAACAAAACATGAATGTAATAGTTGACTCTTAATAATTAAAGAAAGAATAATTACATTGATTACAGACTTGAGGCACAAGTTGTAAAATAAATGTTTAGGAGTCATAAAAAGTGGAAAGCAGTAAGATAATTTGAATTCCCCCATCCTTAGTTGTCTTTCAGTGATGGTATTCATATTATGGAAATATGTAACATAGTTGGGAAACTAAGTTGTCTGGTCTAGAGTAAATTAGAAATAAATAGACTTTAGGATAATTGGAGCATGATTGAGGAAGTTAAGGAAAGATACAATAGGATACAATATTCTCATGAGTGGATAATCTCTAGAAGGTTCATAAGCATCTTATATATAAACTAAATATACATTATAATAACTTTTATTTATATAATACCAAAACCCTATGATATATTAAATAATCCATTACACAATATGAAAACAAGATTGTAATACCAAATTTGGATTCCCTGCATAATAAGTAGTATAGTTTTCAAATTTCACCTCAAATGATTAATATTAGTTGCCATAAAAATAACAAGATAATACTAAATTGACTCAAATAAATTAAATTGCCTATTAAATGTTCCTAGATGTGGAAACTATATGTGTATTTAGAATGCTCAAATCCTAATTAGTATAAGTGTATATTTTGTATATTTAATAATAATGTTAATTGCCTTGAATGAACTAGAAAAAATATAGGATGGAAAATGTAAGATAGTGAATTATTAATAGATTTTTTATTTATTTCCTATTTGATTACCATGTCACCTTAAGAATAGAAACCCAAATTTCCATTTCATATTGGCCTTCAATGGACTGCTGAATTTTAAGTTGATGGCCTCAAATTAGTCTCCTTCATCAATTTTGTTTGCTTTTTTGTCCGATAGGAAGTTGAAAACTTTGATTCCCCATCCCTCTCTCTTATAACTCTCTCCTTTCCTCCTTTAGTTGAGATTTCTTCTCCAGTGGTTTCCTCATATGATTCCACATCTAACCACCAAAAACTTAAACACAAACTCTTCATATTCAAGAAACACCCAAGCAGACAACTACCACCTCATTGCCCCCAACTTCCTTAGACTTACTTGCACCCGTATATGTATACATACATATATACATACATACATACATATATATATATATACATAATACATATATATACATATATATAGATATATACATATATATACACATACATATACATATATATATACATATATATGTATATATATAAAAATATTTGTACATATATATATATATATGTATATATATATACACACACATATATATATGTCAATTTTAGTCTATTCTAGAGTCCTCACTCTCTCTCTCTCTCTCTCTCTCTCTCTCTCTCTCTCTCTATATATATATATATATATATATATATATATATATATATATATATATATATATATATATATATATATATATAAACCATCATCATCTCTCAATTTTCGCTCCCCATCATAAACTGGAATCATGGCTTTTTGTGTTGTTGTCGTAGGTTCGAGGTGTTTTGTCATCCATTTCCTTCCCTGGATGCTTCTCAGTTCATATCAATCAAATTTCTTGCACAGTAAGCTTCCCCCAAATCTTCTTTTTTATTCCTAAATTCTAGAAATGAGTCAGTTTTAGTCTATTCTAGAGTCCTCACTCTAATTTCAACTTGTTTGTTTTGCAGCGCTACCATGGCTCTTGAGGAGCTCCTCATTCTTTCAACTTTGAGTTTGTTCATCTACCTTCAATGTACCCATGCGAAGTTGTCTCAAGTGTTTTTGTGATTGTTTCATGCCTCATCTCCTATTTCCAACCTTACTCCATGACTAGTGAAGGTGGAGTTTGGTTACGAGCTTCCGAACAACTCAGATCGATATGTCT
Source organism: Alisma plantago-aquatica (assembly GCA_963693085.1). NCBI lineage: Eukaryota > Viridiplantae > Streptophyta > Magnoliopsida > Alismatales > Alismataceae > Alisma > Alisma plantago-aquatica. The sequence goes on along the minus strand of OY856412.1, from coordinate 941,812,898 downwards.
AGCTCCATGTGGTAGGAATAGGATGGGCAATTCAATGTCATGAGGCTCCAACTCAACACATATGGAATTTAGACCGGTCTACCCTCTATTTCTCTAGATGTGAACCACAGTTGTGATTAAGGATAACGAGGTGCGGTGAGAATTGTTGTCACAATTCCTCCTTTGGGCCCTCTATTTCTCTAGATGTGCACAACGGTCGTGATTATGGGACATTTTCATCCTTTTAACTTAAGTCATCAATGTTTAGTGTGTTGTAGTCTATATGCATTGTCATGCCTAAGTCTGAGAATAATGTTGTGGGTCATATCAGTCTATTTTGTTTGGATGTAAACTTGTAAAATCAAGATAATTCTTTATCTTCCAAAAATCACATTAGTCATGTACAAGTCATAAAAATGCAAATAGATATGTTTTGGAATCATGTGATTTTTCTTATATGATGTTAAAGGTTTCACCACTAAATTCCAATATAACAAGTATGTGATTTTTTGAAATTTTTTCTAATTGAGCCTAATTTTAAAAATTCATATCAAATAATCTATAAGTTAGAAAATATAAAGTAATATATGCTATGGACTCAGGAAAATATAATCTACATGATTTTGTGGTTTTAGTAAACTAATTATAATAAATAATAAAATTGTTTTTAGGATTCATGAATATAATGAGGTGTTAACCCTAACTTTATATAAATGTGGAATAGATGGATTTGGACCCTGATGTGGAAATAGGGTTGACCATGTATATATCTAGACTTGATATGAGGTATTTTGCATCCCTTCTTGATCATATTGAGCAATAACCTATGTTTTTCCCTCACTCTTGGATCTTTGGGACATATTACTCTATACATTTCTATCTCTTTGGAGAAGTTGACTCATGTGAGTAGTTGTATGCTTATATGGATCTTATGATCTCCGTAATCTATTGGATATGTTTGTTGAATCCAAAGTTGTCCATAACTAATCTTATTTAATGATGTAACCCTAAGTTGTGAATTTGAGCTAAATTCAGTTTCTCGTGAAATGGAACCCAATACCCAAGTTATGACCTCTTTTGGTCTTGTGATGTATCTTAATTGTGGAAATGGTGGAATACTTTTTTATGGGTCACCTAACACCACCACTTTAAAACATTTGGATGTTCTAATCCCCTTATTTTAGTTTGACCTAAATTATTTCTTGCCTCTACATTTGTGCATGTACATTAGATTAAAATTATTTAGAGTAGTGGTACCTTTTGTACCACCGTAACATTTGAATGTGTGTATTCCATGCCGAGTGAGCATTTTCCACTCGTATATTTATATAGGACACACATATTACACCCTGTGTGTGTTTTCCACCCAATACTTTAGGCTAGAGATTTTATGGGTCTTATTCAGGCTTAAATAACATTAGTCAATTGTTTGACATGCACTTTTTATGATCGTGATCTTTGTTGTGTGATTGATTAGTGAAAGAAACTCTCTTATTGATTATCTCTCTAAATGAAACACCTTCTATGTCTATATTCTTTTGATCATCCATGGATGCTTTGATATCTTTCTCTTGATTTGGGAACCATGATAATTATATTCTTTTCCTTTTCCCCTAATATTGCTCAATCCCTATTTATATACACATACATCCATCTTTTATGTTTAAACTTCTGATTTATCTTCTTTTGTGGGGGTATGCTTATAACCCATTAGGTGAAGAACATGGATGACTTGATTTGGTGAGCAAGACTTCAGTTAATGGAGATAACTTTTAGGAGATAGACTTGAAGTAGAATGGACTTCCCTTTGCTTGCATGTTGAAGTTGTAATATTCATGAAAGCCCAAAGTGGGAGATTACTACACAACCTTGTAAATAAAAATAGTCATGCTATTTTATTCTATTTCTATATTATGGCCTTTATGATACCCATTTATGAAATACTAAATAAAGGTTAATCATCACTTGTGAAAAATGGGTGTGTGTTTGTTAAGGATGATGATTCTTATTTGATTTAATGAGGAGTGGATCCCCTCTTGAGTCCCACATGTTACAAATTGGTATTAAAACCAAGGCAGTCATATTTTGGCTATATCAATTTTATCTCCCTCAGTAGAACCCCTACCATGCATAAAAACCCAACATGATATGCTTTACCCTAGAAATTGACATAAGTTGTTAATACAATGATGAAATGAAGATGTAAACTCATATGAGGTATACATAAGGATCTTGATGAGTAAACCCTAATGTGAATGGACTCATAAGAAGATACCCTAAAATGTAGTTAGTTGTGACATATTTCTTTGGATGTTCTAAGATTTGAATTTAGGATGAAGTTAGGTAATGAGGATGTTAAAGTAGTATGATAAGATATTAAGAAGGAAAATTGTGACTTGGTTCTCACATTGATTTTTATCTCATCTCTGAATTATGTTGCATGATATCTCAAAGAAAAATTAGTTTCCATTGTGCTACTAGATGTACAAAAAAATTCTTTGGATTTTATTGTTGTTTTCTTGTACTAAGCCACATGAAGAAGTGTGTGAAATTTGGTAGAGAAGCCCTAGAACTAGTTAGAGTAGACATCTAAAACCCTAGTTTTGAGTATGGAGTGATGACTAGGAATATGCGGCTTGTGAGAAAGGTTTAGTGGACCTAACTTTTTCTCTCCCACAAGTTGTAGAGAGTTGTACCCAATGACTTCTTTGATGATCATGTGGGTCCTTAGGGTTGATAGGTTAGAACCCCAAGGACCTAAAACTCAATTGGAGGTGCATATGACCTTTTAGTTGGAGGCATGACCTATGCCTATCATAAAAAACCCCTTTTGTTTTATCTTTAACCATGATAGCATGACAAAGAAATACTTATTTCCCATTATACTACTAGATGTAGAAAATAAATTTTAGGATCTTATTGGTGTTTTCTTGAACTAAGGCACACTGATTAGATGTACAAAGTTTGGTAGGGAGACCCTAGAACTAGTTAGAGTATAACTCTATAACCCTAGTTTTGAGTATGGAGGATGACTAGGAAGATGTGGCTTGTACTAATGGTATAGTGGACCTACCCTTTTGTCTCCCTTAAGTTGTAAATAGTTGTATCCAACGACTATTTGGATGCTCATGTAAACCTTACCATTGTTATGTTAGAACCCCAAGGACCTAAAATTCAACCCTAGATGGATAAGATCTTTTAGTTGGAGGTGTGACATGTGTTTATAATAAACACCCCCAATGTTTGATCCTTAGCCATTATACCTTTAAGAGTTGTTTAGTTTGACTTATTAGGTTAAACCTTTTAATGGGGTGAAGTCATGCAACCTATATACTCTAGTATGTTTATTCAATTTTAGGGTTAGTTGAACTTAATAATGAATACACTTTGGCTGCAACCCTATCAATATTCACCATGTTGTAGCTTTCTACAAAATTATTGATGTGCGACATTGGGTCCTCCATACTATGGCCATAAAATGCATGTGATTTAACCAGTGCAACCAGACCAGGATATATCTTGTAACTACCCACATTGATGGCCTACCTTTTGATTGGCCCCAACTGAGCTATGGTAGAGGATGCCTTTATTTTATCACATACCATCTACTCTTCACCCTTTCACATTTGCATCATCCATCTCTAGTTGTTCTGGTTGAGTCACCTAGCTAGAACTCTCTGGAGTTGACTCTTCATATTTGGTGATTTTTGTCTGAATCATGCACTAGCACCTAAAAATAATAAATTCAATGTGAGAACGAGATACTATCTATTGAATGCATATTAGAATTTTTAGCTTTAAAAATGATGAAAAAGAAAAATAAAATTGTTGCCTAAAGTGGCCGATCACAACACTTGTAGTGCTGGATTGATCGTTTCCCCAACAACGATGCCAAAAACTTGATGCATGTAAACCACACGTACAAAACACAAGTGCACATATCAAAGTAATATAGGACAAAAGAGGCCCGGATATCAAACTAAGGGAAAAGTGAGTCCAGAAACTACTACTAACGGTGACCTAATCAACTAGATCAAAGGAAAAAGAGTGATTATTTGATTAATTGACTAAATTGCAGGAAGTAAAACTAAATTTACTAGTTGTGATCACACAATGAATGGATTCCTTAGGATTATGGTTTTTCCACATTTCACATTGTGATTAACATCATTTCGTTAATATTAATCTCTCCTAACTCTAGTCAGAGAGACTTGTAGCAAGAATTACCCACTCCCACAATGTAATTCACTACCTAATCTAATACCAATCCCACTCTCATAGCAATTGTGTTATTAGTTAGGTTCTTTACCAAAATATTTGGGTTATTCTCTACACATTAGTAAGCCCTCTTTTGAGGTGCGGTATAAAATGTGTAAATCTATGCGTTTTTAAACCCTTAATACCTCTCTCGAAGCAATTAACGGTCTAAACAACTACCTATGATGATCAAGTACAGATAATTCGTGATGTTCTCATAGAATTATGTCTAGAAATTAAGAGAAACATGTATATTAAATCATAATCATCAATCACAATAAAAAACCAGGTTACTCCGGAGTCCTAAGGAATAAGGGGATTAGCCCCACATGATTTTCATTATCAAACACATGGGAGAAGAGAAGAAAAATATGGGAAACATTATAAGACTAAAGTAACCCCCTAGAGAAGCTCTTTTGGATGACTCCCTCTGACGAATGTGATGATCTGTTGTCCTCTGGATGCAAATCCACCCATCAAAGGTGCTCGAACCATCTAAAATGTGGTCGTCCCTCTCCTTTCTCCTCTCCCGACTCTCAACTACCGTGCAATGGAATATGGCATGATAATTACATCTGGCCAAACTCCCCCTAAGTCATAAAGTGACTTAGGGCATCATTAAGTCCCAATCATCAAATTAATCATGATCTTTAATTGGGCTTGATCGCGTGGTACCGGTGCTATAGATAGGGTGTTGGTAGTATTGATTCCCTCCATTAATCATGATCCTCTATAAGTAGTCGGTACTACTGAGTTGCCTGTCAATAGTACCGAGATTGTCTCTGACATTCCCTGTTGGATTTTTGGCGTGAGTTGGTACCACCGAACTGACTGTCAGTAGTACTAATTCTTCTCTCAGATGCTCTTTGTTGACCTGCCAGTAGTATTGATTCTTCTATCTCTACTACCGAGTTTCCTCAGTCATCCTATCCCTTTTCCTCTAATGTCGGTACCACCGACTGTCAAGTTGGAAGTACCGAGCTATGTCATTTCTTGTAAATCACCCAAAACAAGATAAAAATGAACATAAGCTCCAAAGTAATGATAAATCATTCAAATAGTAAAATTAACAATTATTTTATGTAATTAAATGTCATAGGCTAATGATAAATAATGCACAAATGATATCAAAAGGGAACAATAAGTGCACAAAAATCCATAATAAATAGTAAGTGAGAATGACAATTATTCAGTGCATCAGTAACCATGAATAGTGACGATCCAATCTAAAGATAGGATTGACTAAATGATGTTTCAACCACCAAATTTCTATATGAAGGCATTGGGATGATCTTTTCTCCACATTGTAGTTTTTTTTCCTCTCCTTACTTTCCAAGTCTAGGTATGAGATCCTCTATGGAGATTGATGTAACTTAGACTATATAGGACCATAAGTTACCAAGGAATAATCCAAAGAATTAGATTTAGGTCAAATATCTTGGTTGTCAATATATTTATGTCAATGGTACTGAGATAATCAGTGCCACCAACGTCTTTGTTTCCTCATCTAATCAAAAGTGAGTCAGTACCATAGATTAGAGAGTTGGTGGTGCTGAGTTGTTATTGTGATTCACTAGATGCCTACTTGAGACCACTGAGTTGGGCATCGTTGGCACTAACTTTGGTTCTCAGTGGCACCGAGATAGATCTCACTTCTGTCAACATTTCTCTATGACTTCCAATTTCTGACGCAATGTCGATGGTTTTGATATTAATCAATTTGGCACCGACTTGTGCTGAATATTCCTAGTCAACCTAAAATGCAAAGGTATTTCATTAGGTTGAAACATAAAATGATAAATTTATTCAAAAATCATACAAATAGATGAAATTGATGCACAAGAGTTTTACAGGCTAGTTTTGCATAATATAAGTGAGAACACATATATTTGAGAATAAATATCATCAACTATCACATAAAACATGCTTGAATACTACTTATCCTTGTTGGTATGTATTCCAGAGAGCCAATCATATGATGATTATAATGACATATCTTGTAAATGATATGATTCATAATAAAGGAAATCTTCCAACTTATTCTATTTTATCTAGTTATGAGATAATGATGAAACATGATAAATGCCTAAAGAATGATATTATTCAATGACGTATGTCTTCAGGTTGAGGACCTAGAAGATGAGATCATACAGATGTCAAGAGTATATGCATTCTTGCTATGTCCCTAGTCGGATGTTATTGTGGAAGGCTAATAGACAACAATAACACCTAAGATTAGAGTGTGTGTCGGTTGATGATAAAATCTCATTACTCATGATATGTGATATCAAACCAAGCACATAGACACTTGTTAGAGAATAGTGTATCAGATAAAACCACCTTGAGAGTGAAACACAGAAACCATGATTGGTAATCAGAGTCATCTCTCATAGTGATGGTGGTGATTGTGGTCCTTAGACCTAAATTCACTACACTCATCGCATGTCATTCAGTGAACTTTGACATCATCCATCGCGATCTTGAATAAGGTTTTTCCATAAAGGTGGTGCTTGAGTGCTCTATGACACATGGGGATGAACATGAGTAATGTAGATGAGCTATTTCCCTCCTACATGAGTTTGATATCCTAGCCACTTGATAAGTGATAATGAAAAATGCATGGCCATGCTGGTGTTAGTCAATATGTGATATTGAGCTTACCATATCTTGGACAGTCTGCTATTGGTCAAGGAACATGGATTGAATGTTGAGGACCATGATGATTCCATGCTTGAAGTTCAAAATGGATATTAGAGAAAAAGGAACTATACAATGGATGTAACACCAATCATAGATTATAGGTTGAAGTTATTCTCCAACTTCTCCAATTACTTGGGTAACAATGAAGTCTTGTTAGATACCAATCATTGATTCTGAAATCATAATATGATTATGAATGTCACTGCTAATGTAATTTGGAGCCTACTAGGTCACACACATAGGATATACTGGAATAGGAGTATAATTGTGGACAAAATTAGAAATGCTCAGAATCAAGTTGATTACTAAAATGTTTAAGTAATCTACTATAATAATATTGGAATATAATACGAGTTAATTGCTTAAAATGTTTAAGCTAATTAATTAGATTCCTTTGTTAAGTCAGATGGATGATCTAGAGCAATTGAGTAGAGCTAGACAGTAAATGTTATTTTATGAATTAATATGATTAATTGGTTAATTAATTGTTTCTATAATATTCTTTTAATAGTCCATGAGTGGCTCATTTTAAATGCAAACTTTTCTGTTACCCAGGGTTTTGGAAAACTTGATTCCTTTCGTCTCCTATTTATAGGCGTATGACTACTGGACCAAGAGAGACTCTATGAGATGCTCTTATACGTGAACCCTAGTCATCATCGTCCCTAAGAGAGAGAGAGAGAAGGAGAGCAAAATGACACTAGCACATCGTCAAGTAGAAGGATACTCCTTTTCATTGTCTTGAGAAGCACGACGTAGAGTTCCAATCCATCTGTGTGGACAAAGTGGAGATGCAGACACTAAGTTTCCTATGTTCGAAGAATGTCGATGATGACCATCTGTGCAAGGGAGGGTCTACACAAGTCACCACATGAAGGGACATCACCAGACTTGCTCCACGATGAGGTATATCCCACACACCCTCTTTTTGAATACATTGTTATCGACGAGATCTGCTAGGAGGGTATATGTGGAGAAAATTTATTTTATTTCTTCCTCTACACCTATCACCTCCACAAAACCCAACAGTCCTTGAGAAACACTACTCTTGGATTTGGTTGAAAAAGTTAGTCTTCATGTTCCTTATGTACCTCCTCAGGTTCTCTACTTTCTTGTTGGTCTCAAACTTCTTCACCTAAAGAGATCAATCATTTTTATAATATATGCCTGCAATTAGATCGAAAACACTATTAAATTGGAGCATGAAAACATCATGGCTAGTGGGACACATGCTTGGTGCATGATGTGATGCCCCTATCTACATTTCTCTGATCAGAAAGTAGTTCCCTAAATAAACATGAATGAGAAGGGAATTATCTTGGAAGTGGCCTACCTTGTAGATCAATGGGTGGATAGAATGGGTGGCTTGGAGCAAGGTTCATAAGAGTAATACAAATAATTTATGCAATTAATAAAACACGATGGGCCTAAATGATGGATGAAATATAATTGTATTCCTTATAATGCCTATTTTATTTTAAGTGGTATGATTCATGACTTGATGTCTCATCCTAATGATGAGTATAGATGGAAAGATGTTTATTGATTGAACTTACACAATCTCCTTCTTTATTGCTTGGAGAGATATGATATTGAACTTAGACATCTCTATCCTCCCTTTCTCCTTATTACAATTTGTTTTCTTTCTTCCCTTCTTTTAGCAAGAAAAATAATTCATGCTTACACACACACACACTTCTTCCTCCATTTTATATAGGAGAAATAAAACTAAACAATAAAATGTACTCGTATGCAATATGATGTAAAATGCAATCTATATGATTTTTTTAAGCAAAACTAAAGTTATCAAATGGAATAAAATGCATTCTTTCTTTTCCAATGAAAAATAATGAAACCAACTATATGATTCTTATTATGTCATGTAATGCAACAAGAAGAAGATAAATTGTATTATCTTGTTCATCCTATGGTGGTGAATTACATTGAACTAAGGATAGATAAGGTCACATGACTAAGAGACAATGTATTTTCTAACCATTATATGTTCCTCTCCCATTAACTTGTGCAACATGTTTACTTTATAATTTATTTCAGAAATTTGTATGAAAATTTGCACTACTCTTTGGTTGGTTTGGACTCAAACATCATCATCACATCACAACCTTTAGGTTTAAGTCAGGTATCTTGTTCACTAAGTATGTCATCAACATGACTAGTCCAAACAATTCCTCTAGTTAATTCACTCTTAAACATGGCAAACTTAAAGTTAAATTGTACATTTTTTTAAAATTTGATATCATTTGAAAAAAGACTATTACTAACCTAAATTATCAAATTTTACATCCACAATTACACTATATAGATGTGGAGTAAAAAAACCAAGAACTAAAATTAAGAAAGAAAACATGCAAAATAATAAGATAGCTAAAGATGCAAGATAGTAAGCCTTTTTGTACCCCTACTAAGCTTGAATTTGATAATGTCCTCAACATCAAGATTCAAACTTAAAAGTGGATCTTGTGTACTAGATCTCATGTGCCTAGAGGAAGAAGGTGGATGGTGGCAGGTCTGGATCCAGAGGGAAGAATATTCAATGAGTTTTTGTAGATAGATGGAAACTATAAAAGCTTATTTGGATATAATAATGAGTAAAGAGTAGTTGAGTGTAGGACTCCACTCTCTTCAAGCAGGTGCAGAAGTGCTATTATTTTGGAGAAGCATGTGCTTGTTGTTGAACATTGCTTGTTGATGAGTGAAGATCTACTCTTAGTTTCTAAATATTTGCTCCTTATAGTTGTTGAGTTGAGCCATGGCTGCCTTTTGCTATTGTTTTTCTCCTACATTGAGTTAACATTACATGCTCCCTAAAGAATAGGGACTCTTTTGTGATGGTGGCACATATGTTGAAGTAGAAGCACTATGATGTCAGGGAATTTGATGAGACCGCCTTCTTAGCCTCAATGGTGTAGATTCTTCCCCCATAGCTGCGCCTCTTCCTCAGCAACCTCCTCTTCAATAGCCTCCTTTTCATATTCCCCTTCATTGTTAGAAGGCCAATGAAGGTGGTCAATGTACATGATATCAAAGATTGGGTCATAGAGTGTCTGCTTTCCCATCTTTGATATAGAATAGATCCACGTTGTAACATACCAAAATCTAACCTTTTTGACTATAGTCACCTCAATCCTTTAGATTTTATGCTTGCATTACTAGACCCTAAGTTTTAGCCAAACAAGGATACACATAAACCCTAGTACACTTGTATGTACTTATACACATTAATGCACATGTCGTGAGAAACTCTAATGTATCCTTTACCATACCTTGTATCTATAAACTCTATATAATGAAGAAAAGGATACGTTGAACCTAACTGTAGGCTTGGAATATAGTAATGATGTGTAGGGTGATCATGTTAAATTAAAGCATAGTTTGTAGTTGGATAACCCAACCTACCCATGTTTGGTACCTCATGTGTTGCATTAGCACATTTGGTGTCATACTAACCTAAGACAACTAATAAACATAAGATGTGCCAAAATGATGCTTAATATGTAAATGATCTCTTTTAATGAGTCATATATGCTTCTTTATTCACTAATGCATGCATAATGACTAAATGTGACTAAGTATTATTTGCATAAGAATAATTACACATAGTAACTAATCGCTTGTGTAATGTGCTTAATATTTAGTACGAAATAATAATTGGATTTTTTAGGTACCTGGATATTAATAATTTGGCATCAACAAAATAGATATTGAATATATAGACTTAATAGGTTAAATACAATATATAATAACTATTTTATCTAATAAATATATAAATAATGATCTAAAACCCTAATTGTACAAGAAATCATAAAAGGAGGTTTTAAAAGTGAAATCTAATATCAAAATCATATCCCTTGGGTCCCACATAGCTAAGATACTGAGTTTTAAGTTAATAGAATACTCATAGATGGCTTAATTTTCATTAAGGAGAAAAATATAATATTAATTCCAAAATATTAAATGATATAATTTGCTTGACCCAAAGGTGGAATGTAATACAAAGTTCAAAATCTATATGCCAAACATAGCCTATATGTCAATTTTGGTTTTACTTGAATCTTGTTTGAGACCTAAACTGATTAGGACAAGTAAAACTAATAGAACACCCTAAAATAGTCTTTATTTCCTTGGATGTATTGGGTTTTGTAAGGTTTGGTATTTAACTTTCACACGATTAAATCTCAAGATTTCCAAAAAATTCACGTCACACTAGGTTTCCTAGTTTCACATAGAGCATAGACTTTTAGTCTAATGAATTTAAGATATATAGTCTCCCTCTTGTCTTACACCTTAGTCCTAAATAGGAAACCAGTCAAACAATGTTCTCTTTATTCCATTGGATTTCCCTCTCTTGCAGTTTCATTTGTTGCTCTGATTTCTTCTCCAATACTTTCCCTATGTTTTCTCGAATCCTTCAAGCCCTAACTTGGGCATCTTGATAGCTATATAAACCAAGTTTTGCCTTCCTCTCTCTCCTCCCCTATTATTCCTCTATCTACTTTCCCCTTTCAGTCTCTATGGGTCTCTAGATCATCAGATCATTGGGAAATTGTTCCCTAACCTCCGATGAAACCCCTAGCTTTGTCGCCCAATGTTGGATTTGCCTAGTTTGGTATGAAGTATGATACTCCTACTCCAACCACCTACCCTGGAGGTCATGATCTAGGGTTGAGGCTTCTGGCCATGACAAAGTTCAGAGAGGACCTAGATATGTCCCTTTTTTACATAAGAAGCTTTTTTAACCTTTGCTTTCCTCTCATAAGGTGTGTGGCCTTTTCTCGCTTTCTAGTTTTCATTCTTGCTATGTTTGACAACGAGACACAATCTCACAGCTTGATGATGCTTTTCCATAATTGTTGGTTTCTTTGACTTTGTTTGATCACTGTAAGATATTTTGAGGAGCTTTCGTGCTCTGGTTTTAGTTGTGATTCATTTTCTATCTCTTCCCTTTTGTCAGATATATCAGGGAGCTTGGTTTGGGGGGTTTGAGATATCTCAACACCTTGTTCCCAGACTCTCTATTTTTGTAATGTCACCTCGAAGATGTTGAGGATGACTGTTTGGAGTAGGAACTCACCATTGTTTCTCTTATCTCATCAGAGTCAAGCAATATGGAGTTTTTGGGGCATGTTTTCTTCTTGGTCATGAGTTCTAGTGAAGAAGAAGAACCCTTGTAGTTTCCCATGTTTGTCCATGTTTTGATTTAGTTTCATTGTGGTGCTTATGGGCCTAGTTGTCTTTTTGCCTTCATCATTTTGATTTAATCAAGTGGCTTTCATTTCAAGCAACTCACTGATATGCCCCTATCACGCTTCATGATATTAAATCATATGTGGGGGTATATCAATAAATTGCCTAACGTGATTTTCTTTAATAAACCAGTAGATGTATTTAACCTAGAAAAATCATAGTAAATAATATGTAGCTCATAAAATATGTTTTGAAATTAATGATTTTTTTCTCCATCCAATGATACTAGTTTCATTGTCTAATTCCAATACAATAAATAAGTGTTTTTTATGGATTTTCTGAATTGGCTAAGTATTTCTAAAATTCATAGCTAATGACTTATATGTCAAAAACATAAAATAAAATATGTTATGGAATCATGAAAGTAGTATATACAAGACGATGTGATTTATAAAGGCCTAAATCAGTAGTAACAAAAAGGTGTTTTATAGGGTTTGAAGTATACATGCAATTAACTATTATGACATTTAATAGGTTTCTTGTGGACCTGAGATGGATCTAGGCTTAATATTGGATCTTGATAAATTGGGTATGAGGTATGTTGCATTCTAGTATCCATATTGAGTAATTGACCTTTGATTTTCTCTATTGGCATTTTTGAAACATATACCCCATATAGTTACTCTCTATCTATAAATGTTGAATCACATGAGTAGTTACATGCTGATATGAATGTTTTGATCTTCTTAATTTGCTGGATAATCTTGTTGGACCCAATTTGTATCTTGTTTTCCTATTTCTTAGTGGTAACCTCATTTGAGTATTGAATTAATTAATACACTAACCTTCAAGTGCTCGACTTTTATGATATTATGATGCACCTTACTTGTGGGAATGATTAGATTTTTGTTTATTGATCCTCTAACCCCACTTGATAAAATTTGGATGATTTCATCCCTTTTTCGAGCTTGAATAAACTTATTATTGCCTATAAATTTGTGCATGTACAATAGACTAAACTTATTTATAGCAGTGGTATCTATATACCACAATAACATTTAGATGTGCACATTCCATCCCAAGTGTGTGTATTCTGCTTATATATATGTATGTATATATATATATATATATATATATATATATATATATATATATAAAGGGTGTACATATTTTTCCTAGGGTGTGCATTCTCAACACAAACTTAGGATTTTGATTTAATGGGTCTCAACTCTTCTTAAATAGTATTAGTTTGATTGTTTGAAATGCATTGTTTATTACTATTTATGACTGTGATATTTTTTGGTAATATTGAATAAGACAAGAAATCCTTTTTTATTGATATCTTATTTAAATGTTCTCTTCGGTATCCATTTGGATGCTCTTTTTTCCTTTTGGTTTGGGAAGCCTTGATTAAAGTTATTGATGTACCTTTTCTCCTATATTGCTTAATTCCTATTTATATGCTCATATCGGCATTTTTATGCTGACAACTTCTATTTTGTCTTCTCTTGTGGGGTATGCTTCCAACCCCTTATGCAAAGTACATGGTGGACCTAACATGATGACCAAGACATGGATTAGTAAAGATGACTCTTGGGAGATAAACTTGTTATAGTTGGGACATTCCTCACCTAGATGTTACCATTGGTGGGATGTTATTATGTAAACTTGTGAAACTGAATATAGTCATAACATTTTTTTGTTGCTATAGTTTGGTCTTGTATACCATTTGTTTGACAAAATAAAATACACCTATTGTAACATACTTCAACCATGCTTCTTCATAGAACAAGATAACACCCGTAAATGGCATTACATTTGGCCAGTGTGAAGTGGTAAGAGGTGTTGAATATGGTGATTTTGACCTATCCATCTTCCCACTTAGTTGTGTTGGTGTCTTTCTTGAGGAAGGATGCCTCAAGGGAGGATATAAACTTGAGGGTGATTTCGACATATGTTGGACAACCACCAAAGAAGGGGTGGTCATATGTCATTCTTTGGCCCACAAACACATTTTGCATATTGTTGGTAAAGATGATCCTTTTAGTGAAGGTTTAGTTATCCTACCTCGAGCCTCTAGTGCATGCTTTTGAAGCTTAGAGTTTTGCTTCTTTTTCTTATCACAACCATGGATGATGTGAGTTGTCTTGAATATGATTCGATCAAGGACAATGATGAAGGATGATCCTTCTTGGAGGGGACCCTTGCTTTCCATGAGAAGATATATATATATATATGTATATATATATATATAGAGAGAGAGAGAGAGAGAGAGAAGAAGTTTAATGTAGCCGCACCGCCTGGTCATCAAACATGCTTGCTCGAAGCTTCTCACAAGATAGGGATAGAAGGAGTAATTTCGTGTGGAGATGATCAAAGAATCATCCTCTTTATATAGAAAAGAAGTCACCAGTAAGTAAAAAGTCAGTGCCACTGACTTGGTAGTCAATGGTACCAACACCCACCATGCTCTCGATATCTACTTTTGGTACTGAGACTCCTGATGTGTTGATGGAACCAACCCACATATATCCCAAGTTAGTGGTACTGACAAATGTTGTGGGTATCAATATTTGGTGAAAGATACAAATCATCACTTTAAACCTTTTGATGCATGTACTTGTGGCTATTGGATGCTAGTACACATACCCATCTCACGATTGTCTTGGTGGTACCGACTATTGGGTTAGTTCCACTAATATTGTCTTGTAGCTTTTTGCACAATAAACATGTCACAAAAATAAATAGTCTCGGTGATACCAACTAGTACGTCGATGCAAGTAAGATGTTACAATGAATCTCATCTGAGTTACAACAGTTTGATGCCATCGACATAGTTGGTTCCCATCACCTGGGATTTTCTCGATAGTCTCCATGAGTGGATTATAATCCTTATTGTCCTGAAAATGTCCTAAAATTTCTAGATTTTTTTGTTTGGATTTCCAGATTTTAGTCTATTTGGGGTATGAATAAGTGTGTAAATATGCATGTGTGCATGTATATATGAATTCTTGGGAGTCTCCTCCCCTAAGCTTGAATTGGAGTCACCATAGTCTATAAGGAAACTTGTGTGACTATTTCATCTATAATGGAGCTCTCCTCTTAAATTGGTAGATATGTGTGGAGGCAATAGAGTCTTGGGGAGCATCCCTCGGTGCACACATGTGGTTAGAATTTCTTCTCCATTCGTTAAGGTCAAAACATTGGTTGAAGCTCTAACATATGTAGGATTTGCATTTGTACTTGTTCCCCCAGTCATCCAAAAGCTATTGGGAAAAGGAATGGATGGATCCAAGGTATCTTCAATAGCATACTCCTTCCCACTATAGATAGAAATAATTTTCCTTGCTATTGATTGTGTGGAACATACTCCTTCCCACCATAAATTAGTACCTAAAATAAAATGAACATGTGAGATCCCAAAGGTACTAAAATTTTATGCCAAACAAAACTTTCACAATAATGGTTTCCTAGAGTGGTCGACCATGAGCCCATAGTTTACTCATAGTTCTAATGTTTCCAAATCTCCAAAGGTTATGCAAAAAACTTTACACACATTTGCCATGCATGTAAAATGCAAGTGCACTTGTCACACTCATATCAAAAAATGACTCATGAGTTGTAGAACTTAGGGAATTGTGAAGACCAGAGACTAGTGCTAACTAAATCCTAATTAGATAGGATGACAAACAAGATTGAGTTGATTGATTAAGAACAAGAAATTATAATTAACAAATTGATGAAGAATTCTTTTGGAATCACATATTTGAATTATCTAGGATAATTGGTTTCACCATAGTGCAATTTATACTTGATTTCTCTCTACACAAAAACAAATTAACATTTCTTTTGTTGAATTAGGGATTTTTATCCCACATTACCCACTTACCAGTGTAAAACACTATTTAATCTAGTCAAGAACCCTCTTTGTAGTGTTCAAGTAAAAGAATAAATGATAAAATACCTCTCTCTAGATGCTTAACCTCACAATTGTGGGCCCAATTTCAAAGTGTGTTATTTGTTATGGAAATGTGAATTTTCTAACATTTAACTTCTCTTTCAAAGTATGTTAATTGTTGTGGAAATGTGAATTTTCTAACATTTAACCCCTCTTTGAAAGTGATTAAATATGTGAAGCATGCATAGAGTGATTGATCATGAACATGACAGATTAAAGCACATGATCATTATAAATCCAAGCAAAAAAATTATTTCTAGACAAAAATTGTCGAGTACAAATTAAAATTGACTACTCCTGGGTCCCAGATAATAAGGGGATTAGACCCACATATTAAACATGGTATCATAGTTGATTTCAAAGAAGAAGGAAAAATAAAAATAACTATATGAAACCATGGAACCATGAATAATGATGATCCCCCTTTAGCCTCACATGTTAAACATGGTATCATAGTTGATTTCAAAGAAGAAGGAAAAATGAAAATAACTATATGAAACCATGGAATCATGAATAATGATGATCCCCTCTAAAGATGGGCATGAATGCACAATGTTTTGGCCACCAAATTGTTCCTCAGAGGCGTCGAAATGATATTTTCTCCATGTTTTGGCCTTTTCTCCTATCATCCTTTTTCTCCAATCTGGGTTTATGATCTTATGTGACCGCCAAAATGAATTAGGTTATATAGGATCATAAGTCTCGAAGGAATAATCTGGAATGTTGGATTTAGGTCAAACATCTTGGCCGTAAATATATTTATGTTGGTGGCATTGAGATATTTGATGCCACTATCTTTTATGTTCCTTGTCTAATCAATAGTGAGTATGTACCACCAATTAGAGATTTGACATAACTAATTTATTATTATGATGCTCTAGATGCCTCCTTGAGATGACTAAGTTGAGTGTCATGGCACCGACTCTGATTCTCAGTGACCCCGAGATGGATTCAGATGCTCTTAACTTTCTCCAAGACTTCTAATTTCTAGTGCAGTGTTAGTGCCACCAAGATGAATCTCATTGACACCAACTTATAATATACCCAACTTTTCTCCATGACTTCTAATTTCTCATTGGAATCATAATATACCCAATGAACCTTAAATACAAAGAGCTTTCATTAGGTTGTGATAAAAATGATAATTTTATGCAAAAACATGCAAATATATGAAATTAATGTAGATGAGTTTTGCATGATAGTATTGCATAATATGAGTTAAAACATATATATTTGAGAATAAATATCATGAAAAGTCACATAAAATAGCCTATGGTATAACTATAATTTGTGTGCATCTTTTCACCTTCAAACAACACATGAAGGACATTGGGATATGAAAGATGGTCTTAGATGCACAAGTCGCCTATGTAGAGATTACCTAGGGGTTCTTCACCACCTTCTAGAAAGTGATTATGGAAAGTCAAGATGCCATCATGTATCATTTACATGGAAACTTCCATTGCATGACTTACAAGCATCTTAACACATTTTTTCTCCTACACCAGAATAGGTCATCAAATTCAATGAAGGTGGTATACAACAAAACATAGAGAATAAAATGCATGAAGGATGAGGAAAGCACTCACTAGGTAAGAAAATATTAGTCTCGGGAAGTCCAAGACTAGAAAGATGGAAAATCCTCTATTAAAGTACATCCAAAAAGTCTTGACAAACACCATTTGTGCATGGTATGACAATCAAAATGGTTTCCACAAAAAAAAATTATATTATTTTCAATGATAAAATAATACACTCAAAATTTAGGAGAGTTTCTAATAGACCACATGAAGACATTCCCTCAAGAGCACTACGTTGTGATGAATTGTCACTTTAGCCCTCTCCTATGGCTATGAATTGAGTTATCTCACAATGGCACTAGGTTCCTAGTTTATAAATCTACAATATCTAGTGAGAGAATGAATGATTTTAATGGTGGATGATGAGATTCTTATGCATATTATTTGGACCTAGATTTAACCTCATGGAGTTCATTGCACAATATGAACATCAAAGGCCTAGGCTGCAACAACATCATCTCTAGTAGTTGTGGAATATCCACCACATCATCAACAAAATCCGAGAGTGATATGTTGCATGAGAATCTAGCAAGAGGATGTGAAGTCAACCCCCCCCACATAATGCATATGCAATGTGGAAAAATTCTACTTAGCATAAGATGAGGTTGGATCAGCAACATATACCCATGCACGCGTGCACATAAGCATAGAGGATCCCATAATAGGGATAGGATTACTGAAGCAGCCTGTAGGGATACCCCAGTGTATACTTGCATCCACTAACAAACTATTGGGGGCATTACTACCAGTATCCACCACCTTCACCCCCATAGAGTCACCGAGAAGGACCAGCCACCCACATAGTGACCCAACACCTAATCTTCCTATATTTTATGCCATCTTAAGGATAACATGATTTATAAGATCGAGGTGGTAGAGAGGTACAACCTTCTTCTTGATTATTTGTTCTAGTTTCACCCTATTTTGTGAAGATTGAGGTTGTAGCATATTTATCTTTACTTTTTATTTTTCATTGCATCCATTTGGATGTCATGTAGTTTAGAGTTTGTGCATTTTTATGTATTTATAAAAAAGATTCATTTTATTGCTATGATACCCACACTTGTTATTTGCATCTTCTTTTCAAAATTTCTTATGTACTTTTAGCTAGGATTTATTTTCATACTTTTATGCTTTTTAGATCTTATTATGAAATGTTTGACACAATTTTGCCAAAAATTTCCAAACTTGGAACTAATTTCCCTAAAAGGTGTTTGGATTATACCTATAACTAATTAATATAAATGACTGACCTTTGACAAGTTCATACCAAATATCATGTGTTTATTGATTTCTAAGATCATTTTGTGACTCTATACATGTTTTCCACCTCTCTTTTGGAAAGTTGAATTGTCAATCAAACTGCAATCATGGCAAGCCATTAATTTTTAAGGTATTACCTATAGCTTACGTAAAGGTGTAGTGTTGTCATTGTTTGGTGAAGAATGTAGTATTGGTTTGCATGCATGACAGCTTATGTGGAAATCCACACTAGTTGAACCATCTCCTCATCCACCTTTTTCTATCATTTCTTATCCCTTTGCCTCATGAAAAGATGCCAAAAATCGCAAAAAGAGTAAGCCTTGGTCACCCTCCAAAAACTTGGGTTGGCCAATCCCCTCTCCCCTCTACTTCCTCCCACCACCCTACAATCCTAGATACACAAAGGTAATATGAAAAGAAAATGAAAGTAAAGGTGATACTATGTAATAACATCATAATATAAGAAAAAAAGATGAGTGCTCCTATGTAATAACACTAAATTTTCTTCCACAAAATCCTTCTTGTCTTTATGTACCCGTTGATATAGGGAACATCATCCCTAGTTCTTCATGCACCCATGCAAAAATCGGTGGGACAAGTAGGAAGGATTGATACATAAGGCAAAATTCTTGCAAGTGAAAAGACATACCTAACTCCTTTGGTTGATCCTAATTTGTAATGGCTTTACCTAAATCTATATGAATGCCATATTCCTTGAATGAGTATTTGATGCTTAATATGGTAATTTTTTGTCTATTGTGTTGTGATTGCATTAGGATTGCAAAAGTGGAGAGGAGAGAAATGGATTACATGTATAAGGGCACATTTGAGCTTATCTAGTCAATGAACATCTTTTAGATGCATCTGTCATTTTTTGTTGATTTAAATTGAAAAAGATATTTAGTTGGAGTATACTTGATGTTTTAAGCTTGGGGTTGTGATGAAGACCTTGTTTGGGTCTTGATCTTGTGTCTTTTGTTCATTATTCATATCAAGATGCTAATAATGCATGGTTGTTTCCCAATAACTCTCAATATATATCAAATGCACTTATGGATAATTTTGCAAGTTGTATAGGTACTTGGGTGCTACTTATTAGAAGGAGGAGAATCCAAATACCACCACACTTGAGGGATCCCAAAGATCCACCAAAAGCTACTCCAACCTACCCCAAATGGTCCAAGATTTACTTAGAAGCAAGTATCTTCATGGTTGAGGGATTGAAATCAAAGTTCTATAGGAGTCCCCTCTAAAACGGTCATGGTCTATGCAGAATGAACATTCCAAAAGGGCTCCTCCACTAAATATCAATGTTTAACCATTTATATCCACAATGGATGTTCTAATTAGAATGGTCATGCGAGACCACATTACACTAAATGAGGTTACTCAAAACACTAAACACAATCAATCACTATTTAAACACATACCCATAAAATAGGGTAAATTAAAATCGATTTCAGCATAAACACATGTTCAAAAACATTTTCATAAGAGTCCAACATCTTTCTTGAATTCACACTATGATAAGAATTTGATACAATTTATTCTGTGGCCTTAGCCACAACATATATATACAAGAGAACATTATTAATATATGCCACATAAATAAGCATTAACAATCTAACCAAAGCCCGATTCATTTGAAACACCATATACAAACTTTTCTACCCATATGTGAGAGTACAAGGATGACTCTAGGACACACTAGACAACTAAGCTACCATCTCTAAGGTCCATTACCTCATTCTCTTCTAGTAGCCACTAGTTTGTTGTTGCTACTTCCGATCACCTAAAAAGATGTGGCAACCCACGAGGTGAGACCCAGTCCCAGTGAGAGATATAACTCTCTCCAATAGATATTGATTACAATAGGTTACTCATATAGTAAATAATTGAGTAGTTGGAGTATTTAATAGACAATTGAGTAGTTTGAACAATTCAAGTATACTGAACAAGTTAAGCAAATAAGCTTAGAAACAAGTATAATTATCAGAGTATAGGCAAAGTATCATGTTGGATTTCATAATATTGCATCAAATAACAAATGTCATCACTAGCCTGACTATCATCTCATGCCTTGCTAACAGTATAAGAAATCTAGTAGCATAAGTATCTTTAACATCATGAATATGTCTAGAAGCATATGCATAGCTAATGATATTAGCATGTCTAGCAATTTGAACATTTCTACTTCATGAGTAGAACTAATATTAAAGCACAATTATCTACATAAGTACGGTTAGCAGTTAGGAATCTCTAATAGTAGATTCATGGTTAACAATGTAAGCATAGTTAACAATATGTGATAACTATCATCATAAGTATAGTCAAAAATATCTGTATACCTATCACATAAGCATGACTACTGTATGTACACATCTACAATATGAGCATATCCACAACATAAGCATATCTACTATCTCTTAATTGCACTAAATATCATCTTTATGCAAAAAGAACAAACAAGGGTTATCATCCAATGTGAAGCGATGTATATAACCCTAAATAGATATGCTACACGGATGTATTACATCTTTTATTAAGCCTTGAGGAATCTAAGGATACCATTCAAAATCCAAATAACCAAGGCTAAGTCAAGATCAGTGCCATATAAGATCTAGGGAAGAGCCAGACTCCAACATCTTCTCTACCCCCAGTCAGTATGGGTCCGCCACAATGACACATAAGGTGAAGCTACTAACATCCTAGTCTGTCCTAGGTACATGTCACGACACTAGTGAAAGGAGGTGGGTATACATACCCTTCCATCTGAGGTACAACCACAGTTGCCCTCCAATATCATCACATATATAATCACTGAGACATGACCACAACCATTCTCAAATGGAGGGATAGGTATGACCCAGTCATCCTCCCTAAAAACTTGGATTCAGGATGACAAGCACCCCGCATACTCAACAGTATGTGCTCCGAGTTTCCCTTAGGAAAACTCGTTTCACCATCTAGCAAGTTTTGACACTCAGATGGATCTATGGCACAAGGAACTACATGATTATAATTTCACTTGATTAATTATTGCCAATTGGGTGAAGTAAGGCTGCATCATACAATTGGACATACAAAACCTAATTCATTTCTAACAAACATTGCTATATAACAGTTTCAAAAGATATAAACGTATGAGACATATTGTTCCTCATCTGATCATCACATGATATTATTCAATTTCCATTCATGAGACTACACTTGTCATCATACTATCACATGATATAATTCCTTAGCATAATATCATAAGGTATGAACCCTTGTCAACATAAGAGGATTATACCTCATTCAGGGATCAACCATGCCCAAAGGTCATTAAGACCATCATATCATTCCCTGCAAGATCACCATTATATTTACATGTCTTATTGCAAGGCTCAACATACATCATCATTCATGTGATACACAAGCTTAGCATGATATTGCATTGAAGAACTAACACATGTTCACATGATAACATTGCAGGGTTATCTTAGCATTTAAGAGCATTACTTTATTATATCACATATATGGGATTAAGAAAGAAATATTTCTCCCCCCTCTCCCATGCCTGTGGCAGAGGCTGAATGCCCGGGAGGGTGGTAAATCAAGGTGACAACTAGGATTCGAACCCAAGTCCCTTTGTTAGGGGACACCGTGCTTGACCACTTGAGCCATTCCTTGTCGGATATTATATCACATATAAGGAAGATATAAGTTTGGCCATCATCATACTTATAGTGTACAAATTTGGCATAAGTAAGCATAATTCATAAAGCTATGATGTCCACTAGTTAACACATCAGAATTACAATCATTCATTTGGAATGATCTTCCATCATTATATGGATCACTCAAGGAAGGTTAGCATGACTAATCACCATCATCTATTTACATTAGGGTTAGGTTTAGAAAAATAGATTACATTGAAGTTACAGTTCAACACTCATACACAAACCCTAACTCATGGCATGCCCGCACAATCGTGGATGCATAAGATAAAGAATCACCATCACCTTCCATAACTTTATTAAGTATGGAATCATGCATAACTCAAGGTGTAACCAAATTATTTATAGCATACCATGGTTTCAACAATAATAAAAGAATACTCCATTATTTTATTAATCATTCACGGGAGGCTAATCCTATTTAATCACCATCACCTACTGGTATTAGGAATAGGAGTAACAAGATAAGTCACATTGATGCTACAAATCAACATTCATACCCAAACCCTAACTCATGGAATCCCCATAGGATCATGGATATACAAGGTGAAGCATCACCATCAAATTCCATACTATCCTCAATTATGGATCCAAACTTAACTCAAGGTAAAACCATCAAATTTATAGTATACTAGGGTTTCAACCACCATAAGATATTTCCCTACTCATAATCAATCACCATCACTTAGATACATTAGGATTAGGTGTAACAAGCTAAACATCATTAGCTTTACCCATTAACTCATTATGGTGATTATCAATTATATCCACCTGAGGGAAAAGGTAAGACAACAATTTTAAGTATAACGACCATCAAATTTTCTTCATTATAACCAAAAAATTATACTATAGACTTTATTCTAAATTATTGGATGTTTAAGCATCGATTCACAACCATTGGATCAGGTTTGACATTTCAAAACCATCAGTTGATATGTAGGTTTAACCCTTGGATCATCTAATCAAAGACAATTTAAGGCTTAATTGAAGCAACGCATGATACCTAGTCACACCATTGTGTGGTAACCTGAACCACCATTAGTTTTTACACATTATGTCACCATCAACTGATAGGGTCAATACTACCATCATTGAACACCATCGTATGTTGAGCTCAAATGGCCATTGGATAATATCATCTTTAGGGCACTAAATTATCAATCATTGAGCTTCCAAAAGAGTCTAGAACTGAAATAAGATGTGACCAATGGTTAACATTATCATATATAACCATGTGTAATCACCATAAATTTCCACAAAGGCATCTCCATCGGTTCTAATATAAGGTCATGCATTGGTTCATGTATAAAATTGAAAATCAGCCTAAAACACTAAGTATATGCCATCGTTTGATAGGTACTTAGCACCATTGGTTGATATGTAAGCAAGGAACAAGTATTCCTATACCACATGAAGGTATTTCACATGATTTAAGGTTAATATAGAACTGGAAACTAATCAAGGAACACCATAAAATTCAAAATGCTAAGCAAGAATAGCTTTTTTATGCATAGATCTTCATTTTAGAGCAAGAGCGTGAGTAATGAAGCTTGTAATAAGCAATAAAAGTGATGAGGGTTATAAAACTCGCCTCTATGGAGAAGATAAGAGTCCAAGAAACAAGAAAATTTGAGAAAATAAGGTGAAGAACCCTAGCTTTAGGTCTAACTTCGGCCAAGTAAGCTTCTCTTCCAAGAAAGCGAGTAAACCCTAGGTGAAAGGAGCAAGAAAGATGAGTTCCTAGAGCTTTAGAGCAAACTTTACCATGGTAAAATAAGGTTACATATATGAATAAGGTAGGAGGAAGAGTAAAAGCAAAAGAAATGAAGGAGAGAAGGATATACTTACTAGTTTAGGTCAAGATCACCAAAAGGAAGCTTTGCAAACCATAGATAAGGGTAGATTTGAATCCTAGATGCTCCAACAAGAAGGTTGGCTATCTTCTTCTACCTTGGGCACTATATTAGCCCCCAAGTAGGTGAAATACGAAACATTAATAGAAGGGGAGAGGTAAGGGACCAAAAGTTTCGTTTTTGAGCTAAAGGATAAGTATATAAGGCTTATGGATAAAGAAAGAAAAAAGCTTGAGGTGTCCTAATAACTCTCTATGTGTCCATGGCCTTAAACTATTATGGATATACAAGAAGCCACACAAGAATCTTCCCCACTTTTGATGAAGACCTTCTCATCCATCATTTTTTGGATTTCAAGGCCAATCAAATAAACCATAGGTGATAGCTCCTAAAGGTAGCTCATCCATAAAGGGGTAAACCCTAAAATACCCTTGAAGAAAACACCTCCAAACCAAGGTTCAACTAGGAAACCCATGGATAAAAATATCAAGTATGATAAGGAAACATATATGGATTATAATTCATGTGAAAAATTGTAAGTAAAACCTCATATTTGGGTTAATTGCATAAAAGTCCAAAATGTGCATAAAATTGTATAACTTGCACAAACAATGTCCAAATTGGACCAAATTTGAAACTTAAGCTTGTCACATGATACAAAACATATAAAAAGACTAGATTAAGTTTAAAGAACTGAATTATGATAATTAAACCTATTCAACACTTTAAGCTAGGTTTGGGGTCTCACAACCATAAACCCCTAACATGGATTTTGCCCCCGAAATCCAAGGCAAACAAAGATGGGTATTGTTGGCTGTTTAGGCTAATGAGTTTCAATCATAAGAATGATCTTTTACTCAACTAGCTATATCCCACAAGTATACGAGAGTAGTTGTAGTTGAGGTCAAACACAAGGAGCGTTGGTTAGTTAGGCGCAAGAGTTATGATTTTCAATAATCTAGATCATTGTACATAAGATGATTGGATTAGAACAACTAAATTATAGATTTAAAAAAAAATAGTAAATTATCACTTAAGAAAGGTTAAGATACAAATTTGGAAGGATCTTAGACTTGGGATTTCACTATCACATCATAGCTTATATTAAAATATGAATTTAAACATGTTAATTAACTTGCATAGGAGGTTTGTAGTCATCACTCATCTCTCGGTGAAGTAATGATGATTCTAACTCCATACATCACTCTCGTGCATGTATTTCATTTTGAATCACAAACCTTGCTCCTCAAATTAATCCTAGCCACTCTCACGGTCAAGGACAAGTTGCCAAAAGAGTAACACCATACTCTCAAACACATCTTCTCAGATTATGAAAGAAAGCATAAAACATGCAAGTATGATGGCCAATCACACAAACAAGCATTTTAGATCTGAAACAACTCTTGGAACATGCAAGAGACTAACATTTAGTACGAAATTCATTTGTTCATACAAGCTATGACATGGGAGTTACTCTCCCATGTCCAAGATTCGGATTCTACTTGTCCATGATCATGTATTGCAGAAATGCTACAGAATTTTCAGAGTTTAACGTGGTTAGAGAAGGAAAAGCTAGGAGAATTGAAAGTGTAACCCAAGAGAAGTAGAATTCCGTCTTGGGGACGAAATCCCACTCCTAAATCTGCTCCAAAACGGACTGGCTCCTCTCCCGAGAAGCTGTATGAAGTTGGGGAAGCTTGGTTGCACCTTGGAGAAGACAATGGAGAAGAAGAGAAGAAGCAATGGACTCCTTTCCCAAGAAACCACCCTTGATCTCCTCAAAATCGCCCTCCTTTTCTCTAGGCTTGCTCTGGGATGAGGGAACGTTCATAAATGACCGGGCATAACCGCCCATTAAGTTCCCACTTTGTTTTAAACAAAAACTCGTATTTTACAAAATGTTGAAACTGCCAGGTGTACGACGTGCACTTTGGAAATGCACGCCGTGCAACTTTCTAGAAACTTTCAGTTTGCTCCAGAATACACTGTGCACGGCGTGCACTTTGGAAATGCATGCCGTGCAACTTTCCAGAAACTTTTGGCTCCCAGGTGCACGCCGTGCAGCTTTCCAGAAACTTTTATCTGCCTAAAATTCCCAGGTGCACGGCGTGCACCTCGCTGTTCTGGGCTGTTGTGTATTTTGCTCATAACTTTCAGTGTGTAGGTCCGATTTACATGCCGTAAAAAGTGGTATTTGTGTAATTTCGAACCCCAAAATATGTAGATACTTGAGGAGTGATACAATAAGAGATAATATTATATATTACTCATAATTTCATTACAATATGTAGTACCTACAATACAAACCATGAGACAAGTAAGAAAAGCTAAAAATATAGAATCTAGCATGAATGAGAGTGATAATTGAGTCAAAACAACATGAATATGCAACCAAACATGATCTAAAAGATGATATGATTTGTGCACATCAGGTATCCCTTATGCACATCATCCACAAACATCCACATGGATATTTCCATACCATAGTGATGTCATATCACTCTCATAGGAAACATGTTTTTCTCCCTCAACTCCTATATGTTTCATCTTGGGTTAGCACAAAACCCCCCACTAATAAGACATTTTCAATATGGAACATAGAAACATTGTGCTATTAGTACAACTCTGGTAGTAACGTTCAACTTGGAATTTTAGGTGTCACTCAGAACTTTTCTATCTATTGTATTAACACATCACTCACAAGTTGTACTTACTTCCTTTTTACCAACCATGACATGCGTCCCATACTGTTCCTTGAAGCATTACAAAAGGCAATGTATCCATCACTTTGTTCTAGATACACTAACACTAGAACACTCATCGTCTTCTTCTTCAGTATATAAAGAAAATGTCGATGTTGGCACCTACCATTCCATACAAGGAGAAACTTAATTCCTAGTCACCCTTGTTAGGGGTGAAACAACAACACTATCTTCATGTTACTAGGATTTTCACAACATACTTAGTAGACATATCATAATCACAAGAAGACATTTTAGTCAACCTCAAAATCACTCTTGTTCAACTTGTAACAACTTATAAGGACATAACCTAAGCACTATGTTTCTCAAGTTCATAAATACTATTGATGCATTAGTTAGTCTAAATGACATTACCCTAAACTCATCATGACCATGTAACTTATGTCATCCATTTTGAATCTTATCCATTAATATTCCAACCTCAAGCATAGCTAAAGAACCATTATAGCACTTGTTGACTGGTCAACCAACCATCTATCCTTGGCAGTGGTCTTGCCCAACTCTCAGTAGCCCATATACAACATTAAAGAATCACTTTCCTCCGCAACCGCACTTGGAGGATCTTAACATAAACTCTCTCTCTCTCTATCTCTCTAAGGGACATGAACACTAAAAAACTCATCTGATACATATCTTCAAACTCAAGTATCATAGGTACACCCTAGATAGTAGGATTCATCACCTTGGTATCCACTACATGTGCTATAAAAACTCATACCCTGGTCTCATCCACTTCGTCAACATCATAACTAGAAAAGAACATATAGGAAGTCTCCCTAAGTCTTGGAAGGCTCAAAAAGCATGCTAATACAAAACATTAAGATCTTGGAACTATAGTCCAAGGAAACCACACATCATATCAATATATCCATTCCCCAGATTTTAATGAATCCACACATACCAAGTGGCATAATATCCACTTAAAGGTTAAGCCTAAAAAAGAAGGAACACAAAGGGATTCACACTTCCCATACCACTGCAACATTATCCAGGGTCACAGGAAAAAGGTAACCAATTCTATTTTCCCCATGAAGATTACACTTTTTATGTGTCATCTTACTTCTTTCAGCTTGGGTTCCTTGCAACTAGCATAGGAATTATTAGGATTATTGTATCTCATTGCTCTTTTCTCATTAATTGTTCTTCATTCTTGAGTATGTCCTATCATATTATCATGTTTTTCAACCAATTATCAAAGAATAGATCACCATATTCAACATCTTCTTCATTAAATAAGGATTATTTCCCTTTGATTTCTTCATAAGTCATAAAGACTTCATATTAACACTTCCTTACTCACATAGATCAATTCAAATTTAACTTAGATTCCACTTTATTCATCTATCATTATCCTATTCATCTTCTCATATCACACATATCACACAAGTTCCCTACATCTTATGTGGATTTCATACCTTGAATCACTTCATTAGTACGGACTTATCTGTCTTTTACTTTATTATATTCTCAAATTATGGCTTCAAGAACTCTTCTTTTGTTGATTTGTATTCAGATTTAGGTTTCATGGTGTCATATATTTGTCTTGTAGTTACCAATCATTCAAGTTATGATGGATTACGATGTAATTCTCATCTTCTTTAGGGTAAGATTGAGGTATTAGCACCATGATTCTTGATTCTTTATGCTCTTTAGATTGTTTCAAAATGACTACGTGATCAGAGTAATTAGAAAGACAACAATCTAAGAGTTCCATACTTACCTTTTCTTCAATAATTCAATACCCATCCAGGGCAGGCAAATACTAAGTTCAGGCAGTATGCACCATGTTTTCATGTCATGTTCCTAACTTAGACATCATCCTAGTTCCTAAGTCTTGTGTCCCTATAGACTCAATGAACCTAGAGATCTGATACCAACTTGTGAGAACCCATTACACAAAATGAGATTAATCAAAACACTAAACATGATCAATCACTAATTAAACACATACCCAGAAAATAAAGTAAATTAAAACCCAATTTCAACATCAACACATGTCCATAAACATTTGCATAAGATCCAACATCTTTCTTGAATTCATACTATGCCAATAATTGGATACAATTTGTTCTATGGCATTAGACACAACATATATACACAAGAGAACATTATTCATATATGCCACATAAACAAGAATTAACATGATAACAAAAGCTCAATTCATTTGAAACACCATATACAAACTTTTTCGCCCAGACCTAAGAGGACATGAATGAATCTGGGACACACTAGACAACTAAGATACCATCTCTAAGGTTCATCACCTCATTCTCTTCTCGTAGCAACTAGTCCGTTGTTGCTGTTGCCAATCACCTAAAAAGATGTGGTGACCCACGAGGTGAGACCTACTCCCAATAAGGGATATAACTCTATCCAAGAGATATTGATTACAATAAGTTATTCAAACAGTAAATAAACTGAGTAGTTGGAGTTTTAATAGATAATTGAGCAGTTTGAACAGTTCAGGCATACTAAACAAGTTAAGCAAATAATCCTAGAAACAAATATAATAATAAGAGTATACACAAACTATCATGTTGGATTTCATAATATTGCATCAAATAACAAATGTCATCACTAGCCTGACTATCATCTCATGCCTTGCTAACCGTATAAGCAATCTAGTAGCATAAGTATCTTTAACATCATGAATATGTATAACAACATATGCATAGCTAACAATATTAACATGTCTATCAAGTGGAACAGATCTACTTCATGAGTAGAACTAATATGAAAGCAAAATTATCTGCATAAGCATGATTAGCAGTTAAGCATCTCTAATAGCAGATGCATGGTTAACAGTGTAAGCATAGTTAACAATCTGTGATAACTATCATCATAAGTATAGCCAACAATAGCTATATACCTATCACATAAGCATGACTACTGTATGTACACATCAACAATATGAGAATATCCACAACATAAGTATATCTACTATCTCTTAATTGCACTTAGTACCATCTTTATGTAAAGAGAACACAAAATGATTATCATCCAATGTGAAGCGTTGTATATAACCCTAAACAAATATGCTACACGGCCGTATTACATCTTTTATTAAGCCATAAGGAATTGAAGGATACCACTCAAAATCCAACTGACCACTGTTGAGTCAAAATTAGTGCCATTTAAGATCTAGGGAAGAACCGGTCCACCCCTAATCACTACGAGTCTACCATAGTGACACATAAGGTCAAGATGCTAACAACCTAGTTCGTCCTTGGTGCATGTCATGACACTAGTGCAAGGAGGTGGATACGCATACCCTACCATCTGAGGTAAAACCAAAGTTATCCTCCAATCTCATCACATATATAATTACCGAGACACATTTGTAGACATTCTCAAACTAGGGGCTAGGTATGACCGCAGTCATCCTTCATAAACACTTAGATTCAGGATGACAAGCACCCTGCATACTCAACAATATGTGCTCTGAGTTTCCCTTAGGAATACTCATTTCATGATCTGGCAAGTTCAAACACTTAGATGGATCTATGGCACAAGGTACTACATGATTAGAATTTCACTTGATTTATTATTGCCAATTGGGTGATTTAAGGCTGCATCATACAAGTAGACATACAAACCCTAATTCATCTCTAACAAACATTGCCACATAACAATTTCATAAGATATAAATGTAGAGACATATTGTTCCTCATCTCATCATCACATGATACTATTCACTTACCATTCATGCGACTACACTTTTCATCATACTATCATAGGATATAAATCCTTCATAATATCACAGGGTATCAAACCTTGTCAAAATAAGAGGATTATACCACATTCATGGCTCAACCATGCCCAAAGGTCATTAAGACCATCATATCATTCCCTGCCAGATCACCATTATCTTTCTATGGCTTATTTCAAGGCTCAACATACATCAAAATTCATGTGATATACAAGCTTAGCATAATATCGCATTAAAGAACTAACAAATGTTCATAAGATAACATTGTAGGTTTATCTTAACATTTAAGAGCATTCCTTTATTATATCACATATAATGAATCTATAAGGTTGGCCATCATCATACTTATTTAGCATAAGAAATCATAAATCATAAAGCTATGATGTCCGCCAATTAACACATTAGAATTATAATCATTCATTTGGAAGGATATTTCATCATTATATTAATCACTCAAGGAAGTTTAGCATGAATAGCCACCACCTTCTATTTGCATAAGGTTTAGGTTTAGCAAGATATATTACATTGAAGTTATCATTCAACACTCTTACACAAACCCTAACTCATGGCATTCTCATACAATCGTGGATGTACGACCCCAAAACTTGCTTAATGAGTTGAATAAGCTTAATTATCATAATATAATTCTCATAACCCCAATCTAACCTTGTTACATGTTTTAAAATCACAATACAAGATTAAGTTTCAAATTTGGTCCAATTTGGACATTGTTTGAGCAAGTTATGCAACTTTAGCACATTTTGGACTTTTCTACAATTTACCCAATTGAGAGGTTTCTTTGCAATTTATCACTTTAATTATGTTCATTGGATATTCTCTCATCATTATTGATCTTTTTGAGCAATGGAGCACCTATTTAAACCTTGGTTTGAAGGTGTTTTCCTCAAGGGTATTTTAGGGTTTACCCCTTCATGGATGAGCTACCTTTAGTAGCTATCAACTAATGAATTATTTGTTTTTCTTGGAAATTCAAGAAACGAGGGATAAGCATGTCTCTATAGATGGTGGGGGAGCTTCTTGTGTGTGTGCTTGTATATTCTTAATAGTTTAAGGCCACAGACACTTGGAAAGATACTAGAACTTCAACCTTTTCTTTTTCTCTATCTTAAAGTTTCATATACTTATCCCTAAGAACCAAAACGAGCCATTTTCTCTCCACCACTTCCCTCCTTATATGAACCTTGTTCTCCCTCTGTGCTTTTGAGAATTTCCTATCCAAGGAAGAAGAAAGAGGGGATCTTCTTGGTAAAAGAATCTAGGGTTGCAACTGACTTCCTTTTAGGGTTTGAAAAGCTTCCTTCTAGTGATCTTGACTTAAAAGAGTAAGAATCTCCTCCTTTCCTTCGTTTATTTATTTATTATCCTCCCTCCTACCTTTCTCCACGTCGTAACCTTGCTATTCCATGGTATAAATTGCTCTAAAGCTCTAAAGCCCTACCTTTCTCGCTCCTTATGGTTAGGGTTTTCTCATTTGATGAAGAAAGGTGCTAGATGGACGAGTTCACAGCTTATGGTTGGATTTTATACCTACCTGCTCATGTTTTCTTATGTTTGGGAGTTAATCTTCTAATTATAGGCAAGTTTTATAACTTTCTCCACATTTATTGCTTACCATAAGCTTGCCAGCTCATGTTCTTGCTTTTACATTATGATCCATGCACTAAAAAGCTATGCTTGACTTGGATTTCAATTTTTATAATGTTCCCTGTTCTGATTTCAGTTCTATATGAACCTATAATCATGTTTAAATCATTCCTAAGGTATAGTATGACTTATATCAGGTTGGTTTGACAACCTATGGTGCTAAGCGCCTATCAACCAATGGTCAATTTTAGGGTTTTAAGCTGATTTCTTCTATAAACCCATGACCCAATGATGGTACCATTGCAACAACCCTATGATGTTGTCTTCATGACAACTGATGGTTGAGATCAAAGGTGTCAGATTATGGTGACAACCTATGGTCACCCCCTTAGGTCAGGTTTTGGATCAATTAGAAGTTTAATGGTCAACCATTAAGTACGCTACTGATGTTATCAATCAATGATGACATTAGCTTAATATTTGATGCTGATTAATGAATATAGTGCTGATCTAACAAAATATGGTGACTTAATGGTCACTAATGATGGTGGATCAGGTCTCCAAAACCTATGGTGAGTTAATCATATAGTTGTAGCATTAATTAAGCCTTAGACCAATGGTTTCTTGGGTTACTTGACGCAATGGTCGGACCTATACTGTAATTGATGGTTTTAACATATGAACTTGACCCAATGGTCAAGATCTAATGTTTATTCCTCCAATAAAGTGGAATTATGGCTAATGTAATATGTTGGTCCTAATAATGTGATTTATATGGTTTCATTTATATGATCAACTTAAGTAGCTTACTTGTTGACAATGGATGGCTTGTTTTAAATGAACATTCGATTGTAGGTTTTACCCTACTCTCAACATAATTGTTATTGTTGTCAACCAAAGGATATCTAGGGTTAATTTGTGAATTTTATAGATCACAACTCAATAACATAATAGATGATTCATTCAAGGTTTTTACTTATGTAAACAACCAATGGTCTGACCTTTTAAACATCCGATGGTTCTGGGTGACATTGTCGTATGGTAATATGGGTTGAATGATGATGGAACAAATGGAGGGTTACACTTAATAGGGTAGTCTTACCTATTCACTCATATGAATACAAGGGATGATAACCATATTGTGTTGATATGTAACCCTAATGAGGTATAGTTTGTTATACATAGCTTTAATATAACTAAATGATGGTAATTGGGTATGAATAGTCCTTGAATGACTAATACAATCATGGAGTACTCTGTTACTTTTGTTGAACCCTAGTATGCTATAACCTGATGGTTACACCTTGATTTATATGCAGATTCATACTTGAGAATAGTATGGAATGTGATGGTGATGCTTCACCTTATGCATCCATGATCCAATGAGGATGCCGTGAGTTAGGGTTTGGGTATAAGTGCTGATTAGTAACAATAATATAATTTATCTTGTTGAACCTAACTCTAATACAAATAGATAAAGATGAGTATTTACATTTAACATTCTTATATGATGGAATGATGATGGAATAACCTCCTTAATATGATTATAACCTTAATATGCTAATTGGTGGCTATCATAGCCACATGGTTGATATTTTCTTATGCTAAACATGTGCATTATGAATATGATGAGGGTTAATCATATCTAAATTCCTTGCATGTTGATGTAATAAAGGAATGTTCTTAATGTTAATATAACCCTTCTATGATTGTTTATGAATATCTCCTAGCTCATTAATGCAATATTGTGTTGATCCGCTGTATTATATGTAAGTGATGTTGTTGAGCCTTGTTATAAGGCATGCAAAGATAATGATGATCTTACAGGGAATAGTATAATGGTCTTAATGACCTTTGGGGATGGTTGATCCCTAAATGATGTGTAATCCTCTTGTGTTGATAAGGGTTGATACCCTATGATATTGTGAAAAGGATTTATATCATGTAATAGTATGATGGTCTTAATGACCTTTGGGCATGGTTGAGCCCTGAATGAGGTGTAATCCTCTTGTGTTAATAAGGGTTGATACCCTGTGATATTATGAAAAGAATTTATATCTTGTGATGGTATGATGACTAGTGTAGCCTCATGAATGACAAGTGAATAGTACCATGTGATGATGAGATGAGAAATTATGTTTCACACATTTTATATCTTTTGAAGTTGTGATATTTATGTGCTTGCTAGAAGTGAATTAGGATTTGTATGTCCACTTGTTTGATGTAGCCTTAATTCACCCAATTGGCATAACTAATCAAGTGAAACTCTAATCATGTAGTGCCCTATGCCATAGATCCATCTGAGTGTCAGATGTTGCCAGATGGCGAAATGAGTATTCCTAAGGGAAACTCAGAGCACATACTGATGAGTATGCAGAGTGCTTATCATCCTGAATTCAAGTGTTTAGGGAGGATGACTACAGTCATACCTAGCCCTTAGTTTGAGAATGGCTACGGTTGTGTCTCGATTATTATATATGTGATGAGATTGGAGGACAATAACAGTTGTACCTCAGATGGTAGGGTATGCGTACCCACCTCCTTTCACTAGTACCGTGACCTATACCAAGGACAGACTAGGCTGTTAGCAGCTTGACCTTATGTGTCACTATGGCAGACCCGTACTGATCAAGGGAGAAGAAGATCTTAGGAGTCTGACTCTTCCTAGATCTTGTATGGTGCTGATTTTGACTTAGAAATGGTCAGTTGGATTTTGAGTGATATCCTCGATTTCCTCAAGGAATAATAAAAGACGTAAGACAGCCATGTAGCATATCTATTTAGGGTTATACACAAAACTTCATATTGGATGAAAACCCTTGTTTGCTTTCTTTTCACTGAGATCATGTATACTACAATAAGAGATAATAGATATGCTTATGTTGTAGTTATTCTCATGTTGTAAACATACTTATGTTGTCAAATATACTGACACTGATGGTTAAGATGTTGCTACTAGCAATGTTTAATATTGCTATCCACACCTATTGTAACATCCCTGACCTGGGTTATAACCTAACCCTAGAAGTTTTGCCTAAATATGTAATTATATACTTGTGAATACTCTTTGGCATGTAATTAAGTTCCTCAGGAACAAATACTTTCAATTTTGGTCCTTTATAAACAAAGTTGTAGTATTGTTTTGTATGCAGGGACCTATATGCAAATTACCCAGTTAAGGGGGTTTAACTTGCAAATTTCACAGGTTAAGATGTTCCTCTGATGATGAGTCATCACATAAGTGAATATGATGAGGTATGATGGATTTACCAAGCCTGGGCACCAAGATGCAGCTTGAGGAATGATCCTTGTGCTTAAAAACCCTAATTTGGAGTAAAGTGCAATTTACCCAAATTGTAGGGTGCAATTTATAAAATACACCATATAGAACATCTTTTATGATTCTTGACATCATTTAGAGAAGAAATGATGAAAGGGACACATCAGTGAAGTAATTAGATTAAAAGAATGATCTTTGTGGTAAAAATCACCTAGTATGAGTAAGGAGACCTTGCATGTATGTACCCTAGTTGAAAGTTGGTTTTCTCTAACCTTAGATCTTGAGTTTTGATGATATTTGTATAATTTTTGATGTCTTGGACGTGCCTTAGAGACAAGGAGGGACTTGGATGAGAAATCCATGTTCTAGAGGTCCTTATGGTGTAAAATAGCCTAAAGTATATAAGCCCTTGTCCTTGCAAACCAAGTGAACGGATCATTTATCCTCTTCACTTCTCTTCTTTCTAAAAAACGCCCAAGGCAGAGCTCTGGACCTCAGGAGATGACCAAGTAGTGACAAGGTGAGTAGGAACCATCTTCTAGCTCGAATTCATGGAGGAATTCTTCTTAAAAGGTTGGTTCTGCGGTTAACTCACTGAGATTCTCTGTTCTAGCCGACCATCCCCATCTTTTCTTTGGAGAATCACCTCTGGCCGAGTTGTGGAGCTCAAGACACCATTATAGGCTTAAATATTGGAAGCTTGGAGCTCTAGGAACAATGTTCTAAGGCGGGTTTTATAACTCTAAACTCTTTGCTTTATATGCATATCTTGTTCTTGCAATGTTAAGCTTTAGTTCTTCTTCTACCTCCCTTCTTCCTTGCACTTTTGCAAGAAAAACAGTGGAGTAACCAACCTGAACAGAGGTTGAAGATGATGGGCGTGAATTACTAGCTAGCTTTATCAACCGACCTTGGACCCTTTTTGGTCCAAACGGTTGCAAATCGTTTAAGGTCAAACGGTTTCAAACCGTTTGATCTCAAACGACATTGCAAGACCATTTGGATCAAAATGGTCTCAAGACCATTTGATAGGGTTGACCAAGGGAAGAACGTTTGAGGGTCTGTTGGTAATATATTTAATTTCATTCCTGCAAAGAATCATAATTTAATTCTTAACCAATTGAGAGTTGAAGGCACTTCAACATCCTAACCCTAATCGGGTTAAAATTGCTGATTTCATGTATAGATCTTGTTGAGTTTTGTGTTGAAGGACCCAAACGGTCTCAAGACCGTTTGGGGATTCATCCAAACGGTCTCAAGACCATTTTGTGACAACCCAAGACCTTTTGAAGGTCTAGGGTTGAGTTAATTTCATGGATTGAGGGTCCAATTGCAATAAGTTGATGAATTGATAAAATTGTTGATTTTAGACCTAATTAGGGTTCAACCCTTATCCAACCAACTTGGTTTTTGGTCAAACTTTGGGAAAACGGTCTCAAGATCGTTTTGAGGTCATCCAAAAGACCTCAAGACCGTTTGGGCCAAGTTTGAGCCCAATTGGAGGTCAATTGATAGGTTCAACCTTGATTTGATTCACCTTGATGAACATTGATGATTATCCGATTGAAACCCTAATTGAGATGGACTTAACCCTAATTGGTTTTCAATTGAGGGTTAATTTGGTGTCCAATTGATTGAGGCTCATCCTAATTAACTCAATTTATAATTGTCTAACATGGATTTGGATAATTGAGGGCTTCAACATAGATATCCATAAACAATTGTAACTTTTGAACCACTTTGGAGGTCCAAACGGTTTGAGCCCATTTGGACCAAACGGTCTCAAGACCATTTGGATCCAAATGATCTCAAGACCGTTTGAGGCCAAACGGTCTCAAGACTGTTTGGGCTCAAATGATCTCAAGGTCGTTTGGACCAATCGATCTCAAGTCAAGTTGATCAAACGGTTTCAAACCTCATAAACTCAAACGGTTTGGAAGTCAACCTTTCCAAACGGTCAATGCACCCAAACAGTTTGGGCAAATGACCTTGAGGTCATACGGTCTTGGAGTCAAACTTACCAAATGGTCAACACATCCAAATGGTTTCAAACCGTTTGGAGGTTGAAGGTGTGCAACCGATTGGAGACTTTAGGGGTGTAATTGATTAGTACTTTGATGGTTGTAATTGGTTCAATGGTGATCTAATCTAAACCCTAATGGTAACTTAGGACATTAAGGGACTAAGTGATTAATGAATTGACCCATGATGGTGATCAATGGGGTAGTTTACCAAAATACCCTTGAGGGGTTCAATTGAAAGATACCTTGTTTTAATCAAACCCTAATCACCTGACAGTGATGATTTGGCTTATGATAGTCAATGAGGACTTGACCCAATCTAATCTAGAGTGGTGTAATCACCATCTACTAATAAGAGAAGAGAGAAAGTATCATAGGAGAGAGAAAGTACCCTTTTATGGTGGAAACTCAAGTAATGTACCTTCAATACACATGAATATGCATGATTAGGGTATGATCCACCTGTGTGAGATCATGGAAACCCTAATTATGATAATTGGTGAATCTTAATCTTATCTAAGGGCTTAAATGATGATGTTTATCATACATGATGATGTAATGAGTTCAATTCACCATGAGATGAATAGTAAACCCTAATTGATGATAAATTAGGGAACCTGACTCTTCTAAGAGTTTGAATGTATAACTTCTAGAATGAATTGTGTACTGTTATCAGTTGAATTAACCATGCAGGTTGTTATGAGATGATGATCATATCCAGGTATGGATTATGATGCTATATTCATTGAAAGCATGCTTTAGCTTTATGAATAGTGAAATATCCTGATGCCTTGTTAGTGGCATCTAATGAGATTTATGGGCTGTGAGAGCCATGATGATCATCAAGGTCATGCTTAACAGATGACTTGCGATGAGATGATTGAGAAATAATAATTGATGTGAGTTAGACATGTTACATTTAGTATTCTATTAGCTGCCATGCTAGTGATTAAATGTTTGAGAACATGTATGATGTTAAAAGAATACTGAAATGTACCTAACTAATCAAGTATAATCATACCATCCAAAGCCCTGATCATAGATCCATCATTGTCAGAAAGCAAAATGATGGTGAAACAGGTTTTCCCAAGGGAACTCCTGGATCACATACTTTTGAGTATGTGGGGGAATATGGATGTGTAAATCCTTACATCCTAGTGTAGGAATTGATGTAGATGTATCTTAAATCCATCAACCCTTCACTACATGCTGTTACACTTGAGGAAACACAAATACCACATCGATCAGAGATAAACAAGAAATCTCTCGATGACGAAGAGAGTACAGAATGCCACTGTAACTCTAAAAATAGCGATGTACCAGATTACCCTGGTAAGCTATAATAGCAGAGACACAGGATGTCCTGCAAGTTATCCTCACTCTGACTGAGGAAGATGAGGTCATAAGAATTCGACTCTTTTGATGACCTAGGTATGATACCGATGCGACTTAACAAAGTGATCGGTTGGAGTATGAGCGGTATACCTCATCTCTGCAGGGCATAATAATGTTTGTAAAACACAATCAACAACGTAGTATATCTGTTAGGATCAACTACGAGTTATTTGATTGATGTTACATTGTATAGTGCATATGTTCTTCATATTCCTTAAATGATGAGCTTCTGTTTATTACCAAATTGCTGTTGAATACTTTCAAAGCTTTTACTGCTAAAGATATTCTTTGAATTGCAATATAAAGCTTCTAGTGGAGAGTTATAACTCTTGCTGGGACAATTATTTAAAATTGTCTCACCCCGTAGACTTCAACTTTTTAGGTGGTCGTAGAAGACGGAGGAACCGGTCTACAGGTGACCAATCCCAGCAGTAGCAGCAGCATCAGGAGTAACAATGAATCTCAGGTGGAGATACTGACTGCTGAGTCATGTTGTTAGATAGTCCTATGCCGTCTCTGTACTCTCAGGTCCTAGGAGTTATTGGTCTGAGTTTTTGGTTTTAAACTCTTGAGATTTTGTATCATGATGTGTATAATTACTCAATAAGTAATTATCAGAGATGTAAATAGTTTAATCCTTTTCTATGAAAGAAGTTTTGTGGTTTCAAGCTCTTATCTCAAAAAGTTTTAATTTCCCGTGATTTTTTTGTCTTCCGCTGTTAATCGATTGCTTCTGGTGAGTTTAAATCATAATTATATCGTGGTTTGGAGATCGGAGCCCACAAATAAAGTGGTATCAGAGCTCTAGGTTCGCCGAGTCTATAGAGACATAGGACTTAGGATGCCGAGTCTATCTCTAGTATTCCTTCCTTATCTAATAGAATCTTCTTCTCCTCAGGAGAAGAAGATATATAAGGATGTCTTAGCCACATGAGGAGTACGTGGAGGAGAGTAGTGTAGCTGCACCACAAGGCGGTGCAGGGGTTCCAGAGATAGAGCAACCCATACCTGGACAACCTGTACCTGAGCAACCCAGGGAGCCACTTCAGTTCGACCCAGTCAACATTGGTAACCCAGCTGTGCAGACGATGTTTGGGCAGTTTATGACTGCCATGACGCACATTACCAACAGGATGCCTATGCCTGCACCTAGGGCACCTATCCAGCCTGAGGTTCAAGGTATCGGGAAGACGTTTGAGCGACTACATCGTGTCGGAGCTACCGAGTACTTTGGGACAGCCGACCCCGCAGATGATGATCTGTGGCTTACAGAGTTGGAGAAAGCTTTTAGGATTCTCAACATCCCTGAAGTTGAGAAGGTCAGACACGCTGTCTATCTTCTCAAAGGAAGCGCTGGTCACTGGTGGACAATGGAAGAGCAGAAGAGACCTGGAATGGAGATCTCGTGGGAAGACTTTCGGCGAGAATTTGTTTACAGGTATTTCCCAAAGACCTTCCTAGATGAGAAGATCTCTTAGTTTGAGAGACTGAGGCAGGGCATGATGAACATTAGCGAGTATGAAGCTAAGTTCATGGAGTTGTTGCGGTTCTATCCACACATGGCTGCCACAGAAGAAGAAAGGATCAGAAGATTTGAGAAGGGTTTGAATGCTGACATGTCAACCCCTGTGTCTGCCTTAGAAAACCGAGAGAGATTCTCCACCTTCGTTGAGTCAGTCCGAAGGATAGAGAGATCTGTGGTTGAGAAGAGGCAAACTCAGAAAAGATATCCACAGTTCTAGGGTTCTTCATCTAGGGACTTTAAGAAGCTTAAATCCTCTGCACCTAACCCTCCACCACCTAGATCTAGTTCTCAGACTCAGTGGTCTCCAAGTAGAGGTAGAGGACGAGGACAACCACCTCAGGAGACTCACAACTCTACATCAATGTTAGTTACTGGACCACCAAGACCACAAAAACTGGAAAGAAGCTGCTACAACTGTGGTAAGGTGGGGCATTTGATGAAGGACTGCCGATCTAAGCCTGTCAGTGTGACACAGCCTCCGAGACAAGGTCAACAGGGATCACAGAGAAGGCAATCTCAAGGAGCAGCTCGAGGACGTGGGCAAGCGTCCCAAGCTGGATCATCAGAACCACCTCAACACCAGGTGACAACGAGGTTCTATGCTATGAACCCACCAGAGGCAGTGGTCGATCCACGGGTAGTGGCAGGTCAGATGGAACTTTTATATTCTGATATGTCTAAATCCTGTGTAGTATCTGTTATGATTGACCCGGGTGCTACGCACTCTTTCATTACTCGAAGAGTGATCCGTAACTGCAATATGACTGTCAGTCATAGGGTAGATAGTTTGTGGTTGGAGACTCCGTTGAGTGGGTCTGCTGTTTTGCAGGAGGTATGCTCTCCCTACATCCTCTTCTTTTTTTATCATCGCATTCAAGTGGACCTTATACCACTTGATATGCAAGGATTTGATATAATCATCGGGATGGATACCTTAGAAAGGTATCGAGTTGTCTTGGATTGTGAGTCCAAGTTGGCTGTGTTTGCTGATGAAAGCAACACATGGATCTTTCAAGGAGAAAGAAAGATTCTGCCCACCTGTCTTGTATCAGCTATGGTTGTTGATAAGTTGATGAGGCAAGGATGTTATGCATTCTTGGCCCATGTGGTAGATACTACCATAGAGAGCCCCTACCCTGCTGAAGTTCCTATAGTCAGGGAATTCGAGGATGTGTTTCCTGATGAACTTCCTGGTATACCACCACCTCGGGAGATTGATTTTGAAATCAATTTCGTCCCAGATACACAACCCATAGCCCAGACTCCGTATAGGATGGCGCCTGCTGAAATGGCAGAACTCAAGAAACAGCTTCAGGAGTTACTTGAGAAAGATTTTATTTGACCGAGTACCTCACCTTGGGGTACTCCAGTTTTGTTTGTTAAAAAGAAAGATGGGTCAATGCGGTTGTGCATTGACTATAGACAACTCAATAAAGTAACAATAAAGAACAAGTACCC
Organism: Alisma plantago-aquatica; assembly: GCA_963693085.1. NCBI lineage: Eukaryota > Viridiplantae > Streptophyta > Magnoliopsida > Alismatales > Alismataceae > Alisma > Alisma plantago-aquatica. The sequence continues at coordinate 941,770,629 of OY856412.1, read as the reverse complement.
TTTGCCGAGGATTGATGATCTTTTTGACCAGTTGCGTGGTGCAACAGTCTTTTCAAAGATAGACTTGAGGTCTGGATATCATCAACTCCGTATTAAGGATAGTGACATATCCAAGTCTGCCTTTAGGAATAGGTATGGTCACTATGAGTTCACAATTATGTCATTGGACTAACTAATGCACCAGCTGCATTCATGGAACTCATGAATAGAGTCTTTCGACCTTTCCTTGATCAGTGTGTTGTCGTCTTCATAGATGACATTCTGATTTATAGTAAGGATGCTCAACAACATGAACAACATCTTCGCCAAGCTCTAACTTTGCTAAGAGAACATAAGCTATACGCTAAGTTTAGCAAGTGAGAATTTTGGTTACAAGAAGTATCTTTTCTTAGTCATGTGATATCTGCCTCGGGTATTCGAGTTGACCCTAAAAAGGTAGAATCTGTTCTACAGTGGGAACAACCGAAAACACCGACGAAGATTCGAAGTTTCTTGGGATTAGCTGGTTACTATCGAAGGTTTATTAAGAATTTTAGTTCCATAGCCTTACCCTTAACCAAGTTAACCCAGAAAGATGTTCCTTTTTCCTAGAGTGATAAATGTCAACAGTCTTTTCAGCTGTTGAAGGAGAGGTTGACAAGTGCACCTGTGCTTGTACTACTTGAGCAAGGTAAAGGATATGTAGTCTTCTGTGATGCCTCCAAGAATGGACTTGGATGTGTGTTGATGCAGGATAAACAAGTGATTTCTTTTGCTTCCCGACAACTTAAGAAACACGAGGAGAATTATCCGACACACGATCTGGAGTTGGCTGTTGTGGTTCATGCTTTGAAGATCTGGAGACATTATCTTTACGGAGAAACCTTCTAGATTTTCACAGACCACAAGAATCTTAAGTATATCTTCTCTCAGCATGAGCTTAACATGAGGCAATGTCGCTGGATGGAGTTAATCAAGGACTACGACTGTACAATTGATTACCATCCAGGCAAGGCCAATGTGGTTGCAGATGCCTTGAGTAGGAAATCAGCAACATCAACCATGGACAGAGCACAACTAAGTTCCTTAATATGCTCTAGAAGAGATATGCTTATCTCTTTAAGGCAAGACAATATACAGTTGAAGGTGTCATTGTTAGCCGGTTTGTTAGCTGAGATGCATATCAAACCTACCCTAAGAGAGCAGATAAAGGAGGCACATCAAGTTGATGTTGCAGTTCAGCAGATCAGATCTGGGTATGGTGAAGAGAAGCGAGAAGGTTTTCATGATTCAGATGATCAAGTGGCATGCTATCATGGGAGGATGATAGTACCGGATGTGGATAACCTGAGGAAGCTAGTTCTGGAGGAAGCTCATTCTTCGATGTATGCTATGCATCCAGGGAGCACCAAGATGTATCGAAACTTGAAAGATATGTATTGGTGGCTTGGGATGAAGAAGGATGTAGCTGAGTTTGTTCTGAGGTGTCCTGTGTGTCAGCAGGTTAAGGCTGAACACCAGAAGCCTGCAGGAACAATGCAACCTTTACCCATACCACAGTGGAAGTGGGACCATGTGACCATGGATTTTGTTGTTAGCCTACCCAGGACAAGCAAAGGACATGATTCCATTTGGGTAGTTGTTGATAGGTTGACAAAGACAACGCATTTCTTACCTGTCAAAACAACTTATTCTGCTGAAAGGTTATCACAATTGTATGTTCAAGAGATAGTGTGTTTGCACGGAGTTCCTATCACCATAGTTTCTGACAGTGGTCCCCAGTTTACGAGCTGTTTTTGGGAGCAGTTACACAGAGCCTTAGGCACCAAGTTAAGGTTTAGTACAACCTTTCACCCACAGACTGATGGACAGTCAGAAAGGACTATACAGACCTTGGAAGACCTGTTGAGAGCATGTGTTCTCCAGTTTATCGGGAGTTGGGATCTACACCTGAGCTTGATAGAGTTTGCCTATAACAATAGCTATCAACATAGCATTGATATGGCACCATATGAAGCCTTGTATGGTAGACGTTGTAGATCACCCTTGTGTTGGTATGAGACTGGTGAGCATCAGTTGTCAGGTCCTGATCTTGTGCAGCAGACTACAGAGAAGATCAAAGTTATACTACAACAGCTTAATACTGCACAAGATAGGCAGAAGTCTTATGCCGACAGATGTCGTAGACCCTTAGAGTTCCAGGTTGGAGACAGAGTGTATATCAAGGTCTCACCTTGGAAAGGAGTCCTTCGTTTTGGAAGGAAAGGGAAGTTAGCTCCTAGATTTATGGGGCCTTATCCAATTGTTGAACGAGTTGGAAAGGTGGCCTATAGACTAGAATTACCTCAGGAGTTGCAGAAGTTACACCATGTGTTTGACATTTCTATGCTGAGGAAATGTCACCCAGACACCGAGTCAGTTCTACAACCTATGGAAGTAGAATTGAATGAAGATATAACATATGAGGAAGGACCAGTGTCAATCCTTGATAATAGAATTAAAAAGTTAAAGAAGAAAGATATAAGCCTTGTGAAAGTCCTCTGGAACCACCGTGGTGTTTAAGAAGCCACTTGGGAATTAGAGGATGAGATGAGAAGGATATACCCTGCTCTTTTCTCCTAATACGTTTTGTCGATTTCGGGGACAAAATCCTTGTGAAGGGGTGGATAATTTGTAACATCCCTGACGTGGGTTATAACCTAACCCTAGAAGTTTTGCCTAAATATGTAATTATATACTTGTGAATACTCTTTGGCATGTAATTAAGTTCCTCAGGAACAAATACTTTCAATTTTGGTCCTTTATAAACAAAGTTGTAGTATTATTTTGTATGCAGGGACCTATGTGCAAATTACCCAGTTAAGGGGGTTTAACTTGCAAATTTCACAGGTTAAGATGTTCCTCTGATGATGAGTCATCACATAAGTGAATATGATGAGGTATGATGGATTTCCCAAGCCTGGGCACCAAGATGCAGCTTGAGGAATGATCCTTGTGCTTAAAAACCCTAATTTGGAGTAAAGTGCAATTTACCCAAATTGTAGGGTGCAATTTATAAAATACACCATCTAGAACATATTTTATGATTCTTGACATCATTTAGAGAAGAAATGATGAAAGGGATACATCAGTGAAGTAATTAGATTAAAAGAATGATCTTTGTGGTGAAAATCACCTAGTATGAGTAAGGAGACCTTGCATGTATGTACCCTAGTTGAAAGTTGGTTTTCTCTAACCTTAGATCTTGAGTTTTGATGATATTTGTATAAGTTTTGATGTCTTGTACGTGCTTTAGAGACAAGGAGGGACTTGGATGAGAAATCCATGTTCTAGAGGTCCTTATGGTGTAAAATAGCCTAAAGTATATAAGCCCTTGTCCTTTCAAACCAAGTGAACGGATCCTTTATCCTCTTCACTTCTCTTCTTTCTCAAAAACGCCCAAGGCAGAGCTCTAGACCTCAGGAGACGACCAAGTAGTGACAAGGTGAGTAGGAACCATCTTCTAGCTCGAATTCATGGAGGAATTCTTCTTAAAAGGTTGGTTTTGTGGTTAACTCACTGAGATTCTCTGTTCTAGCCGACCATCCCCATCTTTTCTTTGGAGAATCACCTCTGGCCGAGTTGTGGAGCTCAAGACACCATTAGAGGTTTAAATCTTGGAAGCTTGGAGCTCTAGGAACAACGTTCTAAGGCGGGTTTTATAACTCTAAACTCTTTGCTTTATATGCATATCTTGTTCTTGCAATGTTAAGCTTTAGTTCTTCTTCTACCTCCCTTCTTCCTTGCACTTTTGCAAGCAAAACGGTGGAGTAACCGACCTGAAAAGAGGTTGAAGATGATGGGCGTGAATTCCTAGGTAGCTTTATCAACCGACCTTGTTACACCCTGATCTCACAATTTCCTCAAATCATGAGATTAGGGCATAAGATAGGATTTATATGTAACACAAAGAACACCCTTAACTTTTTCTTTTCTTTTAACCTCTTGTTTCATCGCATTGAACCACATAAAACATCTTAACAAGGGAAACTGAACATTTCTTTTACTAATCAGACTTTAACAGAAAAGATACATGTATAAACATTCATGATGTCTTTCACAACTTGTGCATATAAAACTTGTTAACTAGCATACATATCAAAGAGGAACAATATTACACATTGTAATTACAACTCTCTCTCTAAACTCTTACTGAGGACCTAGAGTGACAAGGACCGACTGACTCAACTAATCTCATACTTGACTCCTGTGGCAGATCTACTCTGACACTCTGATCATCTTCAAGTCCACGCGGTTAACCCTAAAATGTTTGAGTAGAGGGGTGAGCCTACTCGCTCAGTTAATGAGTACTTCATGGAAACAGACTAATGCACTAATGTGATTACAGATATAATTTGAATAAACGATATGAAATTTAACAACAGTTAATACTACACTGAGCAGTTCTAAAACAATATAATTGAAATAACAAAGAATGTAAATATTGCATCCAAAGAATAACTACAAGAAGACTATGCTTCTAGTCTTCCTTAACTCTTTCATTTATAAAGAACTATGTGAACCTATATGATCATATTTTAGATTATGCCCTAAACATATGCAGTGTACTCTGCATATGAAGATCCGCAACAAGTTCATGCTACGGCCCCACCATACAAGACTTAGCGACACACCCGGGAAATGCTAAGTCTGACGCCAGCCCTGCTCTGCTACAGGACCCCTGGCTCTCCGGCCAGAACATAGGCTCTACGGCCTCAATGCACAACCACGTGTGCTCCCGACTCCTCCTTTAACCGAAGTACACCGGCGGAGGGTCACAGGGTTACCTTCGTGACACACACACGAATGATGTTAGATAACCAAGTTTTCTTTTTCTTTTTCCCAGTGCCATCGTGACACACGCACGATTGTTGTTAGACACTGCCTTTCTTTCTCTCCTCGTGCCACCAGAATTACTCAACCGGTTGATGTTGGACACGAGTTTCACCCCTAAGTAACAGACCTTCCTTTAGGGGTTCTACGGTGTTAGGGCACTTAGGTCTATTAACTGATTAACGGATAAACAATTTAACAGAAATATCACATAGCAACGTCAAAACTCATGTATTCAACATATATCATATCTCAGTAACATCCCTTTCTAGGGCATGTCATATCTCATCACCTGCAATTTACGAGATATATATTGAAATATAAGAAGCCCTGCAGTATGTAGATATCAACTCAGAGAGAACAAGCATATAAAGTTAAATGCACTAGAAACATACAATTCAACAGTTAAGTATCACTACATCTCATATCGAGACCTTTCATGTCACCATAACATGATTCATTGAACACCCCATCCTTAGGGTTTCATTTGCCATATTCATTCATCACATGCCAACACCCTACTCTTAGGGTTTCATTTGCATCATTCACTTGTCACATGGCTCTTATCATGATCTCATAAGATATAAGCATTCACTAAATAAAGACTGTTTCCAACAAATCTTATATAATCAATATAGATATGAAATCATGGAAACTTAACTAAATTTAGATTTTCCATATCATTTACCAAGATATCATTTATCAAGAATAAAATTCCATTAAGATAACCCATGAGATACATCCTAACCAATTATAGGATTACTAGTCCTTTTTCAATAAGGTTGAAACACTAGTGATGTCTCAATTAGGTTAAACCCTAATTACATCATTTGATATAAATCTGAAAAGCATTCTCACTAGGAAGTGTTGTATACGTATCTGATATGAATCTACCATCAAAAGTCATTCAAACAAAGAAGGAATCCGTATCATATCAATTTACAATAACTTAAATCAAACGGACATTTCAGGATTTAGAATTCACATGTTAAGCATTTAGGGATTTGGATGTCATAATCAAATTCGTGCATTAGAATGTTTGAAGGAAGAACCCACTCACCCTAAGGTGTGAAAACACCTCTCAACTGCAGCTCAACTCAGGGAATCTCGAATTCCTATCAAATCCCTAGCAAATCTCCCAATTCTTCTTCCATTCAACTCGGAAACCTTGAAAAAGAGGGATTATGAAGAAAGGGTGAGAAAAGAGGGAATTTCGACATCATCTTGGATCAAATCAGAGCATGGACGGAATCTTGACATGAGAGAGAAGATCCACCATAAAAGTCTATGCAAAGGATCCAAACTTACTTGATTTCACCACTCTTGGGACCGCATAACCCTAATTCAGCAATTCCCCCACTTTCTCCACTCAAGCCCTAATTCTCCCTCTCTCTCTAGGAGCTCATTTCTCTGGAATGAATGACGAAGAATGAGAGCTTCTTGTGTGTGTGGTTGCTCATATAAGTCAATTGAGCTTCTTGGGTCAATTGCATATTGACCCAACACTTAACTTTAATTATATTGGCTGAATATTCAGTTATACAAAAGTTACTGTAATTCGTTTATTTCATAGATCAAACATTCTCCAACAATTATGGGAATTTAGCACGTTGTTTATAATTGATCTATAAAGCTTCAGTTAAAATTTGAGATCATATGGAGTTACCAATAAATAATTAAAAATAGAACAATGCACTGCTATATTGCAGTCTGCAAAATATTCGGCCGAGTTTGTCCTGCACAAACTCGACCGACACCCTTACTGTAGGGATTCAAAAGTCATCCAAAAATTATGCCAATTTAACAGAGTGTCTAAAACTGTGTTTTTCAGGCACAGTTAAAATTTGAGATCAATTGGATATACCAATAAAAAGATAAAATTCAATTAACACACTGCTGTAAAATTCTGGAAATGTGATCGGTCGAGTTTGAAACTCGGCCGATAAACAGGTCAGAGCATTCTTCAAAAATTCTGATATTTTCCAATGTTGTTCACATTTTATATGTCCAAATCATATCCAAATTGAAGTAAATCAGAGTTACACATAAAATACTAAAAATCATTTAGTGAGACATTCTACTTATCAAATTCTGTATTCATGCATCATTAACACCCTATTTGGGCCGATTAGGGTTTATATTTCTCAAACCCTAATTCTCAAGACAAAAGAATATTTAGACTTCTTATCATAGTTAAAACATCCTAATTGTGTTATCGTCATTAATTAGATTTCAAGAATAATTATTCTAATTAATCTTTGCAATTGTCTAGGTAAACCCTAGTTTACCAGTTAAGCTCAGATGGGGTCGTAACAACTCTCCCCCCCTTAGAATGTTTCGTCCTCGAAACATAAACCTACAAGAAAGATACATTCAAGGTTATTCTAAGCTTATAAAGCCTTCCATGTCATTATATTCTTGTATTACATACCTGAATGTAGTTTTCCACATTAGATCTTTTAATTCTTTACTAAATTACAACATATCTCAAATAGTTCTCAATGATATCAAGCAAATTCTTTAAGCCACAGTCCAACATAGAATGCAAAGATAAACCACCACGCTTTCACTGCACAACTCTGATACTCTGATACAACTATCTCAACTTATGCTGCTCAGAGAGTTCTATTGTTCTGTATCACCTTTAAGTGACAAAAGCAAGTTCACCATGCTGTTTTAAACTTTAATAACATGCTACTCAAATAGCAAAATAGTCTTGAATCAAAAGATTAAATTCAACAATCAATTGCACAATACTACTCTTGGCATCCCCATTGGGTCATGGATGCATGAGGTGAAGCATTACCACCTCATTCCATACTATCCTGTTTCGATCCTGGGACCTGTGGGTTATGGGCCCACACACAATACAAAGTGTAAACATCGCATTATATCATTTTAGGGTTTCAATAACAGTAATAAGGTAATCCACGATTATATCAGTCATTCAAGCATTAATCATACTCAATTACCCTCACTCAGTTATATTAGAGCTAGGTATAACAAGCTACACTTCATTAGGGTTACTTGTCCAGACAATCTGATTATCATCCTTTTCTATTAATATGAGTGAATAGGTATAACTACCTTATTTAGGATATCCCTTTATGTGTTCTGACATCATCCAAACCGTATCACCATATCACAAATACACAATAGTAAGATGCATATCAGGTATGAATTACTACAACTATCATACGCCTTTAATTTAACATATAGCTTGCACAAATATACTGAAATCATACATAGAACCAGCTTTCATACCTTAATATGCCTTCAACAAATCATACATGTAAAAACAAATTCACATATTACACAAAGTTAGTGTTTTCCCATATCTCACTGCTCATTCATTACTTCTTTACTTTTTGCTACCTATCCTTTTCATATGATTATATACAATAAACATCATTAACATTGAAGCATTTAAGATAGGAATAGATTATTCATCATTCTTGCTATCACATAAGAATTTATTTCTTATCGCACTTCATCATATTGTATGTCACTATTACATTCACTAGATGACCCTACCAAGGTAGTTATACATCATATATGATTCATTTTCTTATCATTTCATTCCCACCTTGCTATTGTTAAGGAATATATGAAAGAGAAGAAGATTTTAAGACTTGGAATACTTGTATTCAAACATTCCCTTAATACATCCTCGTATGTAGATTTACTTAGTTATCAACAGAGATATTTGATTAATTAGCACTTGCTTGAATCTCACAACCTCTTTATTTTATAATTTCTCCATCATATTTCAAACCCTATCTTACGTTTCATAGTCCTCTTACCATATACTACTCTTTAACCCATCATCTTTTAAATTCTAAATTTTTTTTCTCTTATGACCATGTTGCTTATTCATATGTATGGTCATGTATACCATGTTGCACATATTTCCTCCTTTATCTTTATACTATTTTGAAGTTAACATTCTAAATTAAAAGTCCTTCTATTAGTTTTTCCTCATGTTGAATATATTACATATTCTTCATTTTTAAATCAAGTGGATCATGCATGGGTCAAACATAGTTTCTGTTTCAATCAAGTTTTTCTCTCCTGAATACAGTCTACCTTTGTATGACTTATTCATTCGTTAAACTACACCTATGTTCTTTGCTTAGAAACTAGTTTGTTGTTCTAGTCTTATGAATTATATGATCATACGATTCTCTTTACTTTTACTCTTTTGAAGACTCTTTACTTCTATGGACCTATTGAATGCTCAACCCTATTCTCTACTTAGCCTTTGCTTTAGGGTTCATAAAAGCATTATACTCTATTCTATGATTCATTCTTCATGATTGATTCTTGTTATCTTGAACCATGCATACATTTCACATATCTTTCCTATATTTCATATGTATAGTTCATATAATATTGATCAATAAACTGATTATGAACTTCTTATCATATTCTATTATTCCCAATTAAGGGTTTCACATTTGAGACCCCAAAGTTGAACCTCAGATATCAGTTTCAACTAATTCTTAGTTGTTCTGATCGTGCCCATATGTTTCATCATCTTACTATATGTACATTCTTACTCTGAGGTGGGTCTACTTATTCCAATTATATTCTTATTATGTTATAGATAGGATTCATTAGATCCTAGTAACGCATCCTGCCAACCGGACCAGGCCAAACATGAAATCCTGAAGCCAAGAACTACAAAGGATTACATTCTTCCTGAACTGCCACTCACAGCTTAGAAACTCGGCCGATTGGTCAGAAACTCGGCCGATTGCTTCACAACTCGGCCGATCCGCTTGAAACTCGGCCGATCAACTTGCCGTTTGATTTCCTGAAAAAGGAAACTCGGCCGAATTACATACAACTCGGCCAATCAGTTTGCTGTTCGATTGCCTATTAAGGAAACTCGGCCGAATCACATACAACTCGGCCGAATCGCGTACAGACTGAAAACCTAAACATACCTGCTGATGTCAATTTCACTCGAATCAGCGGGCAAAACCATAGAAACAAAAGCTCATTCAAAGGTCAATTCTAGTCTACTTGTTACAAAGAATGAAATCAATAAATGCTACAATTGCATAGTGTACAACAGATATTAAAGACCCCTATTTCAAAGTATTGAATATTTCAATTCAAACATATAAGAGCATTTCTATACATTTCCAACAAAAACAACATTATGAAATGTAAGTTCTATCTCCTTTTACATTTATGCTCTTAATTCTTGTTTCTTTTCTCGTTTCCTAACCCTAACATTTCTAGGGTTCCTCTCTAGCCCATTCTTCCATTGTATACCTGGCCAGGGTATACGTGAGAGAATAGACAGAGTAGCTTGTACTGGCTGATCCAAGTACTCAGATATCGGGCCAGGATATCCAAATACTCAAATCCCCAAAGCTAACATCAAACATCTCCTATCTGCCACACTTAGGACTCTAACTTACTAACTTAATGGTCCTTGACAACTCACCCTAGGCTCTGATACCAAGCTGTTACACCCCGATCTCACAATTTCCTCAAATCATGAGATTAGGGCATAAGATAGGATTTATATGTAACACAAAGAACACCCTTAACTTTTAATTTTCTTAAAAACTCTTGTTTCATCGCATTGAACCACATAAAACATCTTAACAAGGGAAACTGAACATTTCTTTTACTAATCAGACTTTAACAGAAAAGATACATGTATAAACATTCATGATGTCTTTCACAACTTGTGCATATAAAACATGTTAGCTAGCATACATATCAAAGAGGAACAATATTACACATTGTAATTACAACTCTCTCTCTAAACTCTTACTGAGGACCTAGAGTGACAAGGACCGACTGACTCAACTAATCTCATACTTGACTCCTGTGGCAGATCTACTCTGACGCTCTGATCATCTTCAAGTCCACGCGGTTAACCCTAAAATGTTTGAGTAGAGGGGTGAGCCTACTCGCTCAGTGAATGAGTACTTCATGGAAACAGACTAATGCACTAATGTGATTACAGATATAATTTGAATAAACGATATGAAATTTAACAACAGTGACCAGGAGCTAGTGTTCGGACGACGTGGAGTGGTTTCGTCTGCATGTTCAGGCGGGAGATTCACGAGGCATGAAAAGGAGTTTTTTGAATGATAATGATGATGAGGGGGATGTGCGTTGTGCCAGAGATCTGAAAAGGGCTTTTTTGGGACAGTGGAGGTTTTGTGAAAAGGCGAGATTTTGAGTGAGCGAGAGTGCATGAAGGAGGCGGGGGGATCTGCATGGTTTTTGTCCCAATTTGGGAGGAGGCGAGCTTTACAAAACCTTTTTATGTGCCCTATACGACCACATCCGAAACATAAGCGGCGAGAAAAACATCTGGAAGTTGAGTGGTTGTTCCGGTGGTAAAGGGAACAGTGCAGAGCTCGAAAAGGTCTTTTTGGGGGGACCAGTGCCCAGCTATGGGCGGTGGGGTTTTTTTCTAGGATACAGTTCTAAAACAATATAATTGAAATAACAAAGAATGTAAATATTGCATCCAAAGAATAACTACAAGAAGACTATGCTTCTAGTCTTCCTTAACTCTTTCATTTATAAAGAACTATGTGAACCTATATGATCATATTTTAGATTATGCCCTAAACATATGCAGTGTACTCTGCATATGAAGATCCGCAACAAGTTCATGCTACGGCCCCACCATACAAGACTTAGCGACACACCCGGGAAATGCTAAGTCTGACGCCAGCCCTGCTCTGCTACAGGACCCCTGGCTCTCCGGCCAGAACATAGGCTCTACGGCCTCAATGCACAACCACGTGTGCTCCCGACTCCTCCTTTAACCGAAGTACACCGGCGGAGGGTCACAGGGTTACCTTCGTGACACACACACGAATGATGTTAGATAACCAAGTTTTCTTTTTCTTTTTCCCAGTGCCATCGTGACACACGCACGATTGTTGTTAGACACTGCCTTTCTTTCTCTCCTCGTGCCACCAGAATTACTCAACCGGTTGATGTTGGACACGAGTTTCACCCCTAAGTAACAGACCTTCCTTTAGGGGTTCTACGGTGTTAGGGCACTTAGGTCTATTAACTGATTAACGGATAAACAATTTAACAGAAATATCACATAGCAACGTCAAAACTCATGTATTCAACATATATCATATCTCAGTAACATCCCTTTCTAGGGCATGTCATATCTCATCACCTACAATTTACGAGATATATATTGAAATATAAGAAGCCCTGCAGTATGTAGATATCAACTCAGAGAGAACAAGTATATAAAGTTAAATGCACTAGAAACATACAATTCAACAGTTAAGTATCACTACATCTCATATCGAGACCTTTCATGTCACCATAACATGATTCATTGAACACCCCATCCTTAGGGTTTCATTTGCCATATTCATTCATCACATGCCAACACCCTACTCTTAGGGTTTCATTTGCATCATTCACTTGTCACATGGCTCTTATCATGATCTCATAAGATATAAGCATTCACTAAATAAAGACTGTTTCCAACAAATCTTATATAATAAATATAGATATGAAATCATGGAAACTTAACTAAATTTAGATTTTCCATATCATTTACCGAGATATCATTTATCAAGAATAAAATTCCATTAAGATAACCCATGAGATACATCCTAACCAATTATAGGATTACTAGTCCTTTTTCAATAAGGTTGAAACACTAGTGATGTCTCAATTAGGTTAAACCCTAATTACATCATTTGATATAAATCTGAAAAGCATTCTCACTAGGAAGTGTTGTATACGTATCTGATATGAATCTACCATCAAAAGTCATTCAAACAAAGAAGGAATCCGTATCATATCAATTTACAATAACTTAAATCAAACGGACATTTCAGGATTTAGAATTCACATGTTAAGCATTTAGGGATTTGGATGTCATAATCAAATTCGTGCATTAGAATGTTTGAAGGAAGAACCCACTCACCCTAAGGTGTGAAAACACCTCTCAACTGCAGCTCAACTCAGGGAATCTCGAATTCCTATCAAATCCCTAGCAAATCTCCCAATTCTTCTTCCATTCAACTCGGAAACCTTGAAAAAGAGGGATTATGAAGAAAGGGTGAGAAAAGAGGGAATTTCGACATCATCTTGGATCAAATCAGAGCATGGACGGAATCTTGACATGAGAGAGAAGATCCACCATAAAAGTCTATGCAAAGGATCCAAACTTACTTGATTTCACCACTCTTGGGACCGCATAACCCTAATTCAGCAATTCCCCCACTTTCTCCACTCAAGCCCTAATTCTCCCTCTCTCTCTAGGAGCTCGTTTCTCTGGAATGAATGATGAAGAATGAGAGCTGCTTGTGTGTGTGGTTTCTCATATAAGTCAATTGAGCTGCTTGGGTCAATTGCATATTGACCCAACACTTAACTTTAATTATATTGGCTGAATATTCAGATATACAAAAGTTACTGTAATTCGTTTATTTCATAGATCAAACATTCTCCAACAATTATGGGAATTTAGCACGTTGTTTATAATTGATCTATAAAGCTTAAATGAAAATTTGAGATCATATGGAGTTACCAATAAATAATTAAAAATAGAACAATGCACTGCTATATTGCAGTCTGCAAAATATTCGGCCGAGTTTGTCCTGCACAAACTCGACCGACACCCTTACTGTAGGGATTCAAAAGTCATCCAAAAATTATGCCAATTTAACAGAGTGTCTAAAACTGTGTTTTTCAGGCACAGTTAAAATTTGAGATCAATTGGATATACCAATAAAAAGATAAAATTCAATTACCACACTGCTGTAAAATTCTGGAAATGTGATCGGTCGAGTTTGAAACTCGGCCGATAAACAGGTCAGAGCATTCTTCAAAAATTCTGATATTTTCCAATGTTGTTCACATTTTATATTTCCAAATCATATCCAAATTTTAAGTAAATCAGAGTTACACATAAAATACTAAAAATCATTTAGTGAGACATTCTACTTATCAAATTCTGTATTCATGCATCATTAACACCCTATTTGGGCCGATTAGGGTTTATGTTTCTCAAACCCTAATTCTCAAGACAAAAGAATATTTAGACTTCTTATCATAGTTAAAACATCCTAATTGTGTTATCGTCATTAATTAGATTTCAAGAATGATTATTCTAATTAATCTTTGCAATTGTCTAGGTAAACCCTAGTTTACCAGTTAAGCTCAGATGGGGTCGTAACAGACCTTGGACCCTTTTTGGTCCAAACGGTTGCAAACCGTTTAAGGTCAAACAGTTTCAAACTGTTTGATCTCAAACGACCTTGCAAGACCATTTGGATCAAAACGGTCTCAAGACCGTTTGATAGGGTTGACCAAGGGACGACCGTTTGAGGGTCTGTTGGTAATATATTGAATTTCATTCCTGTAAAGAATCATAATTTAATTCTTAACCAATTGAGAGTTGAAGGCACTTCAACATCCTAACCCTAATCGGGTTAAAATTGCTGATTTCATGTATAGATCTTGTTGAGTTTTGGGTTGAAGGACCCAAACGGTCTCAAGATCGTTTAAGGGTTCATCCAAACGGTCTCAAGACCGTTTGGTGACAACCCATGACCGTTTGAAGGTCTAGGGTTGAGTTAATTTAATGGATTGAGGGTCCAATTGCAATAAGTTGATGAATTGATAAAATTGCTGATTTTAGACCTAATTAGGGTTCAACCCTTATCCAACCAACTTGGTTTTTGGTCAAGCTTTGGGAAAACGGTCTCAAGATCGTTTGGAGGTCATCCAAACGACCTCAAGACCGTTTGGGCCAAGTTTGAGCCCAATTGGAGGTCAATTGATAGGTTCAACCTTGATTTGATTCACCTTGATGAACATTGATGATTATCCGATTGAAACCCTAATTGAGATGGACTTAACCCTAATTGGCTTTCAATTGAGGGTTAATTTGGTGTCCAATTGATTGAGGATCATCCTAATTAACTCAATTTATAATTGGCTAACATGGATTTGGATAATTGAGGGCTTCAACATAGATATCCATAAACAATTGTAACTTTTGAACCACTTTGGAGGTCCAAACGGTTTGAGCCCATTTGGACCAAACGGTCTCAAGACCGTTTGGATCCAAATGATCTCAAGACCGTTTGGGGCCAAACGGTCTCAAGACAATTTGGGGCCAAACGATCTCAAGACCGTTTGGGCTCAAACGATCTCAAGGTTGTTTGGACCAATCGATCTCAAGTCAAGTTGATCAAACGGTTTCACACCGCATAAACTCAAACGGTTTGGAAGTCAACCTTTCCAAATGGTCAACGCACCCAAACGGTTTGGGAAAACGACCTTGAGGTCATGCGGTCTTGGAGTCAAACTTACCAAATGGTCAACACATCCAAATGGTTTCAAACCGTTTGGAGGTTGAAGGTGTGCAACCGATTGGAGACTTTAGGGGTGTAATTGATTAGTACTTTGATGGTTGTAATTGGTTCAATGGTGATCTAATCTAAACCCTAATGGTAACTTAGGACATTAAGGGACTAAGTGATTAATGAATTGACCCATGATGGTGATCAATGGGGTAGTTTACCAAAATACCCTTGAGGGGTTCAATTGAAAGATACCTTGTTTTAATCAAACCCTAATCACCTGACAGTGATGATTTGGCTTATGATAGTCAATGAGGACTTGATCCAATCTAATCTAGAGTGGTGTAATCACCATATACTAATAAGAGAAGAGAGAAAGTATCATAGGAGACAGAAAGTACCCTTTTATGGTGGAAACTCAAGTAATGTACCTTCAATACACATAAATATGCATGATTAGGGTATGATCCACCTATGTGAGATCATGGAAACCCTAATTATGATAATTGGTGAATCTTAATCTTATCTGAGGGCTTAAATGATGATGTTTCTCATACATGATGATGTAATGAGTTCAATTCACCATGAGATGAATAGTAAACCCTAATTGATGATAAATTAGGGAACATGACTCTTCTAAGAGTTTGAAAGTATAACTTCTAGAATGAATTGTGTAATGTTATCAGTTGAATTAACCATGCAGGTTGTTATGAGATGATGATCATATCCATGTATGGATTATGATGCTATATTCATTGAAAGCATGCTTTAGCTTTATGAATAGTGAAATATCCTGATGCCTTGTTAGTGGCATCTAATGAGATTTATGGGCTGTGAGAGCCATGAGGATCATCAAGGTCATGCTTAACAGATGACTTGTGATGAGATGATTGAGAAATAATAATTGATGTGAGTTAGACATGTTACATTTAGTATTCTATTAGCTGCCATGCTAGTGATTAAATGTTTGAGAACATGTATGATGTTAAAAGAATACTGAAATGTACCTAACTAATCAAGTATAATCATACCATCCAAAGCCCTGATCATAGATCCATCATTGTCAGAAAGCAAAATGATGGTGAAATAGGTTTTACCAAGGGAACTCGTGGATCACATACTTTTGAGTATGTGGGGGAATATGGATGTGTAAATCCTTACATCCTAGTGTAGGAATTGATGTAGATGTATCTTAAATACATCAACCCTTCACTACATGCTGTAACACTCGAGGAAACACAAATACCGCATCGATCAGAGATAAACAAGAAATCTCTCGATGATGAAGAGAGTACAGAACGCCACTATAACTCTAAAAATAGCGAAGTACTAGATTACAATGGTAATCTATAATAGCAGAGACATAGGATGTCCTGCAAGTTATCCTCACTCTGACTGAGGAAGATGAGGTCATAAGAATCCAGCTCTTTTGATGACCTAGGTATGATACCGATGCGACTTAACAAAGTGATCGGTTGGAGTATGAGCGGTATACCTCATCAACACAGGGCATAATAATGTTTGTAAAACATAATCAACAGTGTAGTATATATATCTGTTAGGATCAACTACGAGTTATTTGACTGATGTTACATTGTATAGTGCATATGTTATTCATATTCCTTAAATGATGAGCTTCTATTTATTACCAAATTGCTGTTGAATACTTTGAAAGCTTTTACTGCTAAATATATTCTTTGAATTGCAATATAAAGCTTCTAGTGGAGAGTTATAACTCTCGCTGGGACAATTATTTAAAATTGTCTCACCCCGTAGAATTCAACTTTTTAGGTGGTCGTCGAAGATGGAGGAACCGGTCTACAGGTGACCAATCCCAGCAGCAGCAGCATCAGGAGTAACAGTGAATCTCAGGTGGAGATACTGACTACTGAGTCATGTTGTTAGATAGTCCTATGCCGTCTCTGTACTCTCAGGTCCTATGAGTTATTGGTCTGAGTTTTTGGTTTTAAACTCTTGAGATTTTGTATCATGATGTGTATAATTACTCAAGAAGTAATTATCAGAGATGTAAATAGTTTAATCCTTTTCTATGAAATAAGTTTTGTGGTTTCAAGCTCTTATCTCAAAAAGTTTTAATTTCCCGTGATTTTTTTTTGTTTTCCGCTGTTAATCGATTGCTTCCGCTGAGTTTAAATCGTAATTATATCGTGGTTTGGAGATCGGAGCCCACACCTATGTAATTAGATATGTTTAAACTGCTAATCATGACTATGTAGTTCATTGTGTTATGATGTTAGTTCTACTTATGATATAGATCTGTTCCCTTTATTTGAGATGCCAATGTTGATAGCCATGTTATGTTACTAGACATATTCATGATGTCAGTGATGCTTATGCTACTAGATTGCTTGTGTTGTTAGCAAGGAATATGATGATAGTCAGATAATGATAATGGTTGTTATCAGATGCAATTTGATGATATTTGAGTAGATATCTATCCAAAGAAATGGATTTATTTGATATCTATATATGCATTGATGATTATACTTGTTGCTAAGATTAATTGCTTAATCTTTTTAGCATACTTGAACTGTTTAATCTGTTCAATTGATTATTACATACTCCAACTACTTAGTTATCTACTATTTAAAATGTTGTAATCAATAAGCGTTGTTGGAGGTTATATCTCTTGCTGGGACATGGGTCTCACCCTTGTGGTTCGCCACATTTTTTAGGTAATCGACAATGATGACAACAAAATCGTGGAAGTAAAGAGGAAGTACAATAATGAATCTTTGAGAAAGTTGATTAGATGTCTAGTGTGTCCTAGAGTCATCCCTATACTCTCAGGTCCGGGTAGGAAAAGTTTGTATATGGTGTTTCAAATGAATCAGAATTTTGTTAGCATGTTAATGCTTGTTTGTGTGACATATACGGATATTGTTCTCTTGTGCATATATGTTGTGGCTAAGGTGATTAAATAATTTGTATTGAATTCTTGGCATAGTATGGATATAAGAAAGATGTTGGGCTCTTATGCAAATGTTTTTGAGTGGGTGTTGATGTTGAAATCGATTTTAATTTACCCATATTTTTGGGTATGTGATTAATTAGTGATCGATTGTATTATATGTTTTGAGTAATCTCGTTTAGTGTAACATGCTCTCATAGTAGATGCATAAGACAAAGCATCACCATCACCTTCCATACCTTCCTCAAGTATGGATCCATGCATAACTCAAGGTGTAACCATCAAATTTATAGCATACTAGGGTTTTAGCAATAATAAAAGAATACTCCATTATTCTATTAATCATTCACGGGAGGCTAATCATGTTTAATCACCATCACCTAATGGTATTGGGGTTAGGAGTAACAAGATAAGTCACATTGATGATACAAATAAGAATTCATACCCAAACCCTAACTCATGGCATATCCATAGGATCATGGATACACAAGGTGAAGCATCACCATCAAATTCCATGCTATCCTCAAGTATGGATCCAAAGATAACTCAAGGTAAAACCATCAAATTTATAGTATACTAGGGTTTCAACCACTATAAGAGATTACCCATTATTTTATTAACCATTCAAGGGGGCTACTCATAATCAATCACCATCACTTAGATACATTAGGATTAGGTGTAATAGGCTATACTTCATTAGGTTGACCTGACCCATTAACTCATTATGGTGATTATCAATTATATCCACCCGAGGGAAAAGGTAGACTATAATTTTAAGGGTATTGACCATCAAATTCTCAACATTAGTACCAAAACATTATATTGTAGACTTCATTCTAAATTATCAAATTTTGAAGCATCAATTCACAACCATTGGATTAGGTTTGACATTTTAAAATGATCAGTTGATATGTAGGTTTAACCCTTGGATCATCTAATCAAAGAAACCATTCGTTTAAGGCTTAATGAAGCAACTCATGATATTTCGTTATACCATTGTGTGGTAACTTGAACCAGCATCGGTTTTGACACATTATGTCACCATTAGCTGATAGGGTCAATACTACCATCATTGAACACCATCGGATGTTGAGCTCAAATTGCCATTGGATCATATCATCTTTTAGGCACTAAACCATAAATCATTGAGCTTCCAAATAAGTCTAGAACTGAAATAAGGTGTGAACAATGGTTAAAATTATCATATTTCACCATGGGTCATCACCATCAGTTGCCAAAAAGGCTTCCCCATTGGTTCTAATATAAGGTCATGCATTGGTTCATGTATAAAATTGAAAATGAGCCTAAAACACTAAGTATATGCCAACGTTTGATAGGTACTTAGCATCATTGGTTGGTATGCAATCAAGGACCAAGTCTTCCTATACCTAAAGAAGGTTGTGACCATGATTTTAGGTTAATATAGAACTAGAAACTAATCAAGGAACACCACAAAAATTGAAATCCTAAGCAAGAATAGCTTTTATATGCATAGATCTTCATTTTAGAGCAATAACATGAATAATAAAGCATATAATAAGCAATAAAAGTGAAGAGGGTTATAAAACTCACCTTTAGGGAGAAGATAAGAGTCCAATAAATAAGAAAATTTGAGAAAAGAAAGTGAAGAACCCTAGCTTTAGGTCTGAATTCGGACAAGTAAGCTTCTCTGTCAAGAAAGGGAGTAAACCCTAGGTGAGGGGAGCAAGAAAGATAAGTTCCTTGAGATTTGGAGAAAATTTTACCATGGAACAACAAGGTTCCATCCAGGAAGAAGGTAGGAGGAAGAGTAACAGCAAAATAAATGAAGGAGAGAAAGAGATACTTACTAGTTTAGGTCAATATCACCAAAAGGAAGCTTTGCCAACTATAAATAAGGGTTAGATTTGAATCCTAGATGCTCCAACAAGAAGGTTGGCTATATTCTTCTACCTTGGGCACTCTATTAACCCCCAAGTATGTGAAAGATGAAACTCTAACAGCTGGGGAGAGGTAAGGGACCAAAGGTTTCATTTTTGGGCTAAAGGATAAGTATATAAAGTTTATGGATAAAGAAAGAGAAAAGCTTGAGGTGTCCTAATAACTCTCCATGTGTCCATGGCCTTAAACTATTATGGATATACAATAAGCCACACTAGAAGCTCCCTGGCATTCATGGAGACCTATTTATCCATCGTTTGTTGGATTTCCAAGCCAATAAAATAAACCATTGGTTGATAAAGGTAGCTCATCCATAAAGGGGTACACCCTAAAAAACCCTTAAAGAAGACACCTCCAAACCAAGGTTCAACTAGGCGCCCCATGGATCAAAAATCTCAATCATGATAAGGAAAAATCTAAGGATTATAATGCATATGAAAATTTTCAAATAGAACCTCAGATTTTTATATATTGCATAATAGTCCAAAATGTGTATAAAATTGAATAACTTGCATAAACAATGTCCAAATTGGACCAAATTTGAAACTTAACATGATACTAAAACATATAACAAGGTTAGATTAAGTTTAAAGCACTGAATTAGGGTTAATAAACATGTTCAACACTTTAAGCAAGGTTTGGGGTCTCGTAGGTCATTCTACTCAACCTCCACAATGGGCATTCTACACCCAAAGGGACAATGATAATCCTTCCATTTCACCAAAATGCCCTATCATCTAACCCATTCATCATAGTCATTTTCACCAAATAGTGATTCAGAATAGTATCCACAATGTCCATTGGAACTATGGAACAATCGTTTCACTTACCCCTGGACACACTCACCACACCTTCATCTCCAAACCCATATTTTTAGCACTTACCATTCTTCCCATAGTGAAAATCATGCCTCCATTGTGAAATGGTCATGATAGGGCTAGAACGGCCGTTCTAATATAATACACAAGTGCTTACCTTGCATTAAGTTTACCAAAATACTCACCACAATCCCTAGCTATCCTAGAGCCCTATATAATCCTTAATGTCTGATAGGGGTCAAGGTAGTTGTTTTCACTTCATTTGTTTCATTTGCCAGC
This sequence comes from Alisma plantago-aquatica, assembly GCA_963693085.1. Classification (NCBI taxonomy): domain Eukaryota; kingdom Viridiplantae; phylum Streptophyta; class Magnoliopsida; order Alismatales; family Alismataceae; genus Alisma; species Alisma plantago-aquatica. The sequence continues at coordinate 941,749,495 of OY856412.1, read as the reverse complement.
CACCACCTACCACACCTACTCCATTTCTACCCCAAAACCTTATACTTTCTAGGGTTTTGAATACCTTCTAACCTACATTCCATTGTCACATTGGAGAAGATAGGAGCTCACCACCTACAACTATATGTGAAGAAAAATAATTCTGCGTCAATTATATATGTCTACTTCTTCTATTCTTTCTTGTATACATTTTTGTACTATGAGTATCCAAGCCTAGTGGATTTTTTGGGGAATAAATATGTGATTTTGATACCATGTGATAGAATATTCATGTAAAACGTTTTATATTCATTTAATGCTATAATATTGTTTTTTCTCTGTTCCTATCTCTCTTTCTTTGGGTTTTGAGCGATGGAACCACCTAAGCTATATGGGAAAGAGGAAAAGGGGGCTTGGGCTTAGAATGGAGAAAATTCTAATGCCACTTGTGGACCCTTATCTAGTTCTCATCTCTTCCATTTTCTCCCTCTATCCTACTATATCTAGGTGGGATATCAAAGGAAATAAGTGTGTCCCTCCTACACTTGGAAAATATCATGTTAGAGGTTGGATAGGGGGCAATAGATTGGGAAACATCCTTCTCCTACACATTATACCAACCTTTGGGTTATACCTTTCACAACCGTAAGCCCTCTCTAGAGGCACTATGTAGGATATATAAATCTACAACCTGTACAACCATTAATCCCTCTCGCAAAACAATTAATGGTGTGAGTAATTAACTATATATGGTGATAAGACATATGTAATTCATTAAACAATCAAAGATGTAAGTTCAAAATTAAAAGAAATAACTATATTAAATCATGGAAGCCAATTACAACACAATACTGAGCTACTCCCATATCCTAAGGAACAAGGGAATTAGGACCACATGTTTCCTACCAACAAAAACATAGAGGAAGAGAGGGACAAAGACATAAACATTAGGAGATCTAAAGAAAAACCCTAGAGGAATCGGTCTGGATGATCCCCTTTAGAAAACATCTCCTTTAACAACATTGTGGCTGCAAATTTTCTCTCCAAATGTGCCTGGATCGTCCGAGACATGGTGGTCTCCTTTATCTCCTCCTCCTTCGGCTCTGTGCTCTGTTGCAATAGAATAGAATATGAAACCTAGATTTGGCCAAACTCCTTTAGGTCATAATTGGGATCATTAAGTCCCTGTCGTCAGATCTGGATTGATCTTCAATCTGCATTGATCGCATATAGTCAATACCACCGACGGGAAGTCGGTGACACCGAGTCGTCAGATGACTCAAATATCTTGTTGACTATTAGTACCACTGATAGGTAGGTCGGTAGTACTGAGTTGTCATTTTGTGATTTCAGACTTCTCCAAATGATGAAAATCAGTACTAATGACTTGGGTGTTGGTAGTACTGACTCAATAAACCTCGATTACTGTTGCTCCATGTACAAAAAGTCAATTGCGCCAATTGAGAAATTAGGTGGCATTAAACCATGTATTGGTAGCACCGAGTTTTCTCTTGGTGGCACTGAGATTTATTCAACCTCCCTATTGGATTTTTGCATTAAGTTGGTACCACTAACTATAATGTCGGTAGCACTGAGTTGCCTTATAAGTGCTCAAATTACCTAAAATATGGAAAAACCAATATAAGTCCAAATAAAATATGATAAATTGACATAATGCTGTAAAAATACTTATTATTTGATGCAATAGTGATTTATAGGCTAATAATGATAAGTGATGCATAAATAATGTCAAATGAACAATAGTGCATGAAATATATGGAAAAATAGCCTATAAAAAGTGAATACAACTCAGTGCATCAAAATCCCCTATGCTTAAATGTTGCTCACCCTCGAGAAACACTACCTTTGGATCTATTTGAGATAAGTAATCAAGAGGAAAAATTATATGAACTACATTTCTCAAATACCCCAACATGGTGGTTTAGAATTGGCCCTTACCACCTGAACAAATAACTCTACAGTGACAAAAAATGTTCATTAAAGACATCCACCCTTAGCTCAATGAAACACTATCAATAGAGAAATTAATATCATAGTCAACATGACATCCACTTGATGCACCATGTGATTCCCTATCTACATTTCTCTTGTCTACCTACCAATATAGTTGGAAGCGGTTCCCCATATAATAGTGAATGAGTATGCAATCTACATGAAATTTGTTATGCAACTAATTGCTATGCAATTTTTTTTTCATTTTCTAATTAATGTAATAAAAAAACTAACTATCGTGCCACTTATCATGATATGTAATGCAATCAAGAGGAAGCAATTCAGGTTACTTGACCATCTTAAGGTCATGGATGAAATGTCATGAAAAAGTGGGTGGAATCACATGATTAAGAGATGATGCATGTCTTAAACTATGAAGTGTCCCTCTCCTATCAACCTATATACATGGTAACCTTATATTTTCTTTCTAAAAATATCATTTAAGGTCTTGTTACTTGTTTGGTCAGTTTGGGCTCAAACCCCATCGTCATCCACAAATATTGTATAAATTAAGATTTTCATTCATATTAAGTGTCATCAAGTTGACTAGCCCATACATTTCCTCTAGGTGTTGTTGTCTTCAACTTTGCAAATTCAGTTTAAAAAGATATGATCATTTAAAAAAGTTCATTACAAAGGCACGAAACACATTTTTCTTTGATGATAGGGGAAATCATGACAATTAAGCTCCATGATTACACTAGATAGATGTGGATCCTATGCTTGAAAAAACAAAAGAACTAATAGAAAACCAAAGATAAAAAGATAAAACCGTCCAACACCCCCTAAGCTTGAACTCGACTATTTCCTCATAGTAGAAATTAAAATAGAGAGGTGGAAAGGGGGTACCATGATCAAAGAATGATGGTGGTGGTGGCTGAAACATTCCTGACTACATCTCAAAACCAAGGTCGGGAAAGGAACTAAGGTCAGGAAAGGTGGGTGGGTCTGATGGCATAGGAGGTGGCTGAGGGTAGCTAGAAAAATGTCCCTGGCTCCAATAATGGTCATGGAGTGGTTGTTGGTAGTGCTCGATGTACTACATGGGTGTGTGCATGTTCTCTTGGTTGGTTAGGAGAAGGCACTCATCGTCATAGATTGCCTAATGCTAATATAAAATCCATTCTTGGACCTAGTGAATTTGGTCCACGGTGACTGAATGTTGCTAATGTCCCTGCTTATAGATTGCATCATCCCATAAATACCTTCAACAGAGAAAGATCTCTAGGTGGTGGAGCCAGTAGAGATATGGAACTGGATGTTGCATATCAATGTGGAATCCTATGTAGACACTGCCTCTGTGTGAAAGTCATGGCCTCCTCCTCCTCCTATTCTTCTTCTTCTACCTCGACCTTGGGATCCTTCTCTTCTTCCACACCTTCTGGGACCGATATTGCATCATTTGTTGTCCACCTGAGGAACTACACTCCTTAGAGTCAAAAGATGGGTTTAGAGAGAGCCCTTTCCTTCATTTGTCCATCAATGGTCCAATAGGCATACACCTTCCCTTTGTATTTGCATACAAGGTGAGACCACTTGAAATTCTTGAAGTCAAGCATCAAGGATGTTTCTATGGCGGTGACCTTGGAGAGGTATAGGTGGAGATGGATAGCCAAAGGCATGAGTAGTCCCAATTGGAGGTTTCCTTTAAGATTGCCTCTTCACCACTAACATGTGCTATAATAAGAACAAGACAAGGTCGATCTTATCTCTCCCCAATGTGAGAAGCACCCATAGGACATACAAGTCTGATTTCTGTGGCTTCCCTTATCCTTGAGTGGATCTGGCAAACATCGTATTCAGCAAGTAGTGATGTAGGATCTGGGTGAAGGGGTGCTTGATGTCTATCACCAAGGCTTTCTCCCAATTGACAATGAACCCCTCTGGTTGGGTTGTCATCTACCTCCAAGCCATGGTGCAGTCAAACTCGTTGGTGGTGAAGCTTACTCCTCCCACTAGCCACCCGTAAATCACATTGAATTCTACCAGTGTGAGGTGGTGGGTGGTGTTGTAGAGTTGGAACTGGATTTGCATGTCTTCCCAACCTTCCCTGTGCTCGGGGATGCACCATACCTCTAGTGATGTGAGAAACTCACACATGATCTCCTGGTAGGTGGGCCAATCACTGACAAATGGGTGATCACCCACCATTCCCTACCCGCAATAGACCTGGAAGAGGTTCTCGGTGAAGCCAGTCTCTTTGAGGAAGGTGCAGTCACCATACCTCATGGGTATGAACTCCCTCTTCATCAATCTCATGAAGAGATTCTTCTGGTGTTCATATGAAAAAGCCATCCTAGATGGCTTCGGTACCATCTACTCGAATTCTCCTACTAACGACACTTGCCTTCTTGAAGCCATTGATGTCAGAGAACAAAAGGAGATTGAGAAAGAGAGCTCGATGGAGACTCGGGGATGTCAAACTCTATGGATGCCTTTCAGAGTGCAAGGGAATGCTCTAGGTGTGAAAATATATCACCCATCACATCCCTTTATATTGGAGTTGAGCAGCCCTATCACGCCGAGTCGGTATGTAACACCCCAATTTTCATATCACATATGCGAAGCCTAATTTGTTTTCAACTAGGGAGTGTTACTTACATGATATGCAATTACAATAATGACATAAAAGAACCATTACAGTCTCTGTAAAAATGAATTCCCATCTATTCTTAGGAAAGGAACTTACATCAAACTTGGTAATAAAGTCTATATGCATGATGCTAAAACCTGTACTCTGTATTAATATCTTAGATTGTGTAGATGGTGCCCCACCAAGAAAATCCTCTATCTTAACTGATCCTCCTAAATATTAGTACATGCAGACATCTCGTCTCCAACCATGCACAAAGGGAAACCTAGGTTAGAGTAAGTGGCATTGAATTTCTAATATGATGAACATAAATTTACTTTAACTTAAAGATAAACTAAGATCTAAAAGCTATAAACTTGTACTGAATTGATATGTCTTTTATTTATGACTTTTATTTGGTTTGGGGCCACCATTATACTGTAAGTTGTAAGGAGTGGGACCCAGAGGAGATCCACTCCGTACTAAAATTTGAAGAATAAAACATCCATTCCAAACACACTCAAAAGGTAAGCTTGAAATAGGTGTGAAATTTTCAAATCTCAATAATGGTATTCAAAACAACCAAAGTGTAGCAGTAGAATATAAGTAATGACTATATTCAATTCTAAGAAAGTACATCATCATCTCCCATAACGGGTTTACATGGATATTACATCATAAGGATCTAGTATAGGGAAATCTAAACCATATCAAATTTGTCTCCAAGATTTAACTCCTTAAGTTATATTCATGTTGAAGGCCATGTTCTCCTTTATCTTCACCTGGGTTTGGAAGCATACCCCAACAAAAAGAAAAAAGTAAAAGACATCAACAAAAGGCTGACATGTGCATACTAAAATAAATTTGAGCAACATATGGAGTAATTGGACATCAAGTAAATAATACTTCCCATAGCAAAAGAAAAGCACTACCCAATCAACCATAAAAGAAATACGAATTCAATAAAATAAGAGCAAGGAATCCATGTGTTTCACCTGTGACAAGACTAGAAAATTATAAATATGTTGTTAGGAAATAACACATCTACCATAAATATGGAGTGAGTAGGAACGTATACATATCTACTCTAAATATCAGGTGAGTAGGGACTTATATACATCTACTCTGAGCATGACATGATACACATATGCTCAAATAATATCTCTTGCAGGAATTATCACCTCTGCATTTTCAATTGTGGGAATTTACACATCCACATAATAACACATGTAACATTATACTAGCAGTCACCACATGATGCATACTAAGAGAGTAACCAAGAATAAATCAAAGTATGAGGGATGAGAACATCCAACAGATATAATGTGGGATCAAAGGATCCATAAAAAAATTCCCATCACATAAATGTGCAACATAAACATCCAACACAAAGAGGGTAAATTTAGGGATTCATCAAGAATAAAGGCATCAACTGAAGTCAAAAGAATGTCCATCAAATTATGATGATAAAAAAAGGTATTTCACATGAAATATATTCTCAAAGGAAAAAGTGATATTGTGTAGGCTATTATCCATGGGACCATGAGAAAGATAAAAATTGATTATTTCTCAAAAGGAATAATAGGGAATGTAAACATACATTAAACTAGAGTCCTAGAAACACTCTTCACCAATCTAGTTGTTTCCAAGATCATTTTTGCCTAATTACAAATTATTCACATGTATTAGGGTTTTATAATGTGTAAAGAAACCCTAAATCTAGACCTTTTTGGAAAACCTTGTATATTGACTCTAAAAATCTCACCAATTGACTTATTAGGTGTCCTTGATCTAGAAGAAATATTTTTATGTTAACTTTGGAGTTTATATGACAAAGTTACAATTTTTATGAATTTTATGCATATACTTCACTTCCCAAAAATCACCCTTGAAAAATATGGAAATTAGACATTGAAACTATTTTTGTTAGATAGAGCTCATGTTTTTTATTCCAAAACATATTTATTTATAATTTTTGGAGCTTCTAATAAAAAGATATGGTTTTACAAGATTCACTTTATTTACTAATTTATTTGTGAAATTAAATTGCAAGAAACCAATTTACCTTTCAATTAAAAATCAAAACTTTACGCTATGAAAGAGTATAAATGTACTACTTGTGCTGGCATGTCAAGCAAAAAAAATTGAATTAAAACATGACGATTTATAACAATACCCATAATGAGAAAAAGAAAATGAAAGAGAATCGCGAGGCAAAAGGGGGAAAATAGAAGGGATCATCACCTTTCCCACTACACACACCATGGCTTCTTGGGCAAGGAGAAGCTTGTCGAAGAGTTTGGTGAAAACTTTGTTCATCACTCATTTGTGAAACTAACTAGCCGATCATCATGAACAAGTGTCAAAGTTGTTTACCTGAGGTCCAATAATGCTCTGAAGAAGCAAGACATTGGGGGAGAGGTTCCGTAAACTCAAATCAAGAATCACGTTCACCAGTGGATGAAATGATAATGCCAGGAGAAACTAAAGCTAGAGGAGAATCTTTGGATGTGCATTTTATATGAGGGTAGGGTCCTATTTATATGAATTTGAGTTTCAAGGCATATGCGAGAAGTTGCTTTGGAAGACTAGAGGAATAAGTTTAGGTATTTCTACAATTCTCCATTATATGTCCCGAGTAGGGTATGGATGCAAAATTAAATTTTCAATCCAATGCAACTAGTTTCGTAAAGTTTCATAGAGAAATGAGGGAGTTATGCCCAAAATACCTGACCTTTGTTCGCAATTACTGTTCATGTAGCTGCGATAAATAGGTCATTTTAAACAACTTTTCAACTTTGTTCTTTCATTACATTTAATGTACACAACTTTATATAATTATATGAGGGTATAAATAAAGTCCAAGTAAATCCAAATTTGAGAAGTTAGCTAATTTGGAGATGAGCAAACCAGTTTTGGTATTATTCAATTTTTTTGAAGACTTCTAATATTGTATTCAATATTTTTAAATATTATCACTTATTTTATCCCTTTAATGAGTTAGAGGCATATAGAAACTTTCTAAAATAGAAACTTGGCCAATAAGTAAAGCTAAATGTGAGGAACATGATTTGTCCTCTAATTAATGTTTTTCAACATATTATTTAATATTTTTCTTAAAATTTTACTCTCTCCTAAATTAACTAAAATATTTAAGACTGTTCAAATTAGTTGCAAATTTACCTATAGACTAATATTGGCATGTAGATATCTAATTTGAGACGTATTTTCTCTTTTGGAGTCATTTAATATTTTATTTAATATGTTTGATTCTTATTCTTATTTTCTTTCCCAATTAAAACAAAAATAGTTATTATTAAGCAAATTATGTGAAACTTCACCCTCAAGAAAAATAAAACATATGAAACATGAATTGGCCATTAATTTTATCTCTTGGTATTATTAAATACATTATTTAATATTTTATACTTTTTCATACTTTCTCTCTCCTAATCTACACATGTATATTAAAGATTATCCAAATTACATGAAAATTCACCGAAATTTTTGATGTGTAGATGATGAATCTAAGATTATTTTCCACTTTTTGAGTCATTAAATGATTTATCTCAGATTTTGAAGGAAAATCATCTTTTATTTTCTAAATAAAGTTGATATAATTTTATTATTCCAAATTTGTGAAACGTTGAATTCATCTATTGGAAGAATTTTATAATGTACTACACTTCAAACTCTTTCTATTGACACCTCATACACTCAAAATGGTTAACTATAGACCAATACATGATTTTTTTGAGTTATTACCTTTTCACTGATTTTTCATCGTTCAAACTTGATCCAACGGCTTTCGTTAAGCCACACCTCACACCTGAGATCCTAGCAAGGGCACACTTTTGGATCCCCAACTGAGATATGGTTCCTTCTCCACCTGTAGACCATAGGAGGGGAAGACCTCCTTCTTCTCCCAGTGTGAATTGTCGTCGCCCCTGGGCTTTGTCCAACGAGCTCAGCCTCGAGTTTTAGGCCATCTTCACCCGATGTGAAGCTGTCATGTTCTTTGGTTCGACCTCCCCTACCAATGCAATGATGTATACATGGGTTCATGTGTCTAGATCGAAAAACCTTAATGCCTTATCCATGTGTGCCTCTGCCCCTAAGCTTATTTCTCGGTTCCTCTCTTCTAGCCTCCCAAAAATGAGACAAAACCCTAGAATCAAATTCGTCTAACATAGTTAGATTAGAAATCAAAGATTTTATAGCCTCTAGCCCTTCAAATCATGTGCAAGTATCCCCCTTTAGGGGGGGATGCTATTCAGCCCCTCATCCTCCTGCACACGACTCTCCATCAACACAAGTCTGAGCAGTTCTCTTTTGGTTTTCCTTTTAGATAAAAGTCCATTTGAAGAAAATAATTTTATATTCCACATACTAATCCCATTAAATCCAAAAATTTTGTTGCTATCAAATTCTTACATTTTCTTTCTTATAGGAAAAGATTAGATCAAAACTAATGAATTAGTTACTCCAAATTTACCTTTTAAATATATATTTGATAATTACCAATTTAATCACTTAGGCCACTAAACAAATCAAAATGATCTAAAATTTCACCCATAATATTATATTTCTTGATCCATCTAATAAAATATTTTGAGAATTTATTATGATAAAAAAATACTCCATTCTTAATTTGTAATCCAAGGACCTATTTGTAAAATCTAATTGGTCCAATTGGGCTAGAATTGGGCTCTAGGGCACATGGCACATTCCTTAATCTCTCGAAGTGTCCATGAGCTTAATCATATTTTCAATTATGAAACTAAATCTTAAATCAACATAATTTCTCAAATAAATCTTCCTTATCATACATTAGGTCAACATTACTTTACTTTCTTAATACGAAGACCTAAGTTGGTCTAGGGCTCAAATTCATTAACTAGAGTCATAATACTTCATTCAATGTTCTACTTTGATTGTCACCTCATATCATCAAATTAAATCTAAAATCCCCAATGTTTGAGGATATTACAAAAGATCCCTTCTACTTGTATATTCCCTTATATCCAAATATGGTGAAAATGGGATGGATCCTTATTACAACCATGTATCAATCTATATTGATTCCATGAATAACTTCATCATATACTTGCTAAGTTTCTATAAAATTAGAGTGTGACAATACTACCCACCTTTTTGGAAATGTTGTCCTTGAAATTCACTAAACTATAGGAGGCTACCCACCTTAGGGTTTCTGTGAAGAGGCGAGATCACCTCCTTACTAAAATTTATAGGAAATACAAAACATCCACTCTTTTTAAGAACAATAGACATTGTGGAATGCATGTATAATAATCCAAGTAAATAAGCATGTTTCAGATACATGTAAAATGTCAATAACAGCAGCAAGGAAACTATTATTACATTGCTTTTTGAACTCAGTTCACTATATGAGTTTCTTAAAAGAGAAAAACTAAAAAGAAAACTATTGGGATCTAGCAATAAGAAACCTAGTCATTCCCTTGGTAGAAAAACTAGTATCTACTCCTGAACTTGATCTCCTTGACCTTGTTCAACACCTTGATCAAACCCTGGGTGGTTGGGAAAGCACCCAACAAAAGAAAGAAGCAAGGTATGTATCAAAGATAATGAACAAGGATAAAAGATAAGAAATAACATGGAAATAAAGGCTAAGATTTCATCATAACATGAAGATGGTTAAATGTATGAGGCATAATCAAGTAGATGCTTTCCATAACAAGAAAAATAATAAAAGGTTTACATGCATGATTAATACTAACTGCCTTAACTAAGTAGAGTTGAGGAACCTACCGAACCTCAACCAAATAGGTGAGGGAGAGTAAAACATTCCACTCACCTATTAAATATTTTATATTGGGGAGAGGAACACATTCCCCTGGGTGAATTCACACATGCCCTATCTATGGGTGGTTGTACAAAAGTACCACTACACTTGTTAAATAGTCTAATAAAATGAACATGCTAAAGAACTATGGAAAGTATAAGAATCAAATAATAGAAACATGGCAATGGGATACAAGACCCAAGAAATAAATGAAGAAACTAATTGTGAGGCAAGTATAGCAAGGAAATAATGATAATAGAGAGATTAGGGTTTAATAGGAATGCCTTAGGGAAATTAGGTTAGAGTTGAAAATGTTCCCAACTAAAGGTGTAAGGATGCAAATACCTCTCTTAATGAATTAAATTACTCACTTTCACCACTTTAATTGAGTCCAAGGTCCACTTTTCCTATTTTTTGTATAATCATGTATTAGGGTTTTTCATATGCATTAATGTAAAGAAACCCTAACTTTTGGAATTTTTGAACACAACCTCGATTTAGACTTTGAAAGTATCACCATTGATCTTATAAAGTTCTCCTGATTAAGAAAACATAAAATTGATCAATTTTGGAGTTATGATGATTACAGTGTATTTTTGGTGATTTTATATATTAAAATCATTTTTAGAAAACACCTTTCTACAAAACTCAAAACAAACCTAAAAAGTAATTTTATTAGAAATATTACATTTTTCTAATTCCAAAATATATTTACTTTTAATTTTTGGACAAAGGAATAAAAAGATATGATTTTTCCTATATGGTCCAATCATAGGATGACACAACATCAAAATACAGCGAGAGACGAAAAGAGAGGTGGGCCGTGTGACTTGGCTCAATCACGGGATGCCAAATTAGCAGTCCACGCTGACTCAAACTCTCGTCAATGCGGGAAAAATAAATCCAAAAAGACTAGAAAATCCTCGTGAGAAAACAAAGAGATAAGAAGGAAAGCGGTAGGGGCATATGTGTGAAAACACCAAGGGGATTGTCCCCTACCTCAGCTCAGGCCATTACTGGCATTCAAGCACAACAGTGAGCACCAAATTTGGGCGAATTTATGATGCTCGATCAAACTAAAAAACAAGAACGCAGAAACATAGAGGGGGTAGATACAAACTTACCTCATCAAAGAATCAAATAATGAAGCAAGGTAAAGAGAGGAAGAGCCACCACAAATGCTTGACCCAAATCTAATCATCAATAATAGAACATACGAGAATAGGGAAATTGGTGCTAGAGAAAAGTCAAGCAAGGAGATAAAAAGAGTGTGGGGGTACTATTTATAGACGGGGATCGTAAAGAGAGGGATGGGTAGGTCAACCGAGAACCTTGGGATGCAAGAATAGGGTGCTTTCCAAATTCTTAACAAAACACAATAAATAAGGGATCGCTCGGTGTGAAATCTAATAGGGAAGGTGTGGGAGCAAAACTCCTATGAAAAGATCAAGTAATGAGAGAGAAATCTTGAAAGCAAATTCAATAGGTTCCACACCTATTTCCATCGCGAGAACGAGGTTGGTGGCAAACTCAAAACGTCTGATCAAATCCCCAAATGATCTGGATAGTCCATTAGATGAAAAATAAAAAAAAGGAAAATGTGTGTGACACATTGATTGTATTCCAAATCTTAACTGGACTAAAGTGTCACATATTTTTATTTAATCTTTTCTCTCTCCTAAATTGAGGGTGCCAACAAAACCAAATCAATTGAAAATGGACACCTAGCCTATTTTTGTTATGGGGAATCTGAATATGCAATTAGATTTGCCTTTGAGAACTTTTGTTTTGTTAAACATACCAAATCTTATTTTCTCTTACTTCCATCATTTATGATTATAAGATTCTCTAGATTTGATGAAGCGTCACCCACAAGTCACATTAAGTGCCTTGGATATGAATTTTCCATCAATTTTACATGTTGAAGTTGTTTGTCCATTTATTTAATATTTTGAAGGTTCTACACACTTTCTCTCTCCTAATTTCACCTTTTAATCAAATATTCTCCAAATTGAGTGAAAATTCACCCAAAGGAATATTTTAATGTGTAGATCACGAATTTGTGAAGTCATTGATGATTTTATTTTATATTTTTGAGAAAACGAATTTGGATTTAGAATTATCTTTTGAGTTCCCCTTTTATGGATTTTTAGCAATTTACTATTATTTTCACCTAATTGAAAAATTAATTCATTTGATGTCACATTATCTTAGTTTATGATTTTCTTTTCTTTTTCTCATACAAAAGTCCATAGAAACTTCTAGATTGATTTTATTTTATTCTTATCCCTCTTAAGTGGATATTTTGTAGATTATATCCTTGTATAAACTTTTACCAAGGTATTTGTGCATAACTCCTTATAATGTCAAATATAGGGGACAAATGTACACCAAACCTTTGTAATTTCCACTAATTCAACATCAAAGATAGAAATGAAAGGAAAATCTTATAAAAAGGCTAAACTAAGATTATACATGGATTTTAGTTCGTTACAATTTCACATACCTTGTATGCAATAACTCTTAATGATTTTCATAAAGTCTCACATGAACCTTCAAAGTATGACCTTCTCGTGGGTGAATAACTATGTCTAACAACTTTATCAAACTATCATGTACAACCAATAGAGAAGTTTGTAGGAAAATCTTAAGCATAAATGACAATTCTTTCTTTATTCTTAATTCTTTATTTTTTTACATTTCTTTCTATGGAGACATGTACTCTAGTACCTCTGTCTCAGGACTTGTACCAATGTTTCTAGGCCACATAATATGTACATAGAATCTGAATTATGTATCTGAATAGGCCTACACTATGTGCATGGATCATGTATCTTGAGTTGATCTGTACTAGGGCATGGGTCTAACTTCATAATTTGGTGTCATCATATTAATCTGATCTTAATACTGATCTTAATACATTCTAATCTTATAGTATTATCATAAACTAACATATTGAATCTTAATAGAATCTTATCATGAAATCTAAAGCATACATCTTAGTGGACATATTTAATATATCTTAAAGTGTTATGTTCTCATATTCCTATCGTGACTCAAATCATGAACTTTAATAGAATCTTAGGACGAAACTTAATGTTGACTTGAGAGTTATACATTGTACATATTTTGATAAGGACTTAACCATTCCATTCATATGTATCTAATATGTTTGTTCAAGATTAATTTCAGGCTTTAGGTACATGAAAAGGATCAAATTACACAATCCCTAGCTTGTCCAAGTTCAAGTCAAAAGCAATGCAAGTGTGCAATTTGGGAAATCACTCCAAACTGCCTTAGATTATTTTTGTAATCACTTGTATAGATGATATGAATTGTAACTAATATGAGAAAAAATTAGAAACACTTAATTCCAATGTTTGGTCACTCAAAAATCAATTTGAAAAATTTGTCACAAGCACTCTGTCAGTCGAGTTTGGAACTGATCGGTCCAATGATGGATTTTCTAAAATGATCAATTGGTCGAGTTGTACACTCACAAAACTCGACCAACTGACTTAGTGACCAAAACTGATTTTGACTTATCGATCGATTTCCCCAGAACAAACTTGATCGATAGTTTGAAAATTGGCTTTGTCAGTTAGTGGATTGGTCGAGTTATCGTTATTGAAACTCGACCGAATGTACTATATCAAAAATGTAGAAAAAGTGATTATAACTGTTGGAGAGTTGTTGTAAACAAATATAGTTCCATTGCAAGTTGTAAAACGTCTATGTTTCATTCTTAAGTGATCCCACACTCAAAGGAACACCCCCAACTATAAATAGGACCCCTTAGAGTTCATTCTAAGTTTGCTCATTCATGCTATCCTAAGTCCTTACTAAGTTGAGTGTGATACAACCCTATGATCCCCTTTCTCTTTCTCATTTATAAAGCATTTCATGATTATGAGTGCATTAGGCATGTTCTAAGAGAGTTACCTCCATGTGCTTGTAAAGCTCTAATTCCTTCCATCTTCCCAATCCCCTTTATCAAAGAGCAAAGGCTGAAGCAAGATACTCTGAGTGAAGGTGAAGCTACTGGTCTTCTTCATGTTTGAAGAAGAGGTGAAGATCTTCTCCTGGTGAAGGAGAAGGGCAAGGAAAAGATTCAAGAAGAGTGGGTAATTCCTTCAAGGCCAAAGACTTGATGTAAGTGTGGGTAAGTCCTTGATGAAGGTTGAAGACATCTTGATCAAGTGGGTAAGTCCTTGTTGTAGGTGAAAGACTCTTGTCTTGAGTAGGTAAGTCCTTGAATGTATGGTGGTCTCCTTGTATCTCTTATGATGGAATATAAGTATATACAGATTGAAAAGTCCCAGAGGTTGACCTCTCTAGGTAGTGGATTGACTATGTCCTAGTTTGGAGATTGGAACCACTCTAACCATCTTGTCCAAGTGCATGTTTCAATTTCTCTCATCCTTACTATGCTTGCTTAGATAGGACTTCAAATTGATGTTAAACTTTTGGTTTCAATTGATATAATTTGAAGGTATAACTTTTCTTGTGAGAAGTTTGAAGCTCTATTCACCCCCCCTCTAGAGCCCTAGATCCAACAAGTAGTATCAGAGCTTATGATCTTCTCCAACAATCTACAATGAGAAGAGAAGATAGGTGAGAACCTACTTGGTTCACTCGACCTAGTGGGAGGCTTCTCCATACATCCTTTGGTCTACGATGATACCAACTTCTTCTATTGGAAGAGGTGTATGCAATTCTACATTCAAGGGATGAACTTTGATATGTGGAAAGTGATGATCATACCATGAAAGGATCCAACCGGAGCTGTCTCAACATGGAATTAAGCTTCTCTAAAAGAAGCCCAACTCAATACCAAAGCTATAAGCATCCTCTATGCAACCCTCACCCCAGCGGAGTTCAACCACATCTCCTCATGGGATATAGCCTATGAGATATGGGATAAGTGGTGCATCACCCATGAGGGCACAAAGCAAGTGAAGGAGGCCAATATTTACATGTTGAACAACCTTCTAGAGAACTTTAAGATGGGAAAGAAAGAAGGAGTTTCTAAGATGTACTCTAGGCTCAACGTCATCATCAATGGCCTAACTGCTTAGGGTACACTTTGGATAGAGGAGAAATCAACTCAAAGATCTTGAGGTCTCTACTAAAGAGATGGGAGTAAAAGGTGACCTCCATTGAAGAAGTGAGAAGCCTTGGTGACATTCCAACTAAAGATCTCATTGGCAATCTACAAGCTCATGAGCCAAGGCTTGACAAGAAAGAAGAGGAAGCTAAGAAAGAAGAGAAGTAAGCAAGAAAGATCAAAGATAGTGCATTCAAAGCTCAAGTGGAGACTGTCATCGTTCAACAACTTGCTTTCCAGACCTCTCCCTCCTCCTCTAGTGAAGATGATGGCCCTAGTAAGCATGAATCCAACTACTGCAAGGGCAAGCACTTCAAAGGAAATAAATCTTCTTCTTCTACTCCAAAATGCTACAAGTGTGGCCAAAAAGGACACTATAGGAGTGAATGTCCAAAATCAAGAAAGTAACACCACAAGAGTAGCTCCATGAAGGAGGAAAATTACAAGAAAGAGAGCAAGTACAATAGGAAGAAAAATAAGGAGAGGAGACACAAGAATGCAGCTCATGCAGCTTGGGAAGCATCACCCTCAAGTGGCTCTAGCTCCGATGAAGATGGAGAGTGCCACCTTGCACTCATGGCCTCTACAAGTGAAGAAATTGGTGAGGAAAGTGAGGTAAGTTTGAATGAGTTAGATAAAGAAACTCTTATTTATATGCTTATTTCTACCCGTTCTTCTTTTGCTAAATGTAAATCTAAAAGAAAGAGGCTAGGAGAAATTATTGATGATTTGTATGCTAAACTTGAGATTCTTGAGCAAAATGGGAAAACTCATCTTGTTAGAATTGATAACTTGAAAGGCCAATTTCTTGATCTTGAGCTACAATACAATGGAGTTGAGGTAGAGAATGGGGTTTACCTTAAGAACATTAAATCTCTTAAGGAAGATAACCAGAAGTGCCTAAATGAGCTTGAAATACTTCAAACTAAAAATTTTGAATTCAATCTTATTGTTGATGATCGTAGAGATGAGAGAGATGTTTATCTTAAACAAATTCAATTTCTTAAATCTGAAAATGCTAGGTTGCTGGTCAAGTTAATGATTTATCTTCTAGACCTATCTTGCCTAGTAATGATGTTGCTTCTATCTCTCTTGAGAAAGATTCATATTTGACTAAATCCCTCTTCTTAGAGGCCAACCTTATGCATGCTAGAGATAATCTTAATAGTTTGTCTTCTGTTGTTATATCTCTTAATGATGACAATCATGAACTTAGAACCTCTCTATAGAAATGACTCAAAGGGAAAAACTCCCTAAATGAAATCCTTGACCATTTTATAAAACAAAGTGGTACTAGTGGTTTGGGATTTGTATGGGAAGCACCAAAGGGCAAGAACAAAGCCAAAGGTAAGAAAAAGAGTAAGGAAACCTCCTTTTTCATTGGAGAGTCTTTTGGCACTAAGAACCCTATTATTTGTTCTCATTGCAAATGTGATGATCATTATTCTACTTTTTGGCATTACAAGCCTAAGGGGACCAACCCAAAGATGAAATGGGTCCTCAAGCTAACTCCAGATCCCAAAGTTTGAGTTGGGAACTGACACTCTCCTTTCTTGCAGGAAAAAGGTAGATGGATTGTTGATAGTGGTTGCACTAAACACATGACAAGTGATATAAGCCATTTCAACAACTTCACTAAAAAGAAAGCAAGGTTGGTTGCCTTTAGGGACAACAAGAAAGGTAAGGTAAAAGGTGAGGGTGATGAAGGTGAATCCTTGTGTATCAAGAATGTTCTCTTTGTGTATGGCCTACATTACAATTTAATAAGTGTGAGTCAATTATGTGATAATGGTTACCTTGTGCTATTTACTTCTTTTGAATGCTTGATTCTAGATTCCCTCACATATCAAGTCATATATAAGGGAACTAGAAGTGGTAATCTTTATGTAATTATGCTTGAATCTATTAAGCCTATTTTTGGTAGATGCCTAGTAGTCAATTCAAATGATATTTCGCTTTGGCATCGTCAGCTTGGTCATGTAAATATGCATCAGTTGAAGAAGTTGAGCAAAAAGGACTTGGTTAAGGGACTTCCCAAATTATATTTTGAAAAGGATGAGGAATGCCAACCTTGTACCCAAGGAAAGAAAACCAATCCCTCCTTCAAATCCAAAGGATCCCTTAGTACCAAGAGAGATCTTGAAATTCTCCATATTGATCTTGAGAACTCAATCGCTTTGTGGTTCCAAGTATTGTCTTGTACTTCTCGATGATTTCTCTAGATATACTTGGACCTTCTTTCTCATTTCCAAGAGTGATATGCTTGATGCTTTCTCTAGTTTTTGTAAACAAGTTGAGAACGAAGATTCTTTCTAGATTGTTTCCATTCGTAGTGATCATGAGGGAGAATTTGAAAATGATCTTTTTGAACATTTTTGTGAAGAATTTGGATATGCACATAACTTCTCTTCACCTCGAACACCTCAACAAAATGGGATTGTAGAGAGGAAGAATAGGTCACTACAGGAGATGGCTAGGACCATGCTTTTAGAGTATGATACTCCAAAGAAGTTTTGGGCCGAAGCCATTAGTACCTCATGTTTTGTGCAAAACTGGGTTTTTACACATACTTCTTTGAAGAAAACCCCCTATTATCTATGGCGTGGTAGGAAGCCTTCTATCGAGTATTTCCATGTTTTCAGATGTCCTTGTTTTGTTTTGAATATGAAAGATTCTCTTCACAATTTTGATCTAAAATCTTACAAGGATTTCTTTCTTGGCTATAGCACTATTAGCAAGGCTTATAGAGTGTTTAATGTTGACCTAGTTAAAGAAGAAGAATCTACTAATGTTAGGTTTATTGAGAATAACCCCTCTATTACCAAAGATATTGTTCCAAATGATGATGTATCAGATGAGGTGATTCCCATTTTAAAAGAACTCAACATCACCCAAAAGGAAAAGCATTGGTCACTTAAGAAGAAGAGAAAGATGAAGAGAAGAAGGATCCAACTCCCTAATTTGCAAAGAATCATACAAAAAATCTAATTTTAGGTGATCCATTTGAAAGAGTGAACAAACGAGCCGCCTTCAACAAAGAATGAGCCAACAACGCCTTCATCTCACAACTCGAGCCAAAGAACATCAAAGAAGCTCTTGGGGATGATGAATGGATCCTAGCCATGCAAGAAGAATTGGAGCAATTTGGAAAGAACAAAGTATAGACCCTAGTATCAAGACTAAGTGATAGAAAGATCATTGGCACCAAGTGGGTCTACCGCAATAAGCTAGATGAAAACGTCAAGGTGGTAAGGCACAAAGAAAGGTTAGTGGCTCAAGGCTACAATCAATAGGAAGGTATATGTTATGATGAAACATATGCACCTATAGATATACTTGAGTCCATTCATATGTTGTTTGCTTTTGCTAGTCATAAAAACTTTCTTCTTTATCAAATGGATGTTAAAAGTGCATTTTATAATAGTACAATCGAGGAGGAAGTGTACAGTGCACAACCTTCTGGCTTTGAACATGATAGGTTACCTAACCATGTTTATTTGTTGTAAAAATCTCTCTATGGTCTCAAACAAGCACCTCGAGCTCGGTATGAGAAATTAAAGAAGTTTTTGTTAGATCATGGGTATATCATGGGCAAAGTAGATTCTACCTTGTTTCTCAAACACACTTCTAACAATTTTCTTATCATTCAAATATATGTTGATGATATTATTTTGGGCGGAACTAATCTTGATCTTTTCAAGGAGTTTAGTGATCTTATGTAGAGTGAGTTTGAGATGAGCATGATGGGTGAGCTTACGTTCTTCCTCAACTTTCAAATCAAACAAACTAAAGATAGGAACTTCATCAACCAAGGCGTGTACCCAAGTGAGCTACTAAAGTGCTTTGGGATGGAAAACACCAAGCCAATGGACACCCTGTTGGGTTTTAGGGGAGACAGAGAAAGCATTGGAAACAAAAATTTTCTTCTCCCAAACCCAGAATAAAGGAATCACATCAACATCTATACAAT
The DNA here is from genome assembly GCA_963693085.1 of Alisma plantago-aquatica. NCBI lineage: Eukaryota > Viridiplantae > Streptophyta > Magnoliopsida > Alismatales > Alismataceae > Alisma > Alisma plantago-aquatica. The sequence goes on along the minus strand of OY856412.1, from coordinate 941,730,030 downwards.
AGTAATGATGGTTTGTGGAGACATACCTTGTCTCGAGTTTTGCTCGAAGATGTTACCTCGCGGCTTGCGCGGTCTTCACCTCTGGTCTTGGATGGTGTCTGTGCAGATCCTAGTCTCACTGGGACTGTCAGGATTGACATCTGTCCTCCGAGTGGCAGAAGTCTCCCGCCTCTAAAGTAGTCCACACAGACCACCTAGAACTCCAATATCCTTGTCCCATAAGGAATCAGAAGGAGTCACACCCTCCTGTTGGCGTACTAGTCACTGACACACTCTCCTGCAACCAGTTGCCTTTCTTCAGTTGTCTTTCCCTAGATGTGCCTCCCTTATCGTGTAGCACTTGCTCGGGCTCTCTCGGTTACCAAAACTAGAGAGAACGACAACTTTTCAGAGCAACTATTGTTCTGAGTTGTTCTTCTTGAGAAGCCCCCAATACCCCTATATATAGGAGGGTCATGGGTCAAGGTTCTCTACCCCGGGCAATGCAGGATTAAAGCAGGAGCAGAAGGGTTTGAGATTTTCCACAAAACAACCAACTGCGCCACCTGAACTGATCATTTCAAGCATGAAACGCTCGGTTGGGGAGTTGAGCTGATCGGTTCACACCTGAACCGATCGGTTGGGACACCTGAGCTGATCGGTTCACTTCTGAGTCGATCGGTTCGTGGTCCTTGTCCAACTCAAATTGACTTTCATATTTGTTTACGATTAATCAAATATTAATCCTTATCCAAATCAAATTTATACATGAGAAACAAATTGTATTTACAAAATAGTTTTCTGACTTTCCAAATGATCTCGATTGTTCACGAATCGATCGGTTCAATAATTGAGTCGATCGTTTCATGACACATGAGCCGATCGACTCACAACTTGAGCCAACCGGTTCAAAAACTTGAGCCGATCGATTCATCTTATGAGCCGATCAGTTGGGGCAGCAGACTGTGCAAATCAGTCAATCGTAGTTCCAATCAATCTGATACTCTAATCAATATGTCCAACACCTTGAACACTATGATACTGAGCTATCAATTGATTGAGTGTTTAATTGAACTACTAAATGAATTTAGTAATCAATCTAAACATCATTTGTAGATAAAATCCTCTTCCAGGTTAAATCCTATGTGTGTGACCATGCAGGTCCATTTGACGTTGGCAGTGAAAGTCCATAACACTTATGACTTCACAAGAAAAGAGCGGTGCCTAGTCACACATCAATGCTACCCAAGTGAAAAGGAAAGTTGGAGAACAACTTTCAATCCTACAATTCGTGAATGCTGTTATAGTTAATGTATAATTCCTTTGTCACTAACATCCCGAATGAACTCAAGGCATGGAACAGTCATCCTGTCAACGTTCATTCACTTTCTTGATCTCAGAGTAGATCGAAGGAGATGTATGACATCAATATCACATACTAATTCACACATGCGTGCATGCCTATCTCAATCCTACTCATCAAGTGGCCATGGATATCAAACTCCCTCAGGAGGGACAAATCCCATATGTATCACTCACCTCTAAAAAGCCCCATGTGTAAAAGCCACCCAATCATCACCTTTATAACAACCCATGTTTCAGGACTGCATTTGATGATGTCATAGTGTACCCAATGACATGTGTTGAGTGTAGTGATTTGTAGTCAAAGAATCATACTCACCACCATCACTGTGATAACTGACTGTGACTACCATGTCATAGTTCCATTTGTCAAACTCATAGTGGGTCTTTCCGGAACACTTGTTCTCTAACAAGTACCTATGTGTTTGGTTTGATATCTCCATATCATGACTAATGAGATTTTGTCATCAACCAACACCACAATCTAGTCTTGTGTGTCATTGTTGTCTATCTACCTTCCATAATGACATCTGACTAGGGACATAATAAGAATGTACAAACTCTTAGCATTTGTATGATCTCATCGTTCAGGTCCTAAACCTAAAGGCATACGTCATTGAGTACTATCATTCTCTAGACATTCAATCTATAGTATCATTATCTCATATGATAGAACCAGAATGAATTGGAAGCCTGCCTTTGATCTTTATCAAATCAATCTTAATGTATCCCACCAATCATCCCATGATTATCTCTCAGGGCATACATACCAACAGACTCCCACTTGCACTGCGAGCCAATCACCCTTGAATCATATTCATAGTGATCTTCAAACATGTCCCACATGTTACTATGCTGTAGTGATAACATAGTGAGTTATGGCAACACCTTGCCAAATTCGGTATTAACTGCATGTCTCCCATCTCTTCGTTGTACGTAACACGTATGAGATGGAGTTGCCGTAATATGAAATCTAGTATTCCTTTTCTAACCTTTAGCCACATTGCATGACCAAGCGCTCCTAACTTGTTATCAATGACTGGAATAACTATAAGTTCATCTCTATGAACTCTTAGATCCATATAGTATCCACTACTGTTCTCTAACACACAGATACTTGACATTTACTTTTAAACAACTTTATTGGAACGTTTCCATTCATCTACAAACATTCACTTATATATATCCCATATATATTTTGCGATTAATTTTCTGTCCTTTTTGGAAGTTCGCATCAGTGTAACTCTTTACAGTGAACCCTTCCTTATTTCCATAGAACTTGTACTTCTCAAGTACTCATCAAGTTCTCATGGTATTCCAGTAACCCTTACTAGAACTAGGCATACATCTACTCATCATGTCCCACATACGAGTTATCATGATTAGCATATCATATTGTCATGTCCTACATATAAGATGATAATTGCATTTTGTTCTTGCCATGTCCATACATGCAAGATGATGGGATGATCACATACATGATAGATCCTTATCTATTCTTAGTGTTCCCATTCTTCATAATAATTGGACACTTGGCCTTGGAATACTATCTCCATGTAACATGGACAAGTTTTCTCCCACTGAATCTGTGCATACTAAACCCTTCAGTATAGATTGCCAATGTATGCTTTCTCATTTCAGATTAAGAGGTTTTTCGAGAACTATCTCTATATATCTATATTCCTATCACATAGGAAATGTCTCTATCTTCCCTAAAGATAATTTCCACTTTGGATTTCCATTCTAGAACATTTCATTCCTCATCAACGTGTGGAATGTAAATACGCTCCCACTAAATCATAGATCCCTTCTTTATCTTTGACATGTTAGTCAAACCCTTTGACTATATCATCAAAGTGAAGATCCGGCTCTGAGTTGCTTGTACTCAATCAATCACATTGATTAGTCCATTGCAACGTATAGACTTCATTTTCATTAATGGATTCATAAATCTTATAGGTTGTGTCACATACACATCCTTGTCTTATTCCTCATAGAAATGCAGTTTTAGTATCCGTATGCCAAATCTCTTAGTCATTAAGTTGCAATTAACCAGCATCATCCTTCTCAAAATGTTATCCATGTGTCTTAACACTTAAGACTCATTTGCACTTATGGATTTCATCCCAATGGGTGATACCATCAAGGTCATACCTTATGGTTCACATGGAAGTCATTTAGGATGTAATGGTCGTAAACCATAACTCAAAATCTAGTTCCTCATCATCTAGATAGTTGACTCATCATATGACCAACTCATCACATAGATAATTGAGGTGCATCTGTCAAGGATATAAGAACTCACAACTCTTTGTGATTCTTAATGTCCTTTATTAGTGTGGGGTATTATTTAAGAAGAAATAAGTTATTTGATAATCATCCTCTAACTCCTTAGAGTATGACTCCTTGTTGATTTAGACATCACCATGCCTTAATCATGAGTTCACTATGATACACTATCATAATCACTCATAAGGATCTCAAACATTTGGTTTAAGTATTTTATTCATTGATCTCATCAAGAATTAACACTTTACCAAATTCGTACTTCACCTATGATATTCTTGAACACTTCAAGATATTCATATTGGTATTTTTCTAAACACCATTTGAATTACTAGAATTAACTCCGATAGGTATGTAAATACATCATATGTATTATACCTAATAGGATAATCATTCTCCCACTACCACTAGTGAAGATTGATTAATCATGTCCAAGAGATTCATGTCTCTTACTGGTTCTCAAACCAAAAGAGTCTAGATTTATCCATCATATGGAAACTAGAAATGAATTTCTCATGATTTATTCTAATTTGATTGTTTGAGTTATCAATGACTTTTAGGTATCATTTTATCTTATTCATTCCAAGTACCACAATATTAACAAGGCATTGCCATAGAGATCATATCTTTTGAAATTGAAACATCAACTTTATTAATTTCTATCATTGTCATACAATATGCAAAAATTAAAGTGTTTATATTCATTTGGCAAATATAAAATTGCAGTTCATAACTCTATTACATGCCTTCAAGGCTGAAAATAAACAAAAGTACTCCTATCTATGGCGGAAACACTTGCCCCATCTGTTGAGTGCTTTACATTTTATATCTTGGTATCCTATACCTAAAAAATGTTACAAGTTTATTTCATGACACCTTCAGGTGGAGACGTCTGTCGCCTCCTTCTTCGTTAGTTCTTCCAGATAGAGTGGACAATTCCTTTTCCAATGTCATGGCTTTTGATAATGGTGGCAATTGCCTCTCTTGGTCACGCCTCCCTTGGCCTTGAGAGTTGAAGATGACTTGGGCTGCTGGCTATCATCAGAACCTTTCTTAGCCTTATCCTTGCCCTTGCGCTTGGACTTGCCTTTCTTGCTACTGATCATCATCACAGACTTAGGCTTGTCCTTCTTCATCTGTGCCTCGGCTAGCCTCAACATGCCCAACAACTCTGTCAACAGCTTGTCAAAGTTGTTCATGTTGTAGTTCATCACAAACTGACTGTAGGATTCTGGAAACGATTACAGTATCACATCAGTAGCCATCTCTTGGCTCAGGGGAAATCCCAGTCTCGTCAAGTTCTCCACATACCCAATCATCTTGAGCGTGTGAGGACCAACTGGATCTCCTTCTGTCATGACACACTTGAACAGCGCCCTGGAGACATCATATCTCTCTTGTCGTGCTTGATCTTCATACATGTTCTTGAGATGCTGAATCATCTCATTGACACCCATGTTCTCATGTTGTCTTTGCAACTCGTGGTTCATGGAGCACAACATCAAGCACTTTGCATCAATGGCATCATCAGAATGCTTCTTATAAGCATCCCTTTCTACCTTTGGTGCGGTAGGAGCAGGTTCCTCTGGAATTGGAGTATCCAGGACATAGAGCTTTCACTCTTGAGTGAGAACAATTCTCATTGTCCTAAACCAGTCGTGGAAGTTAGTCCCATTCAACTTGTCCTTTTCAAGGACCGATCGCAATGAAAAGTGATTGTTGTTTGTTGTCATTTGAACTACAAAAGGAAATATATGCAATTTAGTACAAAACTCAATTTTGACTTATTTGATTGATTTGAAAAGTTGACGATATAATTAGGACTTTAATTAATCATCGCTCCCACTATTTTGTTCAAATTGATAGCCCTCACCATCAATTCGGAAGATTGCAGCGTACAACCTTCTAGTGGGTCAAGATCCATATTTCATCAAGTCATGAGTCAGCTTTGGCTGATCACCCACAATCTTGACTATTTAGGTAGGCCTTCATGCCAATTGCATCATATGCAACTCTTGATGAATGAACATGCACAACACCTTGCCATGAACATTTTGTGCCTCTGGGCTTAGACGCTCTAAGAATCACCAGTTAAGTCTAACCCAAAAGCCGACACGGTAAACATGCACCCTGCTTTGGTAGAACCTACATGCTTACCCTTCACACTTCCATGAGATAGACGGTGCACCACGCTTTGGCGTAACCTACGCTTGGTCGATCAAGTTTTTCATGTGTGCCACTAATGGAAGGTGCAAAAGACTTAATATTTGATGAGGGATTTGGTTTTATAGGTACATATACATATCCAATCACCACAATACATAGTACATGTCATATACATGCTATATCCCATAGAAAACATGTGAAATGATAAAAGCGATGATTATGGCCATCCTGATGTGATTCCTTGAGCCAAGAGGAATCACGGTCATCTAGGTCCACATCATATGCAACCTGTACAAGATGAACTTTGTGCTTTTCCGTTCTGGGTTTGATCAACTCATCTCCATGATTGATCGGCTCGCCATCGAGCCGGTCAGTTGGGTGCCACCAGCTGATCAGTTGGATCCTCCAACCGATCGGTTCTCCTGGTCATCGTGCATCACCTCATGGACACCACCTGATCGTCTCGCTCCTTGAACCGATCATCTGGATTTCCAACCGATCAGTTCACACCTTGAACTGATCGTCTCAGTCGTTGTCAAATGTCCTCCATTCTTTGACATAACAAGAAATAAAAATTTATCCTATTTTACATTTAAAAAGGGAAACCCCGAGTTACATTCGGGGGAGCAAAGGTAGGAAAGAAATCTCGAGTTATCTCGAGTTACATCAGGAATAAGGAGGTAGAGAATCAGTGCACAGACCGAGATGTAAGCAACCACATTCAACCAAGCACACATACATAGGGTTTATCGGCCATAACCACGTTATACATCCACCACAAAACTCATTTAAGGGAAATGTGTACCGAGTGCATTCATATTACATATCATATATGTATATTGGGATTTGTGGATTTAGGATTGGACATGTATAAAGCCATTATTATTCACATCTTATGAAATAATTAAAGGCAACAAACCAAAATTGATCATATCGATAATCCTAAAGTATAGAGCAGTTGACGTGGCTCTGATACCATTATTGGGTTTTAGGGGAAATAGAGAAGGTAGTGGAAACAAAAATTTTCTTCTCCCAAACCCAGAATAAAGGAATCACTTCAATGTATATACAATAGGAAGGATGGTTTGTGGGTACATACCTTGTCCCGAGTTTTTCTCGGTGATGTTACCTCGCGGCTTGCGCGGTCTTCACCTCCGATCTTAGATAGTGTATGTGCAGCTCCTGGTCTCACCAGGACTGTCAGGATTGACAGCTGTCCTCCGAGCGGCAGAAGTCTCCCGCCTCTGAAGTAGTCCACACGGACCACCTGGAACTCCGATCTCCTTGTCCCACAAGGAATTGGAAGGAGTCACACCCTCCTGTCAGCGTACTAGTCACCGATACACTCTCCTGCAACTAGTTTCCTTTCTACAGTTGTCTTTTGAAATTTTCCACAAAACAACCAACTGCACCACCTGAACCGATTGTTTCAAGCATGAAATGCTAAGTTGGGGAGTTGAGCCGATCGGTTCACACCTGAACCGATCGATTGGGACACATGAGCTGATCGGTTCACTTTTGAGTCGATCGGTTCGTGGTCCTTGTCCAACTCAAATTGACTTTCATATTTATTTTCAATTAATCAAATATTACTCCTTATCCAAATTGAATTTGTACAAGTGAAACAAATTGTATTTGCAAAATAGTCTTCTGACTTTCCAAACGATCTCGGTTGTTCACGAATCGATCGGTTCAACAATTGAGTCGATCGTTTCATGACACATGAGCCGACCGACTCACAACTTGAGCTGACTGGTTTAACAACCTGAGTCGATCAGTTCATCTCATGAGCCGATCGGTTGGGGCAGCAGACTGTGCAAATCAGTCAATCACAGTTCCAATCAATCTGATACTCTAATCAATCTGTCCAACACCTTGAACACTATGATACTGAGCTATCAATTGATTGAGTGTTTAATTGAACTACTAAACTCCTTTAATAATAAATCTAAACATCGTTTGTGGATAAACTCCTCTTCCAGGTTAAATCCTATGTGTGTGACCCTGCAGGTCCATTTCACGTTGGCAGTGAAAGTCCATAACACTTATGACTTCACAAGCAAAGAGCGGTGCCTAGTCACACATCAGTGCTACCCAAGTGAAAAGGAAAGTTGGAGAACAACTTTCAATCCTACAATCCGTGAATGGTGTTATAGTGAATGTATAATTCCTTTGTCACTGACATCACGAATGAACTCAAGGCATGGAACAATCATCCTGTCAACGTTCATTCACTTTCTTGATCTCAGAGTAGATTGGAGGAGATATGTATGACATCAATATCACACACTGATTCACACATGCGTGCACGCCTATCTCAATCCTACTCATCAAGTGGCCACGGATATCAAACTCCCTCAGGAGGATCAAAATCCCATATCTATCACTCACCCCTCAAAAGCCTCGTGTGTCAAAGACACCCAATCATCACCTTTATAACAACCCATGTTTTAGGACTGTGTTTGATGACGTCAAAGTGTACCCAATGACATGTGTTGAGTGTAGTGATTTCAGGTCAAAGAATCACACTCACCACCATCACTGTGAGAACTGACCATGACTACCATGTCATGGTTCCATGTGTCAAACTCACAGTGGGTCTATCCAGTACACTTGTTCTCTAACAAGTACTTATGTGTTTGGTTTGATATCTCCATATCATGACTAATGAGATTATGTCATCAGCCAACACCAAAATCTAGTATTGTGTGTCATTACTGTCTATCTACCTTCCACAATGACATCCGACTAGGGACATAATAAGAATGTACAAACTCTTAGCATCTGTATGATCTCATCATTCAGGTCCTGAACCTGAAGGCATACGTCATTGAGTATTGTCATTCTCTAGACATTCAATCTGTTCTATCATTATCTCATATGACAGAACCAGAATGAATTGGAAGCTTGCCTTTGATCTTTATCAAATCAATCTTAATGTATCCCACCAATCATCCCATGATTGGCTCTCAGGGCATACATACCAATTCACCCCCATGCCAAACACATCCAAACTTGATAAAGATGAATAAGGTGAGAAAGTGGATGAGAATCTCTATAGAGGTATGATTGGAAGTTTACTTTATTTAACTATCTCTAGACCTGATATAATGTTTAGTGTTAGCTTGTGTGCTTGCTTTCAATTAAATCCCAAGAAATCACATCTTATAGTTGTTAAGAGGATTTTAAGGTACTTAAGCCAAAACTCTAAATTTTGGACTATGGTATCCCAAGTTAAGGGACTTTACTCTTATGGCTTATAGTGATGCGGATTATACAGGATGCTTGATTGATACAAAGTGCACAAGTGGCACTTGTTTCCTCCTAGGACCATGCTTGGTGTCTTTATTTTCCAAGAAATGGAACACTACGTCATTATCAACCACCAAGATTGAATACATTGATGTCGGGAGTTGTTGTGCCTAGGTCCTATGGATGAAGCAAGTGCTCCAAAACTATAACATTCATTTTGATGCTTCTCCTATCTATTGTGATAATACTAGTACGATCAATTTATATTATAATCCTATATTGCATAGTAGAGCCAAGCATATAGAGGTTCATCATCATTTCATTCATGATCACATTGCCAAAAAGGATATCTATATCACACACATGGATACGGAAAATCAGTTGGCAGACATTTTCACTAAACCTCTAGCTAGAGAGAAAATTTAATCTTGTTAGAGATAAATTACTCATTACTGCTTTGAATGAATCTGATATGCCTTCTAGCTAGTTGTTATCTATCCTATATGCTTTTCTTATATCTTGATCACCCTTTCTTGCCAAGTGATAAAATTTTCATGTTCATATGCCTTATTTTTCACTTATTTTGGGTTACACTTGTTTTATCGCAAAATAGTACCTGTGATGAGTGATATGTGCCTAAGTATGTTTAAAATGCAAAATGAACTAGAAAAATAAATTTAATTGGCACTCTAATGGCTAGAAATTAAAATTTCTAAAGTTGGTTCAAGTTGACCACCGGTTGAGTTGCCAACTCAACTGATCCATGGCTGAGGGCTTTTGTAAAAAGCCATTCAGTCAAGTTTTCTAGTCACATAACTCGATTGAAGGCCGGACTATAGCAAACTTAAGTGTGGCTCGACTGGATTTTCTCCCTCTCAACAAGAGAAAAATCTACTGATTCACTCTCCAACTCCCTCAAGCTCTCAACCCTAGCCCCGAGCATCCTCTCCTTAGCCCTAGTTCGACAGTGCTCGACCTACCTAGGTGTTTGGTTAGTTTTTGGTGGTATTTCCTTTGTTTTTTATCTCTCAATCCTCTTATATCAGCTCCATGGCCTCAAGTAGGAGAAAGAGAGTTGTCCCATCCGGAGCACCATCATCCTCCTTCAACTTGTGTCTTATACCCTTTGATGATACCTTCTTTGTCTCCAATGATGCTCTAAATAGGTACAAGGAGCTCCTTCCTAGGAACCTCTTTCCTTTTCGTACCCTATTTGAGTCAAGCCCTCGAAGACAAAAGGTTATTGATCAAGTAGCCAAGTTTTTGTACAACCATCACCTCTCTGCCTCAAGTGTTGAACGCACATGCTACCACAATTCCATCACAAGTACCAAATCTGTTCATAAATTCTATGCAAATTTGTAATGGAATTATGACACTCTCGTACCCCTGCCTAATGCTCAAGTAGTCCTTACTTCTATGATAGTCGGGAAGAAATTCCAAGTCTTTGAGGATACCTTGAATATTTTTTTCTCTAATACTGAGGTGATTGGTGCATGGAGGAAGGATTACCATGAGTAACTTGACCTCCTTGACCCTAAGGCCTTCTACAAGAAATATGGTCTCACTCTCCCTGACATCCATAAATTCTTGAAGAAGCCTTTGTTTCCCTATAGGAAGAAGTCTATCGTTACCTCCTCAGCCTTAGACATCAAGAACTGCATACTCGCCCTAGTAGTCAACTACAATATTCATCCAAAGAAAAATCAAACTAAAATTGCAGAGAATACTATGATGATTATGTTTTGCATCTTGAAGAACATCAGATCAAGTGGGCCAGATATGTTCTCCACCACATGGCCTACTTCGACTCTGGTAAGAACACCCGTGGCACCCACCCACCCTACCCAACCCTAATTTGTGGTCTTTTTCAGATTGCCACTGGAAAATCTCTTTTTCATGACCTTCATTACAAACCTTCCTAAAAAGGAGTTTGCATCAGTGAAACCACACTTCATAAGAGTGTGCCTACCCCTTCTTCTACCACACCTGGAGGCTCCACCTCCACCCGTGCAACTCCACCACCTCATCCATCCCGACCTGCCCGCGCCTCTTTTCATGTATCAAATGAAACCCTCATGGTCTACATGATGCATCAACATGCGTATCACCTTCAGGTTTAGGAGCACATGTATTGGGATCTTTGTGCTATCATGTCTACCATGAACCTATCCTGTACCCATCCTTACCCTACCTACCAGGCTTACCCAGGAAGTGATTATGCATCCTATGCATACAATCACTTTTACCCCCACCCCTCCACCTGCTGCTTCCACTGCTACACCATCTGCTGTTGGTGGATCTACCCCTATTGTGTGACCTCTCCCTACTGGTCCTATAGCTACCCTATTTGCAGGACTTGGCACTTCTACTCTTACCTTTCCACAAGCTCAAGAGTTACATGACCTTGGCATGTCTTCAACTGAGCAGAATGCCAAGTGGCCCAGTCGTGGCTTCAGTTCCTCTGTTGATGAGAAGATGCCAGATTAGGCTGATGAGGAAGCTTCTGCTGCTAATGAGGAGGCATCTAAGGATGATGGTGAAGATGGTTCTGATTGCTCTGTTGGTGGCTCAAGTGATGAAGGTGACGTTGCTTCCTCTACTGCACCTTCAAATGATGATGAGAACTACGAGCCTGAAGCCTCTGATGATGATGCTGATGCAGATGATGATGCCTTGGACACAGATATCCTAGATGTTTAGATGTTTTAGTTTCTTATTTGTAGATGTTGATCATATACATCTTTCTAGACTATTTTGTACTAAAACATCTGGGCACATTATCTCAGATGCACTATTTCTTTGATCATGTTGGTTTTCATCATTTTGGTTTGTAGTTGCTTTTGAGGACATGCTTTTTGTGTTGTAATCTTAACTATATGTAAATTGACTCTTTGATTGACCATGTCTCATGAGTTGGTGTCGTGTTTCCCATATTTTGATTCTGACTTTGATTGCTTGTCTCTCTCTCTTGTCTTTGTTTGATATATGCTATGAGGTTGCATGTTTTATGTTGTGGATGTATGCTTGGTTATGCTTGGAGAAGATGTTTTTTTGTGCTCTTCTACCCCCCTTCCTTTTTTATGATACCAAAAGGGGGAGATAAGTTCAATGTTTTGAATATCAACCATATTGCTTTTATTTCATATGTGATCCTTTTCTTGTTCAATATATGCTTTATCATGTGACTTGCTAAAGGACCATATAGTATATACATGTTATATTGCTTTGTGTAGAAAGACTACCTATGCAGGTAAGAATGAGCATAGATTGAGGGGGAGCAATTCACATTGCTAACATTATGAATCCCCTTGCAATTCACAAGGCTAAGGTATAATTTACACATCCTTTTCAATATGATTGAGGAATGGTTTGTCATTGTCAAAAAGGGGGAGAACGTTGACTTGAGAGTTATGCATTGTCCATATTTTGATAATGACTTAACCATTCCATTCATATGTATCTAATATGTTTGTTCAAGATTGATTTTAGGCTTTAGGTACATGAAAAAGAACAAACTACACAAGCCCTAGCTTGTCCAAGTTCAAGTCAAAAGCAATGCAAGTGTGCAATTTGGGGAATCACTCCAAACCACCTTAGATTATTTTCATAATCACTTGTATTTATGATATGACTTGTAATTAAGATGAGAAAAATCAGGGATACTTAATTCCAATGTTTGGTTACTCAAAAATCAATTTGGAAAATTTGTCACTGGCACTCTATCAGTCGAGTTTGGAACTCGACCGATCTAGTGATGGATTTTCTGAAATGATCAATCAGTCAAGTTGTACACTCATATAACTTGACCGACCGACTCACTGACCAAAACTGATTTTAAATCATCGATCAAGTTTCCTAGAACAAACTCGATTGATAGTTTAAAAATTGGCTTTGTCGGTTAGTGGATCAATCAAGTTATCTTTATTGAAACTCAACTAAATGTACTGTATGAAAAATGCATAAAATGATTATAATCATTGGAGAATTGTTGTAAATGAAAAAAGATCCATTGCAAGTTGTAAAATGGCTATTTTTTGTTCTTAAGTGATCCCACACTCAAAGGAACACCCCATCTATACATAGGACCCCTTGGAGTTCATTCCAAGTTTGCTCATTCATGCTATCCCAAGTCATTGCTATAGTTGAGTGTGATACCACCCTTTGAGACCTTTCTCTCTCTCATTTACAAAGCATTTCGTGATTATGAGTGAGTTAGGCACGTTTTAAGAGATCTACCTCCTTGTGCTTGTAAGGCTCTCATTCCTTCCATCTTCCCAATCCCCTTTATCAAAGAGAAAAGGCTGAAGCAAGATACTCTGAGTGAAGGTGAAGTTGCTGGTCTTCTTCAAGGTTGAAGAAGAGGTGAAGATCTTCTCCAGGTGAAGGAGAAGAGCAAAGCAAAGATTCGAGAAGAGTGGGTAATTCCTTCAAGGCCAAAGACTTGATGTAAGTGTGGGTAAGTCCTTGATGAAGGCTGAAGACATCTTGATCAAGTGGGTAAGTCCTTGTTGTAGGTGAAAGACTCTCGTCTTGAGTAGGTAAGTCCTTTAATGTATGGTGGTCTCCTTGTATCTCTTATGATGGAATATAAGTATACACAGATTGCAAAGTCCTAGATGTTAACCTCTCTAGGAAGTGGATTGACTATCTCCTAGTTTGGAGATTGGAACCACTCTAACTACCTTGTCCAAGTGAATGTTTTAATTTCTCTCATCCTTGCTATGTTTTCTTAGATAGGACTTCAAATTGATCTTAAGCATTTGGTTTCAATTGATATAATTTGAAGGTCTAAATTTTCTTGTGAGAATTTTGAAGCTCTATTCACCCCTCCTCTAGAGATCTAAACCCAACACTTAAATCATAACTTCTATATTGTTAACTTATAATGTACTTGATTCTTAGATCTTAATCATCTAAGAGATCTTAATAGCATACCTCTGCTTGAGATATCAATCATAATCATGAAAGTACAAAAATCTTACTTGCATGTCTCATTTTAATATAATTTCGAATGAACTTCTTCATATTATCGTGGTACTCTAGTCCAGGTCAAGTTATAGTGGTAATTCTCTCATCAAATCATTCTTATCTTTAGGAATATTGAATCATACCTTGTTCAAGCAACTTCTATAGACTCCATCTCATGTGAAAATAATCTAAAACCTAATATTATAATGACCCAAGAACATTGATCCCCACTATCACATATCTTGTATTACCACATGCTTAAATCATCCTCCTGTAAAACTTTAAAGACTTATAGTCACCTCTATCAATCATCATACCTTAAGCTTAAACTCAGTTCATAAGATTAATTCTATTATATTCAAGCATTTTCCTTAACAACCATCATGATTAGACTTGTGACTGTAATCCTTTCTTGGAATGAAGGTCCTATTGACATATAAAGTTTTCTAATTCTAATCAAGTATAGTAGGAAACGAACCTCATCACCCTCTAATCATTACTCTACTTTAAATCCAAGTCACTCATATACATCAAAATATCTTTCGTTGGAATGCATTCTAGGGTTCTAGTAGGTAAGCGATTAGGTTTAAGTGACCATCTACCTCGAACTTTTGTGTCAACTTTTTTTTGCCACATCCTGATGGATGCCGGTAGGTCATACAAATGAATGAGTCACATCTTATCATATTTATCTCACTTGAAAGTATACATGTCCCATACCACATGAACTAGAATGAGTGAGACAAGCATACTAAGTATATGCATATAACATCCCCTCTACAAAATCCCATAAACTTGTGTTCCATACCACAAACATCTGTGGAAAAAAGAGAAAGCATGATATGCACAAATCCAAAGTTAACATAAAAAGGCCAATGCCTCTAGGAACTAACCGTAATACATATCTCAACTTCTATAGCCTAAACAAGTCTCTAACATGGATTCTACTAGGTAGTCTAGACTAAGAATCTGAGGATTTTCCTGATGGTCATCTACATTATTGCTCTGATACCATTTTGTAACACCCCAATTTTCATATCACGTGTGCAGAAGCTAATTTTTTTTTCAAATGGGGAGTGTTACTATCATGATATGCAATCACAATAATGATAGAAAAGAACCATTACAGACTGTGTAAAAATGCATTCTCATATGTTCTTAGGAAAGGAACTTACTTACATCAAACTTGGTAATAAAGTCTATATGCATGATGCTAAACCCTGTACTTTGTCTTAATATCTTGGATCGCATAGATGGTGCCCCACCAAGCAAATCCTCTATCTTTATTGTTCCTCTTAAATATTAATACCTACAAACATCCCATCCCCAATCATGCACAAAGGGAAACCTATGTTAGAGTAAGTGGCATTATATTTCTAATATGATGGACATAAATTTATTTTAACTTAAAGCTGAACTAAGATTTGAAAGCTATAATCTTGTGTTGAATTGGTGTGCCTTTTATTTATTACCTTTATCTGATTTGTGGCCACTATTGTACAATGGGTCCTCCTGAATCGGCGTATCTACGCCATGAATTGGTAATGAAGTACCTCTGAATTGGCACTACATGCCTCTGAATGACACCGAGGTGTCTTTGAATTGGTGTGACTATGCCCTAAAATGGTACCAATGTACCTCTAAATTGGCAACATATGCCTATGAATCATCCCTGGATTAACTAAATGAGGACTTATAATATAATGTTTTTGTGAAGGTTTTGACTTAATTATCTAAAATTTGAACTTATCTTATACTGAATCTGAATCTAAACTTATTTTATACTAAAACTGGAAACTGATATCTGAACTGAAGTCTGATTCTAAATTTGTATTCTTAAATTTTGAATTATGATTCTGAACCTATATTCCTAAATTCTGAATTAAATCTAAATATGAGATGTGATATACTATAAACCAAATTGAGCTTGTTTAGAAGTTCTTATTAGATTGAAATCCTAAAATGTGACATAATATGATCTTTCATTCAAATATAGGATATCTGAAATATGAGTCTAAAGTCTAGAGAAAAATAAGCTAAACTGGATGTAGAACAACCTTAATTATCCAAAAATGTCTTAAATATATAAAATCAAAAATCTAATATCCTTACATAACTCCATCTGAACACAATGTAAATACTAAAAGCATTATTGAGCATGAAATAAATATTACTAACTGAATTCAAAAAGTAACTTAATCTCTAAGTTAATTTATAGGGATGTATAGGCTGAATCCTAAGAATTATGAAATTCAATGGACATGGCCCACTTACCTTTTTTGAGGAAATCCTTAATGTATTCTTGTTGCCTTGATTCACAACATATATACCTGGTCATCAACAAATTTGTATAGGTCCATTGTGTATTCTCCTATCTTATCATTTCTAAATCTCAAACCCCATCATCCTAATCTCCTAAACTAATTTAGGGTTCATTTTTAACTAAGACTAACTCTGATCTAAAGCACATTGAATATCTAAACATTAAGTTAAACTCGACTAACACATTATATAGCATACACATATTAATATATCAATAATAACCAAAAAGTATCATATGCATAATATATAAGTATATAACTCATATACCAAGAGTAAACTCCAAACGTTCTCACATATACTACTCTTGATGACTTATTTATTATTCAGATAAAAATATAATTAGAATCATTTTCCATACTAGATAGACATGTAAAATACATGTTGTCTCACAAATAATCATAAATCATATTACACAATGGCCACTTAAGCACAAAAACTAAATATTAATACCATTATATATGAAAATCTAATAGAACTTTAGAAATAGTAAGAATAATGTATATTGAAGTTTAGGTAAAAATCTCACATCATTTGATTGTCAATCAACAGGTGAAATACCCATGATGCCCTTATTAGGTTTCGTATCAAAACATTGATAAAGAATTAAATCTAAAAGATCATGCATTGGATTCATCTTGAACAAATCAAAGTGAAATATTCATAAATTTATAAACTCATTTGTTGTTTTTAATGCAAAAAATTGAAATCATATAGTTTTTGGTATATAAAATATATATATTCTTAAACATAGAATTCACATATTGGAACCATTTTTATAATGCAGTACACTCAAAACTCTTTCTATTGATACTTTGTACACTCAAAATGAATAACTATAGCCCAAGATATGATTTTTTTAAATCAATACCTTTCCACTGATCTGTGGCCGTTAGAACATGATCCAGCAGCTCCCGTTAAGCCAACTCACACACCTAAGCTCCCAGCAAGTGTGCGCTCATGGATCCCCAATTAGGATCTGGTTCCTTCTCCACCCACAGATCTGAGGAGGGGAAGGCCTCCTCCCAACTTGAACTGCCACCGCATGGGCTTTGTCCGGTGAGCTCGACCTCGAGTTCTAGGCTGTCTTCACCCGAAGTAGGTCATCATCTGCTTTGGTTTTACCTCCCCTACCAACACGACAATATATACACGGGTCCAGGTGTCTAGATTGAAATAACATAATGCCTCCTCCATGTGTGCCGTCGCCCCCAAGATTCTTTCTCAGTTCCTCTCTTCCAACCTCACAAAAATGAGAAAAAAATCCTAGAATCAAAGTTGTCTAACATAGTTAGATCAAAAATTAGGGCTTTTATAACCTCTATCCCTCCGAATAATGGGCAAGTATCCCCCTTTAGGGGGGATGTTATTTGGCCCCTGATCAACCTGTGGATGGCTCTCCATCAGAACAAGTCTGAGCAGTTCTCTTTTTGTTTTCCTTTTAGATAAAAATCCATTTTAAGAAAATAATTTTATAGTCCACATACTTATCCCATTAATCTAAGATTTTACATCAATCACATACTTCCATTGTCCTTCTTATATAAAAAGATTAGATCAAAACTAATGAAGTAATCACTCCAAATTGACCTTTTAAATAAATATTTGATAATTACCAATTTAATCACTTAGGCCACTAGATAAATCAAAATGATCTAAAATGTCATACATAATCTTAGATTTTAACTATCCATCTAATAACAATATTTTGAGAATTCATTATTATCAGAAAATACTCCATTTTTAATTTTTAATACAAGGACCTCTTTGTAAAATCTAATTGGTCAAATCGGGCTAGAATTAAGCTCTAGAGCACATGACCCATTCCTTAATCTTTCAAAGTGTCCACAAGCTTAATCGCATTCTCAATTATGAAACTAAATCTTGAATCAATATAATTTCTCAATTAAATCTTCCTTATCATACATTAGGTCAACATTACTTTACTTTCTTAATAAGGAGACCTAAGTTGGTCTAGGACTCAAATTCATTAACTATAGTCATAATACTTCATTCAATGTTCTACTTTGGTTGTCACCTCATATCATCAAATCAAATCTGAAATCCCCAATGTTTGAGGATATTACTAAAGATCCCTTCTACATGCTTTTTCCTTATATCCAAATATGGTGAAAATTGGATGGAGCCTTATTACAACCATATATTAATCCTATATTGATTCCATGAATAACTTCATAATGTACTTGCCAAGTTTCCAAAAAATTATGATGTGACAATACTACCCACCTTTTTGGAAATTTTGTCCTCAAAATTCACTAAACTATAGGAGTCTTCCCACCCTAGGGTTTCACATAACTTGCATACACTAACCCTTAATGGTTTTCATAAAGTCTCACATGAACCTTCAAAGTATGACCTTCTCATGGTTGACTAACTATGTCTAACAACCTTATCAACTTGTCATGTACAATTACTATGAAAGTTTGTAGGAAAATCTTAAGCATAAATGACTATTCTTTATGTATTCTGTATTCTCAATTATTTATTTTTTTACATATCTTTCTATGGAGACATGTACTCTAGTATCTCAATCTCAGGACTTGTATCAATGTGTCTAGGTCACATAATATGTGCATAGAATCTGAATTGTGTATTTGAATAGGCCTACACTACGGGCATGGATCATGTCTCTTGATTTGACCTGCACCAGGGCATGGGTGTAACTCCATAATTTGGATTCATCTTATTAATATGATCTTAACAAAGATCTTAAACATTCTAATCTTATAATCTCATCATGAACTAATATATTAAATCTTAATAGAATATTATCATGAAATCTAAAGCATACATCTTAGTGGTCTTAAAAAATCTTAAAGTGTTATGTTCTCATATTCCTATCATGACTCAAATCATGAATCGTAATAAAATCTTATGATGGAACTTAAATCATGACTTCTATCTTATTAAATTATCATGTACTTGATTCTTAGATTTTAATCATCTAAGAGATCTTAATATCTTACCTCTACTTGAGATATCAATCATAATGATGAAAGTACAACAATCTTACTTGCATGTCTCATTTTAATATAATTTCGAATGACCTTCTTCATATTATCATGTTACTCTAGTCCAGGTCAAGTTATAGTGGCAATTCTCTCATCAAATCATTCTTATCTTCAGGAATATTGAATCATACCTTGTTCAAGCAACTTCTATGGACTCCATCTCATGTGAAAATCATCTAAAACCTAATATTATAGTGACCCAAGATCATTGATCCACACTATCACATATCTTGTATTACCATATGCTTAAATCATCCTCATGTACAACCTTAAAGACTTATAGTCACATCTAACAATCATCATACCTTAATCTTAAACTCAGTTCATAAGATTAATTCTATTATCTCCAAGCTTGTGATTGTAATCCTTTCTTGGAATGAAGGTCCTAATGACATCAACAGTTTTCTAATTCTAATTAAGTATAGTAGGAAAAAGACTCATCTAACTCTAATCATTACTCCACTTTAAATCCAAGTCACTCATCTACGTCAAAATATCTTCCTTTGGTATCTAGTAGGTATGCGATTAGGTTTAAGTGACCATCTACCTCAAACTTTTGTGTCAATTTTTTTTCCACATTCCGATGCATGTCGGCTGGTCATATGTCTGACGTGTCATGTATTATCATACTTATCTCACCTAACAGTACACATGCCCCATACCATATGCACTACAAACAGTGAGACAAGCATAATAAGTATATGCATACAACATCCCCTCTACAAAATCCCATAAACTTGTGTCCCATACCACAAACATCTATGAAAAAAAGAGAGGCATGATATGCACAAATCCAAAGTTAACATAAAAATTCCAAAGCATCTAGGTACTAACCCTAATAAATATCTCAACTTCTATATCCTAAACAAGTCTCTAACATGGATTCTACTAGGTAGTCTAGACTAAGAATCTGAGAACTTGCCTGTTGGTCATCTACATTATTGCTCTGATACCATATTGCAACACCCCAATTTTCATATGACATGCATAGAAGCTAATTTTTTTTTTCAATTGGGAAGTGTTACTAACATGATATGAAATTACAATAATGATAGAAAAGATCCATTACAGACTGTGTAAAAATGCATTCTCATATATTCTAAGGAAATGAACTTACTTACATCAAAATTGGTAATAAAGTCTATATGCATAATGATAAAACATGTACTCTGTCTTAATATCTTAGATCGTGTAGATGGAACCCACCAAGAAAATCCTCTATCTTGGTTGATCCTCCTGAATAATAGTACTTGCAAACATCTTGTCCCCAATCATGCACAACGAGAAACCTAGGTTACAGTAAGTGGCATTGGATTTCTAATATTATGAACATATATTTATTTTAACTTAAAGCTGAACTATGATATGAAATATATAAATTATACTGAATGATGTGTCTTTTATTTATGACCTTTATTTGATTTGTGGCCACCATTATATGATAAGTCCTCCTTAATTTATGTATCTACACCATGAATTGGTACTGAAGTGCCTATGGTGACACCTCATTTTTGGGCCCCCATCAAATTCTTGCTATTTGGATTATTTACACAATTTTAATTGGTCAGACTTCAATGGGTAAAAATCCCCATTTCTGATAAAGGAATCAAACATGGGCCCACTGAATACATTTTGGAGTGCAAAATTGATTTGCACAAGGTTCAACCAAGATGTGGACCAACATCAAACATGGGCCCACTGAATACATTTTGGAGTGCAAAATCGATTTGCACAAGGTTCAACCAAGATGTGGACCAACATCAAACTTATTGAAACCTTAAATTTTGATCCCAATGGGTCGTGAACCCTACAGGAAAAATTTTAAAGATTATCTAGGTTAAGGTGAGACCTACAAAAAATCTCAATCCAACCTTATTACTTATGGGTTAAAATCTGATTTGCACCCAAATTAGATAAAACCTGAACCTTACCCTTTTTGGAATATTCTGAAAAAGAATCTCATTTTGATGTCAAAGATTTTTACACCCAAATGTGTCAAATCAGACCGCACACATTTGGGGTCCCCTTTTAAATATTACAATGAGAACGAAAGGGTTTGACACCAAAATGTGTCAAACCGGTTCACACATTTTGTTAATTCTCAGAAATAGGACATTTGGGCGTGGAAGGGTTTTACACCTAGATGTGTCGAACTAGACAACACACATATGGGGTTCCCATTCAGCATGCCAGGTTGGGCGCCAAAGGGTTTGACACAAAAATGTGTCAAACCAATTCACATAGATTTGTTTTTTTTCTTTCAAAAAATGAGCACTTGGATGCAAAACCCTTTCGTGACAGAAAGTGGAAACTGGGTCTGCACCCATACAAACCAAGATGGTCTTGGGAAATGAGAGTGAGGGTCACTTGGCATACAATGGACCACCCTGAAAGACTGTGGGTCGTTAGTTGTGAGAAGAGGAGAAACTACCTCGAAAACTCCCTCAACTCTTAAAAGAGAGAGAGAGAGAGACCTTATAGAAATAGCCCCTGACTTCCCCCACTTCCAAGGACCCTAACTGACTAAGATAGCGAGAGTGAGAGAGAGAAAACCAGAACTTGGTGTAAAAGGGATCAGCACTCAGGAGTGCAAAAGCGATCGACGCTCAAGAGTGCGTAACCCAACTGTGCTCGGAGGTAAGGACGGAGTTGGCACTGGGAGGTACAGATCAGATCGACATCTTCCTCTTCAATAAGAGACTCCCTAAAGTGCAAATCCAACCTGTGCTCAAAAGTATGAAACCCTTTCACACAGAAAATCCAAAGCAAGGTGAGAGCACATTTCATTGTTTTCTTCCTTATTTTTTATGAACCCCCCCACAATACTATTTCGATAGGAAAATTGGGGTACCAGTTTGTCAACCCTTTCCTGATTTGGTAAATGAGTGTTCCAAGTCTAGATTTCTATACACCGTCCTTCCTTATCTGCATGAGTCACTTTTTATGATTTTTTCAAGTTTTTTTTACTAGAATCCGATGGCGACTCCAAAGCTTTTCTCATTTTCAATTTTCAACAAAAACAACCTCTGAATTGGCACTCCATGCCTCTGAATGACACCGAGGTGTCTCCATATTGGTCTAAATACACCCTGAATTGGTACCAAGGTACCTCTGGATTGGAGTGAACACTCCTCTGAATTGGCAACAGATGCCTCTGAATCATCCCAGGATTAACTGAATGAGGACTTATCATATAATGTTTTTGTGAAGATTTCCAATTAATTATCTTAAATCTGAACTTATATTATATTGAATATGAATGTAAACTTATTTTATACTGAAACTGGATACTGATATCTGAACTAAAGTCTGATTCCAAATCTGTGTTCTTAAATTCTGAATCAAATCTGAATCTGAGATCTTATATACTTATAAACTAAATTGATCTTGTTTAGAAATTCTTATTAGAATAAAATCTTAAAATATGACTTAATATGATCTTTCATTCAAACATAGTATATCTAAAATCTGAGTCTAAAGGCTTGAGAAAAATAAACTAAACTGAATGTAGAACAACCTTAAGTATCTGAAAATGTCTTCAATATCTAAAATTGAAAATATGATATCCTTACATAACTCCATGTGAATACAATGTAGTTACTAAAAGCATTATTGGACATCAAATAAAAAATACTAATTGAATGTCAAAAAGTAACTTAATCTCTAAGTTACTTTATAGGGATGTGTAGGTTGAATCATAATAATAATGAAATTCAATGGACATGGTCCACTTACCTTATTTGAGGAGATCCTTAATGTATTCTTGTTTCCTTGATTCACAACATATATACTTGTTCATCAACAAATTTGTATAAGTCCATGTGTATTCTCCTCTATTTTCATTTCTAAATCTCAAACCTCATCATCCTAATCTCCTAAACTAAATTAGGGTTAATATTTAACTAATACTAACTCTGATTTAAAGCACATTCAATGTCTAAACATTAAATTAAACTCGACTCACACATTATATATCATACACATACTAATATATCCATAATAATCAAAAGTATCATATGCATAATATATAAGTATATAACTCATATACCAAGAGTAAACTCCAAACATTCTCACATATACTACTATGAATGATTTATTTATTAAGTCAGATAAAAATATAATTAGAATCATTTCTCATACTAGATAGGCACGTAAAATACATGTTCTCTCACAAATAATCATAAATCACCTTACATAATGGCCACTTAGGCATAAAAACTAAATACTAATACCATTATTTATGAAACACTACTAGAACTTTAGAATTAGTAAGAACAATGTATATTGAAGTTTAGATAAAAATCTCACATCATTTTATTGTCAATCAACGGGTGAAATACTCATGATGCCCTTATCAGGGTTTATATAATAACATTGATAAAGAATCGAATCTAAAAGATCAGGCCTTGGATTCATGTTTAACATATCAAAATACATGTACTACAAAACATTCATAAATTTCTAAGCTCATTTGCTATTGTTAATGCATAAAATATTGAAATCATATACTTTTTGGTACATCATATATATATATATACTTAAATGTCGAGTTCATCTATTAGAAGCATTTTTATAATGTAGTATACTCCAAAATCTTTCTATTAATACTTCATATACTCAAAATAGATAACTATAGCCAAAGATATGATTTTTTTAAAATTATTACCTTTTCACTTATTTTTGGTTGTTCGAACTTGATCCAACGACTGTCGTTAAGCCACACCGCACATGAGCTCCCAAAAATGGCACACTCATGGATCCCCAAACGGGATCTGGTTTCTTCTCTACCTGTGGATTCGAGGAGTGGAAGGCCTCCTTCTTCTCCCAGCATGAACTATCACCGCCACCTGGGCTATGTCCGACGAGCTCAGCCTCGAGTTTTAGGCCATCTTCACCCAAAGTGAGGTCGTCATCTGCTTCGGTTCGACCTCCCCTACCAATGTGTTTATGTATACATGGATCTAGGTGTTTGGATAGAAAAATCCTAATTCCTCCTCCATGTGTGCTGCTACCCCCAAGCTTCTTTCTCAGTTCCTCTCTTCTAGCCTCCCAAAAATGAGAAAAAAACCCTAGAATCAAACTCATCTAACATAGTTAGATAGGAAATCATGCCTTTTATAGCCTCTAGCCCTCTGAATCATGGGCAAGTATCCCCATTAGGGGGGATGATATTCGGCCCCCGATCCTCCTACGCATGGCTCTCCATTAGCACAAGTCTGAGAAGTTCTCTTTTTGTTTTCCTTTCAGATAAAAGTCTATTTTAAGAAAATAATTTCGTAGTCCACATACTAATCCCATTAAATCCAAATTTTTTGCATCAATCACATCCTTCCAGTGTACTTCTTATAAAAAGTATAAGATAAAACTAATGAAGTAATCACTCCAAATTTACCTTTTAAATAAATATTTTTAACTACCAATTTAATCACTTAGGCCACTAGATAAATCAAAATGATATAAAATTTCACCCATAATCTTATATTTAAATTATCCATCTAATAAAAATATTTTGAGCATTTATTATCATAAAAAAATACTCAATTCTTAATTTGTCATCCAAGGACCCAATTATAAAATCTAATTGGTCCAGTTGGGCTAGAATTGGGCTCTAGGACACATGGTCCATTCCTTAATCTTTCAAAGTGTCCATAAGATTAATTGTATTCTCAATTATGAAACTAAATCTTAAATCAACATAATTTACCAATTAAATCTTCCTTATCATACATCAGGTCAACATTACTTTACTTTCTTAATACAAATACCTAAGTTGGTCTAGGGCTCAAATTCATTAACTAGAGTCATAATACTTCATTCAATGTTCTACTTTGGTTGTCACCTCATATCATCAAATTAAATCTAAAATCCCCAATGTTTGAGGATATTACAAAAGATCCCTTCTACATGATTTTTCCCTTATATCCAAATATGGTGAAAATTATACGGAGCCTTATTACAAACATACAAATCCTATATTTATTCCATGAATAACTTCATCATCTACTTTCTAAGTTTCCATAAAATTAGGGTGTGACACGATACTATTGACCTGAGCCATCAGTGGTGCTGACTTATCTCTCTATCAGTGGCTAGTCAAGGATGTTCGTCGATTCCGACGGCCTAGAGCCATCAATGTATCAACCTAAGGATTGCTCTGTGTCAGTGGTACCTACAGGAGTCAATGGTATAGACTTCCAAAATGTCAGTCTAGATTTTTGCCACCAACCATAGGATGTAAGAGAACTCGAGCGTCGATGCATGTCCCACAGATTTTGGTCTTCAAGTGTCATTGCCACCGAAAGTATGTCGGTGGTACCACATTGATTATCGCGAGTCACTGTAGCTTTCTATCAATGGTACTGAGTTGAATTTAGCTTGCTACTGGAATATGGTGTCGGTGCCACTGACTTTGCCGTTGGTGGTACCAAGATATGTTGATTTATTCTCACTTCTTTGGTGTGATCAAATCGTCCTCTTGGTGTATCAAACCTAGAGCTTCACCTTCTCTCAACAATGTCAGTTCCATCAACACATGTTATCGGTGGTATCGAGTTTCTACATATAATTTGTTTGCTCTGTCTGATAAGGTGTCGGTGTCACTGAGAGCCCTATCGGTGGTACTGAAACTTTATTGCCATCCATGTTGATTTTTGTACATCTATTGGTGCCACTGACTAATGTGTCGATGGCACCAAAGTTTTCTCTACCTACACACCTACAAGAATCATCAAGGTACCTTTTTACATCTAAAAAGCAATTCAAAATACAAATACAAAAGTTACTCCTAATCAAGCTTAGATGAGAAATAAATAATAGAAAATTAAACTATCAGTTGCCTCCCAGAAGCATCCTTGTTTTACATCCTAGGCTCGACGATCTTTGAATGCATGAATGATCAAGGAATCTCAATGAGCTTCAACTGTTCCTTGTAATGGTCTATTTCTCCCCAATAGGAATGTTTGAGGTGGTGTCCATTTGTCAAAAACAATATAGCACCATCACTGATTTAAACCTCTCCATGAGGAAATGCTTTGACAACCACCTAAGGTCCATGGCGCCAGGACCTGAACTTCTTAGGATGTTAGTTCATCTAGAATTAAACAATAAACCCTTTGGCCTGGTAGAAAACACCTATGAAGAATATGGTGGTCATGCATTTTCTTATTCTTATTCTTGTAGATTCTAGATCTCTCATAGGCATCTAGCCTAGTCTCATATAATTCACTGAGCTCTAATCTTCACTTCTTCCCTGCACTAGAAGGATCAAAATTCAGCTTCCTCAAAGCCAAATTGGCTTTGTTCTCTAGCTCCACAGGCGAATGGCATACACACCCATAGACTAGCATGTAGTGAGTCATGACTATTGTTGTCTTGAAAGGCATCATAAGCCCATAGAGCATCATTCAATTGCATGATCCAATTCATCCTATTGGTGAAGACAGTCTTTTCTAGAATCATCTTAATTTCTCTACTAGACACCTCAACTTGGCCTTGAATTTGGGGATGGTATGGGGTCTCTACTCACTGCCTCTCTCCATAGTTACTCAATAAAGTACCAAACTTCTTGTTTGTGACATGAGACCCCCATCACTAAGAATCATTCTAGGCACCCCAAACCTATAGAATATATGGTCCTTCACAAACTTACACACAACTTGCACATCATTGGTTTTGGTTGGAATTGCTTCCACCCATTTAGACACATAGTCCACTGCAAGAAAGGTATACAAATTAGAATTTGAAGACACCAAAGGTCCTATGAAATTAATTCCCTATAAATCAAAGACCTCACCTCTTGAAATATATTAAGAGGCATTTCATGCTACCTACATATGTTACCTGCCTGATGGCATGCATCACACCTCCACACATAGCTATAAGCATCTTTAGATAGATACAACTAGTAAAAACCACTTTCTAATACTTTAGTTGTTGTCATGGAACTAGAATGGTGTCCCTTAGTAGGTAATGAATGACAATGAGCAAGTATTCTCTCAAAATCACACTCTCGCACACACTTCCTCAAAATTCCATCCATCCACTATGTAAGCAAGATGGGGCCATCCCATATAAAAAATCTCAAAGAATGGAAAAATCTTTTCTTCTATTGATAATTCCAATCCTTTGGAATCTCTCTACATGCCAAGTAGTTAACTATGTGTGCAAACTAGGGATCCTTGTTCCTCATGGCAAAAAGTTGTTCATTAGGAAACTCCTCAACAGTGGATACCTCCAGCCCAGATTCATCCACTCTCTCTAACCTAGACAAGTGATCCGCTGCCACATTTTTTGCTCCAACCTTGTCCTTAATTTGTATGTATAATTACCATAGTAGAAAAATCCATCTGGTTAGCATTGGTTTAGTATCCTTCTTTTGAAAAAGATACTCAATAGTTGCATGATCAGTCCACACTATCACTTTTTCCCCTGTTAAGTATTATCTAAATTATCAAAGGCAAAGACTACAACTAGAAGTTTTTTCTTCTTCTGTATGGTGTAGTTTAGTAGTGCATCATTAAGTGTTATGGATGCATAGTAAATGACCAACGATATCCTTACATTGGCTTAGAACAACCCCTACTACAAACTCAAATGCGTCACATATCAATTAAAAATGGATGACTCCAATCTAGAGCCACCACCATGGGTGCATAATTCAATTTCTTTGTGAAAACATCAAAATCTTGGAGACACCGATCATCAAATTTGAACTTCACATTCTTCTCTAACAATTCAGAAAGTGGTTTGGTAATTTTTGAAAAACTTTTTATAAATTGTTGATAAAATATGGCATGTCCTAAAAAGCTCCTAACTTCCTTCCCTAATGATGGTAGAGGTAGTTTAGAAATCACCTCTATTTTTACCAAGTTGACTTCCATCCCTTTGTTGGACACCTTGTGTCCCAATACAATTCCTTCACTCACTATCATATGACATTTCACCCAGTTCAAAATAAGATGAGTTTCCTCACATATTTGTAAAACTCTATGTAGACTGAAAAGGCAGTCCTCAAAAGATTCTTCATACATCAAAAAATTATCCATATAAATCTTGAGACAATGCTCCACCATATCAAAAAAGATTACAAGCATGCATCTTTGGAACATTGATAGTGCATTAAACAGACCAAAGGGCATACAATGGTATGCAAAAGTACCATAGGGGAAAGTGAAGGTAGAATTCTCTTGATCCTATGGTTTGATAGAAATCTGATTATACCCCGAGTACCCATAAAGAAATAAAAATGTGAGCATCTGATGAGCCTATCAAGAATTTGATCAATAAATGGAAGTGAGAAATGATCTCTTAAAGTTGTAGCATTCAAATTATTATAGTCAATGCAAACATGCCACCTGGTCACTATCCTAGTCAAGACTAATTCATTAGTAGATTTTTTAGTGACATTGATTCCCCCTTTCTTAGAACAACTTGTTTAGGACTCACCCATTTAGAATTAGAGATCACATAAATTATACTAGCTGATAGAAGTTTAACTACCTCTTCTTTCACTACCTCTGTAATGATTGGGTTTAGACGTTGCTGAGGTTGGTATATAGGTTTTTCTCCTTCTTCAATCTGGATCTTGTGTTGACAGAAACTAGAGGAGATCTCCTTTATGTCTGTAGTGGACCACCCAAATGCAACCTAGTAATTCTTCAGAACTATGAGTAGTTTCTCCTCTTCTTTCACACTCAATGTTTCTAAAATTATCATGAGTAGCTTGTTATCCACAACCAAGAATATTTACTTCAGATGAGGTGGTAATGGCTTCAATTCTAGCTTAGGAGGACACTACAAAGATGGGACTGATGGTGGCGGTGGTGATCCTAGGTCTTCATAGTGTCTCGTATAGAAGAACAACAAGGTCCTTAGAAACAATGCACACTCCTTCAAAAAATGAAAGTGAGTGAAGTCATCCACCAAATTCATGAGACAAGTGTCTAATAGTATCTATGGATAAGCCTATATCATTGGAGAGGACACTGCATCTACAACTGCCATCGGATGTTCCTCTTCCTCTGGATCATCATGGTACTTCACAACTTTTGCTAAAGATATCTACTTTGTATGCTCCATGATATCAACATCATGAGTACCTTTTCCCCCACCTTTTCCATGATATGGGATATATCTAGAAATGGTTTTTCCTAAGAATAGTGACACTAGATTTCCTAATTTATGCATCATGTGGCATTGTTCACGTTCCTTATCTAGCAATTTATAGCCAAGTAGATTAATCTCAATCCCCTCATCTTGGATTCCCAATGTCAATCTTCCTCTTCCCATCTCTAAGATGATGTCTGTTGTGGCTTGGAATGGCCTAAATAAAAGTAGTTTCCATCATCATACATTTCCATGACAATAAAATATATTGGAAAGATGGTTTTGTTAGCCTTTACAAGTACATCCTCACACATACCAATCGGTCTCACCATAAAGTTGTCTGCAAGCTAAATAGTCATGTTGCTCTTTCTAGATTATTTGAGTCCCAATTTATTAAATGTAGTCAACGACATTAGATTTATACTTGCCCTAGAATCACAAAGTGCATCTCCAAACTTGACCCTACCAACATAGCATGGTATGTTGAAACACCCTGGATCCTATCTCTTCTATGGTAATTTTCTTTGTATTCGTGTTCTAACTTCCTCCCTTAAGACAACAACATAATAATCATCTATCCTCCTCTTCTTATTGATAATATCCTTCAAGAACTTTACATAGGAAGGAATTTTCTCAAGAGCATCTACTTGTAGTAGGTTGATCTGGAGTTTTCTGGATGTGTCTAGAAATTTCTTGAACTGCTGATCAACCTTCTTGGCCTTTAAGTTGTTAGGGAATGGTAGTGGAATCATTGTTTTTTGTTTATGGGGTGGAATGTAGGACTCCTTGTTCTCATTCTAGTCAGATGAATCCTCTTCTGGGCTCTCATCTTGCGGTGTGATGTCCTTTGGTAGCTCTAGAGGAGTCATCTCGGTCACCTCCACTATCTTAGCTATGTTGGTGTTCTTCTCTGGAGCCACATTTTGGTCTTTCATCAACGCCTTAGCACTATGAAGAATCACTACTTTCACTCATTAATTGTTAGATGACACATCAGTGTTCCCAGGAAATCCTTGCTGACTGGGCTTCTTAAAGGATGCTACTTCCACTTCTAGTTGAGAATAATTGATTTTCTATACTACAAATTTATGCCCCTTGATTCTGCCACTCTCTATTTGTTTGGTCCAAGTGTGCATCATTCTGAATCACCAACCTACCCAACATATCTTTTATCCAGTCTATCTTTCCAGGACCCCTATCATGCTAGTACAACTGAGACATGTTTCCCTACTACTGTTTGGATTGTTGTACATGTAACAGATCTTGCTGAAAGTTGTTATGATATTTGCATGAGAACTTGGGATCTTTCCTCCATGAATAGTCATTTCCGCATGGGTTGTTCTATTGATGCATATGCACGCACTCTTCCTCTTCACCTCCAAATGAGGTTTTGGAAATCTGCTCAAATTTCCTTGTGAGGTTGTCCATCTTTTTCATTCAACACAACGATCTCCTTTAATTCCATAATACTTTTGACAATCGTTGGTGAGTCACACTCTTCTCCCCAAGATTGATTCCTAGACCTACACTTCCACTTTTGGCAGACGTAGGGAATCAACTACATCCCTAAGCAATTCATATTTTTCATCTCAATCTATCATGATCACAACTGCTATATGCAAGCAGTAAATCACATGGGATTAGAGCATAGTCAAGGGATAGGAAACCTATGCCAATGCATCACAAAATGTGTATGTTACAAAAAAAGCATGGTGTAACATCCCTAACCTGGGTTATGCTTTAACCCTAGGTGTTTTGTTTAAGAAAGACAATTATATGCTTGTTCTTATCTTTTGAAAAGTAATTAAGGTTCAAGAGGAACTTATATTTCAATTTTAGTCCTTTTTGAACAATGTTGAAATAATGTTTTGCCTGTTTTGGACTAAAGTGCAAATTACCCAAGTTGAGGGGTTAAATTGCAAATTTTACATGATAAAATGTTCCTCATGTGTTTAAGAATCATGAGAATGAATATTATGCATAGTTATGGCTTGTGATAGCCTGAGTACCAAGAAAGAGTTGATAAGGCAATGTTTATGCATTAAAACCTAGTTTTGGTGTGATGTGCAATTTACCCAAAACCCAGGGTTCAATATGCAAATTACCTCTTCCAGAGAATCCCTAATGTTTCTTCGCATGATGTAGAGCAAATAAAATGAGAAGGGCATCTCATTTGTATCACTTTGGAGGAGAGAGAATCTTGATATTAAAATAATTAAGATTTAAGTATAATTGAAACCCTAATTCAATTTAATGCAAAAATAAATATATTAATTGAAGTGATCTTCAACCAAAATTGTGTTGTTTGAAATCCATATATGTGGAATTCCTTGTGCCTTTCAAAGGCAACGAAAATATCTTAAGGAGGTGAAGAACCCACTCACATTATTATAAGAAAAAGAAATATCCACTCACTTATGGATATTATTATAATATGATTTAAGGTGCTTAATTTTCTTTTCTTTAAATCATGGATAATTGAGAGGAATAAGAGGAAAAGAAGATATCCTCGTATCTAAGGAAGAGAAGAGGGAAAGTGGCAAGGAAATGGAGGAGATAATTCCTACTTTCTCTCTCTTAAATGAATTTTCAATAAAATTCATATATACTCATTTATCCATAGCTTGAATGGGTAATTTCGAAGCCACTTTCACTTCTTGCTTGCAAAACGAGCAAGGGAGCTTAGGAGAAACAGGAGGACGACTCCCAACCTGTAGGTAATCTCCAAGGCCCTCTTTCACCTTGATTCCATGGTGGAAGTCACAAATCAATGCTTGATTTCTTCTTATCTTCACTCAATCTTCAATTCTAGCCATTCCTTTTCACTCAAAGCTTGAGGAAGAGCTTGGGATAGTTGAAGGTGTTGCTTTCACAATTAAATACATGGAGTTTTAAGCTTTGAAGCTCAATTGGAGGTGGGTTATATAACTTGAACCCTTATTCGTTGTTATTGAATTCAATTTCTCAATCCATTATGTTCAATTGTTCTTCTTGCAATTCCTTTGAATAACTGATGAAACTACCATGGGTATGGAAGTAGAATTCGAGGGGTTGAAGCTTGATGATGATGAAATCATATTAAGCACACATATTAACAAGTTTTAGTTGCAAACGATTTCAACACTTTTGGTCCAATCGATTTTGACAAACCATTTGGAGGTTGAGTTCCAAATCGTTTGGACATGGTTGACCGAATGGGATAGTTGCTCGTTTGGAGCCTTAAACGGTTTCAAACCATTTGGACAAAGTCAACCAAAACTGTTTGGATGATTAATGGTTGTAATTGAGGGTTGAAGATCCAGGGATCATACACTGAAGGACTTCAATGATCCAATTGATGAAGGAATTGTTGATGCAAAACCCTAACCGGTTTAGTTGAAGAAGTACCTCTTTTAGACTTTTGGTTTCAAGGGTAGTTTGGACCAAATGGTCTTGAGACCATTTGAGTCCAAATGTTCTTGAGACCATTTGAGTCCAAACGGTCTTGAAACCATTTGGGGTCAAACGGTCTTAGAACCGTTTGGATTCAAACGGTTTCAAACCGTTTGGAGCATCAATGGTCAAGAACATTTGGATGTTTCAATATGATTAAGTCAATTGGAAACCCAAGGTGATGAAAGATAAAATTACCCTATGGTTGTTACTAATTTATCACAAATATAATCACTAGGGTTGTACCTTTAAGGTACTAAGTGATTGGTAACCCTAGATGAGTTAATCCTTGAAGCTTAAGTAAGCAATATTTCAATATAATATATCAACCCTAATTGAATGTATTTAATTAAAGGGTTGGTTGATCTAATCTATCCAAGTTTGACATAGTCAACATCCTAGAGAGGATGAGAGAGATAGAGGAATCCATACATGTAGGATAATAATGTAATGGATAAGCCTCAACACCTTCAATATGAATAAACCAAAGGATTTAGGGTATGATCTTTGATGAAGAGATCATGAAACCCTAATTAAGAAGATTGATGAACATTAACCCTAATCTAGGGCAATGCTAGGTGTAACCCTAATCTAGGGTAAGGATGTAACCCTACTTGAGGGTGATTCCATGAGAAACCCTAATTGAGGGTGATTCCATAAGAAACCCTAATGAAGGGTGATGCTATGTGCAATCCTAACCCTAATGAAGGGTGATGATATGTGAAATCCAAACCCTAATGAAGGGTGATGATATGTGAAATACAAACCCTAATGAAGGGTGATGCTATGAGAGATCCTAACCCTAATGAAGGGTGATGGTATATGAAACCCTAACCCTAATAAAGGGTGATGGCATGGGAGACCCTAATCCTAATAATAAAATGGTGACTATTACATTGATAAGGGAAATACCTAAAGTGATTGATTGTAGGTAACCTTATAGCAAGAAATGCCTTAATCTAAGATAAGTCCCTATCATTGAAGATAGTTGGACAATCCTTATGTGTGTTTTATGACCTATTCACTTCACAATAAAGGTGATAGGTTAGTATATGTAAGTATTAAGATGGTAAATACCTTAATACAATATAAATTGATAAACTCAAGTAAGTTTAAAGTGTTGAGGGAAGTGATATATCAAGACATCATATATATCACATCCAGCTCTTTAAGAATGATATCCCTTGATGCATCTCAAATCCAACATACTTGGATGAGTAACATATAAAGAGTGCTATCCTAATCATTACATCAAGATGTAATGTGTTTTATGAACCATGAGAATGGTTATTGCCTGGTGAAAGGTGACAAGATGTTAAATGTGATTTATGAGCCATGAGATTAGTTGTTACCTAGTGAGAGGTAACAATATATTTTGATAGGCCTTGTGAACCACATGAGTAAGTTGGTATCTAGTGAAAGGTACCAAGATAATTATAAAAGTTCCCTGTAAGAGATGATAATGTTCTTAATAAACCAAGAAAATGGAAACTTAGTAACATAATAATTATAACAAAAGGATACAATAATAATGATGGAACCTTGATAATACAAGTGTGGAGAAGAGAGGGATACTCATATTACAAAAAGAATGTGATTGAGCATGATGGCATGGTCAAAGTTTAAATGTCAGTAGAAGAATGAGGTACCCAGTGCTGTGTAAACAGACATGGGATGTAATCACAGGATTGGCATAGTCCATTACCTAAAATAGTTGCATAGGATTGACATAGTTCAATACCTGGAATAATGTCATAGGATTGATATAGTCAAATACCTATAATAGTTACACAGGATTGGTCATAACCCAATACTTGGAATAACTGCACAGGATTGGTCATAACCCAATACCTGGAATAACTGCACAAGATTGGTCATAACCCAATACCTAGAATAATTGCACAGGATTGGTCATAACCCAATACCTGGAATAACTACACATGATTGGTCACAACCCAATACCTGGAATAATGTCACATGATTGGCATATTCCATTACCTGGAATGGATGCATAGGATTGGCTTAGTCCAATACTTGGAATAGTTGCACATGATTGGCTTAGTCTAATACCTAGAATAGTTGCATAGGATTGGCATAGTCTAATACTTGGAATAGTTGCACAGGATTGGCATAGTCCATTACCTGGAATGGTTGCACAGGATTGGCATAGTCTAATACCTGGAATGGATGCACAGGTTTGGCATAATCTAATACTTGGAATGGATACACAGGAACAATATAAGTCCAATGCTTGTACTAGTTGCACATGATTGGTATAATCCAATGACTGTAATATTTATACAGGATTGGTATGGACCAATGCCTAAACAAGACATGATGATGTACACTCTCATCTCCAGTATAAACCAATATCTATTTAGCAGATTGGCTAAAGTCAACAGATAGAAACAAGAAAGAGTCATGGGTGACATAGCAGAGTAATGAGTATCATGAGAAAAGCATGGGATGTTGAGTTAATACAATAGATAAATGATATACATGTTCTTCCTATTCCTTATAAAGAGAATAGATGATTTAATGCTCTATCATAGATAGTTGTAATACTTAAAGATGAGAATGATCTAAAACTGCTTATCCTCTGCTCATATTTATACAATAAACTACAATAATAATGTTTCTAGCGGAGGGTTATATATCTTGCTGGGGCAATTTTCAATTGTCTCACCCCTGTGGGATCCAAAAATTTTAGGTGGACGAGCACGGAGGAGATTGAGAACATCTTGCAGAGGAAGAACTTTAGCAGTAGCAAGGACAGCAGTGACAACTCTGGTTGAGTGTACTGTCTGTCGTGTCTTGTAGATAGAAATCATATGTGTCGTCTCTGTACTCTCAGGTCCTCATAGTTGATAGTTAGTGCTTTTAATGAATCGTTTTGAGATTTTGGCTTGATGCCTCAAGGTTCTTATGCTGTCTGTGTTTAGCTTTTAACAAGGAAGATGATGTTGTAACCCTCGAGAAGAGATGGTACAAGATATTTACTTATGAACCAGGATGTAAATGTAATACATTGGTTCTTATTGAAAGAGTATTCCTATGATTGGATCTCTTTGAAAAAGGTTTCAATTTTTAGTGATTTTCAGTAATCTGTTGTTAGTAATTGCTTCCGCTTAGTTAATGATGTATGTTTTGAATGTTTCACCACACATGGCATGACTGGGCTTTGTTATAAAGGACACCTTGGAAAAGGGAGGTCACCACCTATTGATCTTCATATTGGCACCCATCCACAATATGGACCACCCATGAGTACCTTGATCGTTAGAATCTGAACCTTCTCCAGAATGTCTATAGTATGTATAAATGACTGGGAGTACACATTGTCCATCATGTAGTTTGTACAGGAGATAACCAAGGACCACCCCTACCAGTAGAAAAAGAAGAAGATATTGAGAAATTCTTGACCACTAGTAGTGAGACCAGAACCCCCACAACTGTCATTATTAAAATGAAGTATAATGGAATTCTCAACAACTAACAAGCTTAATTGGTAGCTCAACTAGTAAAGCCTAATAAGGGTGGTACTGTAGGTTGTAGGATTGAATCCCAAATCTTACTAGGTCCTATAATAAGCCTTAAAAGCCTCTTTTCATACTCACAACAGGTCCTTGGTGCCTCTTGGAAAAATTAATAACATTTAAAAACCATCATTAACTAATGTATAGAAAAATGAACCATCAAGAGCTCACTAAAAACAAAATTCTAAGACAACATGCAATGACTAAAGAGGGGTCCTCATTGTGGCTGTTTTTCTAGACTCCACCTCAAGTCCCATGATAGTTCTACCACTATCATCACAAGCATCTTTGTCTAAAGACTAGAAACATGAAGCTGGCCATCTTCCACCATAGGTACCTCATCAGACATGAACTATTTAAAGATATGAAACCATTCACATCGATGAACCTCCATATAATGTAATCATTCCAAATATATGACTCTCGAATGCAAGATGTTCCATATTTCAAAGATGAACGGGGGAGTCAAGAAGGCATTAGAAAGACCACCTATTGTGAAATGGTAAGCACACGATGTATGCCATTTATTCCAATTTTGGCATCATGTAAAGTATAACCAAACTAGAAACCATTGACTTTTGGATACCAAAATTACATCATGGAACTCATCAACTTTGTGTCCACCAAGACATACTGAGGATCAAACATACCATGTATATGAAGGCTAGCCAAGTGGCCCTTATCTTCTATAACCAAACCTTGTTTCCAATAAAGCCACAACCCCATCTCAAATGGACAATGACATGGACACCCAATTTAAATACATAGTGGATGTTCCCCACGATGTTAGGAGACAATATGTAAGTAGAGGAGAAAGTCATATTCCCAGCTTGGGAGAAGTAATGAAGTAATATGCATGTTCACATCTTGTGTAG
Source organism: Alisma plantago-aquatica (assembly GCA_963693085.1). Lineage (NCBI taxonomy): Eukaryota > Viridiplantae > Streptophyta > Magnoliopsida > Alismatales > Alismataceae > Alisma > Alisma plantago-aquatica. Next base: position 941,692,716 of record OY856412.1, on the reverse strand, counting down.
CCTTGCCAAGTGGATTAGAATAGTCTCCTCTTCTCTTCACTAACAGATACAATGTGACATGGATGATAGGCTAAACTTTAAAGTTGTGAGGCTATTTCTACCCAAATGACATGTATATAAAGACATCCAAAGGAGGGACACACTTAATTGGCACCTCCTTCACTCGTATTTTAGAAGAAAAAACATATGATGCCCTCCCCCCAAAAAAACCCTAATGCTTACGCATTAGACGTGCACAGTCTGAATGATCTCCCCTCTCAGTTGTGGTACCTAGTTAGACCTATGGGCCACTCATGTGCATCAAAGACCATCTTGCTAGTCTGGCCAGATTTCTATTCCTAAAAATACTAGTTTTCAACCCTTTAAGCCCTTTGCAAAGGCATTTTGGATCCTATTTTCTCCTCTAATTTGGGACCTACTACAAATCTCCAAATTTATCCACTTTTCCCCAACTAATAAAATAAATAACCCCCACAAATATGAGTGAATCAATTTCAAAAACCTTATACTATAAGCATCCTATTTCAATTGTACTTACAAGTAGTTTTTCTATTCTTTCAAAGACTTCTAAAAAGCAAGCATGGTGTTTCACATATGAGCTTGAAGCCTTGCACACATAAGCAAAATATGACTACTTGGATTGATATTAATCCTACCATGAGTATGTTTCCATCATATTTTATTCGATATTTAATGCCATCAGATCAAAAAATGTGATAGAAAATGAATGTTTTCTAGTTTCAAGAGTGCAACCCTCATCATGAAGGGATTTACCGGACATGCTTCATATCTCATATTTAGAGGATGAAACATTTTGTACTTCATTTTTTAGTCCACTTGATTTGGTTGTCAAACTAGTAAAATTATGGTAAGTGTCAATCAATATGATGAATAAATAAAATATAGATATGCACAAACTTCAAACTTGATGCAGATTTGACAATGAACTAAGATGTAACCATAGTCAACAAAATCTGACCCAAAGGTTCTAAAAGGCCACCTTGGAGTGTGATAAAGTGATACAAAAATCTTAGGTGTATGAGTAACACCTTGAGGAATCTCACGATACAAATAAAAGACGGTTGAAATGTGATACTCAACATATTCAATTGACCATGAGACTCTTGATTAGGTCCATGATCAAATATCAAAATATGGTACACTAATAAAAAAAATGAGAAAGTCACATTATGAATGAGAGAATTATGGATATACATATCTCCTGATTAGAACTCATGCCCAGATGATTCAAACATCAAATTCCCTCAATGAGAAGTTTGTTGGATGGAGTGAATGTTCAACTCATGAATGGTTCATCTACCTTGCTTGGATTTCATTTCCAGGCTCTTGACCTAAAACTATCCTTTGAATTGAATGCCCTCCATCAAAAGGTAGGTTCACCTATGAAAATGCAAATTAAACATGCATATAGTAGGGATCCATGTATGCATTCGAATATGAACACACCTAGAAAACGAACCTATAGAAGTAGAGCACACACGTGGCTCATGCACTGCCTTTTACACCTACCACGGGTCCACTAAAGCATCTCATACCTATTTTAGAAAGCCTCTTAAAGGCGGGGCACACACTTCAAACAAACACCATGTTCTTCACATCTCATATTTTGACCGCTCAGCTCAATGTCATTCAAGCCCTGGAAACCTCATAAGGTGGGATGTACACTTGGCAGGAAACCCATGTCTCGTGCCGTAACCATTTTTTCTAGACTGCATCCTAAAAGTCTAAAAGACTCCAACCACCTATCATGTGTCCAACCACCTTCCATCCCCTTTTTTCTTGGGAAACACTCAAAACTAACCAAAACCCTAAGGACCCCCCTAGACACTATAAACACAGTATCCCAACCATCATATGTATGGTCTAGATGTTATAGAGGTTGTGACTCCCTAGAATATCATTTACAAGGGTTAGAGTTTTTAGAACCCAATCTAGAGAAAGGTATGAATTTTTAGGCATAAAAGGGCCAAGGGAAGTCTAGCCAATCCATTGATACATAGGTAGGAGTATGAACCTTTCCCCTATCTTGATAGGGAAAGGAGTGTATTTTCTTGCCAACAATGATCAAGCATAGTAGACAAGTGGATCAACTACAATTTTATACCTTCTCTCTCTATCACTTTTTACAACCCCTTAGTAGTGTGAGGGTATTAGAACTCCTGGTTAATGATCACCAATATAAATTTAGATATTACTAGCATCATTTTGTATATTGCCATGTGTTATTCTTACATCTAGTCCCTCCCCGTTTCCCCCTCTGTGGTATAGAGACATGTGCATTCAAGGTTGTTGATTAATATAATTATATTGTTATCTCTAACATTTCCTTGGAGACTATCTTTTCTCATTATTTTCATTACATCTTACAAACACAAGACCTTTTTTAAGAAAAAAAATTCCATATATCTTTGAGATTTGTGATACCACAAGGGCATCATGGGGGTTTTGAACACCTTCCCCACATGTAAATTTATGCCTTACCCTTTTGTCTGGTTTGTTTTCCAAAACCACCCAATTTTCCAAAGCGCATCTCCAATGATTTTCATCAGTAATTTGGTGGTTCCTCCATTTGTTTGATGTATCCATTAGTGTTCACCCCTAATTTCCCTCCAGAACCAAAACAACAATATGAAAAACTTAGCCTTAAATTAATGGAAAGTGTTCAAACTCTTTATTAAAATAAAATATAGTGTCCTTCATTATAATATTACACATGGGATATGTTATCTTTGAAAATGCCTCAAAGGATCTTCTATAGATACCAACATATCATAAGAAAACCCTAACTTTTTTATGGTGGTAGGTGGTGTTAGATACTTTATTACGTCAATCTTTCTAGAATTACAACAATTTCTTTATGTGAAATTTTATGTCCTAAAATGATTCCTTCATCAAACTTAAAAAGGCATTTTCCCTAATTGAGGATAAGGTTAGTCACTTTGCATATATCTAGGATAGATCTTAAGTTTTCTAGGAAATTTCCAAGAGAATCCCCAATAAGAAAAACAAAAAATTATCAATGTAGATCTCAAGAAACGTCTCAACCATGTGTGAGAATATTTCAATCTCAAGCTATTTTAAAGTGGTTGATGCATTATATCTCCCAAATGACATTCTCCTTAATGCAGAAGTTCCATAAGAACAAGTAAAGGCCTTTTCTTCTTAATCCTTTGGAGCTATCTGGATTTGGTTTTAGATTGAGCAACCATATAGAAAATAACAGTAAGGGTGTCTAGCAAATCATTCTAATATTTATCTATAAAAGGTATTCTAGTGGTGTTATCTAACTATTGATAATAGATATAGAACGTCCAACTAGTGACCACTCTACTTTGTATTAATTCATTTTTTGAATTCTTCACAATAGTGGTACCCCCCCTTCTTAGGTACTAGTTGGATACGAGTAACTTATTCATTATTGAATATTGCATAAATCATACCAACATTTAGTAATTTCACTACCTTAGACTTTAACACTTCTTGCATGTTAGGGTTGGTCTGCCTTTGTGGTAGAACACATGGCTTCTCATCCTTCACCATATTGATCTTGTGCATGCAGAGGTAGTGAAACACCTTTAATATCAGTAGTTGACAGTCCAAGAGCTCCCATGTGATTCTTTATTACATGCATAAGTTTATATTCCTTGCTAGGTGTTAGATGAGTAAAAATTATTATGGAGTATGGAGTTTTCTCCTCAAATAAACAAATGTAAATATAATAAATGAGTGGTTGCAATTGAAGAACGTAAGTCTCCTCAATGGATGTTTTAATTGGTGAAGGTATTTTCCCCACGTCTCCTTGATAGAAATATTCATTACTTCACCCATATCCAAGTATTTTGAAAGCATCTTCATTGTACTATTATACTATGGTGGATGAAACACAATCACCCACCTTGTTAAGTTACATGATTCAACATCTTCAAGCTTCTTGATTTCTTTTATTCACATTGAAAACAATTTGTTCATTTGAAATGGAAAATGTCATCTCTCATGAATCTACATCAGTGATTGCCCTAGTATTCATTAGAAATAAAAAACCAATCAACATTTTGGTGACTCCCCTAATCTTATATGAAGAACCACAAAGTATACTAGGAGTATGTTCTTATCTACTTTTACTAATACATCTTCAAAAATTCCTTCAACTTATCATAATGATAAGTCTACAATCTTTAAAAGTATGGAAACTGGATTGGGTTTTCCTAAATGCAATCTTCTATAGACAACTAGTGGTATTTTTATACTTGCTCTATTGTCACAAAAAGTACTACTAACATTTAGGTTTCCTATATTACATAGAACTATTTGAAAAAAAATTGGGCTTCAACCTAATATGACTTGACTATATAGTAATTGATGGGATTGAACGAAATTGACTAGTTTATATGAAAATTGGTTGAATGATTCAAGTGTTCTAACTAGTTGAAAGATTCAACTATTATATTTTGTATTGGCTTTTTGTAAAAAAAATCTAGTTCATCACGGTAACTTCAAAGTAGGGTTTTTATGTATTTATAGTTATATTCCACTTTACTCCTTACAATTTGATGTTGGTCATGTATGAACAATCGAAGCAAGTTGTGTGAGGAAAGCATTTGCAAGATTTTGGAATACTGAATTACAATTCAAGTTATAATTGCATAGTATAGGGGGTAAACGTTTAAATATAAATGGTATGTTGAGATGAATACATGAATTGAATTTGATATAGAATAACAATGCAAACGAAACTTAGTTTACCATGTGTTGAAACATGATTCTATACATGACCTAAGTCCTAACATTGTCATTTTAATTTTAAACATGTGAAGTTGCATACTCTTCTTGTAAATTTATTTGTATTCCTTTAAGATGAGTAATTTTTTTACAAAAATAGTAGAATGATTTTTTGATCTGGTTACAAGCACTAGACATCATGAATTTCCCCTAAGGTATGTACTATATAAATGCAACAAATTTTCTTGTAGGGTCTGAGGACAATGAGAAGGTAATGTAGTGTTTATCCAAACCTTGAAGGCCAGACCGCCATGATTAAGGGTTTTCTCATTGAATTGATCTTGACCCTAATTACTCTAATATAAAGATTATACCTAAAGGGGTATGGAACTAAGGCACCTTTTGTTGCATACGTGATATGTATGTGAAGTGTGACTTTGGTATGAATGACTCTTGTTATCATATCATACATGATGCCCTTGTTGTATTTTTATTGTTTTCACTTACTTCACCTACTTGAGGTGAGAATTTGTTGGTATAGAGGCTTAGAGATACATTTACACAACCTTGAGGTAGACTGGGGACTAACAAAGCTATCACAAGGCAACATGTTGAATCCTAAGACCGTAAGACATGGTTAGTGGGTCGCTCATGCGAGAATCATGCAAGTCGAGTTCACTTGACAAGGTACAAACCAACTAATTTCAAGGCGATTGTAATCATAATATAGGATAAGTTAATTAAATAATGAGTTTTTCTTCTATTATTATATAGGATTTTATTTATTGACTGATATATATGTTTATATATATATATAGAGAAAGAGTCACGCTAGTGTACACTCGAGTGTACCGGAGGCACCGTACACCTCAGTCATTTATAAAGATGCAGTAACTTTTTAAAAATTCTAAACCGTTGACCTTCTTAAATATCTTTAAAACATACTATATAATAAATTTTAGCTCATTTGGATACTTATAGGCCATGCATATAAAGGTGTCAAGAATCATACATTTCAAATTAGTTTTGTGCCGTTGATTTTAATTTTGTATGTGGCCTATTATTATTATAACCATGAAGATCAATGGATTGGATTTTGGAAAGACAAGGTCTAGATAGGAAAACACCATTGAGGTGTACGACGTAATGTGTACACTCAAGTGTATTCTAGCCTGACTCTCTCTCTCTCTCTCTCTATATATATATATATATATATATATATATATATAGACACACACACATATATATGTATATATATGTATATACATATGTATATATACATATATATATATATAAAGAGAGAGAGAGAGAGTCAGGCTAGAATACACTCAAGTGGTTTTTCATGATGCAATGTTTTTTTCAAAAATCTAATCCATTGATCTTCTTAAACATCTTATGAATAGCTCATACGCAAAATTTGAGCACATTTAGACATTTATATGTCATGTTATAAAGACTGCAAAAATTATACATTTCAAAGTAGTTTCGTGTGTCGATTTTGTTGCCCTTAGATGAGTGACTTACACTCATCCAAATGGGCTCAAAATTTGTATGTATCATAGTTATAGTATGACAGTGAAGATCAATGATTTACATTTTGCAAAAAATAGTCTTGATATGCAAACACACTGGAGTGTATTCGTGCGATCTGTACACTTGAGTGTATTCTAGCCTGACTCTCTCTCTCTCTATCTATCTATCTATATATATATATATATATATATATATATATATATACATGTGTGTGTGCGCGTGTGCATGTATGGGTGATGTGGGTGGGTGGGTGGGTGCATGCGTGTGTGTCATACATGTTGATATTTATAAGAGTCAATTTATTATTTAATCTAGGTCGTAAGTCATTTGTAATGATTTCCCTTATCTGTTTATATATTAGTGTGAGTTTTCACTTGCATTCAGTTCACTCACTTATCCTTGCTAATAAAAAGTGGTTTATTCATTTTTCTATAGTGGTTTTTTTAAGGCTTCAACTCATTCTGTAGCAGTGTCTCCAGAACAAATTTTCTTCTATACTGTCAAGTTGGAGTTTCTAGTTTCTATCTTCTATAGTGTGTCCCTATACTAGAGAGTCATGGAGGGATGTGTGAGGGTGGTTCAAGTGTACTTAATTTAATGTACTTATAGATCCCCAAGTAGCATGGAGCATGTTGAGGCATGAGGGAAGCACACACCATATAATCAAGATAATTCAGTCTGAAAGCACGATAATACCGAGTTTGAAAATTCAATTCCAAAGAAGGAAGGGACACAAAATTGCCAATACACTAACAAACATCCCCTTCACAATGATTGTGATCTTATACTCTATACTGAACCACCTCTTGTAGCTGCCAATATCTATAATACTTCTATTAAAAATGTAGTGCTTGATTTTAGTAAGAGTGAGGAGGGCAAGATAAATAATATTGCCTCCAGGATTTGGCTAAAAGAATTATAATATAATATAGTGATAGACATATACAGGTGTGATTGGTTGTCCACCCAATGAGTGTTTGTTAGATATATAGCTGTTACAACCATATATATAGCATGGGTTAAGCCCAATGTAGTGCAGTTAGTACATGTGAGAGAGGTAGTTTTGTCTCTAGTTCAAATGGGAAAGAAGTTTTATCCCACATTGTTCACTCCTAGAACTTCTGTGGTCTTTATATGTAGGAACATGGGACACTAGTGTCCAAGGGTCTTAGGAGGAGGGTATGCTCACCTCCTTGGTGGATATGATGACCATAACATAAACGCACGCACATGTGCCACACCATGCCTCACCTTGCCTCGCCTGGCATGGCCAGGCCGGGCACGGGCACGGGCTCGGGCTTGTAGATTGTGGATTGTGGTTTGTGGAGAATGTCTTTTGTCTTCTTTTTACACTAGGATACAACTACATAATTAATTATTAATTTAATTAATTAATTCTTTCCTGTTTGGATTTATTAATCCTAAATGGAAACATTCTCTTTTGCATAATTTTCCACAATGTGTATAAGAGAAACTGAGTGATCGTGTTTTAACAAGAATAGGATTACTGGGGTGTGTAGGGCTATAAATATGCCTCTGGTCATTAGCGTTAAACACATCTTTCGAATACACAGTCGTCATCCATTTGAGTGTGTGTTTACAAATCCTAAAACCAGAGTCTACCGCCATTATTCAGTGGTGTTACGTGGAGACCTTTCTCCTAGACGTAGCACGATCGTTCATCCTCTTCCTTCAAAGGTGCAATCTGTCAGGCGGTGGTTCCTGCGATTGTTGAGTTGCACTGGTAGTACAACAGGTTCGTCTGCATCATTCGTCATCAATACGAGAGAGACGTCTCTCCTTCAAGTTTGTGACTGGGTCGACTAGGAGAACGACGTCTATCCAGAAGAGTTGTAAGGTGCCAATTTTTTAAGTATATCATGTTTATTTTCAACGAACGACCTGGTTTGGTTCCTGATGTTATTTACTTTTGTTCTCTTGTATTGTTTTATTCTATGTTTTCTTATCTGGATCGACCTAAACTATTAACTGAATTGCACCTATCACTGTTGTATGTAATGACATAATTAAAAATTAATAACAGTCTTAAAGAAATCAATATTTGTCGTTAGTATACTATGACTGGTTCTGGCATAAAAATTGATACGTCTAGTATGTCTGAAAAATTTACTAGAATTTATTTTGCTCGTTGGTAAAGTAGGATGCAAATCTAGCTTAGCATGGTAGGGTATGATTAGTATTTGGAAGAAGATGAACCCAAAGTAAATGTAACTATTCCTGATAATGCTAATATAATTGCAACCTAGAAGAAGGGTGACAAGACGTGTCGAGGGTTGATTTTGTTTGCGTTAAACAACAAATTGTATGACTCATACTCTAAGCCGCCTGTTACTACATCTAAGGCTATGTGGAAAGCATTAGAAAAGAAATACAATATTGAGAATTAGGAAACTAAAAAATATTGTGTTTTGAAATTTCTTAAGTTTCATATGTTTGAGGGTAAATCTGTTTCTGATCAAACACACGATTTTCAATTCTTGGTGCAGGAGCTCACTGATGCGGGCATGCAACTTTGTGAAAAAATTATTGCTATGTCAATCATTGAGAAATTCCCAAAACCTTGGGAGTCGTTTGACATAACTCTTAAGCACCGCAAAGGAGACATGTCAATGAACGATCTCACGATGGACATTAATATTCAGAAAGAGCATCTGAAAAAGAAGAGTATCAAAGTACCCACTTATTTTAATGTGACTGTTAATTTTACTACTGCTAAGAACAAGGATAAGAAATCTAAGAATTCAGTTAAACCTAAGGCCAAGATTCAGAAAAAATCAAAGAACAAACCTTGTTGGACTTGTGGACAAGTTAGTCACTGGAACAAGGATTGTCCTTCATAGAAGGACAAGAAAGTTATCGCATGTGAAACTGAGGAGGATGTGGTCAACATGATGATTGCATCCTTGAACCTCAATGATGGGTATGTATCTATAAACTTGAAGTTCTTTCTATTTTTGAACTACTATATTGGATTATAGACATTGGGGCTAATGTGCATGTGTGTACGGACAAGTCCATGTTTGTGTCTTATCAGGCATCTAAAGGTCGATCTGTGACTTTGAGCGATTTCAGCGATGTAGAAGTTAAAGGCGAAGGATGGTTGGACTTAAAGTTTCCTTTGGGAAAGGTTATGACGCTCCATAGAGTCAGACATGTTCCATCAATACAACGCAATATTATTAGTGGCACAATTTTAGTTAGAGATGGTTTTAGAATATATTGTAAATGTAATAAAGCTATTATTACTCACCTTCGAGATTCTTTATTTTTTGGCAAGGGTAATCTATGTGATATGGGAAACTTGTTTAATATTTTTATAGAACCTATTTCAAATTTCATTTTAAATTGGAATGATAATAGTTCTTTATGCATGAATATTGTATCATCTGATGTTTGGCATGCACGTTTGGGACATGTGAATGTTGGCTCAATGAAACATATGATGAATCTGAATTTAATCCCTAAATTTGCAATTAGCAATAATAAATGTGAAATATGTGTGCAAACTAAATTGCGTAGGAAATATTTTCATTCTGTGAATAGAAATTTGGAAATATTGGATTTAGTACATACATATATCTGTGAATTTAATGGTATTGCTACAAGGGATCAAAAGTGTTATTTTATAACTTTTATTGATGATGTTAGTAGATACTGTTATGTCTTTTTATGTAGAAGTAAAGATGAGGCATTGGATAAATTTAAAATTTATAAGAAAGAAGCTAAAACTCAAACTAGTAAAGTACTTAAACGATTAAGATCTGATAGGGGAGAAGAATATACCTCAAATTTATTTTTAGAATTTTTCCAATTACATAGTATAGTTCATGAGGTTACTGCTCCATATTCACTACAATCTAATGGGATAGCTGAACGTAAAAACCAAACCCTTATAGATATGGTAAATTCTTTACTCCAAACCACAGGTCTACCCAACTTCATGTGGGGGGAACTTTGAATACAACTTACCATATTCTGAATAGAGTTCCCTACAAACATGTAGAGAGTAGTCTGTTTCAGTTATGGAGAGGAAGAAAACTGAGTCTCAAATGCCTTCGAGTGTGGGGGTGCCTTGCTAAGGTACTTGTCCCTGAACACAAAAGGAAGAAATTGGGACCAAAATGGTTGATGCCATATTCTTGGGGTATGTAAAGACAAGTTATGCCTACAAATTCTTGATTGTAAAATCTGATATCTCAGGCATTGAGGTCAATACAATTGTGGAATTACATGATGCTACATTCTTTGAGGATGTGTTTTCCATGAAATCTGGTGTGCCCAATGAAGTATCTCAAGAGGATTTATTCACCACAGGTTCCATTCCTGAGCACATGGAAAGGATGACAAATGTAGGGGACGACTCAGAACAAGCTATTTCTAAATCTGATGATTATAAAGAAATAGTTGAACCAAGGATAAGTAAACGGTCTAGGACATCCAAGGACTTTGGAAGCGAGTTTCTCACTTATAATGTTGAGGGTGATCCTGTAACTTTCAAACAAGCTATGGAAACTCCAGAAGCTAAGTTTTGGAAAGAAGTTGTTGATGATGAAATCTAATCAATTCTTTCAAATGGAACTTGGGAATTGGTAGATTTGCCTCTTGGTTGTTCTACAGTTAGATGCAAATAGATCTTTAAGAAGAAACTTAATGCATATAGGACAATCAATAAGTATAAGGCTAGGTTAGTTGTTAAGGGTTACACACTGAGGGAAGGAATAGAATGCCTTGATACATATTCCTCTATTTCCCGTATGACCAAAATCTGAGTGCTTATAGCATTGGCTTCCATTTATAATCTATGTATCCATCATATGGATGTGAAGACCGCATTCTTACACTGTGATCTTCAGGAAGAGATACATATAGAACAACCTGAGGGATTTGTGGGTTGTGGGAATGAGTCCAAAGTGTGTAAACTTGTTAAATCGTTATATGCTTGAAACAAGCCCCTAAGAAATGGCATGAGAAGTTTGATTCTGTGATATCATCGTTTGGCTTTGTTTCTAATGAGTTTGATAAGTGCCTCTACTATAAAATCATCAATAATGGATCCATTTTATTATTATTATATGTCGATGATATCCTTCTTTTTGGTTCCGATATGAAGTAGTAAATGAGACAAAGACATTCTTATGTAGCGAGTTTGAGATGAAAGATATGGGTGTCGCTGATGTGATTTTAGGGCTTAATATCATAAGGACTATTGATGATATAACTCTCTCTCAGTCTCACTATGTTGAGAAGAGACTGGAGAGGTATGAGTACACATCACGTAAACCTATTAAGACTCCATATGACTCATCCAAGGCCTTGTTCAAGAGTGAGACTGGGGTTCCAGTGTCTCAATTATGATACTCTCAGATTATCGGAAGTTTGATGTATCTTATGAACTGTACACGTCCAGACATTGTGTTTGTCGTGAGTAAGTTAAGTAGATACACCACTTATCCCAACAAGACCCGTTGGAAAGTTTTTGACAGAGTTTTGAGGTATATCAAGGGAACTTTTCTCTTGGGCTGCATTATGGAAAATATCCTTATGTAGTCAAAGGATATAGTGATGCAAGCTGGATTGCCATCAACTCTGGGAGTAATGGTATCTCAGGATATGTATTCCTATTGGGAGGAGGAGTTGCTTCTTCAAGGTCTAAAAAATAGACTATATTGTCTCGATCTACTTTTGAGGCAAAGTTGTGTGTTTTAGATGGAACTCGATTGGAAGCTGAATGACTACATGGACTTATATCCCATTTACCTATGGTAAAGAAACTGCTTCCTGCAATTTCAGTTCATTGTGATAGCACTACAACTATTGCCAAGATAAAGAGTTACAAGTACAAATAAAAATAGCGTAGACACATCCAAGTCAGACTCAAGGCTGTAAGAAAGTTAGTGTCTAATGGGGTCGTAGCTGTGGACTACGTCGGTACCAAAGAAAATATAGTTGATCCTTTCACTAAAGGTCTTACCCTAGTTTTAGTGGAAAAATCCAAGTTGGGGATGGGACTGAAACCTCTCATTATTCGCAGGCAGTAGCAACCCAACCTAACAGAGTGGAGGTCCCACGAATTGGGTTCAATGTGGTAATAACAAGTTATCGGGTGAATTGGATGGCACTATGTAATTACTTTGATGCTTCATGCATCTGTGTGTCTATCCTGTAGCAAACATATTAGTGTCATGACTGCAAGTTAGTAAGAGATTAGTCTCTGAATGATGTCAAGTCTTAGGATAAGATGTTAGCAGTACATCCTTAGAGACTCCAACTAAATGATTGATGTTATGAAGGCCGCAACACGAGAATTAGGTTATTCTCTGTTATCAATCATGACATAAAATTGTGTATGCATGGCCTTAATGCATTGTTTTCTTTTCTACCATATCTTTATTGTGTTGTTACCAACCTATACTCTTGCACCCAAGGTTCAGGTTCAAGACTATTGTTCACCTAGTTCCTGCGGGGGGTCATAGTTGGATAACTCAGGTAGATTCAAACCGAAAGATATCTTCTGAAAGCACAGTATAGAGGACTGAATGGTAGAGCACACGACACATTAGACTTTGTGGGGGATTGTTAGATATATGGCTTCTACAAACATGTATATAGCATGGGTTAAGCCCAATGTAGTGCAGCTAGTACAAGTGAGAGAGGTAGTATTGTCTCTAGTGCAAATGGGAAAGAAGTGCTATCTCACATTGCTCACTCCTAGAACTTTTGTGGTCCTTATATGTAGGATCACATGGGACACTAGTGTCCAAGGGTCCTAGGAGGAGGGTACACTCACCTCCTTGGTGGGTATGGTGACCACAACACACACACACGTGCGCGCCACACCACGCCTGACCTAGCCTGGCTGGGCACAGGCTCGGGCTTGTGGCTTGTGATTTGTGGATTGTGGAGAATGTCTTCCGTCTTCTTTTTATACTAAGATACAACTATGTAATTAATTATTAGTTTAATTAATTGTTTCTTTCCTATTTGAATTAATTAATTCTAACTGAAAAGTGGCTCTTTTGTGGAATTTTCTGCAATGTGTACAAGAGCAATCAAGTGGTCGTGTCTTAACAGGAATAGGATTACTGGGGCGTGTAAGGCTATAAATATGACTCTGGTCATTAGGGTTAAATACATCTTTCGAACACACAGTCGTCCATCGTTCGAGTGTGTTTTTGTGAACCCTAAAGTTGGAGTCTGTCGTTGTTGTTCCGTGGTGTTACGTGGAGACCTTTCTCCTGGACGTAGCAAGATCATTCATTCTCTTTCCTCAAAGACGCAATCTGTCAGGTGGTGTTTCCTATGGTTGTTGAGTTGTACTAGTAGTATAATCGGTTAGTCTGCATCGTTTGTTGTCAACATGAGCAAGGCATCTCTTCTTCAGGTTCATGACCGGGTCGACTATGAAAACGACACCTATCCAGAAGGATTGCAAGCCCTGATTCCTTTAAGTATATCCCGTTCATTTTTCAACGAATGACCTGGTTTGGTTCCTGATCTTATTTACGTTTGTTCTCCTGCATTGGTTTGTTCTAAGTTTTCTTATCTGGATCGCCCTAAACTGTTAACTGAATTGCACTTGTCGCTGTTGTATGTCGCGACGTAATTCAAAATTAACAACAGTGTTAACTTGGAGGGTAGGACTCTACAATAAAGTATATGAAATGTGTGCATATGTGACATATTTGATCTTATGATGACTCTGTGTACAAATTTCATGAAGCGTTAACATATGATCATTTAAAAAATTCACCAAAACGTGCGTACCTGGCCATTTCAAGTTAGCTTCAGGTTAAACATGTAAAGTTCACAAGTCTAATTTCTATCTAGAATAAAATTATCACTTTTGGATTTAATTGGGGACCATTTCAAAGCAACAATTCAAGTTGGTTCGCTTCCGCTATGAGATTGCCAGCCTTGCTCATTCATTCCACTGAAATACATACTGCACGGCACTTTTAGATTGCGAGAGAGGACAGAGGACTAGAGCACACTGGGGGAATAAGGAATCGAGGAGAGGAGGTCACTTTCACTTTCTAACCTACTTGGTTTTGATGTAATTAAAGAAATGCTAACATTGGCATATCGAACAGACGATCAACAAGTTGCAGTTGCCGGCTGATTACCAGATTCGACGTCAAACAGCATCAAGAATAAATTGTTGAAATGATGCTCACTTCTCAATTTATGTGGAATTATAGAAAGCTTCATGCAAATTGTTCATTATAAACCAAACAATTCAAGTTGGTTCGGCTTCGATATGAGATTGGCAGCCCTGCTCTTCTCATTTTCTTCTTGACACGTATAACAATACTAAATGCGTGCGTCTTTAACGCGAGTTTTGGATGTCTTTTATTATATTTCCGCTAAATTTTATCTTGCACGGCACTTCAGATTGCAAGAGATGACAAAGGAAAATAGCACACTGCGAGAATAAGGAATCGAGGGGAGGACGTCACTGGCCACTTTCCAACCCACTGGATTTTGATGGGGAAAAAAAATGCTAACATTGCCCAATCGAACAGACGATCAAATTGCAGTTGCCCGGTGATTAGCAGATCCAACGTCAAGCGGCACCAAGAATAAAAGGTTGAAATGCTGTTCACTTCTGAATTTATGAGGAATTGTAAAATGATTCGTTCAAATGGCCCCTTAAGGGGCTAAGTGTCTGGTATATATGCCCTCGCTGGCCTCTGACGTCCTAGCATGTGCGCTGTAGATGGAACCAAATCGGGCAAAGGAGAGGTAATAATTCTCTGAATTAGATCACATCGTACCTACTGGATCGGCAATTAGGTTCGCTTCCTGTTTGGAATCGAATATTTTGGGCACACTTGCGCAGAGCAGGACAGAGGCTTAAAGCCTTAGAGCAACGTTGGTAGGTAGGTGGGTGACGAACGCCAACCAGAAACCCAGCCCCCGCACTACCTCCATACCACTTGGGATGGTGATTGGTGACAACACAGGAGGAAGAGCCATGATGTGGCAAGAAAAACTGTTAGTTGAAAGGAGTTTTGTTCTCAAGTGGAAGGGGGTTAGCTAGTAACAACTGCTTGGTATTGCAGCTCACCGCTCTGCAATCTGCCTCACTGGATAGGGTAGTAGGTCTAGGTCGTTTAGAACTTCAAGAGTCACAGACCAGCGCAAGCAGGAAGCTTTGAAGTCGTAACAAAAAGTCGGCAAACGCCAGACATAGCCCTTCGCCGCTGGGAAGATATATCTATACAGCGTTTGACAACGCGATTGGTGAGTTACCACTCTGGTCCGGTGAGAAAAAGTTACGCTAAATGTTACTCAACACTAAAAATAATATAAATTCAAAGCGGTCAGAGATCTTGTGTTTGGTAATAGCAGTTACGAGTGATTACAACCTGTCTAACTTTGCCCTATCGCTGCCCGGGCAATCATACCGCTTTACCAAACGGAACACTAAACATGTCAAGTAATGTGATGCGGTGGCTCGGAGGTGTGAACCCTTGCGACTGTGCAAGTCATTGGGAGCGGAGCAGCCAAGGGCGGATCAGCAGATCTGAGTTGGGCTGGTGGAGGGGTGTCCTCTCTCCAAAAATGATACAATACACTTCTAACAAATATATATATATATATATATATATATATATATATATATATGCTATTCACTTACTGCCCGCGCGGGTAGATAGGCCAAGTTACCCGTGTTGAAGAAACGGTGGCACACAATTGTAATTAAATGGTAAGTATTGGTCCGGTGGCACACGTTGAAATTATTCCAAACGTATTTGACTTTACTTTATTGACCGGGTCTTTATTTCTGATTGCATCTACTGGAAAAGTTAAAAAAAATGATCACAACGGGAGATGTGAGGATGAGATTGGGATATTTTATTATATTACTCACGAATTCGTATATCACGTTGAATTTGATCCCCATAGAGAAAAAAAGTATGAACACAACAATTATTTTCTAGCTCATCACGTACCAATCTTGAAGTATACTCATGCCTAATTTAACGAGTCTAAAACTATTATAGTAGTGTCCTTTTGTGAGATAAGCAAACACATGGGAAATAAAATGATACTTCCAGATTATATTACGTAACGTCGTCTTTAGTTACAAATTTCTCCTTTCCATTACAGATTCTCTATTCTCATTAGAACATATCATTTATCATTACAAAGACGATAATTATAAGAAATGGCAGCAAGTAAATAAGTGGATTCTGACGACGTATAGTGAATTCCAACGACAAGTAAAGAAAGATGACATTTTGTAATTATACAGAATGTCTGTTTTCAAAATAGACAACTTGTAATGGAAAGGAAACATATACAATCAAGGATGACATTTTGTAATACAAATCCGAATGTATCAAATTCCACTGTCTACGAAAAATGATACTTCCAGATTGTATTACGTAATGTCATTTTAAGTTATAAATTTCTCCTTTCCATTATAGATTCTATGTTCTCATTACAACATATCATTTATCCTGACAAAGACAATAATTATAAGAAATAGCAGCAAGTAAACAAGTGACATTCTGACGACGTACAGTGAATTAGTAAAGAAAGTTGACATTTTGTAATAAGAAATAAATGTCCGTAATCAAAATAGATAATTTGTAATCAAAATGAAACATATGTAATCAAGGGTGGCATTTTGTAATACAAATCTGAATGCATCAAATTCCACTGTCTAAGAGAAATGATACTTCCATATTGCATTATGTAACGTGATTAGTTATAAATTTCTCCTTTTCATTACAGATTCTTTGTTCTCATTACATTATATCATTTATCCTTACAAAGACAATAATTATATGAAATAGCAACAAGTAAACAAGTGATATTCTGACGACGTATAGTGAATTACAACGACAATTATATTTTGTAATGAGAACTGAGAATCCATAATGAGAATGAGAAATTTGTAATCAAGGATGACAATCGATATTTGAAGTTTATTTCATATTCCTTCTTAGCAAGATAATTCAGACTCTTTTTACATATTAGAGTTTATGTCTGTATATTACAACATATCTACGGTATGTACAAATTACTCGTTTGTATTACAACATTTCTAGTGTATTATAAATCTAAACAGATAATTTGTAAGAGAAAGGAAACAAACATAAACAAGGATGACATTTTGTAATTAGAACATATAATCTGAAATAAAGTAAATAGCAACGAGTAAATATAATACACGTAGAAAAAATATAATACGAAAGAACACATTGTAACTAAAATATACATTTTGTAATTCCAAAAATTATAATGTAATGTGTATTGTGACGATGTATACTGAATTATAGCAACAAGTAAAGTAAGATAGGATTTTGTAATAAGAAAGAAAGGTGTGTAATCAGAACTGATAATTTGTAATGGAAAGAAAATAAATATAAACAAGGATGACATTTTGTAATCTTGATTATATTTGTTTACAAATGTAGATTGTATTATATAGTTTCTATAATATACAACATATCTACGATCCTGGTTACAGTTTCTTTAATATACAACATACATACGGTCCTTGTTACAACATATCTATGGTCCTTGTTACAAAGTAACATCACTAGACATTTCTGTAATGTAGATTGTAATCTTTATAAACTCTATTACTTATTACAATTTTTATGTGTAAATTACAACATATCTATGGTCTAATACAATTAACTCATCTATATTACAGTATTTTCAAACACATTACAAAGTATTCAAATATATTCTCGGTTACTCTAGTTCGCATTTATTTTTTTATTTACATAACATAGATGCCTCGATTTCTAAAGTTACTTTTCCCACTAGTGCAATGCACTCATAGTTATTTGTCGTCTAGATAAAAATAATGACATCACACCCATCGTACTGGATTTTGAATAAAAAATGACAGAAACATTGTTCTATAACATACGTAATTTACTTTTACGTAATTACAAAAGATGCCATCGTTAATCCATGTATACGTGATTGACTTTCTATATAATAACTAAATTTTGCATAATTACAAAATATGTCACCGCTAATCCATTCATACTTGATTTACTTTTCTGTATAATTATTGTAGATGCCACCGCTACTCCAACAATTGCATATAATTTAGATTTAATTACATAGCATGCCACCGCTACTTTGTACGGGTATTATAGCCTTGTTACCCGCGTGGGCATTGAAGACTTACTCATATATATATATATATATATATATATATATATATATATATATATATATATATATATATATATATTATAGTATTCTAAATTAAAAAAAGTGTTTAGCTGTAGTAGTATTTTACATCTTTAGTTGTATAAATGGTATATATTCAAATCTTGGTGTGTGTATATTTTAATTTTTAGCTTTTTTTGAAAACTCAGCTCCCCCTATCATATATTTCTGATTCCACCCCTGAGAACAGCAGACTTTTGTCACGGCTACTCCTATATTTTTTATTTTCTCCCACCACTTCCACCGAAGGGGCAGTGTTCACAATGGATTTTCGTGTGTGGATCGGAAAGATATAAAAAAGTGAAAGCAGCTCCCAACTGCCCTGATAGGAACGAGCATATTGTGGTTTGAAAGTCGATCATTTTAAATTGTTTAGATTTCTTTTTAAGTTGAATCATCAACTAGTCACAAATTTTATGCCTACTTTGGTATAGATGATTTTTTCAGAGAGAAATTATAAAAGATTCAACAATCATAGAAATAATATTCAATCACTCATCTAGCAAGTCAAAGTTATATATGGTCGATTTCTTAATTGTAGAGCCACAAGTCAACATGGAGCAGGGCAAGGAGAATGGGCATCCATCACAATTTTTTGATAGCAAGGCCAGCAGTCAGATGACCTTTACCATGGAGGAGATCTTAGTAGAGACTAATGACTTATGATGTGTTATATCTTTATATTTTTGCTTTGATTATAGAGGCATGATGTTTAGGGGTGTCTCCCCATATCAGTACTTTTGCAACACCGTTGAGTACTTCTTTCATAGTGTTTATGGCACTCATGATGTTACAGAGACTATACACTGGACAACTATTTATTAGCATGTGGTTGTAATTTAATTTAATCGCAATATATTAAACTATTTTGTGTGTTGTCATGGAAAGTCTTACCAAAAACCTTCTACCCTAATATAGAACGGTCATTGTCATGGAAAATCGTACCAAAACAACTCATGAATGACAAACCAAAATCACACGAACCAAATGTGGTTCCCCTGAATCGGGAACTACGGGAAAAAAATGAATTGAAACCACTCTACTTGATACATAACTTCCATGGACAACAACACACTTTTATAGCCTCAATGCACCAAAGTCGATGTAGAAGAGAGAAAGCTAGAAATAAATACTCATTCAAAGTAATGTCAACAACCAATAGAGATATGTAGATATGCATCATAAGGTAATAATCTTTTTTGAGGTTAAATAGTTCAAATGCATGGTAGGTTTAGTTTGAAAGGAAAAGACTCATGAATATATTTCAAATTACATTAGATTATAACATTAACATTTTATGCCAAACTGAATAGGTATTTCCCACTTGAAATCAAGCATGATATTATGATGGTAGATGTGCATTATAAAATTAATTAAACATGGTAATTGTATCTTTAACTCTTTCAATCCTAAAAACTTAGTTCCATTCTCTAAATACAACATGGATGCAGTTTAGGGATGAGTAGTAAATACTATGAGCATACCAAACAACTTAAAAATGAAAACATGTCCATAAGTATTATCATAAAATGAGAGCTCCATGTATTCATTAAAGTGTGTGATACAGTTTCTTTTAGGATCATAGTTATATGTTATCTCTATTACTTAATGGTATCTAAGACAAGAGTTGTGCCCAGGGACAGACTCCTCTTCCTTGCTCAACTAGAGTTGCATCCAGGGCCCAACACCACCGGGGGAAAAGATTGTACCATTGGCTCAAAACCCCTTCCCAACACTGCTAGGGACTATGACAAAGGCCTATCACCTTGACCTATATAGAGTTGTGACTAAGGCCCATTCTCTTTTATACATGTGGATAAGAGTTATGGTTATAGTTCATCCTACTTTTAACCTACATTTAGGGTGTGGCTATGACTTGTTCTCTCTTAAAGGGTACAATGAAACTTGGGGTGAGAGTTGTGGCCAAGCCTGACTCCACACACCCAACGTCACAAAGATGTAAGAGAAACATCACATGAGCATTTTTGTCATATTCTTGGGTTTATATATGGTGCTCACTTGTACTTAGTTCAGTTTGAACTAAGGAGTGTTCGTTACTTTTATCGAAATATGTTTTATGTCATTTTATCTTCTAATCGTTATTTATGCACAATGAACATGATATCTCATCACATATCACGAACTTATCATGTATTAAACTCAAGAGTCATCAATTTAGGGTATCTCAAGATGAATGGCATCTCTATCACAAGTAGGACATCTTTCTTAACTTACAACATCACATTACATAGCATGCATACATAATTAGAGAAAAAAAATTCCAAAACATAAACATCCATTTCAAGAATATCACCGACTAAGGCTCTTGATGCATACAAATCAACAACCAATGTATCTTATAATAAGGAACAAGAATATTTAGCCATATACTAGTCATTTGATGTCATTATGAAATATTCGTTCATTTAAACTCACTAATAAGATTAATTAATCTCAAATTATGCTTAAGATTTTAATATGTAGGGATATTAGTCACTTAAGGAAATTTAGGATAACTAGAGATAATAAAAATTCATTCATACCATAAATTAGTAGGGATAATATATATTTTCATGTAATTTCTGATGGCAAACAAAAGGGGATTAATTGACATATCAGAAAATTGCATCGATTCCATATGGTTTTAGCCATTTTAGCCTTTAATTAGATATTTGTTCCCATTAGAATCTAGATTTCATGTAAAACTCCAAAGGATACAATATCATCTAACTCTACTATAAAGAAACTCCCTTTTTTTAGCTCCAATCATCAAATACCAAAAACAATCAAATTCTACCAACATCAACCCCAACCAAGTTCCGATCTAGGAGAGGGAATAATTAAAAAAGGTAGAA
Source organism: Alisma plantago-aquatica (assembly GCA_963693085.1). Taxonomy (NCBI): domain Eukaryota; kingdom Viridiplantae; phylum Streptophyta; class Magnoliopsida; order Alismatales; family Alismataceae; genus Alisma; species Alisma plantago-aquatica. The sequence continues at coordinate 941,671,363 of OY856412.1, read as the reverse complement.
GGGTAAGGATTATGGTTCCACAGGTTTAACTTGGGGGTATTTGTCTTTAGAACATCCAAGAATAAAAGGGGAAGATACCAACTAAGGAAAGGAACAAACTCCCTTGTGTGTGTGCATGCGTGTGTGAGTGTGTGTGCATGAATGTGTGTGAGTGTGTGCACATGTGTGCATGTGTGTCTGTTAAAGCCACATGCAAGAATCTGCTTAAATATGTTCAAATTAGTAATACATCAAAAAGTGTTTTGGGAAGGGGGTAAATAATTGCCTCAATGTTTGTGTCCATAAAATGAGATAATGGGCATGGATCTTAAGAATCAGATTTCAATTTATAATATGATGTATTGGGATGCATGCAATGATAATAGGATCCCAGAGTAGTGAACATGGTCGAACACATGAACAAGGGGTGAAAAGCCGATTTGGTTGGACGTAAAACCAACCAATGCAAAGTATCAAAACAGGTAGTCTGTTTTGAGTTCTCTCTCTGGTTGAGTGAAAAGTAGACTCATTACTTTGCCTAATTTGTGTTTGGTAGTATGTGTTTGCAGACACAGGAAGGAGGTTTTTTTATGAGAAAGGTAGATTTGTCTTTCTGGCGGTAAGGAAATGGATGTGGTAGTAGGCATTGTAGTGGATGCATGACTAGATGGAAACAAACTGCACCCAAATTAGGCACGGTCTATTTCCTTGGTTTTTCCTTACACTGGGATAGACTGTGTGGTTCGATCTCTCATCCTACATTGGAGCAGTGCACAACCAAATACGTGGAATTGCAAAACTCGTGTAAATGCAATAAGAATACTTTGTTTTTGGCTCAACCAAACAAGCATTAGGTAAGTTGAATCAAAGTGTGGAGGGATGTTGATTATGGATTGAAATACCAAAGGAGAACAAAAAAAGCAATGTAAATAGAACTAAGTCAACAAAAAAATAAGAAATAGTTCTTTTTGGTATGTCTAATATTTTTTATAGAACTTAAATCATGTTTCACCAACCAAAAACACTCATCAACATGCAAACACTCATACCCATTGCATACCCTTAGCTTATTTTATGAGAAAACATCATCGGTGTCTATTCCATCCTCTCTAGAGATCATGTTAGATCTATATTATAAGCATGCCTCTCTCTCAAGCTAACAAACATACAATCAAAACATACAACCATATGATTGTTAGATCTAGTGGTCTAACACTCTCATGCATTCACACTACTCTTTAACTATGATTTTGATCAAGTACTACTCTTGCTAGGTTTTAGAAATCAAACATCACAATATGGTAGCTAAGCAAACAAATGATTCATTCATGAAAAAGTGCAAGGGGATAAACACTGCTAAGAGTATATACATTCAATGAAATATGAATATTTGCATGGTTGGAGGCCTTGGTGGCTACTCACAACCTAAGTTAGTGATTTTATACACTCATGTTAATACAAGACATGGATTATTTACATTCTATAAAGGTCATAGTAAAAAAAACAAGTGATGGATATGAAATAGGGCGACGAAGGTGGAGGAGACAAAAACATAATAGTATTTTTTGGTACTGCATGTCGATGTAGACCTCCTTCTTTGGTTTCAATGGTAAGGATGGTGATGGGAAGACTTGTGCAACCTTCCTTCTCTTGAAGTTGGGAAGTTGATGTCTCTGGTGTGACACAAACTGATGGACTTGGATTCTATCCTCGTCAACTGATGAAGGTCAATGGTGATTGAATAGTTCAACATCACTTTGTGACGGTGGAAGAAGATGTGCCTTTTCTTGAAGGCTTGTATCCCTATATATAGGGAATGGCGGTGTGCTCAAGGCACCTGAGTGTAGAAGCCCTTTACTTGCACTCCAAGTATAAGGGCACATATCTTCGAGCAAGCACTCAACTAATTACATCAATGGAGGAGTTAGAAGGATCTTACAAGTCATTCATGTGCACTAAATCTGGATCTTACAACAAGTACACCTAACATAGCTCACCAAGCCCATCAACCTTCTAGCCATCTCTGAACCTAAAAACAAAATACGAGAAATGGGTCAACACACGAGGTGTTGAGTATGAGGCTGAAAGATACATACATACATATATATAATATTTGCATAATTTGAAAAGATTTCAAGACTAAACGAACAAGAATAAACATGTTAACTGTTTAACAAAATGCAAAACTATATTTTAGGTCATTTCACCCCATTATACCAACAATATCAAGCATGTTTAAGGCCTTTGACCATCTTCCCGTCGGAAGGGTCCGTAAGGGTGCTCAAGATTAGCTAACCCTTTTCTACGAGAGGGACCTCAAGGCCATAGCCAAGATCTAACCCTTTATTAACAATATTCTAATGGAGTTCTATATATATGTGTGTTCAAGTTATAAAATCGACAAGGCAAACATCGAGTAAGACATAACAATACTACATGGTAATATTTGAGCAAGTAAACAAACAAGCATACAATACATGTCTTTTCAAGCAAGAAAGTGATACTCATATAACTAGATAAGGAACATACCTGATTCAGAGATTTCATAACCTAACATATCCTTCACCATCTAGCCACATGCCAAACCTGATTAAGAACAAGATTATATATATGCATTAGATTCTCATTATTAGCCCTAATTAGATGCATTTTAGGGTTTTCGCCAAGACAGGTTCCAAGTTGTTGATTCATTCATTAGATGGTCTTGCACTGATTTAGAGGTCATCATGATGGTGTGGTTCAAGTTTCATGCCATTCCAACATTCCATGCATTATATATGACCATTTCAAGGTTCAGGTCCCTTAAGTACATAGCTAGGTCAAAAGACTCTAAAAAGGGCAACTAAGATCAATTATCATCAACTAATAAGATCTAGGCATAAGGAATAGTTTAGATCAGCAAGAAAAGGACATAAGAGGCATAAACAAAGTTGGTTAGATGTCCCTTAGGGTCAAGATATCCTTGTGCAAACTTGATATCATCATCAACATTCATTTTAACATCAACATGGTTCATGTATGCCATCAATATTCAACATGAGACTAAAGTGGGACATCCACATACAAGATATCATGAGGTATAGAGCATGTCTAATTTATAAGATTAAAGAGAAGAGATTAAGATCCATATCAGGATTGGGGCACTATGAAGACAATCGAGTAATGCAAAAACATATAAGGTAGCCACTAGGATACTTAGGGCTATACCCACCAACATAGGTCAAGAGGAGATGAACCTACGCATTAAGATATCAAAACATCACAAGCTTACTGATTTCATAGTGAGGAGGGTATAGGTGCATCTATGTTTCAAGCTTTAATCATAATCAAGCATTCATCAGGGTCAACAAGGTCAAACTTCGTATTTCAACAAAACAATAGAACTACGAGGAGATTTAGGGTCTGGAAGTTGGTCCATCGTGTAGGTCTCATTGAGAGGATAAAAACAATATATATGTTCACTATATTTGGCCATAGAAGTTAGGAGTTATGAATTTTATAAGATATCAATTCAAACTATAGGAGTTCACATTGGGTGTTACCTTAATAATTTATTGGTCGGTCTGGGTCGTCGCTTGCTCGGCCATCAATCCGATGGTCGGTGACTGTCTTTCCTGCCCTCACGGACTCCCCATAGGATTCCCCTATTCCAGCATTGGAGCAGAGGACAAACAGAGGACTTGAGCCTCTCTATCTCCGGTGGCCTCGACAGTTGCAGCAACCTAGACGAAGTGGAGAGGAGGTAGCTAGGGCCTTGGTTGTGCCTTCTCTGGCCGTCGTTGGTCTCCCTGGTGCTTGCGTCTGGGGGTAAGGCCATGTTGTTGGTAGAGGAGAGGACAATACACCAAACCATGGTTTATTGGGTGAAGAAAAAGAAGAAGAGATAGGAGGAGGAATAGGGGCTGGCGGCTGGTTCCCTTCCTACCACGGTGCCAAAGGTGGTGGTGTTAGATTCCGCCCATGAGTCACAACAGGGCTCCACTATAAAGGGAGGGTGGAGATAAGTTGTTTTTAGTTGGTTGGTAGCCAGTCCTAGAACAAGATAGGAAGGGAGGAGCGATGAGGGGAAGAGGGGCAAGAGTAGAAAGGATAGCTTCAAATAGTGTAAGGGGGGTTAGGGTTTGCGTTCTCTTCAATTGTAGCAAGGTCTTCATTGCTTTCCAGATCTGGCTGGAGGAGAGGGATGACTCTCCAATCAAATGCTTCTTTCCATTTTGGGAAGAAGGAAAGGACCAGGTAGATGGGTAGCGCATCCAGTATTGGGCCCAAAATGTTTATTGCCACATAAATCAATTAAATCAAGGATAGATTAAGACAACCTTTGTAAACTCATAACTTGGGCTCTCAAGGTCCAAATGATGTGATTCTTGAGTCGTTAGATTTGTATTCGAAAGATCTACTACTTGGCATATAATATGGAGCAAGCATATCACATTGAATATGTTCAAAAACTGCTTACAAAAGGTGATATGTTAAGAGCTAAAAACGTAGGTCCATGAGCAAATTATGTCACAAAGGTGAAAGTCAAGCATATAGTAATCAAAATGGGTCATCGACAAGTCGAGCCATAGAATTAAACTCATGTTGAGTGATCTGAGTTACTAATAAAGAGAGAAAAAGTATAATGAAGGAGAGAGAAAATTGAGGTTGTCAAATTTATCCTAGAGTTTAACCTTTTGTACTAAAAAATTACCAATTAAGGTTGGTTTATTAGTATAGAACGGGCGATCCCACATGACAACTTTATTAAGATTGATTATCAAATCAGATTTTGTTTGAATAGACATTGAAACAAGAAAGCAAAGATCTGTTGGTTGATTGTTTATTATGCTAGAATAGAAAAATAAATATTACACTAAGTAACAAGTAAATCAATGTTATGTTGTGAGCAAATAAATGAAACGGTTATGCTAAGAATAAAATAAAGAAGGGTTATGGTAAGAACAATAAAGGAAAGATTATCTAAAAGTAGAATTAAAATTACAGAAAAGAAAGAGAGTGATTGAAAGTAAGCGATTAGAATGAGATTGAATTGATGATAAAAGTTATTCGGCTTATGGATTTTACCACCATAGCCAGCATGAAACTAGATCGATGAAATCCATGAAGATAAAACAAATTACATGAAGATATGTGAAAACATTCACAAATGCATTTACAAAGGTCAAAATCCTTGCAAACCCATTGGTCCTAGTGTTTGCATATCCTTTCTCGAACATCCTGACAAAATATCTTTCCAAGATTTCATCTATATCTTTGTGCATTTGTTTGATTTTTTCATGTCTTGACGTCCACGATCACATCACCTAAGACTAGCATTCAATGAAAAAAGATATCAAGTTGTTACAAATGTGCAATGATACAAACAAATACCATCTAACATGATTTATAATATAGAAATAGATCTAATCTACACTATGGTTGTGGGGCTGCTCCCCACGCCCGATATGGAAAACTACTCATGATCCATGGAGGTTAAGGAGAGAACAATAGAAGGAAGAGAGGAAGCCATAGACTAGAAGGAAAAAAGAATCCAAAAGGATCTTAGCTAGTGACTATGAAATGGTTGCCCCTCTTGGTTCCTTGTTCCAAAAAGAAGACCAAGAATAATGGAAATTAGAACTAGAAATCTTGAGATCAAAACATTAATTTTATCGAAGAACAAGTGAATACATATGCATGAATGAAATGACAAGATGTTGTAATATAAAGTGCAAGTACAAAAAATTCCATCCCCTTTCTTGTGGAGTCCCCCCTCCTTTTATAAGGGAAGGAGGGGGTGGGAACCCAGAAATGAGGTAGGAAAAGGAATGGATAGAGGATGTTGAAGAATACAATTCGTGCATTGTGAACCGACCGGTTCACATCCTGAACTGATCATATCAGGTCTAAAGGGGTGTGGGGCCAGGGCAGCGGGTCAAAACCCAATAATTAGGGTGGTGGCATTGTTTGAAAAAGTCTTGCCTTGAAGCAATCTAGAGTGTTCAATTAAATCTTGGGATGCTCAGTTCACATCTGAGTATGCACGATTAGGGAAGTGGGGAGAAAACCCTAAGGCAAAAAAAAGATGAAAAGTTGTTATGAAAAGGGGAAATAACAACTTATGCAATTAAATATAAGATTTGTCATATTAAAGTCTAGTAGGGGAAATGTAGGGTAAAACAAGCATGTACCATCAACAAAATTGGATGTTATCACCCTCCTCACTTAGAATATAGCTTTTCCGAAAGTTAATAAATACAATAAAAGTATAAGGTAATGAATTAGGGCTTTTAGTTAGGTGAATCATATGTATTATGATCATGCTTTTATTTTATCTTTGAGCCAATATTTATGCATGGATGCCCTTATTACATGTTATCTCCCTAGAAATTTACCTAAGAACTTGGAGTGCTTTGATGGTCCATCTATTACTCCCCTAATTGAGGTCTTCCACTTTGCTTTGACTGAAAGATCTAGAGGGGGTGAATAGATATTTTTTATAATTTAAAGATAATTAAAACACTCAACCAAAGAAGGAGGAGTAAACAAGGAAGACTCTTGTGTTTAGAGTGGTACCAACCTTTGAAGTCAAAGGTTGTCAGTCCACTACCCAATTGTCTCCAATTGGGATTTTGAAAGTGATTAATTTTATTTACCTCTCAAGGATGTTACAATAAAATACAATCACCTTCCTTGAAGTATCCTTATCCTATAAGTAGCCTCAACCTCCTTGAAGAAGCCTTCTTTGAAGTAACTCCAAGCCCTTAGAGCAGCCTTCTCCTCCTAGAAGTAGCACCACCACCTTGAGATAGCCTTCCTTTGGAAGTAGATCCAACCTCCCTTGAAGCAACCTTGCTTGAAGTAATCTCAAGCACCTCTTGAATAATCCTTCTCCACCAAGAAGTAGCTTCAACCAAGATCCCTCAAGCATCCTCCACAACCTTGGAGTAGCCAAGGAGTACAAGTAGCTTTAACCTATGAAGGGGGATTGGAAGAAGGAAGTACAATAATTGAGTATAGCACTTTGCCCCTATATCAAGCATTTAGATTTCCTATCCATTTAAGATGGACATGGCTAAATTTTTTGTCTAGGATATTTTAGCTATAGGACACAACTCTAGAGCACAAGGAATATTATAGCAAGTGAATCTTAGCTTTGTTGCTCTTAATAATGAATGATCAAGTGTATCCTAGATGCTTTAGGTGTCCAAAGGCATGTCCTATATATAGGAATCATTTGCAAGTACTTCAGGATGTTCTAAGGAGTCTCTAGAGTGTTCTTAGTGTTTAACTAGCCATTAGGTATACATTGGTTGGCTAGCAATGGCTAATTTGTTTATGCTTAAAAGAACAATCCATAACCCTGCTCGGTCGACAAGTTTGTCAATCGAACTGTATCTCAGCTGAGCTTTTCTTCAAATGAGCTTGGGTTTAAGGAAAATGTGTTGCAACATCTATTTTCAACTATCAACTATTAACCACTTGGTCTAATGGTCGCAGGCTTTGGATCTAAGTTTGCTCGGTCGATAATATTTTTGACCGAAGACCGTTTTAGAGCACAAATGTGTAAGTTATTGAACAGTGTTCATAAGTTTAACCGAGGTGGTTATTGGTCAAAAAAAAGCTTTGATTAAGTGTGTCTCAACCGATAAGTTTCTCGACTGAGGATTTCCCATTTTCAATCTTTTGAATCACCTATTAAATGTATATTTCAATGGGTGATGATGATTCTAACTTTAGGGGGAAACCTGTCTAAGGGTTATAAGTGGATAGGGAAGATCTAACGCTTGATTTACATGATTTCTAAGTACTTTTACAATATATTTTTGTACAAGTTTTTACATTTGAGTACAATCATGAACACATATACAATTAAATGCATTTGATCTTCAATTTTTATTGATCTTCAACTTTCCACTTAGTAGAATTTCCTTATTACCTTGAACCCCAAAATACTCAAGTATAAAGTTAGATCCACAAGAATGAAATATTTGTCATCATCAAAAAAATGGTATGCCAATGTCCAATTCATCCAACAATCTCCCCTTTTTTGAAGATGACAAAAATTCCTAAAATATAAGCAAAATATTTGAAATGAAATGAGTTTCATACCTATGATGTACCTGAGATGAATAGATTCTTTTGATCTCATAAAATGTGTGCTAATATACCTAAAGAGATATGGAACAAGATACCCTTCTCTTAAGGCAATGTAGCACCAATTAATGTCAAACTAAGAGATCATGATCATGTTTATTTTTCTTTATTTTATTTCTCCCCTTTGTCATTTGAAAAAGACAATCATATGTGTAACTCAATAAGACTCCCCCTTAATTGTTTGCTTCAAAAAGAATGTCAAATTTAGCCATAATTCAAAAACCAAGATTAATTTCTCAATCATTTGCAAGGGATGTTAAGCCCCAAAATGATATGAGATTCCTTTAGGCTCATGGTGGGATCAATGAATGTATTAATTACTCAACCATTTGCAAGGGATGTTAAGCTCTGAAATGATATAAGATTCCTTTAGGCTCATAGTAGAATAAATGTATCTCTTACCAAATACAAGGTATGTTAAGCCCTAATTGTTGTGAGAATCTAATTAAGAGCAAGATATAAATTATATCTAAGAATTTTGTGAACTCCCCCTTAATCTCATAACAAAAGTGAGCTTAAAAATACTAAGGTATTTCAAATCATAACCTTCTTTAAAATCAATTGATTAAGTAAGATTATGAGTCAATTTTTATAAGAAATCTTGTTTCTTACACTATCTTAAAAAAAATTCTTATTCTAAGTATTTAACATGATGATCAACTTATAGATTTAATATATCAATGTTGGGTGCAAGTGAATGATTTGATTTACAAATAAGCATTTTTTCAGGCATATTTTTGGTCGATCGTGACTTCGACCGGGTGCCCCTCAGTCGAACTCCTTTTCGGTCGAGAGGCATTTCTACAGATTTTCAATTAATTCAGCTTTATCTATAATGAGCCAAGATATAACATTTTATTGACTTAACTGACCAGTCAACTTCTTTTTGTATGCATATCCAATCTTATTTCCAAGTCATGAGTTTAAGCATCATAGATTTCTTCTTTAATGATCCATTTGACCTCAAGTCTTTTTTAAGCATCATATATTTCTTCTTTAAAGATCCAATCTTGTATGCATATCCAATCTTGTTTCCAACAAGCATATGACCTCAAGTCTTACCCATTTTTCATTGAATGTTTGTATTATTTAAGCCCGCATAGAAATTATCCAATAATCAACTGTTTTTAGGATATGATTAAGTATTGTTGTGTATAATTATTGTTTATTCTTCAATTCTCTTAGATTTAGACTTATAGATCCTATATGTTTTGTTAGATGTTGAATATTCCAGGATAAAGCCTTTTTGTGACTTAAAATCAAATTTGTCTTCACCATATCTTGTTATAGAACCAGATTTATGTGAATGATTTCTAGTGAGCAAAAATTTTGTTTTGACAAGAAGTCTTATTTTTTATCTCCTAGGATACACAAATTTGATATTTTCTTATGAGTCATCCCCATTTTCATAGCACTTATGATGTAACTCTTTTACAAATAGCAAAAATTTGTACCAAAATAACCTATGCCAATAATTTTACCTTAGAAACTTTTTTCAAATGTGACCAATAATGTTACCTTTTCTCCATGTGTGTGGTAATATTCTTATTTCTGGTCATATGCTGGTTGGGGCAATCTCTATAGGCCATCCAAACATGCAAAGTATAAATTTTTGGTCCCCATATAGTGGTCCTTTTGATTAGGATCATTCAAATATTTAGAACAATCTAATATGAATAACCCATTACAGGTTTGAGTCACCAAAGTAAGTCCCAATTGAATGATTTTGTTTTCAATAAACATTTCTGATAGAACTATCGTCGGTCAAACTTTTCTTCAATCGGAAGAATTCTCGGTCGAATTTCTTGTCGATCGGGAAGATTTACCAGTAAAAACAATGTTGTCAGAACTACCTTTGATCAAACTTTTCTTCGACCGGAAGAGATCTCGGTTGAGCATTTTGTCGACCGAGACGAATATCTATGCATTTTCAAGATATTCAATATTTCTAATGTAAACATATCATCCCATTATTTTTGGATAACACAATTAAGCAATAAAAATGTGCAAAGATATACAAGTTCAAGCTTAATTCAGTTGAGATAAGACATTATAAATTTCAAGGTGAAGTGTAGGTCAAATCTCAACTAATATGTCCAACATTTCTAAGTTGGGGTTTTGGAACCCAAACCAAGTCAACATCATTTTTCTTGTATGAGTAAGAGAATGAGAAATGTCCAAGATGTAAGCAGTAATGACAACACATAGAATCAATTTCATTTCTCTTCTTAGTTAGATTGTCTTTAGGCACATACATGACTTTGGTCTTGGGTATTTGTGTCTTTCTAGCTCTAGGTTTTTGATAGGATTCATCTTTGGGCATATAACCTAGGCCTCTCCTCCCAATTTGATCAGATGAATCCTTTAGGATTTTATCAAGAATGTCATTATTTTTCAACCTACTAATATCTTTTTGCAACTTAACAATTTCATCCATTTTCCTTTTAATGTCTAACTTTTCTTGATCTAAATTCGATAACAAACTATCTCTTTCTTTCAGAATAACATAATAATCTAAATGAGTACATAAAATAGGTTGAGTTTGATGATGATTTATTTTAGCAAGCAATCCAACATTTTCTTGGCAAAGATAACTATAGTTTGCCTCTACAGCAAGCAACTTGATATTATGCTCATTGATGGAGGATTTCAAAGCATCTCTTTTAGACATAAGAATTTCATTTTTAAGAGTAATATCATTCAATTTAGCATACAAATCTTCAGTATTTTTTGTAAGCCTTTTTACTCTTTTTTTACAATCAACATATCTATCCTGTAATTCGTCAATACTAGTGACTAACTCTTCTTTAGATAAATTAAGAAGACTTACCTCATTTTCTTCTTCATTAGTTGTTGCAATGAAACAAGTTACCTTGTCTTCTTCAGTCATGAGGCATTCTACTTCTTCTTCTCCACTCTCACTATCGTCGCTTGAGTCATCCCAAGCTACTTTGTAAGCATTTTCTTTCTTCTAGAGAGAGTATTTCTTTCCCTTCTTGACTTTAGGACACTAAATTTTACATGTCCCTTCTTGCTACATTCAAAGCACCTAAGGAAAGAATAGGAAGAAATACAAGAGTTTTTGTTAGATTTAAATATTCTATATTGCTTACCATTTACGATGAGTGTATCCTCTTCATTTTCCTCTCCACTCGTCTCATCTCTTTCTTTAGTGATGACTTGTGCTTTGGTTGATGCTTTAAATGTTGTGACCTTCTTTCTTCCCTTTTAAAACTCCAACTCCAATCTTTGTTCTTCTTCAAGAGTAAGTTCATGAGTTTCTAGATTGTCGATGAGTTTCTCTATTCTCATTGTGGTTAGATCATTGGTTTCTTCAATGGCCATCACCTTTGACTTGTATTTTGGAGGCAAGGATCTAAGGATCTTGGACACCTGGTCTTCCTCAGTTATATACTTTCCTAATGCATTCAAGTTGTTAATAATATAATAAAACCTTACATACATTTTACTAATAGATTCATTATGTTGCATATGAAATTGTTCAAACTTAAGTTTAAGCATGTTAATTTTGGTATTTTTAACTTGAGTGGTACCTTCATGTGTAATTGAAAGTTTATGCCATATATCATAGGTTGTTTCACATGAAGATGTCCTATTAAACTCACTTATAGAAATAGAACAATATAGTATGCTTACCACTTTTGCATTTAACTGAACTTGTTTTCTAGTATTTGGATCCCATGTTGCATATTCAGTTGTGGGAAGAACATAAAGTGTAGATAATATCCTTCATATCTCTAGGCTAATTCCTTGGAAGCATAATTGCATTCTTCTTTTGTAGTAGGTATAGTTTCTTCCATCAAAAGATGGTTGCCTAGTAAAATGACTCCCTCCAAGGTTGTGGTTGTGAAGTATGTCGTCCCCCATTCTTAAAGACCTGTTAGGGCTCCTTGAAGACCTTCTCTAATACCACTTGAAAGATCTATAGGGGGTGAATAGAGATTTTTGATAATATAAAGATAATTAAAACACTCAACCAAAGAAGGAGGAGTAAATAAGGAAGACACTTGTGATTAGAGTGGTTCCAACCTTTGAATTCAAAGGTTGTGAGTCCACTACCTAATTGTCTCCAATTGGGATTTTAAAAGTGATTAATTTTATTTACCTCTCAAGGATGTTACAATAAAATACAACCACCTTCCTTGAAGTAGCCTCAACCTCCTTGAAGCATCCTTCTTTGAAGTAACTCTAAGCCCTTGGAGCAGCTTTCTCCTCCTAGAATTAGCTCCACCACCTTGAGATAGCCTTCCTTTAGAAGTAGCTCCAACCTCCCTTGAATAAACCCTCCTTGAAGTAATCTCAAGAACCTCTTGAAGAAGCCTTCTCCACCAAGAATTAGCTTCAACAAAGCTCCCTCAAGCAGCCTCCACAATCTTAGAGTAGCCAAGGAGCTCAAGTAGCTTTAACCTGTGAAGGGGGATTGGAAGAAGGAAGTACAACAATTGAGTATAGCACTTTAACCTTATATTAAGCAATTAGATATCCTATCCACTTAAGATGGACGTGGCTAAATGTGGTTGTTAGGAGATTGTATCTATAGGACACAACTCTAGAGTATAAGGAAGAAGATAGCAAGTGAATCTTAGATTTGTTGCTCTCTATAATGAATGATCAAGTGTAGCTTACATGTTTTAGGTGTCCTAAGGCCTCTATTATTTATATGAATGGTTTTCAAGTACTTATGGATGTTCTAGGGAGTCTCTAGAGTGTTCTTAGTGCTTAACTATCTTTTAGGTGTACATTAGATGGCTAGCAATGGCTAATTTGTTTATGCTTAAAAGAACAATCTAGAACCCTGCTCAGTCGACAAGTTTGTCAACCAAACTTTGTCTCGGTCGAGCTTTTCTTCAACTGAGCATGGGTTTAAGGAAAATGTGTTGCAATGTCTATTTTTAACTCCCAAATACTAACCACTTGGTCTAACAATCACATGATTTAGACTGAAGTTTGCTCGGTCGAGAATATTTTTGACCGAAGACCATTTTAGAGCATAAATGTGTAAGTTATTAAACAGTGCTCATAAGTTCGACCAAGGTGGTTCTCAGTTGATAAAAACTTTGACTGAGTGTCTCTCATTCGATAATTTTCTCGACTGAGGATGTCCCTATTTCTATCTTTTGAATCACCTACTAAATGTGTGTTTCAATGGGTGATGTGACTCTAACTTTAGGGAGAAACCTTCTAAGGGTTATAAGTGGATAGGGAAGATCTAACACTTGATTTACATGATGTCTAAGTACTTGTACATTATATTTTTGTATAAGTATTTACATTTTATTACAATCATGAACACATATGCAATAAATCCATTTGATCTTCAATTTTCATTGATCTTCAACTTTCCACTTAGGCTCCGATTGATTTGTTGTAACTGGTCCAGAAAACATATGAACTGGAGTTCTTTGAGTAGTTTTCATGATTGGTTTAAAGTAAGTGTTGGAACTTGAGTTTCATGACTTCCAATGAGTTAGAGACTTGTGTAAAAAACACAGTTCATGAGTTCCCTCTTAAAAAGAGCGGAAAATGAGTTTCAGGACAATTAACAACATTTCTTATATAATTATATTCTTCATTTGTTATAAGCGACACATGTAAAATATTTGTGACTGGAAATATTAGCACTGTGCATATAGTTCATTTCTAAAACCAAAACATAATATCAAACACTATAATTGCACTATGTAAAATATTTTACACTATAACCACCATTATCAGTACGATCTACAAAATAAGAAATACAAACATCATGAAAAAGAAACACATCGGTACCATGTGAAAATAATGTGAGTTACATAATATATTTTTATTCTTCATGTTTAAACAATATAATGTGAAAAATGATAATTAAGAGTAACCATGCATGAATAATCTAGTAAAAGTTCCCTACAGAAATAATGTAAAAATTAATATTCTACATTGCGTTAAAAATGATGAACCAAAACTTATATTTACAAGCACATGAAATGTGGGTATCATTACAATAATTTTTATATACAAAGTGATATAAAAATATTGTGATGTAACTTTAATCATAATATTTTTTATTCAAATTATAATTATACCATAATAAAACATTTTTAAAGGAGAAACAACTGCACCATAACCACTTGTTGTGGTTATTATGATTTAAGAATATTATGATTTTTTACGGATATGATTCTTTTTTTATGCATTTACCATCCTCTCTTATTTATATTATACAATAAAAATTAACAATATCTTTAATGATTTCCATATTTACACTTACAACAAACCAATCACATGGAAGTGAATGGAACTTAAGTTCTATAAATTGAACTAGAGTTCCCAGAAACTGAGTTCCACGGAACTCATGACTTACACCAAAACAATAGGAGCCTTAGTAGAATTTCCTTATTACCTTGAACCCTGAAATACTCAAGTAGTACGTTAGATCCACAAGAATGAAATATTTGTCATCATCAAAACAAAGGGTATGTTGATGTTCAATTTATCCAATAGGGACAACATAGTATCTACCTCATCAGTTTATACTCCCCCAACTTATCATTTTCTCTATCCTTGGAGAATAAAAGGATGAGGTTAGATGTAAATAAGAAAAGTTTGGTTCTGGTCAAGCCATGTTGGAAAATATGGCATCAGATATGACAACAGATTTATAAAAAATTACTGACATATTTCCCTTAGACAGTAGATCGTGTCAAAAATTATGTACTGAGAATGAAGGTGGAAAGGCATATACTTGGTCCTGGAGCAAGTCCAACGACAATGTTTGTCGCAATGTTCTTCTCTCTCAAGTCACACATAGACGGTTGTCAGTAGAAACCTCATGGTTGATCATCACAGATGGTAGTTAACTGCATCCTCCTAGCGGGTCGCAAATTCCTCCTTGCCTCTGTAGTAGTTCATACAGACCACCGGGAACTCCTATCATTCTAGATGAGCGAATAAGAAGAAAGTGTTCCTACTAGTCAGTGTACTAGAGCCAACTTGCTCTCTTGATTATCTCTCCCTTGTTATCACTCCCTTTGATGGGTATGACATGCTCGGGCACTCTTGGTTACCACAACCAGAGAGGAAAATAATTGTCAGAGCTTATTGTTGTGTCTCTAAAGGCCTAGACTGAACCCCTTTATATAGGATGGTTAGAGTCAAGATTTTCATTTTATTTGGGAGTCAAAGATACAGAATTTCATGAATTTTTTGGAAGCTACAAATAGTGAATCGGTCGGTTCACTATGAAACAAGTCGGTTCAACTCTAGAACCAGTCGATTTACCAACTTTCCTATTTTCAATCACATTGACATTCATTACCAGATTGATGCACAACATGGCATTGGCATCAATCCTTGATCCACTCATATTGATCATTGAATAGGGAGACCTAGATGATGAAGCGGTCTTTTCATTTCATGATATGGTTGTTTCGTAAAATGGTCATTACACTTGTGAAATGGTCATTTTGTTTATCAAATGGTCATTTCATTTTCTAGCTCAGTCAATATACAACCAATGTTGTTCAAATTGAAGTTCTAAACACTTTAGTAATCAAATTAAGCCTTATTCATTAGTAAACTCCTTTCCCAAGTGCATCCTATGAATGTGACCCTATAGGTCCCAAATTACATTGCCAATAATTGTCCATAACTAACTTATGACATTACAAGCAATGAGTGGTATCTAGCAACACATCATTGCTACCCAAGTAACTGGAAAGTTGGAAACAACTTCAACTTGCAATATGTGACCAGTGTTATCGTGTTCGTATAATTCCTTTGTCTCTAATATCCAAATTGAACTTGAGGCATGGAAATGTCATCTTCTCAATGTTCAATCCATTTTCCTTGAACTAGAGCAGACTATTTGAGATATACATGAGCTCAATATCACATATTCACTCACGTGAGTATGGCCATGTATTTCTCATCTCTCTTATTAAGTGGCCAGGATATCATCTCCTAGTAGGAGGGACATATCCCATCTACATCACTCACAGTCAATTCCCATGTGTCACAGTGTATCACAGCATCACCTTTATGGCAACCCTTATTTAAGGTCATGTTGGATGATGTCAAAGTATAACGAATCACATGTGAAAAATGTAGCAACTTGAGGTCTAAGAACCACAATCACCATTATCATTAAGAGAACTGATTTTGACTACCATCCCATGGTCTCCATGTATCACTCTCAAGGTTTATCTATTTGATACATTTTCCTCTAACATGTTCATGTGTGCTTGACTTGATATCGCATATCATGACTAATGAAACTATGTCATCAGTCGAAGCACACTTTAGTCGTCTGTATTATTTTCATCTATTTTGTTTCCACTGTAATATCTGACTAGGGACACAACAAGAATGTATGTACTCTTATCATACATATGATCTCATTGTTTAAGTCTTCAACCTGAAGACATATGTTATCGAGTAACATCATTATTTAGACATATGCTATGTCTGTTTCATCATCTCATGATTGAGACAAACATAATAGATAGAATTACCTTTGTCATTATCAAATCAGGTTTGGAATGCCCCATTAAAATCATTGTATGATTGGCTCTCTGGTCATACATACCAACAGACTCCCACTTGCACTTAAAGACAATCACCCACAAATCTTATTTCAAGTGATCTTAAGATGTCCATCATGTTTCTACTGTGTTGGTGCTTTTATAGCAGGTTAGCAATATTTGCTTCTAGTCTGTATTTTGCAAATTTCACATCTCCTCATTGTATGACTTTTGATATGAGATGGAAGTGTCGTAGTATGCTATCTGATATTCCTTGCATATCTAGTATCTCCATTGTTGCTCAGTATTTCTGTTGTGTCATCAATGGTTGGAACCTCCCATAAGTTCATCCAAATGAACTTCTTAATCATATAGTGTCCTCTGTTGTTCTCAAAATAGTAAGGTACTTGGCTTTTATTATATAATTAGCAACTATTTCTTTCTCGAAAATCTTCTAGCTTACAGTTCTATTTTTTAAGGTCAAACACAAATTTAGATAGCGATGGTTAATTTTCTTTGTCATTTTGGAAGCTTGCATTGGTGTAAACGTTTACACCCAACTCTTCTTCAGTACTAAGGAATTGATCTTTTTAGTTCTTCTCATGTACTTAAGGATGTCCTTCGTGGAAATTCAGTGACATTCATTGGATCTAACTAATATCCACTTGTCATGTCCAATACATATGAAACAACATGATGAGCACATAACATTGCATTCATGATAGATCCAATTGTGAATGCACATGGAATCTATCCATGTGTTCATGTTCTTCACAAGAACTAGGAGACTAGGCTCCTGAGAAACTAACTCCATGGACAACAGACAAGTTTCTCTCCTTGAGTCTTGCATGTTGAACCCCTTCAGCATCTTGCCAATGTATTCTTATGTCAAGAAGCTTTCCAGATCTATCTCTATAGATCTAAATGCCTATCACATAGGATGCTTCACCTAAACTTCTCATAGAGAAGGTACTTCCTAGCTATGTTTTAATATTTGCATTATAAGGATGTTATTCTCCATCATCATGTGGAATATAAATATGCTCCCACTAAATCTTTTGTAATCATAGACTTCATCTTCATTTTGAATAAAGTCAAACTATTTGATTATCTTGTCCAATTCTGAGATGCTTGCTTCAATCCATAGATTGACCTTTGTAGCTTACATACTTTATTTGCATTAGTGGACTTATAAACCTTCAGGTTGTGTCACACACACATCTGCATAATCTTTCCCATTAAGAAATGTGGTTTTAACATCCATATGCCAAATATCATAGTCGTAATAAGTTGTAATAGCAAACATGATCCTGACAGATTTAACCATGGCAACTGGTGATGACTTTGTCATGTTAAACATATTGAACTTGTCTAAAATATTCGCAACCAATTTTCTCTCATAAGTTTGTACAGTACCATGAATGTCGGTCTTTTCTTAAAGATCCAAATGTACCCTATTTCTCTTACCCCTTCATGTGGATCCACCAAGGTCATACCTCATTAGTTTACATGGATCCATCTTGGATCTCATGGCCTTAAGCCATTTCTCAGACTTTGGTCCCTCAATAGCTTCTAGATAGATTGTTGATTCATCGTGTGTGACTAACTTATCACCTTCTTGAGCCATAAGATATCCTAATATTTCAAACTCAAGGTGTGTTCTACTAGATTTATCAGACTTTGTGTTACATAAGGAACTTGAGATTCCACAACAATATGTGATTCTCCTTGTTCCTAATATACCTCTATAGGTCCAATGTTTTCTTTTTGGTCTCCAACTTTTTGAGTTCTACTTTTCTTCAACTAATTCCTTTGGAATTAAATTCCCTTTAGGAATATAGCCATCCTGGAAACAAATAATTTTGTTGTTGGATTGGAATATAAAAGTAGTATCTAACAAAATAATATTTATTTGATTTGTGGATAATTTTTTTCAAGAAACTATTTTCTTATATAAGTGTTTGTTCCAAATATTTATAAGGGTACATTGTTTTAGTGTAAAGCATGTGCCCGAAAAGGAAATTGGAAAATTAGCTAGATTTATTAATAACCGCACCATGACTAATAGGGTGTGATTCCTTCTTTATGATACACTATCATTGTGTTTCAGGTGGAGTTCATCTTGACATATTATCATGATCCTAGAAGGTCCTCAAACTCTTGGTTCAAAGTATTTCCACATCAATCATATTGAAATTTTTAATACTTGTACCAAGTTGGTCATTACTTCATCCATGATCTCCTTGAACACTTCAAGAGATTCATATTTGTATTTCATTAAATACAAACTACCATAACTAATGAGATCATCAGTAAATATAATGCCACCTCTAGCATTTATTCTAAAAGGTCTACATACATCTGTATGTACAAGCCCTAATAGAATAGTCTCTCTCCCACTACATCTAGTGAAGATGATTTTATGATATTGCCCAAAAACTTGCATGTCTTTATTGGTTCAACAACCAAAAGAGTCTAGATAACCATCATTATGGATTTTATAAATGAATTTCTCATTTACACACTCTAGATGACAAAGCTATAGGTATCCATTTTTTGAGTCACCAAATCATTCAGTATATGTGTCATACACATTTTTCTCTACAACTATCGATTATAGATTATGAGACATAGGGCACCACCATATAAGATTTTATTGTTTAAAATGAAACATCAATTTATTCATAATATTCTTGTCCATACAAGATATGTGATGCTTTTCATTAATAGCAATTCATTAATTCCATCCCATGCCCATGAATGATAGATTCCAATTGTAGTAGCAAGAACTCTTGCTTCACACAGATGTAGCTTGCTTCTTATCGGGCCCTAAAATAGAGATCTCTATCTCTATCTTCTTCCTTTATTCCTTTAAGTGAAAAGGACATATTCATTTTGCACTTACGCTTTCTCCTCATTTTGAGTGAACAAAACTTGGACTTCAACTTAGCATCAGAACTCTTCTTAGTCTTACCTTTTTCATTGGACCTCACTCTATTGATTATCATCATAGGTTTGTCCTTCTTCATTCTTGCTTTGACATTTATCAACATGCCAAGTAATTCTAACAGTGGTTGGGCTAAGTTACTCTAGTAGTAACACTTGGTAAACTAGCTATATAATTCAGGCAATGATTGTAGAATAATATATGTGGCCAATCCTTGGCTCAAAGGGAATCTCTATCTCTCTAGATGTTCCAAATCTCCAATCATATAGAGCACATGTATCTGTTGGATCTCCTTTTGTCATCTTGCACTCAAAGAGCACATTTGATACATTGTACCTTTCTTGCTTTGCATGATTCTAGTTCATATTCTTATGATGTGTTGCCATCTCAAGAATCCCCATGTCTTCATACTGCTCATGCAACTCATAGTTCATACAACATAGAATAAGGTGCTTAATGTCTAAGGCATTGTTGGCATGCTTCCAATAAGCATCCACCTCAGCCCTAGGCGCATTGGGAGCATGTTCCTCTGACACTGGTGCATCTAGGACATGGAGCTTATTCTCATCATTGAAAACTATTCTAAAAGTACAGAACCAGTCATGAAATTTTATCCCATTTAGTTTGTCCTTCTTAAGAAATGATCATAACAATGATTTTTCTGCCATATGTTTCTACAAAAGAAATTTGCAATTTCAGTCAAAATACTTTTGATTTGATTTGATAAATTTTACAACATTAATAAGGCTTTTAATTAATTATTGCTCCCACAATTTTATTTAATTTGATAACCCTCACTTATCAATTCAGTAGATTGTAGCATACAACCTTCTAGTGAGCCAAGACCCAAATCAATTGAGTTATTACCCGGCCAATGCCAGTGTTCATAATCAATTATTAAGATAGTCAGCTTTTTTCAATTGCATCATATACAATTCTTGAATAGATGACATGCACAACTCTTTGACATAGTTCATGTGTATGATTCTAGTAACTTAATCCCATTAAAGTCACCTAGTTAAGTCTGACCCAAAAGCCAACACAATAGTCATGTACCCTGCTTGGTAGGTCCACAAAACTACCATCACACTTCCACGATATAGACGACACATCACTCTTGGCAGGTCAATCAAGCTTTTCCTCTATGTTTCTAATGAAAAGTATCTAAGACTTAATATTTTAATTGAGGGAGTTTATATTTATATTAATCCATATACATATCCAATCACCACATACTTACAGTACACCTCATATATATGCTATAACCACAAACGACATATGCAATTATGAAACACTAGTGATGGTTATGACCACACCATTGTAATTCCTGGAGCCACAAGGAAGTACTACCACCTAAGGTCCACATCATATGTAGCAACCTATTGTTGGTGAAGATCTATGTTGGAACCAATCTGAGTGGATCAATTCAACTCTTGAACCGGTTGGCTTGCCTCTTGGTCAGTCAGTTGGTCTCTAGGATCATTTATTTGATATTTGGTCCAAGCAACGTATGGACACCTCCAGTCGATCAGTTGGGACACCAGCTGATCGGTCGGCTCCTTCTATCACCAGGCCTCCTTGGTCCTCCAGCTGATTGGTTCGCCTTCTAAAATGGGCAGCTCATCGGGGCATAACATCTTCTTCACCATGACAAGAATTAAAACTATCATAATCCTATTTAACATATTACATTGTAATAAGGAAATCTCAAGTTGCATTCAAGGGGAACATAGGAAGAAAAGAACTAACACATTTACATATGGAAAGAGGAGAGAGAGGCTCGGTATGCAAACTGAGTATAAATAGGATAACAACCATCCAATCAAGCACACAGATCTAGGGGTAATTAGCCATAACCATGCTTAACATCCACCATCAAAACCAATTTTAGAGTGACGCATGTAAATTTCATGTATATATATATATATATATATATATATTAGTTGAAATCATATGTGGTATTTAACCGGATATGTACATTAATCATCTTAATATTTGCATGATATGAAAGAAATAAATGATAAAACCAAAATCATATCACATCGATTAAATCCCAAAACATAGTAAATTGATGTAGATCTGATACTACTGTTGGGAAATATGACATCAGATACGATAGTAAAAACAAAAAAAGAATACTACCGTATTCTCCATAGATATTAGATCGTGTCAATAACTATGTAATGAGAATGAAGGTTACAAGACATATACCTAGTCCTAGAGCAAGTCCAGTGATAATGTTTATTTTAGTGTGCTTCTTTCTCAAGTCTCACTTGGATGGCTATCGACAGTGGCCTCCTGGTTGATCAGCATGGATGACGGTTGATTGTGTCCTCTTAGCGAGTGGCAAAGGCCCCCTTGGCTCTGAAGTAGTCCATGCAGACCATCGGGAACTCCTGTCATTATAGATGAACAGACAAGAATGATTATCCCTTCTAGTTAGCGTGCTAGTGTTGACTAGCTCTCTCAATTGTCTCTCCCTTACTATCCCTACTTTTGACGGGTAATACTTGCTCAGACTCTCTTGGTTACTACTACCAGATAGGACAACAATTGTCATAGCTTATTGTTGTGTCTCTGAAATCCTAGACACCTTCCCTTATATAGGATGGCCAGGGATAGGGCTTCTAGCACATCTGGGAGTTGAAAAGATAGAATTTCATGAATTTTTTAGAAGCTACGAATAGTGAACTGGTCGGTTCACTGTTAAACTGGTCGGCTCATAGGTGAAGCAGTCAGTTCAACCCTTGAATCAGTTTTTTACTAGCTTTCCTATTTTCAATCACATTGGAATTCATTATTTGATTAATACACAACATGACGTCAACATCAATCATTGATCCCATCATATTGATCATCGAACTGAGTGACACATATGATGAACTAGTTGTTTCACTTTTCAAATGGTCATTTAATTTCATGATACAACCGTTTCATTTCATGAAATGATTATTTCACTTGTGAAAATGGTTATTTCATTTGTGAAATGTCTATTTCAATTGTGAAATGGTCATTTCATTTTCCAACTCATCCAATATACAACTAATTTTGTTCACATACCTAAAAACTTTAGTAATCAAGTTAAACCTTACTCATTTTCTAGGTGCATCCTATGTGTGTGACCCTATAGGTCCCAAATTACATTGACAGTAAATGTCCCTCACAAGCAATGAGTGGTATCTAGCAACACATCATTACTACCCAAGTAATTGGAAAATTAGAGAACAACTTCAACCTACAAGCCATGATTAGTGTTACTGTGATCGTATAGTTCTTTTCTCTCTAGTATCCAGATTGAAATCGGGGCACAGAAACATCATCCTCTCAATGTTCAATCAATGTTCCTTGAACTAGAGTTGACTGTCTAAAATACAAGTAAGCTCAATATCACATATTGACTCACATGAGCATGGCCATGCATTTCTTAGTCTCGCTTATCAAGTGGCCAGGATATCATCTCCTAGTAGGAGGGACAAATCTCATTTACATCACTCACAGAATCTCCATGTGCTATACAATGTACCCGAGCATCACCTTTATGGAAACCCTTATTCAAGGTCATGTTGGATGATGTCAAACTCAAACAAATGACATGTGATGAATGTAATGACTTCAGGTCTAAGAACCACAATCACCACTATCACTAAGGGAATTGATTCTGAATACCATCCCATCCCATTGTCTCCATGTATTACTCTTAAGGTGAGCTTGTCTGATACACTGTTCTCTAACATGTACATGTGTGCTTGACTTGATATAACATATCATACTAATGAGACTTTGTAATCAGTCAGCATACGCTCTAGTCTGATGTAGTACTTTCATCTATTTTGCTTCCACAATAATCTCTGACTTGGAACATGACAAGAATGTATGAAATCTTATCATACATATGATCGCATTGTCTAGATCCTCAACCTAAAGACATATGTCTTTGAGTAACATCATTCTTTAGACATCTACTATGCATGTGTCATCATCTCATGATTGAGATAAACATAATAGAAGGAATTACCTTTATCATTATCAAATCAAGTATCTAGTGCCCTATTACATTCATCATACGGTTGGTTGTATGGGCATACATACCAACAAGCAGTCCCTCATTCGCATAATGAAAGTACAACAATCATACAACATAATCTCAATGAAGAGGGTGGTAATCTTCATGATGTAGATTTTTTATTCTTGTTCCTAGAGATGCTAGGAAATACATCCATAAGAGGACATGAAAACCACAATCATTGGATTATATGGTCTATTGAAGACTTATATGATAGAGCTATGGG
Source organism: Alisma plantago-aquatica (assembly GCA_963693085.1). Lineage (NCBI taxonomy): Eukaryota > Viridiplantae > Streptophyta > Magnoliopsida > Alismatales > Alismataceae > Alisma > Alisma plantago-aquatica. The sequence goes on along the minus strand of OY856412.1, from coordinate 941,647,490 downwards.
TTCTTGAAGTCTTTTCTTAGATCATATGTTTATCTGTTGCCATGGCTCTTTATCAGTTTTATGATTTCTCTGGAGCATGTCCTAGCTTTTTCTTTCTTGACACTTTGTGGTTTTATCGAATTGGTGTATTTCTTTTAACTTTATTAAGCATTAGAGTCGGTGTGCAAAATAGCAATTTTTTTCTTCAGTGTTCACAACCAATAGAGTCTAGTGGTTGTTATGTAGAAGTTGTAGGAAGATATAACGAGGGATTGGTTGTTTTAATCATTCAAGTTTTTTCCTTTCTTCAAAATATTTATTATGCATCAGGTCATCTTGTAATAAGAAACCTACAATATGGACATTGGGGAGGTCGTCCCCAATTAGATGTTGGTAGTATGATATAACATTAAACTCATATACCCATTAAGTTTTAGGAAATTTCGAAAATTTTCCTGCATAATCCAGATGCTTTCTTGCTGACAATTGGCATCATCACCATTATCTTCCTCTTTTATTTTGTCTATGAGGAAGTATAGCTCTTCTTATGCTATATTGTCACTTGCCCATCTGTCAATAGGAGGATAAGAGAGAAGTTTAGGGTGGCCTATTGGTGAAGTTATTTGTATGTGTGTGAAGGCCATGGGGAGGAGTCTATATATAGGACTATTTGGTTTTGGTATAAAGAAACTTACCTATTTTTGTTTACTGAGGAAAATATACAACAGAATTAAAAATCATATCAAACAGACTGTATTAAATTAAACAATTAACAAATAAAGTTTATAATTGGATATTCTCTTTCCAAATTTATTTTAGGGGGCAAACAAAGTTAAAATAAAGTAAATTTTGACACATGTTAATTAAGACATGAAGAATTCGAATTGCACATTAGTTTTTATTTTTAGAATGTTCAATATGTGATTTTCTTTATTTCAATCATTTTAGCATTATCTTGTTAATTTATTATATAAATTGTTTATGGGAACTAGTATTATCCAAGTTAAAAGGAATTTGACAATTGGACAAATTAATACATGAGAAATAAATTGGCATTACTTTCTTGTTAAAAAATTGCATAATGGAGTATTTCATATACACGAACATTTTAGAAATATTAAAATGAATATTTGTATGGTGTATACTGGGTATTTATGATCCTTTCAAAATTATCCACTCATGAGAGAATTAAAAAATATCTTATATTTACTTAAATTCCTAAATCTCTCTTCATTATCCTCAACTATGTTTATTTCTAATTACTTAGTTTCCCAATACATGTTAATTGTTTCCATAATAGTAATAACATACTCTAAAGATAATTAAAGAGGGGAAATTGCACTCTCTTACTTCTTTTTTATTACGGACATTTTACATCTATTTGTTCAGTACATACAAGTGAGATGCTATAATTACATATATATTAATTAGTGTTTTTCTAAAATAAAATTTCAATTTTATTTCTTTTATGTTGGATGTACAACATTGTTTCCCATTATGTTACAAAAAAATTATTTATTACAATCCATACAAGTTGGTTTACATTATTCATTTAATATATTAGATGTTTTCTTTTTAATAATAAATTCAATATTTTTGGTCATATCTTTCATTTTCTTTCCTTAAGGAATTTGAGGCATCTAGAAACTCCTTAAAGATGTGAAACTTGGCCCTTAAGAGAACTAAAACATGTAAAATACAATTTTAGAATTAAGTTTCTCTTTTGGGGTTATTTAACATGTTATTAATATTTTGGGCTTAAATGTACATTCTCTCTCCTAAACTACACTAGGATGGGCAAGTTTGTCCAAATAATATAAAAATTCACACATAGGATAATTTTAGTATGTGGATTTTGAATTTGAGGTTTAACTCTACTTTTTGAGACTTTTTGTAATTGATTTTATTCTTTTATCTCTTATCCTATTTTCTTTTCCAAATAGCATTAAAATAGTTATCATTATGCAAATAGTGTGAAACTTGGCACCCAAGGCAATTGCGACCCAAGGAATACATTTATCATTATATTTTACTTTTGAAATTCTCTTTTATGTGTTATGGCGCCATTAGAATGTTTGACTTATCACCATTATGTTTATTAAAACAAAACATCCACTCATTTAAGTCTTCTTATCTTCAATGCATTTTTAAAAGATCTATATATTATTATGCGTGAAATTTCACATTTTACACATTTCACATATTTGATTCATTAATTTCATATTTTTTTAAACAATATAACAATATTAATATCTATGGGCATGGAATTACCAATTGTTACTCCAAAGCATATTATTCATTTTATTTAGACATTGTGTTAGTAAAAAAATATGAAACATATTTCATGATTTTTATTACATGTTGGCACATATTTAAGTCATTATGTAAATGTGTTCTAATTTTTATGCTTGTTTGGTAAAATCAAAGAACAAACTTCACTAGCTTTCTAATTATGGGATAGAGTAGGATTCTAGGTTCTGCTTCGTTACAACACTCCACCCCTTAAAAGGATTTCGTCCTCAAAATTTAGTCATCCAAGTATCATCAATCACCTATACTCCACCCCTTAAAAGGTTTGACCTAATAAGTCAAGCTAAACAACATCGAGGTACTATGGTTATGTAAGCATCTTTCCGTTGTAAAATATTTTTTCCTTAGGTGCTTATGTTGTTCATGCATCCAACTACCCAGTCAAAACCACCTAAGGTTGAATTTTAGGTCCTTATGTAACTAACCTTACAACCCTAAGGTTCTCATATCAAAATGAAAAATTAACCTAGTAAAACTTTCCTCATATTAGAGGGGTAAGGAGGGTAGGTCCACTAAATTTTTTTCTCATACATGTCAAATCTTCCTAGGGTAAACATGTTAAGGGAGACAAGATTGAAATAGTTAGATTACTGACAGCCACTAGCTTTGATACCATACTGTAAGGAGTGGGACTCGAGAGGGGATCCACTCGCTACTAAATTAAATAAAAAGGAAACATCCCATTTATCAGACACCACTATAAATTTTTCACAAAAGGGGTTGATAACCAATTTATTCAAAATGAATGTATCATGACACTGAATGTAGCAGTGAAATACAAAATATCTAACTATTAAAAAGCTTAATATTGTAACTATACTTCACCACACAGGGTGATACTTATGAAAACTATTATACTAAAGGATCAGTTGAGGATCATCTAGCCACCTCGAGAAATTCTCCCAAAAGGTTGTGCTAAACTTGATATGGTGCTGGTCCAACTTGGTTATTTTCTCCTTGACCTACACGTGGGGTTGGAAGCGTACCCTAGAAAGAGGAGAAAAGTAGATACATCAGCATAACACTATTATGTGCATACTAAATCGAATATTGAGAAATATGAGAAATAAAGATCATCAAATAAACAAGTATTTCCATGGAAAATAGAAAGGACTACCCAATTGGGCGTAAAAGAATATGAGTTCAAGAAAATGATAAATAAGAGCAAGGCATCCATGTCTTTTACAAGTGACAATTTTAGAACAATATAAACATGTTGGTAGGAAATAACACATCTACTATAAATATGGGTTGAGTAGAAACATATACACATCTACTCTAAGTAAGACAATATAAACATCTGCTCCAATAATATCACTTATAGGAACTATCACCTCTACATTATCAAGTGTGGGAATTTATACATCCACATAAAATAACATATGGCACATTATACTGGTAGTCACCACATGATGCATAACAAAATAGTAAGCAAGTCTAAATTAGAATATTAGGGATGAGAACATCCAATCAATATAAGTGGGGTCAAAGGACCCATTAAAGAAGATTCAACAATGTCGATGGTGTGAGAGAAACAACCAAAAACATATCTTTCAAGAACAATATCAAAGGACGTGTAGCAATCAAATTAGGATTTTGGGTCTTCAAATAGATCAAAAGATGTCAAAATAGGTTATTGTTTAACAGGAATAATATGGAATCCAAACATATATTAAGAGAGGATAAAATTAGGTTAATTGCTCAATATAGAATAATAGGGGATGCAAACATACATTAAGAGAGGATAAATTAGTTTAAATTCTCAATATAGAATAATAAGGGATGAAAACATACCTCGGGGTGTTAGTCAACATTTTAAAATCTAAATCTTAGATCCATGTCAAGGTTAGAAATATTTCTAAGATTTGTAACACCAATGGTTGAGAAAAGATCACTGTGAAATTACAAATCTTTGATGTCTCATACGAAGGACTTGAATAGGAGGATAACAAAGAAGGTTAGGGTGGCCTATTAGTCAAGTGATTTCTATGTGTCTGAAGTCCATGGGGAGGGGTCTATATATAGGACTATTTGACTTGGGTAGAAAGAAACTTGTTTATTTTTGTTTAGTAAGGAAAATATACAACATATATTGTAAATGGAGAAAAGTCAAGAATTTGTTAACAAATGATGGGTAAGAAAATGAGAAAGCATATCAAACGGAATGTATTAAATTAAAAAATTAATAATTAATATTTGTAATTGTATATTATTATTAAAAATATTATTTGAGGGTCCAAACAAAGTTAGATAAAGTAAATTTTGAGACATGTTAATTAAGACATGAAGAATTTGAATTGTACATTAGTTTTCATTTTTAGAATGTTCAATATGTCATTTGCTTTATTTGAGTCCTTTTATAATTATTATTGTTAATTTATTTATAATTTGTTTATGGGTAATAGTATTATCCAACTAAAAAGGAATTTGACAATTGGACCAACTAATACATGAGAAATAAATTTGACATTACTTTCTTGTTAAAAAAAAATATATAGTGGATTATTTCATATACATGAACATTTTATAAATGTTAAATTGAATATTTATATGGTGTATTTATAATCCTTTCTAAAATTTTCGCTTATAAGGGAATTAAAAAATATCTTATATTTACTTAAATTCCTCAATCTCTCTTCATTATCCCCAACTAGGTTTATTTCTAGTAACTTAGTTTCCCAATACGTGTTAATTGTTTCCATAATATTAAAAAATCCCGAAAAGATGAATGAAGATAAGAAATTTTACTCTCTTACTTCTTTTTACTACTGACATTTTAAATCTATTTTTTTAGTACATACAAGTGTGATGCTATAATTTACATATGTATTAATTAGTGTTTTTCTAAAATAAATTTCAGATTTTAATTCTTTTATGTTGCATGTACAACATTATGTACCATTATGTTACCCAAAAATTTTATTTACTGCAATCCATACAAGTTGTTTTACATTATTCATTTAATATATTAGATGTTTTCTTTTTAATAATAAATTCAATATTTTTGGTCTTATCTTTCATTTCCTTTTCTTAAGGAATTTGAGGCATCTAGAAACACCTAAAAGATGTGAAACTTGGCCCTTAAGCAAACCAAAAGATGTAGAATATGATTTTACAATTAAGTTTCCTTTTTGAGGTCATTTAACATGTTATTCAACAAGTTGGCCTTAAATGTACATTCTCTCTCCTAAAGTACACTAAAATAAACAAGTTTGTCCAAATAAGACGATAATTCACACATAGGCTAGTTTTAGTATGTGGATTTCAAATTTGAGGTTTAACTCCACTTTTAGAAACCTTTAGTAATTTATTTAATTCTTTTGTCTCTTATCCTACTTTCTTTTCTAAATAGAATTAAAATAGTTATCAGTATGCAAATAATGTGAAACTTGGCACCCAAGGCAATTGGGACCCAAGGAACACATTTTATCATTATATTTTACTTTTAAAATTCCCTTTTATGAGTTATTGCACCATTAGGATGTTTGGCTTATCTCCATTATGTTTAACAAAATAAAACATCCACTCAAATAAGACTTATTATCTGCAATATATTTTTAAAGGATATATATTATAATTATGCATGAAATTCCATATTTTACCCATTTAATATATCTCATTCATTAATTTCATATTTCTTTATATAATAGAGCATTATTAATATCTATGAGCATGGAATTACCAATTATTACTCTAAAGCATATTATTCATTTTATTTATCCATTATGTTAGTAAAGAAAATATATGTAGCATATTTCATGATTTTTATTACATGTTGGCACATGATTAAGTCTTTATGTAAATGTTTCTTAATTTTTATGCTTGTTTAGTCAGATTAAAGAACAAACCTCACCAGATTTCTTATCATGAGATAGAGTAGGATTCTTGGTTCTGGTTCATTACAACACTCCACCCATTAAAAGGACTTCATCCTCGAAATCTAATCATCCAATTATCATCAATCACCTCTACTCCACCCCTTAAAAAGGTTTGACCAAATAAATCAAGCTAAACAACATCAAGGTACTATGGTCACGTAAGCATCTTTCAGTTATGAAATATTTTTTGCTTAGGTGTTTATGTTGTTCATGCATCCATCTATCGTGTCAAAACCACCTAAGGTTGAATTTTAGGTCCTTGTGTAACTAGCCTTACAACCCTCAGGTTATCATATCAAAACTAAAGATTAAGCTAGTACAACTTCCCTCATAATAGAGGGGTAAGAAGGGTAGGTCCACTAAACTTTTTTCTCGTACATGCCAAATCTTCCTAGGGTAAACATCCTAAGGGAGACAAGACTAAAATAGTTAGATAACCAATAGCCACTGGCTCTGATACCATACTATAAGGAGTGGGACCCAAGAGGGGATCTTCCCCTACTAAGTTAAATAAAAAGGAAACATCTCATATATCAAACACCACTACAAATTTTTCACAAAAGGATGATAACCAATTTATTCAAAATGTATGTATCATGATACCAAATATAGCAGTGGAATTGATGGAGCCCCCACTTACGTAGAGTTGCGTGCACCACTAAAAATCCTAGAGATAGTAAGTCTCTAAGTTTAGCCTTGTGTATGCTATAATAAGATCTCCATCCATATATGCTAAGATACGTGGAAGTCTTATCGTAGTATAGTTAAGGGTCGAATCCACGAGACAATGGTCTTGTTAAGAGTTTAACAAGATGGAAAACGTAATAATCCTACGTATCCACTTAAAGTTGATATTTAGATCAAAGAGTTGGTTTGATGATTAAACTAATGTGCGGAGAAAGTAAATAACAAGAAAGTAAACTTAAAGTTGTAAATGATATTTAGAAACCACTAGGATGTGATCGAGTTTCACCACCACTACACATGGATCAAAACATACATCATAATAACATGGCTTGCAAAGAAAAAGGGTCTAAACAGTTAGTATCTTTGTAGGCTTAGCTTCCTCTCAGATAATTAACTACAAGAAATGTAGAAGTGTTGTAATATCAACCATCCCCGAATAAATGGTCACTTACTTTGCATCACTCCCTTCACAAAGTGTGTTCCTCAACCTGTCAAGGTTGTACTTTCATACGTCAACTAATTCCATTTTATAGTATGAAAGTACAACGATGGAGGTGAGTTTACCCCTCTCCTCGAGAAATGCTCCTAGATACCGAACCAAACGTATGGTGACTACATACATCTAGGACCAACAAGTAGTCGATATTCGAATCTAGAAGTACAAACATAGACAATTTGCACTAATAGATAATAGATAACACAAGTTGGTGATCAAGCAACTAGCATTCATTAAACGATTGATGTTGAACTGAAAAGATAGTATTTTTCTATTGCAAACCCATGAATTATAATGTATGAAATGAAAACATGGGTAGCGGGGCTACTCCCCGCACCCTAGTGTATGGGACTACTCGCTCATGGAAAGAACAAAGAAGGAGGCAGGAAGAGAGAAAGAAAGCATCATCTCCACATAGGAGGGAGGAAGTTCGACCCCTTGGAGTAGAGAGCAACTATCTTCACACCACTTGGTTGACTTGATGAAGACTTCTTCACTTCCCACCTTCTATGTCGATGAGAGAGAAAGTAGCTTGAGGATGAAGTGTGGATCTTAGACCGGCATCCTTGGGGCAGAGGATGGAAGATGAAACAGCTCTAGAACGGTTGGGGTAGCCTTTGGGCGTCCAAGAATTTGATGCCTAATGAGAACTCCTTCGGTTCTATTTATAGGCTTCCAAGGAGTCCCAAACAATCTTGGGACCGTTTGGGTCTTTAACGGTTTGGGGACCGTTTGGCATCATGCGGCCTCAGGACCGTTTGTCTTCAAAACGGTCTCGAGACCGTTTGGCTTCACACGGTCTTGGGACCGTTTGGCTTCATACGGTCTTGGGACCATTTGACTTCATGCGGTCTCCAGACCGTTTGTTTTTATTCAGTTTTGGGACTATTTGAGTTCATACGGTCTTGGGACCATTTGCCTTCATTCGGTTTCCAAACCGTTTGCCTTTATTTGGTCTTAGGACCGTTTGAGTTCATTTGGTTTTGGAACTGTTTGGAATTCATTCGGTCTTGGGACCGTTTGCCTTTATTCGGTCTCGGGACCATTTGAGTTCATTCGGTCTTGGGACCATTTGGACTTCATTCGGTCTCCAGACCGTTTGCCTTTATTCGGTCTTGGGACCGTTTGAGTTCATACGGTCTTGGGACCGTTTGGACTTCATTCGGTCTTGGGACTATTTGCCTGTATTCGGTCTTGGGACCGTTTGAGTTCATTTGGTCTTGGAAACGTATGGACTTCATTCGGTCTTGGGACCGTTTGAGTTCATTCGGTCTTGGGGCCGTTTGGACTTCATTTGGTCTTGGGACCGTTTGGGGCTTTTGCAGTTTTTTTTGGGGTTTTTCTGTAAGAAGAAAAAGATAAATGTTAGTTTAATGGTGAATTTATAATAATGTAGAAAGTTAAGGATTATATCTAATTTATCTAAGAAAGAGTATAGAAAATTAAGAAAAACTAGTACGATAACATTACAAAATGGGAGGTTATCACCCCCTAACTTAGTGTCTAGCTTGTCCTCAAAATAGATAGAGTTAAGGTACGTAGTGGCGAGGTGATTTTATTTAGTGGAGATTTCTATACTCTTGCTTCAATTCTAAACCAAAGATCTCCTAGAGTTTTATCGGGGCTTCCTCTAGCACTAACACTTTCAGGTATCGAGAGTTGTGTGGATCTTAGGTTTCTTTCGTATCGCGTAACTCGCATTGGGACCACCTTTTTCTTTATCGTATTCTATGCATGTCTTCAACTCTAAGAAGTTGTATACTTCTTTGAAATTCCTACCAGAAGCTAAGATAGGTATGAGGGTTGGCTAAAGGTTGTTGTGTAACTCTCCTTTTTAGTAGGGGAGGGTTTATCTAAACTTTGGGATCTCACTGTCGGGTGCGACACATCTGCCTTTGTGAGGGCAGCTAAATGTACCGACCGAGCGAGTCCTTTATCAGCTTTCTCATATACTTGGAGACCTTAGGATCTCACTTCCGGGCGTGACACATCTTCCTTTGTGAGGGTAGCTGAATGTACCAGTCGAGCAAGTCCTTTATTGGTTCTTCGTATATGTCCTTATTCATGGTACAACTCTCATGTTTTTATTCAACACTCAGGCTTTTATTCATATGCTCACAGGCTTAGGAATTGGGTATTTAGGATTTTATTTGGGCTGCCAAGCCTCTTTTTGAAAAGAAAAAAAAATCTTAGGGTTTCCTGACATGCACTTATTACGGTTTCGTACTTGGTGGTCCACTTGCGAGGTTCCTTGATTTGGATTTTGCCTGGTTCCTTCCCGTCCTTGAGAGTGTTTAGCTTGTTTCGGCTAGGATGTTAACCTGTGGAGAGTCTGATGCAGAATTGAAGCAAAAGTATAGAAATCGAGTATGAAAGTGATTTATTAATTCACCATTACATGCCTAAATGCTAATTATGTAGTTGCATTTGAGGACTAGTTTGTCTCTAATTTAGCTAGGGGTGACTCTTTTTCGAAGAGAAAGTTGTTTTATATGTAAGAGTTATTCTATCAAAGAAATTACTTAAAAATCTAAGTGTTAAAGGAAAGGAAAAATATGTACAGAAGAATAGAGGTGAAAGAAAGAGTAAAGAGAAAAGGGTTTGAATATTATACCTCGCCCTTGCCCAGTGTACCCCCCCCCCAACTTATCACTCACTCTGTCCTCAGGGTGTCAAAGTGATAGGTTGAGAAGTACATGGGTAATGGTATTAAGGTTCTAATAATCCCTTGTTTGCTCCATGAGATCATAGGAGATTAGCTATGAATTTTCCACATAAAGCGTGGTAATCCACGTCCTTCATGTCCTCCACTTGTTTTTCAAGAACAGTGATGGTATACATCCAATACAGGTCGTGGAAACCGCAGTCATTCGATTCTCTGATATGCTGGGGACATATGTGGCTGAAGGTTGGACGATGGAAATGTTCTTTGTCATACGCCTTTGTGTGTTTTCCCAGGAGATCATGTAGTCATTCAGCACAATCGTTAGCCACTTCCCACGTCGGCATCTTTGTTGTTACATCATACTGTCTTTGGTTTAGATCAAACTGGTTGTCAAAACTATTGTAAATGATTGTAGTTCCCTCATGCAAATTTGTTGTCAGTAGCATCCAGTGCTCAGAGTGAAGAAAAGGAAACATAATGAACTTCATAGTCATGTTTTGAAGATACGAGATAAGGTCCTCCATGGTTCCAAAGTTCTTGGATCCAAGTAAATCATCCTTCATGTATGTCGATGCCATATAAACCGTAGGCAGGTCTCGTGCTAGAAGAAACTGGTAGGCAGTCATCAAGCTCACGGATAAAGAACCTTTGGTTTGTACGGTTTCACGGAGAGTATCTGCCATTATTAGGATATTTCTGTGCATGAATACAAGCTCATCTTTCTCTACGTAAAGCCTAGACATGATGAGTTTGAGTTCATTATCAGAAAGTTTTTTGCATGCGGCAAGGTCAAAAATTGGAAACGTTGGTTCTATGGAAGATAGGGGTACCATTGGTTGAGATGATCTGTTGATGGTGGCCCCTGTTATCAAATCGATGTCCCCCTGATCATCCACCATATCGAAGGTATAAGGGTCCCATTGGCGTTGTTTTGGGGCCTTGGCAGTCTATTGTTGCTTTTTCTCCAACTCCTTTAGGATTGTTCTGTATGGACGCTTCTGCGGACGTTGGATAGCGGAGAAAAGGTATCGAGGTACGTCGTTTGGCACCATTGTTGGGTCCCTGAAGAACCGTCTATCATAGATAAGCTCCATGGCGTAACGTCCTCGTAGGGAGTGTATATCATCTGTGGCTAGCTCGGTGAAGGGGATTTGTCTATTGAGCACTTCTATGAATTGTATTGTATAGAAAGTGCAAGCCCCTGAACCAGCTAAAGTTTGGACTGTTGGGTTGATGATTTGGAACCAGGGTTGGCTCCAACCATGTCGTAGAGATGGGAAAGCAGCCCATATTATTTTGAGAAGTCAGAAAGGTATGCACCGTGCTTCCCCGGCTTCCAATCCAGCAAAATTTATTTGTCTGGCCTTTAGTTTGCTAGAGCAGAAGTTGTACACCTTGGCGTCGCGGGCTGCGGTGTCGAAAATCATGAGTAGTCAGTGGTCGGAAACTCTGAAGGGCACAGAAATATAGCGTGCCCTTCATGCAAGTCCAATTCACAGCCTCTCAATGGACTTTGCCCGGAAGTCCTTATGGAATAAGCTTAAGGATAGAGCAGGTGAAGCGTTGAAGATAGGTTGTGATTTTTTTGAGCTCCGGAATTCCTCAATAGAGTTGGCAAGGAAGACACGGAAGATAGCCATCTTCACCGTCGATTGTGGTCGAAGGATGATACATAAGTCATCTGGTGTCAACTTGCACTTTGTCTTTGTATTGTTGTAGATGATGTCCCCCCCATCTTTGGCATCGTCTACGATAGTGTTCAGGATGAAGATATCCTGAACATCTAATGTAGAGATGGCTGCCATGTCCAAGTCATGCATTTTGTGAGGTAGTGGTGGCGGCGGGGGAAGGTCTTGTGGTAGAGGAAGTGAAGTCTACTCGTTGTTGTCCAAGAAAAAAGGTAGATATTCATCTTTATCGGAGTCAGAATCAGAGTCGAGTTTATCATATGTGTCTAGACTCACTCTATCGGATTCTTCCTGCTCTGGGGGGGAAGGTGTAGGTTGCTCTGGAGCATAGTATTGATGGATGACTGTTGTGGGTGGGTTAATACTAGTTCCTAGTATGCATTGTTGGAACTCAGCAAAAGCTGCATCTTTCACAGTGTCCCTCAGGGATCTCATAGCTAAAAAGTTAAAGAACGGGTCCCCATATGACATTGTGACATTGTCATTGTTATAGGGGGACTTGGGATCTTTGGTTCCACCCTCTTGGTGGCCTCTGTCCTTTCTTGTTTTTGTGGGGTCTGCCCCTCAGTTGGTGCCCTCCCCGGCATTGCCTGGGTCGTTGGGTTGATCATCTGAGGAGGGGTTGTCATCGTTGGAGTCAGTTGAGGAATCAGATTCCTCATCATCATCTTCACTATCGTCGTCATCGTCATTTGATGCCTTCTCTTTTACCTTCGTGATCGACTTCTTCTTGCACTGTCGACGGATTGCTTGCAGCTCTTTGAGTGCCGCTTGCACATGCTCGTGGGTTTCGAGCAGTGCGTCGTGGCTATCTTTAAGATACACATATCTTGCTTCGGTATAGCGGAGTTGTACAGATAGATCGATTATTTGTGTGTGAAGGTCGTTGAGTTCTTTGTTGCGGTCCTCCTCTTGGCGACGGATGAGTTGTACTAGGTTGTTGTTGGTGTCATCCAAGCATGTGCCTTGAGCAGTTTTATACTACTGAAGCTCGCCGAGGGTCTCAGGAAAAGGTTGAGTTTGCATAGAGACCATGTCAACTTGTTGGGTCAACACCTCTTGCTGGCCTTTCATCTCGAGTACCAACTCTGGCAAGTTTTGTAAGCGGTTGTCGATGCGGTCGACTTGCTGGGCCGCTACTTCCTGTCGTTGTTGGATGCTTGTGACGATGCCTGGTAAGGCGTTGTTCCGCTTGTCAGTCTTGGAGACCTGTAAAGTGATATCCTGCATACAAGAAAAAATAGATAATAATATGTTAGAAAGGTCGGTGAGGAGGTTTCGAATGGTGTCAAATTGTCATTCGAATTCCTCACCGACTTGTGAAAAGGGGACCCCAGAGATGGAAGGGTGAGTTGGTTGGGGTCGGGGTGGAAGGGTGGTAGTGCCTTGTGAAAGAGACATTATTGATGGACCTGTGAATTGTGTGGTGACTGTTGATGGAGTCACTAGCGGTATTGGGATGGTAGTGGTAGATGAGGTGGTGGATGGGAATGGTGGTGACATCCTGGGTGAGAAGGGATGAAATGGGAATGTTGAGGGGAAAGTGGTTGAAGTGAAGGTGAGATCACGCGTTGAGGTGGAGAATGGAATGCCCGAAGAGAAAAAGAGTGAGGCGGAGTATGCTGGTGAAGTTGTGGATGTGGATGAAGAAATTATGGTGGGCGTTGTTGTGGAGAATGAGGGAAGAGTGATGGATGGTGGAATGGTGGAAGGTGGTGGTGTGGTGGCGGAGTGGTGGAAGGTGGTAGTAGTGGTGGTGGTTATAGAGGTGAACCCAACATCTAGATCGAAGATGAAAGGTTCTGGTGTTGGGGTTACTATGTCTTTGGTGTTGTGTGGTGGCTCCGCCTCTGGGTTGATCTTTAATGTGGGTGTCTTTGATTGTTGTTGTTTTTGTATGCACATCTTTGAAGACTGTGTTATTGGAATTTTCTTTGGCCTTGCTGCGAGGGCAGTGACGTTGTGCTCAGGTTTCCCTGCCTTTGCTTTGATGAGGCTATAAGGTTGGCAAGCTCCTCTTCAGTGAAGAGAAGCTTTTCTTTGTCGTAATCTACCAATTCTGGAAGCGGCAGTAATGTCCTAGATGCTTTGACAGTGGGGTAGAAGATGTATTGGAGTTTTGCATCCTTCTCCTTTATGATGTATGAGTTCTTTAAACTCTTCTCATTTTTAAGGATGTCGCCCTTTATCACAGTGCACTTGGTTAGTGATCTTTCCATCTTGAGAAATTTCAAGATTGATGTTATGTGACCTCCCATGCAGATTTCTTTCCTAAGGGCGTAAGCTGAGTGCTTTTGTATCAAATGTCGTCCAATGTTGACCGGCAGCCCTTTGAGGGTGGACCAAAGAATAAAGAGATCGGAAATACTAATGTTTCCACCCTCTGTCCTGGGGAAAAGAGCACCTATAATAGTTTTGTGTAGTGTGTGCACCAGGCCAGAATGAATGTTAGTGGCCTTGCAAGTCTTCGCCTCGTAGTTTGGAATTCCTGTCAGAGCTTGCCTCCTCAGGATTTTTTATCTGATCTTGGTCGATGAACATCTCATTTAGCTTGTTCTCAGTCAAGACAACCTTGTTACCAAAAAGTGAGGTTACCAGCCTATGGTCACCTCTGTCTTTCCATTTGTCCTTTGTGTCCATGGTTTCTTTGTTGAGGTGTGTGAAGAACTCTATCGTGGGTTTGACATAAGAATTCTCTACAACAAAGTAGAGTTTTGAGAGGTTCACATTGTCGAGCAGGGTGAGGACTCTGTCATAAATCTCCATCTTCTTCAGTACATTGAGGCAGACGTACTTTGTCAGTCGTAGCACCTTGTCACCAGCTGGGAGGTGTTGGATGTATAGGTCAGTTGGTGCAGGTTTTGTGGTGGGGGTGGTGACAGGATTTGCAACAGCAGGGATGATGTGTCCTGCCAAGATTTGTTCCCTTACGGTAGAGGGTCGGACTTGCTTCCTTTCCCTTTTCTTTGATGGTTTTCCCTTGGCGGCTTCTTCAGTCTTCCTCTTTCCTTTGGACTTTGGGACCAGGGATTCATCGTCGGAGTTTGGTGCATACTTCGAACCTTTGTCATTGGAGAAATTTCTTCCACATCTTCAACAAGGTCCTCGGTTAGGCACATGTTGACTCGCTCAAGGTTTTTTTTTTTTTTAGTTAAGCCAGGAGGTCGTCTATTCATCTCACCCTCCTCATGTGAGCTAAAAAAACGTCAAGTACAGCTCCTGCTTATAAAGGGCAGGTCAAACCTCACATGACTGACTCACAACGCAGAGACCACAACAAAACCCCGAACAGCCAATACGACAACAGGACATAAACAAGCAGCAACCTAACCAGTGCATTAAGGATGCTTAAATCTCAAAACCACGTAGGGAGTGTGGTTCCTCTCAAGAAGAGCCATGCCACGAACTCTAGGCGGAAAACAACTAGGATCAGAAATCACAATCAAATCTTGACTGAGGACTCCCCATTTACCAATCTCTCTGGGAATAGAATTGATGGCCCTGTGAACAAGCGAACCAACAATACCTTCGTCCTCCATGTAGCTCTTTATCTCCCTGACAATACTCGCTCAAGGTTGTGCATGACATTGATCAAGTCAACCTTTGGTGGGACCCTTTTGGTCTTTTCGTAGGTGTCCATGATTTGCTGGAGCTTTGCATGGTCCTTCGGTAGTTGCTCCCTTGTCCAGAAGGGAGCGTCAGCAGTTCATGTGGCTTCTTTTGTAGGTGAGGCCATTCTGTAATTAGAAGATTATATATGTTAAAGAGGGAAAAAAATGTTGAAAGAATTGCAATATATTTAGGGATGAAATCGTTTTAAGGGTGAAATTATGTTTTTCAAGACCATTTGGGTCCAAACGGTATCAAGACCGTTTGGCTCCAAATAGTTTCTCTCAAACAGTTTCACTACCGTTTGGGTCCAAATGGTTTTCGCTCCAAACAGTTTTACGACCGTTTGGGTCCAAACGGTCTCCAAACTGTTTCAAGAACGTTTGGCTCCAAACGGTTTCAAGACCGTTTGGCTCCAAACGGTTTCTCGACCGTTTGGCCCCAAACGGTTTCACGACCGTTTGGGTCGAAACAACTAGGAAGATGAAACGGCGGGGACGACGAGCAGCGAAAAGATGGAGAAACGGAGCCGTCGATGAAGGTGTTGATGGTGGTGATAGCGTCAGCGGCAATTGGGAACTTCGTTTGCGGTAGAAGCGGTGAAAATGGCACCGAAATTAGTGCAGATGGCGGTTGTCGTAGCAGCATTCTACCTTGCTGCTAGATGATGAAGACGGCAGACATGTCGTGGTGGTGGTGGTATCGTCGGAAAGGACGACGGAGTGGGTGAAGGCAAACTTGGAGTGCACGGAGATGACAGAAGTGGAGTCGGGATGGAGTAGTGAGAAAGCGACGCAAACTGGGAATGGAACAGGGATTTCGCGCGAGAGAGAAAATTCGAGAAACCGAAGGAAAGAAAAGGGGAGGGGATGAAGTGATATTTATAGAAAAAGGAGGGGTGACGTTATAAATTCTCAAGGGCGAACGGTTTCAAGACCATTTAGATTCAAACGGTTTTGAGACCGTATGGAGCCAAACGGTTTTGAGACCGTGTGGATCCAAATGGTTTCGAGACCATGTGGATCTAAATAGTTTTGAGACTGTGTGGATCCAAACAGTTTCAAAATCGTTACGATAGGATTAAAAAAAAATTGGGTTTTATATTTTTATGTTTGTTTTGGATGCTATGATAGGTCGATAAGAAATTAGAAAATTATCAAAACTAAGTAAAATAAAATAAAAGGTGATACTCAGTTCTTGGGTTGCCTCCCAAGTAGCGCCTTGGTTTTACGTCGCTAGCTCGACGAAGTTCTAACTTAGTTAGATTAATGTAGTAGGATCATGAATCTCAATAGTTTGTCTTGGAATTTTGTCAGTTGGGGTATAGTATTTCTTCAATCTATGGCCATTAACAGTTCTCTCCCCTCCATTGTCATCAATAATGATGATTGCTCTGGTTGGGTAGATGTGCTTGATGGTGAATGGCCCAGACCACTTTGTCTGAAGTTTTCTGGGGAACATCTTAAGTCTGGAGTTGAAAAGAATGACTTTATCTCTGACGATGATATCTTTCCTTTTGAGAGGTCCATCGTGCCACATCTTAGTTTGTTTCTTGTAGATCCTGGTGCTTTGGTAGGTAGTCATTCGTAGTTCCTCAAGTTCTTGTAATTGCAGTTGTCTATACTCGCCAGTGATTTTGAAGTCAAAATTCAATTGTTTGATGGCCCACCAAGCTTTATGTTCCAGTTCAACTGGAAGATGACATGACTTCCCATATACCAAACGAAACAGAGTCGTTCCTATTAGTGTTTTGTAAGCAGTGTGGTATGCCCAAATAGCATCAGGGAGCTTGATAGACCAGTCTGTGCGATGCTTGTTGATCGTTTTTTCTAAAATGGCTTTTAGCTGGCTATTTGAAACTTTGACTTGGCCACTTGTCTGTGGATGGTAAGGTGTGGCGACCTTATGTTTAACTCCATATTTCTATAGGAGAGATTCAAAACTTTGTTCTAAGAAATGAGATCCTCCATCTGATATGATTGTTCGAGGGACTCTGAATATAGGGAAGATGATATCCTTGAACATCTTGATAACTGGTTTGGAGTCGCAAGAAACGGTGGGTATAGCCTCTACCAATTTTGAAACGTAATCCACAGCGACTAGTATATAGGAAAATACATAAGATGGGGGAAATGGACCCATATAATCTACTCCCCATACATCAAAGATTTCAATCTCTTACCACAGAGTAAGAGGCATTTCATTTCGTTTAGATATACCACCAGAAAGCTGACATTTATTGCAAGATCGTACAAAATCATGGGCGTACCTTGCTATCGTTGGCCAAAAGAAACCCGATTGTAGGACTTTGAGGGTGGTCTTCTTTGAAATCATATGCCCCCAGTGGGGCCAGAATGACAATGTTCTTGAACGGAGATAATTTCTTCTTTTGGTAGGCAACGACGGAATAGTCCGTCTACGCACAAACAAAAAAGGTATGGTTCATCCCAAAAATATTGTTTGGCATCATGAAGAAATTTCTTTCTGTCGTGGTAGGAAGCAGAATGCTGGATAATTCATGTATCCAGGTAGTTTACTATATCGGCATACCAAGGAAATCCAGTAGTGACTTTCATATGTTGGTCGTCGAGTAAAGAGTCTTGAATAGGTATATTGTCATCATCCTAAGGCTCGATGTGACTTAAGTGATCTACAATGACATTTTCTACCCCACTTTTATCTTTTATTTCCAAGTCAAATTCTTGTAGCATCAACACCCAGCAGATGAGTCTGGGTTTTGCATCTTGTTTTTTAATTAGGTATTTAATTGCAGAATGGTTGGTGTATACTATGACTTTTGATCTGATTAGATAAGAGTAAAATTTCTCAAAGGCATAAACGACAGCCAATAATTCTTTTTCAATAGTTGTATAATTCTTTTGGGCCTCATCTAGCATCTTTGATGCATAGTATATCACATAGGGCTTCTTGTCTATTCTTTGCCCTAGCACCGCTCTTATAGCGTAGTCACTTGCATCACACATTATCTCGAACGGTTGTGACCAATCAGGTGCTCTCAAAATGGGTGCAAAGATTAGAGCATTTTTTAAGGTTATTAAGCTATTTAAGCATTCTTGATCAAAATTGAATTTTGCATCTTTTGTCAACAAATAGGTCATGGGATTTGCTATTTTGGAGAAATCCTTAATAAATCTTCGATAAAATCTAGTGTGGCCTAGAAATGCTCGCACTCCTCTAATGTCTTTAGGCGGTGATAGTTTTGAAATGACATCAATCTTTGCCTTATCCACTTCAATTCCTCTTTCACTCACTCGGTGCCCAAGGACAACACCTTCTGTCACCATAAAGTGACATTTCTCCCAATTTAGGATCAGGTTTGTTTTCTCGCATCTTTGTAAAACTTTCCTGAGGTTAAGTAGATAGTTATTGAAAGAATTTCCGTAGAATGAAAAATCATCCATAAATGTTTCCATGATTGACTCAGTTAATCCTGTGAATATTGCAGACATGCACCTCTAGAAGGTTGTGGGTGTGTTACATAGCCCGAAAGGCATCCTTCTGAAGGCGTAAGTTCCAAAGGGGCAAGTAAAGGTTGTCTTTTCTTGGTCTTCTGGGTGTATCGGGATTTGATAGAACCTAGAATAATCATCAAGGTAGCAAAATAATTTTTGGTGGGCCAAACATTCAAGGACTTCATCAAGAAAAGGTAGAGGGAAGTGATCTTTTCTTGTTGCTTTGTTCAGCTTCCTGTAATTGATACACATCCTCCATCCAGTGACAGTCCTTATGGGTACTAGCTCATTTTTATCATTCAGAACGATCGTAGTCCCTCCTTTTTTAGGGACCACTTGGACTGGGCTAACCCATTGAGAATCAGAAATGGGATATATGATACCAGCTTTTAGGATTTTAAGGACCTCAAGGTGAACCACTACTTTGAGGTTCGAGTTTAGTTTCCTCTGATATTCCCTTGATGGTTTAAACTCTTCTACCATGGGTAGTCTGTGCATGCACAAAGCTGGATGTATTCCTGTTAGGTCAGTCATTTTATACCCGATAGCTTTCTTATGTTTCCTTAGCTCAGTAAGAAGTCTTTCTTCCTGATCATCTATTAAGGTAGAGCTGATTATGACTGGGCACAGTTTTTCTTTTGTCTAGGAAAACATGTTTGAGTCCTAATGGTAAGGCTTTCATTTCAGGGGCCTTAGGTAATTCTGTAGTTTCCATAATGGTGAAAGATTTCAATTCCTCAAAGGTGGCTGTTGGAGCTTCTTCGACTTGGTCTAAATATCGCCGACATTGTTGTACTAGTTCACTGGCTGAAAATTCAACTTCTGGATTTGTTAAGACGTTCTCCAGATCATCAGATGGTTTGACTGTTTCTTGCTGTAATTGAGATATTTTTTCAATTGCCTCAAGAAGAAAAACTTCTTCCTGGATGTTGGGACCTTTTAGACTGTTAAGGATTCTGAATTGAATGGATTCCTTTCCTAGTCTTAAGATAATTGTACCAGCTGCGACGTCGATAAGTGCTCTGGCCGTGGAAAGGAAAGGTTTGCCAAATATTATTGGATATCTTAGATCTTCCTTTATATCCATAATAACAAAGTCACAAGGGACGTAAGAGTCCTTTCCTATCCTGAATGGGATATCTTCAATGATCCCCAACGGTGCAGTGATGGTAGAATCAGCCAGCTGTATTGTCATTGCAGTAGGTAACAATTCGGTAAAACCCAACCTTTTACACATTGAGAAAGGCATAATAGATATTCTAGCTCCCAAATCAGCTAATCCTTTTTTGTTGGAGGCGCTTCTGATAGAACATTGGATACCAAAGGAACTGAGATCCTTCTATTTTTTTGGCATTTTGTTAAGAATAATATCAAAAGTTGTGTGAGCTAGTTTAACAGTCTCTTGTTCTTCGGTCATACATTTCCTTGATAGTAAGGTCTTCAGGTATTTGGCCCAAGCTGGTATTTCGTAGAGGGCATCAAGGAACGAAATATCAATATAAAGTTTCTTCATTGCTTCCTTAAATTTCTAGAATCTAGTATCCTGTTTAGTCCCTCTCAGCCTGCCTGGATATGGTATTCTGGGCTTATATGGCGGGACTTCAGGTTCTTTGAAATCTAGTTCCTTTTCCTTCCCCTTCTCGATTTCTACAATCTTTTTAGTTTCTGGATTCGTACTTGCAATTGGGGTGATTATAGCTATCTCTTCATCTTCCTGAATGATTTTTGTGGCTTCAGGGAGGACACGACCAGATCTTGTGGTAATGGATTTCAATTGTTCTTGTCTGGGTTGATCGTGTCTTGGGTTTATCTCTGGTTGACCAGCAAAGGTTCCTATTGGAGGTTTTAATTGGGCTGCAATATGTGCTAACTGTGCTTTGACGGCTTTTTGTTGGGCTTGTTGGTTGTCTAGCATGGTTTGTTGTGATTGCAACATTTGTCTTATCAATGACAGTTCATATATTGGTGGAGGCGGATTATTCTTTTGTGAATTTTGTTGATACTGTTGTGGTTGTTGCTGCTGAGGTGCGAGTAATTGGGGTTGTTGAATTTGTGGTTGTTGCAGCTGAGATTGCTGCAATTGCAGGTGAAACAGTGGATGAGTGTATTGGTAATATGCAGAAGGGTTTCTTGGTTGTGTGAATCCTTACAATCCTCCTCTGAAGTTTCCCTGGTTTCGATTATAGTTGTTCTGGAAACCTGGTGGTGATCTATTAAAAACTCCTCTTTGGGTCTGGTGTTGCGGGTTGGCAGTCCCCGCAGGATTCCCATACTGAAACCCAGGATTGTTTCTTGGTTGATTTGGGTTATAATAAGCTTGTCCTGGTATGGTGTGAATGGAATTGACTTGCTCCGGTGACATATCCTCAGGATGTTCGATGATCAGTTCATACTGCGGCTTCGGTGTCTGCATGTCCATCATCACATTGTATAGGAGACCACATGATAATGTGGTATGATCGGATGCATGACATGCCTCAAAAGTCCCGGTATCTGCCTTGACATGTTGGGGGCTCTTCTTTTCTTCAAGTGTCATTTCAAGGATTTGTCGCTTGTGAGCTATAGTTTTTATGGCTTCGGCGATGGCTTTCATTTCCATTGATTCTTCAGCTTTACAAACTTTTAGAATTCCCCCGGTGGATAACCTTCCCCAATTGGATTGGTTCTCGACTCCAAGTGTAACAATCCTCCAGGCATCTTCATAGTTCTTTCGCATAAAATTCCCCCCAGATGACGAATCTAAAAATTTCTTAATGTCATCACTTACTCCTCTATAGAATGTTTCTATCCGTTGATTTTGGGAGATTCCATGATGCGGGCATTTCCTTAAAAGTTCCTTGAATCTTTCCCATGATTCTTCCAGTGATTCCCCTGGGAGATGAGAATAGTGATTAATTTGTCCCTAATCTCATAAGTCAATGAAGGCGGAAAGAACTTCTCTAGAAACTTTTCTTCCAAAGGAGCCCAGGTGGTGATTGGCTCCCCATCTAGCACGTTATACCAGCTCAATGCCCTTCCGGACAAGGTGAAGTGAAAAAGGTGTAGCATGATTGCGTCGAAAGGAACTCCAGCATGTGGTACTAGCCGACAAAGAGACTGGAATCACTTTAGGTGATACATGCAGTCATCCCTAGCACTTCTAGAGAACAAAATGCCTTGCATAATCTGGATCCATTGCGTGCGGATCTCCAAGTTAGGAACATTGATGAGTGGGGGCCTAACTGGGTGATTATCTTCAAAGTTCTTAGGAATGGCATAATCTCGAAGTTGCTTGTTTCGCAACACTATCTGAGCAGCAGTTGTGGTTGCTTCATTCTCAGCTTGAATGCGGGCATGTTCTTCAGCTCAGACCTCAGCTTGAATCTGAGCATGTGTGTCAGCAATAAGTTGTGCCCTTTGAGCTGCTATGGCCATGTTGACTCTTTCCATAACCAAAGTGGCTTGGCGGTGTTCGTCAGCCATTTGTCTGGCTCATTTGTGGTTGAGTTGGATGTGTCGGTGGAAGATTCATTCTACCTCAGAGTCGTACTCTGGTTCAGGGGAGAATCTGATGTTATGCAAAGGTTGCATACACATTTTCTACCTGAGTAGAAGAAGAAACACACTTTAGATAATGCGGAGAAATGATGAAATCAAGGTGATATGAATGATGGTTAAAGAAAAGTGTAAAATCCTAATCAACTAGAAAGTTAATAAGAAAAATTAAAATGTTCCGTTGTCCTCGGCAACGGCACCAATTTTTGATGGAGCCCCAACTTACGTGGAGTTGTGTGCACCACTAAAAATCTTAGAGATAGTAAGTCTCTAAGTTTAGCCTTGTGTATGCTATAATAAGATCTCCACCCACGTATGCTAAGATATGTGGAAGTCTTATCGTAGTATAGTTAAGGGTCGAATCCACGAGACAACGGTCTTGTTAAGAGTTTGACAAGATGGAAAACAAAATAATCCTACTTATCCATTTAAAGTTGATATTTAGATCAAAGAGTTGGTTTGAGGATTAAATTAATGTGCGGAGAAAGTAAATAATAAGAAAGTAAACTTAAAGTTGTAAACGATATTTAGAAACCACTAGGATGTGATCGAGTTTCACCATCACTATGCATGGATCAAAACATACATCATAATAACATGGCTTGCAAAGAAAAAGGGTTTAAATAGTTAGTATCTTTGTAGACTTAGTTTCCTTTCGGATAACTAACTACGAGAAATGTGGAAGCGTTGTAATGCCATCCATCCCTGAACAAATGGTCACTTACTTTGCATCACTCCCCTCGCAAAGTGTGTTCCTCGACCTGTCAAGGTTGTACTTTTATATGTCAACTGATTCCATTTCATAGTATGAAAGTACAACGATGGAGGTGAGTTTACCTCACTCCTCGATAAATGATCCTAGATACTGAACCAAACGTATGGTGACTATATACATCTAGGACCAACAAGCAGTCGATATTCGAATCTAGAAGTACAAACATAGACAATTTGCACTAACATATAATAGATAACACAAGTTGGTGATCAAGCAACTAGCATTCATTAAATGATTGATGTTGAACTGAAAAGATAGTATTTTTCTATTGCGAACCCATGAATTACAATGTATGAAATGAAAACATGGGTAGCAGGGCTACTCCCCACACCCTAGTGTATGGGATTACTCACTCATTGCAAGAACAAAGAAGGAGGCGGGAAGAGAGAAAGAAAGCATCATCTCCACGTAGGAGGGAGGAAGGTCAAACCCTTAGAGTAGAGAGCAACTATCTTCACACCACTTGGTTGACTTGATGAAGACTTCTTCACTTCCCACCTTCTATGTCGATGAGAGAGAAAGCAGCTTGAGGATGAAGTGTGGATCTTGGACCGGCAGCCTTGGGGCGGAGGATGGAAGATGAAATAACTCTGGAACGGTTGGGGCAGCCTTTGGGCGTCCAAGAATCTAATGCCTAATGATAACTCCTTCAGTTCTGTTTATAGGCTTCCAAGGAGTCCCAAACAGTCTTGGGACCGTTTGGGCTTTAACGGTTTGGGGACCGTTTGGCATCATGCGGTCTCGGGATCATTTGGCTTCAAAATGGTCTCAGGACCATTTAACTTCATATAGATTTGGGACCATTTGACTTCATGCGGTCTCCAGACCGTTTGCTTTTATTCGGTCTTGGGACCATTTGAGTTCATACGGTCTTGGGATTATTTGCCTTTATTTGGTTTCAAAACATATGCTTTTATTCGGTCTTGGGACCGTTTGAGTTCATTCGGTCTTGGGACCATTTGGACTTCATTCGGTCTTGAGACCGTTTGCCTTTATTCGGTCTCAGGATCGTTTGAGTTCATTCGGTCTTGGGACCGTTTGGACTTCATTCAGTCTCCAGACCGTTTGCCTTTATTCGGTCTTGGGACCGTTTGGACTTTATTTGGTCTTGGGACCGTTTGAGTTCATTCGGTCTTGGGACCGTTTGGACTTCATTCAGTCTTGGGACCGTTTGGGGCTTTTGTAATTATTTTTTTTGGTTATTCTGTAAGAAGAAAAAGATAAATGTTAGTTTAATGGTGAATTCATAATAACGTAGAAATTTAAGGATTATATCTAATTTAGACTTGCAGTAAAGAATATTCAAAACTATCGACGATGTGAGAGAATCAATCTAAAAGATATCTTTCAAGAACATAATCAAAGGATATGTAGCAATCAAATTAGGATTTTGGGTCTTTAAATAGATCAAAACATGGAAACATAGGTGATTGCTTCACATGAATAATATGGAATGCAAACACACATTAAAAGAGGATAAAATCCAGTTAATTTTTCAATATAGAATAATAGGGGATGCAAACATACATTAAGAGAGGATAAAATTAGGTTAATTGCTCAATATATAATTATAGGGGATGCAAACATACATTGGGTGTTAGTCAACTTGTTGAAATGTAAATGTTAGATCAATTTTAGGGTTAGAAACTATTCCAAGGTTCATAACATTGATGATTGAGAAAAGATAACCGTGAAATTACAAATCTTTGATGGCTCATGCAAAGGACTTGAATAGGAGAATAATATATAAGGTTAGGGTGTCCTATCGGTCAAATGATTTCTATATGTGTGAAGGACATGGGGTTTTATATATAGGACTATTTGTCTTGGGTAGAAAGAAACTTGCCTATTTTTGTTTACTAAGGAAAATATACAGCATATATTGTAAATGGAGAAAAATTAAGAATTTGTCAACAAATGATAGGTAAGAAAATTAAAACCATATAAAATGGAATGTATAAAATTAAACAAATAATAATAATTACTATTTCCAATTGTACATTCTATTTCTAAAGTTATTTTAGGGTCCAGACAAAGTTAAAATAAAGTAAATTTTGACACGTGTGTTAATTAAGACATGAAGAATTCGAATTGTACATTAGTTTTCATTTTTGGAATGTTAAATATGTCATTTACTTTATTTTAATCCTTTTAAAATTATATTTTTAATTTATTTTATAATTTGTTATGGGTACTAGTATTATCCAACTAAAAAGAAATTTGACAATTGGACCGATTAATACATGAGAAATAAGTTTGACATTACTTTCTTGTTAAAAATTGTATAGTGGGTTATTTCAGATACACGCATGTCTTATAAATGTTAAAATGAATATTTATCTCATGTACATTTGGTATTTATGATATTTTCAAAATTATCCACTCATGAGATAATTAAAGAATATCTTATATTTACTTTAATTCCACAATCTCTCTTCATTATCCTCAACTATGTTTATTTCTAGTAACTTAGTTTCCCAATACATTTTAATTGTTTCCTTAATATTTATAGCATCCTCTAAAGATAATTAAAGAGGGGAAATTGCATTCCCTTACTTCTTTTTACTACTGACATTTTACATCTATTTGTTTAGTACATAAAAGTGTGATGCTATAATTTAAATATGCATTAATTAGTGTTTTTCTAAAATAAATTCAGATTTTATTTCTTTTATGTTGTGTGTACAACATTATTTCCCATTATGTTACACAACAATTTTATTTATTACAATCCATCCAAGTTGGCTTACATTATTCATTTAATATATTAGATGTTTTCTTTTTCAAAATAAATTTAATATTTTTGGCCTTATCTTTAATTTTCTTTCCTTAAGAAATTTGAGGCATCTAGATACTCCTAAAATATGTTAAACTTGTCCCTTAAGAAATCTAAAACAAGTAAGATATGATTTTACAATCAATTTTCCCTTTTGGGGTCATTTATCAAAACAAGTAAGATATGATTTTACAATCAATTTTTCCTTTTGGGGCCATTTAGCATGTTATTTAATATTTTGGCCTTAAATGTACATTCTCTCTCGTAAACTACACTAGGATAGGCAAGTTGTCCAAACAAGATGAAAATTCACATATAGACTAATTTTAGTATGTGGATTTTGAATTTGATGTTTAACTTCACTTTTAGAGACTTTAAGTAATTTATTAAATTCTTTTATCTCTTATTCTATTTTCTTTTCCAAATATAATTAAAATAGTTATCATTAAGTAAACAATGTAAAACTTGATTCCCTAGGCAATTGGGATCCAAGGAACACATTATATCATTATATTTTACTTTTGAAATTCCCTTTTATGAGTTATGGAACCATTACAATGTTTGGCTTATTACCATTATGTTTATCAAAACAAAACATACACTCAATTAAGTCTTATCATCTTCAATACAATTTTAAAAGAGCTATATATTATAATTATAGAACATTATTAATATTTATGGACATGGAATTACCAATTGTTACTCCAAAGCATATTATTCATTTTCCTTATCCATTATGTCAGCAAAGAAAATATATGTAATATATTTCATAATTTTTATCACATGTTGGTACATAATTAAGTCATTATGTAAATGTGTTTTAATTTGTATGCTTGTTTGGTCATATATAAAGAACAAAACCCTTTAACTTTATAATCATGGAATAGTGTAGGATTCTAGGCTCTGGTTCATTACAACACTCCACCCCTTAAAAGGATTTTGTCCTAAAAATCTAATCATCCAAGTATCGTCAATCACCTATACTCCACCTCATAGAAAGGTTTGACATAATAAGTCAAGCTAAACAACATCAAGGTACTATGGTCACGTAAGCATCTTTCAATTGTGAAATATATTTTTCTTGGGTGTTTATGTTGTTTATGCATCCAACTATCCAGTCAAAACCACCTATCGTTCAATTTTAGGTCCTTGTGTAATTAACCTTACAACCCTGAGGTTTTCATATCCAAAGTAAAGATTAACCTAGTAAAACTTTCCACATATCATAGGGGTAAGGAGGGTAGGTCCACTAAACCTTTTTCTCATACATGCCAAATCTTCCTAGGGTAAACATGTTAAGGGAGACAAGATTGAAATAGTTAGATAACTGATTGCCACTAGCTCTGATATCATACTATAAGGAGTGAGACCCGAGAAGGGATCCCCTCCCTACTAAATTAAATAAAAAGTAAACATCCCATATTTCAAATGCGATTATAAATTTTTCACAAAAGGGATAATAACCAATATATTCAAAATGTATGTATCATGATAATAAATGTAGCAGCAAAATACAAAATATGTACCTATCACAAAGATTAATATTGTCACTATACTTCACCACGCAGGGTGATACTTATGAAAACTAACTATACTAAAGGATCAGTTGAGGATCATCTAACCACCTCAAGAAAGTCTCCCAAAAGGTTGTATTAAACTTGATGTGGTGTTGGTCCAACTTGGTTATCTTCTCCTTTTCTACATCTGGGGTTGGAAGTGTACCCCAACAAGAGGAGAAAAGTAGATACATCAGCAAAACATTAGTATGTGCATACTAAATTGAGTATTGAGCAATATGAGAAATAAAGGTCGTCAAATAAACAAAGCTTCCGATGGAAAAAAGAAAGGACTACCCAACTGGGCATAAAAAATAGGAATTCAATAAACTGATAAATAAAAGTAAGGCATACATGTGTTATACATGTGATAATACTAGAAAAATATAAATATGTTGGTAGTAAATAATACATCTAACATAAATATGGGGTGAGTAGGAACATATACATGTCTGCTCTGAGCAGGACAAAATACACATGTGCTCTAATAATATCACTTGCAAGAATTATCACCTCTGCATTTTCAACTATGGGAATTTATATATCCACATAAAATAGCATATGTCACATACACTAGTAGTCCCCACATCATGCATAACAAAAGATTAAGAAAGTCTAAATCAAAATATGAGGGATGAGAACATCCAATCAATATAAGTGGGGTCAAAGGATCCATTAAAGAAGAATCAATAATGTCATTGATGTGAGAGAAACAATAAAAAAGATATCTTACAAGAACAATATCAAAGGACATGTAGCAATCAAATTAGGATTTTAGGTCTTCAAATAGATAAAAACATGGAAATATAGGTGATTTCTTAATAGGAATTATATGGAATGCAAACATACATTAAGAAAGGATAAAATTAGGTTAATTATTCAATGTATAATAATAGGAGATGCAAGCATACATTAAGAGAGGATAAAATTAGGTTAGTTTATTAATATAGAATAATAGGAGATGCAAACATACATTGAGGTGTTAGTGAACTTATTAAAATCTAAATCTTAGATCCATGTCAGGGTTAGAAATTGTTCCAAGGTTCGTAACACTGATGGTTGCAAAATGATCACTATGCAATTACAAATCTTTGATGTCTCATACAAAGGACTTGAATATAGGAGGATAAGAGAGAAGGTTAGGGAAGCCTATTGGTCAAGTGATTTCTATGTGTTTCAAGGCCATGGGGATGGGCCTATATATAGGACTGTTTGGCTTGGGTAGAAAGAAACTTGCCTATTTTGGTTTACTAAGGAAAATATACAACATATATTGTAAAAGGAGCAAAGTCAAAATTTGTTAACAAATCATAGTTAAGAAAATTAAAAAGAATATCAAACATATTGTATTAAATCAAACAATTAACAACTAATATTTCCAATTGTATATTATCTTTCCAAATTTATTTGAGGGTCCAAACTAAGTTAAAATAAAGTAAATTTTGACACATATGTTAGTTAAGACATGAAGAATTCGAATTGTACATTAGTTTTCCTTTTTAAAATGTTCAATATGTCATTTACTTTATTTGAATCCTTTCAGCATTATCTTGTTAATTTATTTTACAATTTGTTTATGGGTACTAATATTATCCAACGGAAAAGTAATTTGACAATTGGACCAATTAATACATGAGATATAAATTTGACATTATTTTTTTTCTAAAAAATTATATAGTTGATTATTTCATATATGTGAACATTTTAGAAATGTTAAAATGAATATTTATATGGTGTATATTGGGTTTTTATGATCCTTTCAAAATTATCAACTCATGAGAGAATTAAAGAATATATTATATTTACTGAAATTCCTCAATCTCTCTTCCTTATCCTCAACTATGTTTATTTCTAGTAATTTAGTTTCCCAATACATGTCAATTGTGAGGGGAAATTGCACTCTCTTACTTCATCTTACTAATGACATTTTACATCTATTTGTTTAGTACATACAAGTGTGATTCTATAATTTACATATGTATTAATTAGTGTTTTTCTAAAATAAATTTTGGATTTTATTTCTTTTATGTTGCATGTGCAACATTATTTCCTATAATGTTACACAACAATTTTATTTATTATAATCGATACGAGTTGGTTTACATTATTCATTTAATATATTAGATGTTTTCTTATTAATAATAAATTCAATAGTTTTGGCCTTATCTTTCATTTTCTTTCCTTAAGGAATTTGAGACATCTAGAAACTCCTCAAAGATGTGAAACTTGACCCTTAAGCAAACTAAAGCATGTAAAATATGATTTTACAATTAATTTTCCCTTTTGGGATTATTTAACATGTTATTTAATATTTTGGGTTTTAATGTACATTCTCTCTCTAAAACTACACTAGAATTTCCACTTCTAATTGTAATCTAGTGTCTTCAACTTCATGTTACAATCAAGGGTACATGTTGTGATAGTAATCTAGTGTCTTCAATGTCATGTCATGACCAGTGTTGGCTCTTTTTCTGTCTTGTCTATATGCTACTTGTCTGGGTGTGTTATAGTTGCTCCTATGCTACTATATCCTTGTGTAGTGTGGTTTTTTGCTTCTGCTTTTTATGTGTAGATTCATCAAATGTTCATTATACAAAGTGGCACTTTTTCCCTTCATTGTTTCTCTAACATGTTTTTCCATACAAGTATCCATTGTTCCTCAATATTATATGTCCATGTGTATTTCAATTGTTCCCTCCATGGATGCTTTTTAGGAAGTGGCACACTTGAGTGTATACTTCACAATATGGTGGTCATCATAGCGTCATTCAAGAAGAGCCTATCATAAATGAATTTCATAGTATATTTGTCATACAACCCTTAGAAGTCCTCTAAAAACAAATCCTCAAAGGGTATTCTTTGTTAATTGAATCCATTAACCTCAGAACAATTAAGTTGCTATCAAGTAATCATGACTGTTGTAGGGGAACCTTAGAATCGATTCAAAATATATTATATTGTTTGTGTATCATCAATAAGCTTCTATAATTACATGTTCTAGCCTAATAGGACTTTTTTGAATCTGCATTGCTTCAATGTGTCAAAAGTTCATGTTGTTATTTCAAATCCTTAGTGTTGTAGTTGTAGACTACAACGTGCCTTTTCTCTAGATCCACTATAGATAGGAGCCAGTGGTTTTAGTCTTATAAGGCAACATCATGATTTTTTTCTAGTTTTTGTTCACTATCGTAGCCAACTTGTCAAATGAGGGTGTGTTGAGCTTGTTTTCATGGAGGTGGTTGACGAGGGTAGGGGTACCATTATTAATGCATCCTTCTTTTTGGGGATCTAAGAACTTCTCAATTATTTTTTCATAGAGAACTTTGAAAAGATGTGTGCTCACATGTTCTTGTCCCCTGAATATCCCATAAAAATCTTCCCTTGTTAAGGAGCACCTCTTGGTTGGCATAGGTAATGTCCTCTCCTAGAAGCTTATCATCTAGTACATTAGTGAGGACATGGATCTCCCTACAAGACATTCTAGACATAGAGGTCATGTCTACTCCCTTCATTTTTCACCTTGGAGGTGGAGGCATGGGAGTTTTGTTGAGTTCCCATATTTATAGTTGAAAGAGATGTGAGCCAAGTGTTCTTGCAAGGGCATTATTGAAGAAATTGTACATCCCCTCGTCATCCTTATTTAATGAGTCAGTTCTGTAGTAGCCTTGTCTATATTAGCTACTTGTTTTGTTATTGGCTCTTCTTCTCCATTGTATTGTAGGTACTTGTCGTAGATAACAAGCGGGGTGGCTTTATAATTGAACATGTCTGATAGCTTTTATATCACCTTCTATGTAGTTTCCTATATGTCGCCCCATGGTTGTTTATGGAGACCTTTTTAACAGTTTTTCATATGAAATCAAACACACTGGTTCTGCTCTTTTATATATGACATCATATGTCCCTTTCTTAGGTTGTTCATATCAAATCGAGTGAGGTGATTTTTCTAGTAGTTGTATTGTTGTTCCTCTTTTCATTGTTGCTTTTGCATCCATAGGCTTATCACTAATTGGTGAGAAGTTTAGATCTGTCTACTGAAGAATCAACCTCCTTGCTTGATGCATACTTTTGACTGTATCCATCAGATGAGGAAGAGGATGATGAAGACAATATGCTTGATAGAGTGGTTTCTCCTACCATATTAGTCTCTTCCTATCACATTACTCCTCATGACACTTCATCTGTTCCTCCCTTTTTCTCTTCATTTTGTCACGCTCCTTCTACAACTTTGCTAGTTCTATCACCATGCCATCCATATTTTCCATCATCTGGAATTGGCATATTGTAAGCTAGTTAAGGTATTGTAGAAGGACCGCTAACATATGAATTCTAGCTTCTATTCCTTATATGTATGTTGTTAGTTATTTCAAGCTAAAATATAAAGAAGATGAATTGTTAGAAAAATTTAGGATGGCCTCACACATGATATGGCATCCAAATTCAACCTCCAAATTTGGCAGACATTAATGACTTGGTAGAGGATTTGATTTCACCATAGTTTCTTTCTTTTGTGGAGGGGTTTCAGGCACACCTTGGAGCGGTTGCTTTGTTGTTTCCTTAAATGTTCTCTTCTTCGAGGATGATGTTTTTGTTTCCTTCTTTGATTTTTCATAGTAGTTGTCCTATGAAGGTTGGATGGTCTTCATGACTTGCATTTCATCATCGGTGTCTCCTGACTCTGGTAGCTTCCCCTTCTCAGTTGACATTCATTCAGTTGCAATGGGGTGTTTCTCGACACTATGGGTCGACCTAGTTTCTTGTTCCTTAGTAGTAGTCCTTCAAAGATTAATCCTTAATTTATTCTTTTAGGATAGCTTCGAGAGCTATTATGTGGCTTCATTCACCTTAGACATTGTGAATCTGGTCTATTATTCTATCCTCCGGCCTATCATTATGCATTTTTTTCTCCAGAGATCATCTTTAATATTTCTTTTGATGATAAGACTAGCTTGTCACAATCGTAGTCTCTCATTTCTAGAAGGGGTAGGATGTCATTTGACTTTTTGAATCTATTTAAGTATGTGCATCCCTTCCTAGAAAACACCACTATGGAGGTTAGGTATTTGAGACCAAAAAATACCCCCTACTTTTGATGAAACTACACAGAAGCAGGGGTGGCATAGTTGTTGTCCAATCAATGTTATTAGACATACTGTGTAAAGTTCCTTTAAACCCTCCAAGCCACTTTCTACTATCAGTTTATCTATCAGTAGACATCTGATGTATATGATTCTCTTTCCAGGATGCTCCGAAGTATATGTAGATCCACTCTGGTCACATTGCATGTGTTGTCTGGGTGAAGACCATGCAAGTGACAATCTTGTAGATCACCCACATTATCCATGAATACTTTCTAGATGCTTTACCTGGTATATAGATTCATTCACCTGTTAGCTTTTTCCATATCTTATTTGTAATAAATCCCCTCATCTCTCTATTAGATTCATCTTTGTTAGTAGTTTTTGCATCTTCATTTGTTTCATAGAAGATTTTGTTTAGTATGTGCTATGCCAGCACATGGTGTTTCTTGAACATTTTAACTCCCAGATTGTAGGATCCTCCAAAACATTATATTTCTTCTTTCTTGACTAGGAGCTTCTTAAGAGATGACATGAACTCAAGAGTCAACTTTTTGTAAGATCGTTGGTGATAGAAGAAGATTAGGAAGAGGTTGGCATGTGTTAAAAGCATTTTGACCCTGATGTATATCCCCTATTTCTCTAGTATTTTGTCACAATCAGATCTAGTTGCTTTAAAAATGCTCTTGTGTGCAATACCTTTATAATTTGCCTACTTTTATTCATCAATGTTGATATATTTGTCGTATGGTTATTTGGACGATTATGCAATTGTGGGTATTGTAGTTGAAATTACAATTGTTGATGGTTCCTCTGTAGGCTTTAAGGGATTTATTTGTCATATTACTACTTTTGATGTAGTCTCTGTCTGACCATATTTGTTGTCTTGTTTATGCCTTTGCTTTTTCTTTCTTCTTTCCCAGGTCTTCTTCTGGATTGGGCTTCAAGGAGGTGTATTGATTTCTTTTATCTTCTTTTTCTTCTCATCCTCTTTAAAAGGTGTGTAATCTATTAAGGAAGGTTTGGCCTCCCTTTCATCTCCAAAATCCTCTAGAATAGGATCTAGGAGGTGTTGTAGGTATTCCTTCATGTACACCATTTAATGCTTTTAGGAATAGGATCATCATTGCATTCTGTAAGGAAGTTGTTTGCCATCTCCACCATTTCCTTAGTCTGCTTCCTTGATAATTTTTTGCTATCCTCTAACCCAAACATTTGTTTTATTGTGTATGAGAAAAAGGTGATTCGTTTCATAGTTTGGTTGAGATACAGGGGCTAAGTAGCATTCAGTGACCAATGGAAAATGAAGGAAACACAAAGACTTATGTGGTTGTTGTCCAACGAAAGCCTCGTTAGTTGATAAGCTAAAACTATCAATATACAAAAAGGAATAACTTAAACAGAGATTGATGATATCCTAATCAATTTACATTCTATCTGATAATCATGGGCATAGATTGATTAAAATCAACAATTGATGGACACCAATGAGATCACAAGACCGATGGAAATCCAGAACCAATCATGTATTGATGGAAAACTAGGGTTCATCAACCAAAGAGAACTAAAGATTGATGAAGACTAGGGTGAAGGATGCACTCTGTCAACCTATGAAGAATCATGTACCTCAACCGATGAAAACTTCTCCAATCATAGACTGATGAAAATATGGGCTTCGTATGCCAATGAAATCAATAACTTAGGAGAATCAAATACCAATGAAAACCAAAGTCCAATCGAAGTGAAGGATCAATGAAATTTGAATTACAATGAAAATCTATGACCAACAGATACTTGAATGAATGTATGAGGAGATATGATAATTTCTTACTCAATGAGGTCAAAGACTAGTGATTGTTCCTTGGTGACATTTGTAGCAGTCTTGGCTCCTAGTAAAGGCATGGGTGACATTTTCATATCACAATCATAGAGCTAATCTTGGGGGAGTCATGGTGATGATCTTGATTCCATCATCAAACTATACGTGGCAAACCATATGTTCTATTATGGATTCATTGTGATTAGGATGATGATAATATTGGGAGAAAGGAGTGATCATGATCAACATTCTTTGTCAACAGTGCTAGTTGTCAACTAATGAAGAGAGGTTGGCAATGTCGCTGATGAGAATCTGATGTCCACCATTAATGGGAGTAGTTTTCTTAAAGGCAATTAGGTTAAGTTCTTAATTTATCTCTTAGAAGCTTGGGTTTGTAAAAATTTCAACGTTAACCCCATTGGTGGTTTTTGTAACCAAGTGTGAAAGTGTGTGTGGCCCCCACTATTTTTTTGATTGTTGAAGAACCAATGCAAACACTAACATTATCTATCAATGGAGAGATATTCTTAATTAGCTGATAAAAAGGAAGAGGTTGAAAATTGATGAATTGTATGACTCTCACAAACTGATGAAAAGGTAGCCTTCTTACACCGATGAAAATTGTTAATGTTGTCTACCAATGATTCTTATATCTTCATAAAAACATTACAACCTATGATATTGCTATGTGGTTAATGAGTGGTGACTAATGGAATTTTGGGCTTCATCAACTAAAGGGATTTCGGGTTTGAAGATCAATGGCTATCCATGTCTTCCTAGAAAGCATGATTTACTCATTCCACAAGTTTGTGGCATGCCTTTCCATAAATTAGCTGATATGGAGTGTCCATTATTGGTATCTTATAAGTTGTCTTGTATGCCCAAAGGGCATCATTCATTTTAGCGGATTAGTCCTTTCTTGATTTCACCTATTTTCTTCAGTATCTGGTTGATCTACCTATTTGGCACTTTGACTTGGCATGAAGTTAGTGTATGGTAGGGTGTGGAAAACTTATGTTTGACTCCATACCTCCGCATAAAATCTTCAAATTGTTTCTCTACAAAATGGGATCCCCTGTCACTTTTGAGGGTTCTAGGAACTCTATATCTTAGGAGAATTAATTTGTTGAACATCTTCATCACTGCCTTGGAATCACAAGTGGGATTTGGTATAGATTCTACCCATATGGACTCATACTCAACCGCAACCAGAAATAATTATTAACAGGAAATGAAGGGAAGGGGCCCATGTAATCTATTCCCCATACATCAAAAATCTCAACTTTTATCTAGTCAGACATCGGCATTTTGTTATGCCTGGAGATATTACCAGTTCCATAACACTCATTGTTGGCTTACATGTAGGCGTGTACATCTTTAAATACAGTGGGCCAGGAAAAACCCAATTGTAGTGCTTCCATTATAGTTCTACTTGCTCCCAAATGTTCACAATAGGGTGAAGCATGACATTTATAGAGGATTTTTGGTGCATCCTCTTTAGGTATATATCTTCTATATGGATCTTTAGTAGACTATCAGAATAACAAAGGGTTGTCCAAGTAGTAGTTCTTTATATCATAGAAAACTTGTTACTATTTGTAGGTAATCTTGGGTGGAAGTTGTTGGCAAGCTAGGTAGTGGCATACGTCAAGTCAATAATTTTCTATGAAGAACTACTAAACTCAATCACTTGTTGCCATTACTCAATAGTTTTCTATTGAGGTCTACCCTATAGAGGTACTCAAATTGGATCAGTGATCGATTTCTAGGTTTTGTCCCATACCATGGAGTTACTATATCAACAACCTTGGCCAACAATAGTGATTTATTGGGATAGATGTCATTGATCAATAGGGAGTTTTCTTCTTCCACATGTATCCTTTATAAATGATCAGTTACTACAATCTCCAATCCCTTTGTGTCAATTATCTCATGATCAAACTCCTATAAAAGGGGCTCCCATATTAGGAGTCTTGGCTTTGTGCCTTTTTTGGTTATTAGATGCTTGATTTCCCCATGATATGTATACACTATCACCTTAAACCTAGTTAGGTAGGATATAAAGTTTTCAAAGGTGTATATGATGGCTAACATCTCCTTCTATGTTCTCATGTAGTTGACTCATTCTTTGTCGAGCATGTTTCTTTTCTTTCTTCTGCCCTAACACTATTCCAACCACATAGTCTCCTGCATCAAACATCAATCCAAATGGCAAACCCAATCCAAATCTCAAATTATAGATTATGTTGTGAGTGCATTCTCTAAAGTGTTGAAGGCTTATAGGCATTTGTCATAAATATTGAAGTTATCATCCTTAACAAGTAAGCTAGAACAGGTTTAAATATCTTTGAAAAATCCTTGATGAAGCAGTAGTAATACCATCATGTCCTAGGAAAATCCTCACTTTTGTTATCAACTTAGGAGGTGGTAAATTTTTATATGGATTTTATCTTGTAAAGGTATACTTTTATACCTATCTCTAATACTTTGTGCCCAGAACTATTCTTTCTTGCACCATGAAATGGCACTTTTCCTGATTAAGCACTATATGTTTCTCTTCAAACATGTATAGTACCAATGAAAGGTTGTATAGGAAATGGTCAAAAGATGAATCATATACTAATAAATTGTCCATGAAAACATCCATAATGCCATCCAGGAAGTCAGCAAAATATGCATCATACATCTTTGGAATGTTGCAGGTGCATTACATAGATCGAACAACATTCTACAAAAAGTGTATGTACCATATGAGAAAGTGAATGTTGTCTTTTCTGGATCATTGGGATATATTGGAACCTAGTAGAATCTGGAGTAATCATTAAGGTAGCAGAAATAAGAGTGACGGTGATAAGCTCCAGCACTTGGTCAATGAACAGTAGAGGGAAGTGATCCTTCTTTGTGGATGAGTTGAGATTTCTATAATTGATGCACATCCTCCAACTAGTCAATGTCCTCGTCACGATCTCATTACCATTATCCCCTTTTACTACAATCATGCCTTCCTTTTTAGGTACTATATGGATAGGACACACACATTGACTGTTGCTAATTGCATATATTATTCATGCATCACAAAGCTTGATAACCTTTTTCATGACAACTTCATGTAAAATCTAATTTAATATCTTCTGCCCTTGAGATAGGGGTTTAGCATTCTCCTCCAAATGGATTATATGCATGCATTTGTATGTTTCAATTCCTTAATGTCATCAATAGGATATCCAATTGCTTTTCTTGTTAATTTTAGTTCTATAAGCAAGTATTCTCTCTGCTTCTTAGATACACATGAATTGATTATAATCAGATGTATTGCCTCATCATCTAAGAACTTGCACTGAAGTCCCTTAGGAAGTTATTTCAAATTTGGTAGAGGTTTGGCAGCTTCTTCGGCAACATGTGTATTTCTTAAGGAGACATACTTTGATGTCTTTGGGTCTTCCATGACTGCAATATCTTCTTCATATGCATGCAGGTATTATAGAAATTCTTTGACCTTAGGGTTATCAATTTCAAAGGTCTAATTAGTTAGGTCCCTTGTTAAAGAGTTTGCAATAGTTTTTTTCCTAGAATATCGGCACAAGTTTTGTTATAATTGTCAAAAAAATATATGTATTCAAATTGGGAGGGGGCTATAATGGCACTCAGGATCCAAAATTGATATCATATTTCCAAATCATATAGCTATAATTCTAATTTCTACGTAAATTAGAGTTCACCAGTGGAAAGAAAGGGTCTATGAAAATCATTTGGAAATAAGGATCCTCAATCATGTCGATCACTACAGTATCACAAGGAATGAAAAATCTTCCTACTCTTATGGGAATGTCATGAAAAATCACAACAAATCTTGAAAAAAATGTGATATGTCAACTGGATTCTCATTCATGTATTCACCATCTTAGTTAGACCAAGCCGCTTGGCTAGAATCAATAGAATATGACTCATAATTGTGTTCAGATCAATAGATCATTTTATTAACTCATTATCTCCCACATTGAAAGGAACTGTGAAACCCCTGGTGCATGTTTGTTTTGTAGGAATTTTTTCTTGAACAACAATGCTCAACATCTTTGCCATTTTAGTCTTCTCTATTTCTTCTCCACATATTCTTTTTGTAATTAGGCCTCTAAAGAATTTCCATAGGTCATCATCTCTTTGATAGAATAAAGAAATGGAATGTCAAGATGTAATTCCTTCACAACTTCAATGAATTTCTTATACCTCTTCTTGAGGTGAGCCTTGATCATTTTATAAGAGCAGGGAATCCAAGGAGCATATGGATTTATATTTCCAAGAACCACCAACAAACTCTGATTTTTTATCCATAGAAAAATTATTTCCTTTACGTCTCCCCTAAGTTTTTGTCTTCTCAGGAATGGGCATAGGGGTCTTCTCTTGTTCTACTTCAACTATTTCTGATTGAATTTAGAAGTTGTTGCAATGGTACTTTCCAATTGCACTTTGATAGTTGTTGAGTCAAGGATTGTCCCAGACCTAAGAGTGTCCATCACATCATTATCATGACTACTTGGGTTCCTCTCAATGTTAGAAATAATTCTTCCAGTTGGGTTCTTTATCAGGTCTGCAAGATGTGCCCATTGTTGGTCAATCATCTTGTTGTGTTGTTGTATATCATATATATTTCCTATCACACTTTCCATATGTTCTTGCATAATACCCAGCATGTTATTGTTGTTTATGGTGCTTTGATTTAGTATTTCTTTGATCTCAACATGCCTTTTAGTGAAGGAGAACATCTCAGACATCATGTCAGGTTTTTTTTATTATGTATATACAATTTAGTGGTGTTTTGGTAACTGGATGGTCCATTTCCTCTATCAAACATAGGTGGTTTAGGAGGCCAGTTAGGAAGCTAGTTAAGGAGGTGATAATTGATTGTTGCAAATGTGTTTCCATAGGAAAAAACAAAATGGTCCAGCCTCTTGTAGTTGACATAAGAAACATTCTCTAATAATCCTTCTTGAATGTGTTCTTCTTCATGCGTGTAAATTCAATAGTCATAGATGTTTCCACTCTCTCCTCATATATGTAGTTCACTATGGTTTCTACATGATTCTTACCCTTGACATTGCTCTCTTTTAAAGTGTGCACATTTGTAGCTCTCTTGTCTAGCTTCTCTATCAACACTTATAGGGACTTTGAGTCAACACTTATTCCCATCAAGATGATGTTCCCATGAGATCCTATCTTATAGTACCATCCAGATTGAAGATATGCCATGTTTTCTATTATTTCTTTTGAACTTATAGAGTTATGTCCCATGAAACCGCTTCTAGCTACCATATTTATGTATTTCATCTCTCTTTGAATAAGACCATTGTATAAAGTAAAAATTAGGTGTCCATAATCAAATACATAATGGGGGCACTCTCTTTGGTAGACATGGTATCTCCCTTGTGTATCACATAGGTTTTCTACAAGCTTACGGTTAAACCTGCTATCTTTTTCCTACATTTGATCGTCTTCTCAATTGGAAGAAATTACTAAGAAAGGCTTAGCTAAGGCTTCCTATTATGGTAGACTTCATGATTCAAGGTACCATGCATGTTCCTTGTCTCTTAGAGAGAAGGAGAAAGCCTTTTTGTACATCACCTCCTGAGGAATCCTATTAATCTTCAAGGTGTCACACGCGTTCTTAAAAGCATCTATGTGGTGATAAGGGTTATCCTCAATAGAATTTCCTACAAAGGTTTGTTATGGAATTATGTCTATGTATTTCGACTTTGACTCAAAATTAACCACATTAGTTCTTGGAGGTACGAATGGTTTCCTTGTTTCATTAGATCTTGTTGCAGCTATGGAATGGAGATATGGGAGAACCACTAGTGGAACTGATGGAA
This sequence comes from Alisma plantago-aquatica, assembly GCA_963693085.1. NCBI lineage: Eukaryota > Viridiplantae > Streptophyta > Magnoliopsida > Alismatales > Alismataceae > Alisma > Alisma plantago-aquatica. Next base: position 941,607,303 of record OY856412.1, on the reverse strand, counting down.
TTGTCCTGACACCATTTCCATTTCCTCCTCCAATCATTATCACGGTCTCCTTCTTTTGATAAAAAGTAGCTCATACTTGGTACCTGAAAATTAGACGAGTTGAAGTGAAACACCACACATGAAACTAAATTTCCAAGATCAATGTGGATATTTTTTAGGTCATGCGCTATTGATTCTACAAATAGAAACAAAAGCATTGACGAAGTCTAAGTAGACCGCAGGTCCTTAGTATTTGTTGATTGCCTTGTCCCCTACAATGGCGCCAAAAGTTGATTGTCTAGATGCTCATGTACAAAATATGAGATAAGGGACATGCATCTTAACATATTAGACTTTAAATTTATGACATGATACCTTGGGATGCCTACAATAATAATATGGGGTTCGGGGTAGTAAAAGGGGTTGAACAAGGTCAAGGAGTGGCATACCATTAGAACCTTAAATATTATCTTAGCTAAGTTGAATCAAAGTGTAGTTGGATGTTCCTTAGGGAATGAAGTAGCAAATAAGAACAAATGAAAGAATAGTAAATAAAACTAAGTTAACAAAGCAACATAGGACATAGTTCTTTTAGTAGATTTAGATATTTTATAGAACTTGGATCAGGTTTCACCAACCAAGCGCACTCATCAGCATGCAAACACTCATACCCATTGCATACCCTTAGTGTAGTTTACTGACCATCACTATTTGTGTCTATTTCCTTTTCTCAAGTTTGGGATAGGTTGGATTACAAGCATTCGACTCTCTCTAGATGATAAAAACATAATCAAAATATGCAACCATATGATCATTATCTCTAGTGATCCAACACTCTCATGCATCCTCACTACTCGTTAACTCTAAATATGATCTAATACTACTCTCTCGAGGCAATATAAATCAAACATCAGAAGATGGTATCTAAGAGGACGAGTGATTCATTCATGAACAAGAGTAAGGAGATAAACATTGCTAAGAGTATATGCATTCAATGGAATATGAATGTTTATATGGTTGGGAGGACTTGGTGGCTACTTCCAACCAAGGTTAATGAGTTTATCCACTCATATTAACATGTGACATGGATAATTTACCTGAAACAAAGTCCATGGTCAAACAAAATAGGGGATGGATATGAAATAGACTGAAGATGGAGGAGACAAAAGTAGAACAATTTTCATTAGTATTGAATTTCGATGTGGATCTCCTTTTCAGGTGTCTATGGTGAGGATGGTGTTAGGGAAGACTTCTCCAACCTTCCTTCTCTTGAAGTAGGCTAGTAGATTCCTCCAGGTGATGTGAGCTAATGGACTTGGACTGTTATCCTTGTCAACCAATGAAGATTGATGGTGAGTGAACAGTTCAGAAGCACTTCGTGATGGCATAAGAAGATGTGTCTTCTCTCATAGGCTTGGGTCCCTGTTTATAGGGAATGGTGGTGTGCTCAAGGCACCTAAGGCAGGAGTCCTTCACTTGCTCTCCAATAATGGGGGCACGTTCCCTAGGGCATGCACTCAACTATTCTGACAGCAAAGGAGTTAGTAGGATCTTCATTAGTTTTGAGAGCCTAGTGTATCTCCATCAGTAAATGGATTTCATTGGTTTCAATTGATGCAGTGATCTCATTGATAGACATGATCAAATCTTCCATCTGTGGTCCTTTTTCTACCTTCTCATCGGTAGGCACTGGCAGCGATACCATCAGTAGGAGATCTTATCGTGTCATTGTTATAAGGGGCCTGGAACTCCATTAGTAGATGGAGTCAGTCAGGTCAGCAGTTGGTGACAACCAATGAAGGTATAACATCATCGATAGACAAAAAGAACATCTTTCAATGATATATCAACCAGTGGTATTTTAGGTCTCTCCGTGGCTAGCCTGACCATCGATTTCAAATTGCTTCAGAATTTCATTGATCAGTGTTTCATAGGTTGATTAAATATGGAGTTTGTGCCCTTTTCATCAATTGACAATGATGTTAGATGGGTTGAGGGCTTTAATCAGTTGTGGAATGTTGGTAGGGGCTTCCAATAAAAGAAATTGTTGATTACTATGGATCTTGGTGATTTCCTACAAAAAGATGCAAAGTTATTACTAAAAGGGGTTGTATCAATTTGATATAATATTTTTCATATTAAATCCTATTATATTAGAGGAAATGGAGGTTAAAATAGGCATGTAACATACAAAAAATTGGATGTTATCCATTAAGTATATTAATTTAGCACCATATAGTTTAAGCATTATCTCCATTCTTGGTTTTATACATAAACAAGTCTTGGAGATTTATTCAAAGTTTTCTAGATAATGATGTAAACTTATCTTCCAAAGTTCATAGTTTTCAAAACTCTTAACTATCTTCATAAAAAGAATTATAGAAATAGTGTATTAAGCAATGTATGTGATTTTATAATTTAATCAATCAATACTAGTATTTTAAGCTTTTGATAATTAAAATAATATATCCACGGTCTATGTTTAAGGACTCATAATTTTCTAACTTTGTTTGCTATGTTCCTTAGTTTTTAGGACTTAAAAGGTGCTTATTTTAAATCTAGGATAAAAATATATTCCCCACTAGAATATCTAGGTGAGCCAATCATTCATGGTCATGTTACTCAGAGGATTTACGCACCAATCCAAGATAAGATTCAATCCAGAATTAATGGATGGGTGATAAGTACATTGTCATTAGCAGACCATATCTCCTAGTTAAGAGTGTGTTAGCGAGCATACCAACCTATTCTATGCATACATCAGTCTTCTGCAAAGTTAATATCGTAGAATTAATCAGTTAATCGAACATTTTATATGACAGCAGAGAACAAATTGTCATGCATTATCATTGGTTGTGTGGGATCAAACTACGACCACTAAATCTAAAGGTGGTGTAGGCATTCCGATGATGTCAATCTAGAATAGGGTATTAGTTATCAAAGCAGCATGTGGGATTTCCTTACCAACAATAGTTCATTATGGATAAGTGGTTTGATTCACAAGTATCATAATTATCAACATGGAGCATGAGCTACTCCATTTTGGAGGATGTTTTCAACTCTTTCCCAATGCTTAAGGGTATCAAACCTATTCTAATTGGCAACCATACTTTTCTACAATATGATAAACGGACACAAAAAAGGCCCCATGCATTTAAAATTGATACATAATATTCCTCCTTGATTGCAAGATCTACATCTCTCTTCATGTGTAGATTTTGATGGAGGTTGGGATGTAAGCTTTTTGAATTCATATTTTCCTATGGATGCTGTAGATGAAATGATATCCATGTGTGCACCCATGAGTGGTGAATGTCTAGTTGAATAGTTGTGGGATCTTACTGATCCTAGAGCATTTTCTACAAGTATTGCATATTTAGTGCTATGAAGAATGAAGGCAAGAACTCATATAAGGCCATTGCAATTGATATGGTCCTTGAAGGTACCTGTCAAATATCATGTATTCTTATGGTTAGTGAGGCATGAAGCAATCATGACTAACTTCTAGAGATGTGTTAGATATTTCACTAATGGTTTGGTATGTCCTATTTTCTAATATAAAGAAGAAACAACATTACATCCCCTACAGGATTGTGTTTCATCTAAGAGAATAAGGTTGAAGCTATGGATTTCTATTGTAAGTTTTTTCTCTTTGATTTTCCGTTTCTGGTTCAAGATAAGTTTAAGTAGTCCAGAAAAACAACTATTTGCTATTACTTGCTTCCATATTTTTCTTGATCAGAATGGCTTCGTATTCCATGATGTGTTATGTAATGTGGATCGTGTCTTCTCGCATATGTCATGTGATAATGAGTCAGTAGTACTTTTTCTATTGTTCCTCACTTTGTTGGTTCTCAATTTTCAACCATGATGACCTTGATACCTCTGAACTATGGATGTATCAAATTAATTGTTTATGCATCTATCAAAGAGAATAAAGCATCACTAACAGTAATTGTATTTGATCATGATATTGTATGGCAATGTTCATGCGGTAAGGTTGTAGCAACAACATTGATTCTATATGTTGAAGTTTCTTCTGTCTCATTAACCTTATAGAAATTATGGAATGAAGGATAGCACAAATATTAATTATTGGATTAGATTCTCATTTTCCAATAGATGTTATTACAATGCATGATAATATAAAGCTTCAGATAGCTGCTTTCAGAGACCATATATGTAGCCTAATGAGTCAAGATTGGGATGTTTCTCTCAAGAAGATTCCTCAAAGCACGAATTGCATGGTTGATGCTTAAGAAAAATTACATTATTTATCTATCATGATTATGTTAATCATCAAACTCTCTATCATAATCCTCATGTACCATTGGTGACATTCATTATGATCATGTTGGTCCTTATTTGTGTTAGACAGGCTTACTAATAAAGGATTTCTTTACTAAAAAAACATAATAGCATATAATAAGTGTAGAGACCGCTTTTTTAGTAGCATAAATGTCAACCATTTGAGAGAAACCCTAAACATAAATCCATATTACGAAACAAACACCAAATTCTCAACAAACATGATAAAGCAGTAAATGACAAAAACATGGAAAATTTTACCCTTTTTGTAAAAACCTCATAAACAAATTCTACATCCAAGGGTTCACATTTTTAGTTATCATATATAGTATTCTACTCTACTAAACCAAAATAAGAACTTATTAATCATAAGTAGTTCAGTTTACTTCACATTATATGTACATGAAAGAAATAAATTTGACATACAACCTATCCTAGGAAAGAGAGATTATAGGGACATTCTACACTAAAATATTATATTTACATCTTCTTTGTCGTGGAGTCTTTTTTTGATGTCGTTATATCCAAAAAAATATATTAAACAACCTCACAAGACACATATAAAGCCCTGGTGGGTGGAAATTTTCCACTCAACCGAGTAACATGCATCGGCATCAAGTTAGTTATATTAAACTTAAAAGAAACTTACATAATTTGAAATGTCTAACATATAACTCTAGAAATTAGTACATCTAGCTTATGACAACATTTAAATTAATCATAAAGTCATTCACTTAGTCAAATCCTAATTTCTTAACCATCTTTGAGGGCATATCTATCAAAATTTTAGCAAAAGATAGTTAATTTCAAAACTACAATCCTATTCTAGGAGTAACAAAGTCAACATATAAACAGTTATAATCCAATAATAATAATACCATTTTTGTGACACCCCACCAGCTAGACCAGGAACACAACATGCAGTCCTAGAGCTGAAGTTCACATAAGACATATCTATCGAACAGAACTATTCAAATAACAAGTAGACCCAAATCCTAACAAGAGTAGTTATTAGATCTACCTTGGACTATATGTCAATGTTTACGATTAGATTACATACTAGGCAGATAAGAATAATATAATGTATTATCTTTAACTGGTAAATAGTTGAATTCCATAAATAAAAGATATATTCAAGTAAAATACATTTATCAACTATCAATAAAAGGAATATAACAAACATTCATCTCATATACTACACATCATTTCATCTTTTATTCATTTACTCAAAAAATACTTGGTTCGTACCTCACCAAGCATAAGTCCCTACACATGATTCTCGTGTCAATGACTCATTGTCATTAATTTAGGGTTTAGGTAATCATCCTAAGATAGCTACAACAACACCTTACTCCATCATAGTGTTGCCTAAAGAGTCTAAGGTAGGGCTTTCAGACTCCTACCATCATGTCCTTATCTAGAGTACACAAGATAGGAATAAACATAATAGAATATCATATATCATAACATTTCTCATGTTTGGAAATCTAAATTTCATTAGAATCTATTCCTTATGAACATAAACTTTCACAACAAAGGATTTAGGGATTGAATCATGCCATGTGACTCACTCTTAAATGTTAGTGTATAACCTTCAAGGTTCTGATCCACACTCTGATATTCCTTTTCATAATTCTCTAATTACCATAAGGAGATCTGTTTCGTTTCCCTAGTAAAGACATCGGGGGAAACGCATGGTGTCCAGGCACGTAACTAGATGCTTCATCATTTCACTTGTTACTTAATCCTTTTACTCAATCTTAAAGAGAAGTCAATTTCTCATTTATCATGTGTTTGTATTCTCATGCAACTATAATGACAAGAATCAAATTATGGTTAATAATAAATAAAGACATTAAACAAGAAGCACAACAATCTATAATTTACAAAATGTATATTTCTTTACCATTTTCACATCATTTCATGTGATCGTCATCAATGGTCTGTCAGTCTAAGATATAATATTATCTCAAGTATTTACTCTAATTAGTTAGTCAAACACAAACATTACATATTATTTAAATCTCAACACATATCTTGTTGTTTCATTTCATTTCAAAACTTTTAGTAAACATTCACATAGATGCTAAGACCAGCAACACCATCAGTACATAAATATCTTCCAGCATTCATTATTCCCATAACAAGTTTATTATAAAACATATACATATTCCATCTTATTTCAATAGATATAAATAAATCCCAATGCATAAATGTGCATATCACACTTATTCCTCATGTATTACTCTTTACCATGCTTCAGTTAGGTTACTATTCAACATGTTACTTACTTTATTTGAAAACCATCAGAATACATCATTCTCAGAATACAAGTATTCTAGCACACAAATTATAATATTAGAATGCATTCTTATGAATCAATCCCCATCCTTAAACTTCATCTTTTAATTATGTTAAACTATATTTATCTACATTATGTAGTCCCTCATTCAAGATCATTATTTGTTATTATCACTTAGCTTGACATATTAGAGTTAGAGTTAGGTTCTTAGACCCAGCTAATTAATTTCTTCATTTTCCCTTTATTTTAGATTCATTATTCTTAACTTATTTCATTACATGTTCACTACCATTCTTGGAATCAATCATTCTTAATTCACTAATGCATAATGCTTCTCTCATTTAATTCTTTATATCCTGATTTTAGTATATTTCTTTCAATTTAGGTCAACCCATATATATTTAAAATAAATAGACTAAAGACTGCCTCATACTCATTTATTATATTTCATCTATTATTTATCATTACAATATAGTTCACCTTTCTCTATTTATTTTCTTGCATTTAGATACTAGACAATGTCATTTGACTATGAAGGGCATTCTGATGATTCAAAATATTCCTTCTATTTCTTACAAGACTAGTCAATTTAGGAAGTAGAATTTATTATTCTTAATTATCATTACCCCTTAATCTCTAGTCATATTCTCAACTCATTATTATGTAATTTATAGAAAGGACTCACATTCATGTGGGGTTTACTCATTATTCCTTACAATTATACTATAATAGATACATTAGTCTTAGATCGTATTAATAAGACTTATTGTCTTCAATTGAAGTAATAATACCTAAAATTGATGATCTCTTCACATGTACAATATTATATACAAGTTAGGGCTTTATCTCTCACTCGCATCTCAATATTAAACTTCAGGGGTTTTTAAGAAATTGTCCTAGCTCAACTCATCTATATACATCATCGTAAACACCACATTGACCACTAGCCTCATTAGTAGGTAATACGACATATTAGGGCTATTCTCGACATAAAATTACATTGGTTTCCATTTCAACCATACATCCATTAGTTACAAGCATACGTCATGTTGTTGAGTTAATTGAGTTGATCTCTCAATATTAACCCTAAAAAAGGAGATCTCCATTTAAAACATGTAGACTGACTCTACACAATTTATACCAAAATTCATCAGGTTTTTAGTAATAACAACTAAAGAAAATGTATTTGATCTATGCTTACTCAATTCAAACTACATTCTATGCATTTCATCAATTCAGGGTTAGATCAACAAAAACTAGCATAACATAATATACCTCTTTTACATTATCTTCAATAGGATTTAATTCATAGATCATGAATTAAATAATATAAGCATTAAGAATGAATATAAGTTAATTATCATTTAATCACCCGGATTGATTACCCAATCGCACAAATAATACATCTGATAATTTCATTGAACTTTAATCATATGAAATTAAGCTTTCAACATATCAAATATTTGAATCATGACCTAACCACTCACCTCATGGGTTGAACACCTCAAATTCATATCCTAGGAACAAAATTTATAAATCTTTCCAATTCCAACAATTGGCTCCTTTTCATCCTTCTTTCAACTCAAGAACCTTTGAATTGGAGAATAGGAGGAAGAATGAGAAAATATGGTGATTTGATATCTTTTTTATCCAAATCATAGGAAGGACGGATTTTAGACATAGGAGAGAAGATTCACCATGAAATCCTATCTAGTCTTGATAAATTTACATGATTTTGCAAACCTTTGGAAATAGAAATTCCAAATCAACATTTCCAACTCCTTTCTATCCAAAACCCTGATTTGCCTTCTCTCACTCTAGAAATTCCATCTCTAGAAATAATGAATTATAAGAACTACCATGGTGTTACGTTAGTATATAGATCAATTTAAATTATTTAAACAATTACCAAAAAGTATTGTCGTCAGTTGAGCTTTTCATGGCATGAAGCATGAAGCTCAGCTGATGAACAATGTGAGGTCACTCAAATATGCTTCAAAATTTACGAAAAAATTTATATGTTTTCTAAAATTGACTATTCAAACTACATGTAAATTTTCAACTCATTTGGATGTACCAATAAATAACTGAAAATCAAATATCACACTTTTATACTACAATTTGTATATCATGGTTGATTAAATTTAGGGAAATTTACCAACCAATAGTTTCAAGAACATCGAAACATTCTAATGTTTTTTATAACACATATATTTGAGTTATCCAAATTTTCTTCAAAATTTCATAGTAATCTAAGTTACATATAAAATAGCAAAAATCATTTAACACACATTGTACTTATCACATTCTTGATTCATATACCATCAAAAATTCTAAATTATGATTTTCACTTTCCAAACCCTAATTATTCAAAACCAAAGTATGTCTATAATGTCTCATCTAGCTCCACATACCATAATTCAAATACCATCACTATTCAAACACAATGAAGGATAAATCTAGTAAAGAATCATTCAAACAAACATTACTAGATGCTAAGATGAAATCAGATCATAAAAAAAGGTTTACCTATTATTTTAATAATATGACTATGATTTAGTAAACTTGTGAGTTTCTTAGTGATTTCTACATATTTTCAAAAATTGCCTTACTCTACAATTCTAGAAACATCTATCGCTTATCCTACTAGTTACTAAGATGAGACCAGATCATTAAAAAAAAGTATACCTATTATTTTAATAATATGACTATGTTTTGGTAAACTTTTGAGTTTCTTAGTGATTTGTACATATTTTCAAAGATTACCTTATTTTAGAAATTCTAGGAACATCTATTACTTATCCTATTACACTATGCCGTCCAATGTAGATTGAACATAAGGGTTGTCTAACTAGTTAGTTAACTTCCATAGCCAGGTTTGGTTTCCATGTGTTGACTTGGCACCTCCTGACATGTTCACCTCAGCTTGTGCCCACAACAAGTCAGTTATCTTCTACCCTTTTCTTCACAAGTCTCTAGTGTTACTCATGACTCTTCTAGTTTGAAATCCCACTTATCAATATCCTTGATCCTTTGGAACACTGGGACATATTGTGTGGACTCTCCTTAGTCCTAATGTTCTTTTCCTATTGAGAAGCTCCCTTGAAAACCCCCAAGTTAGAGTCAACATAAATTATGTGATAGGAAAGAGAGTGGTAAGCTTGATTAGGGATGTATGACCTTATCGAGGTCCTAGACAACAAAGATGTAGAGTATCAAAGGTTGATGAGGATGTAATTGGGTCTCACAAGCTCAAGTGCAGATCATCACAATTTATTTGAAGGGAAGGGTACAAACCTAACAGTAGTATAAAATCCATAGGAAATCTATAAAATGAGATTAAATGAAACCCAAAACTAGGATGAGGTTACAAAAAGTAATAGAGATAAAATTAGAAAATGTTATGGCACTTCTACCAAGATCGCGAGTAGACGTTCCTAAAGAACCGTATCAATAGAATTTATCATTGATATATTCCATTGTCCTCTAAGAGTAGACCTCAATCACCCATATATGAATTGAAAGAATGTCCATTTGAGAAAATACCCTAGAGTCCCCTCATATACCAGTCTGATGCTTGGTTTCTCACGTGACATCTAAATTCAGGAAAATGTGTTGAAGAGAAACCCAAATAATGACCAAGTATATTGGGAAACCAAATCATGTCACCTCCATGAAGGGAGAGGACACAGCCTCAAAAGATGGTGGACGAAGGGGAAAATGCATAGAGTATAAATCCAAAATTTGGACAAAGACCAGTGACATACTTTCAACCAGTATGGAAATATGAAGAAGGAGATCTACTAATTCAACAAATATGAAATCTATATAACAAGATATGAAGGATATTGCACATGCATTGTGGGATTTCCCCCTTGACGTATGGTTTTGGCAATTTCTCAAATGTGCAAGACTAAAAAAAAATAGGTTTACTTTGAACTTAGATAAAAGTACATGGATGTTGTAGAACTGAAGGAATAAAAAAGATGAAGATATTTATGGTCATAATCTCATTATGGTAACTTTTTATGGGGACTAGCAAAAATCATGTTACATATTAGAACTAGATTATCAGCAATTCTATATCTATCAGAGCTAAGATGGGTATGGTTTATGGTATAAGAAAAGGAAGGATAACAACCCCCTATACATGGATAAGGAAGTCATTCATAGAGTTAAATATTAGTGGCGTTGTTGACAAGTTCCATAACAAAGAAGAAATATGTGGGATGTTGAGAAGAAAAATATGTTGAATGGGAGGTACATTTGTTGCCAAAAAAAATAGAGTTTGCTCAGTATAAAGAGTTTTGCGTAATGACGATGACTCAACTTTGCTTGGGATAAAGGCTTGTGAAGAAATTTAAGTGAGTTTTGATATGAGATAGTTGTTGATGTTGTGATGGCAATCGGAATGTGTATATTGATATCCATAGATATCACTTAGGCTCTGGTTGGTTCGTCGTAACTGGTCTGTAAAACTTATGAACTGGAGTTCTTTAAACAGATTTTCATGATTGGTTTAAAGTAAGTGTTGGAACTTGAGTTTCGTGACTTCCAATGAGTTACAGACTTACATACAAAATACAGTTCTCAAGTTCCCTCTTAAAATGAGCAAAAAACGAGTTCTAGGACAGCTGACAACATTTCTAATACAATTATAATCTTCACTCGTCATAAGTGACACATGTCAAATATTTATGACTAGTGATATTAGCAGTGTGGATATAGTTTGTTGCTAAAATCATAACATCATATGATAAAATATCATACATTATAATCTCACTATATAAAATATTTTACACTATAACCACCCAGTGCCATTTATAAAATAAAAAATACAAACATCATGAAGAAAACACACCACACCATGTGAAAACAATATGATTTACCTAATATATTTTTTATTCTTCATGTTTAAACAATGTGATGTGAAAAATGATAACTAACTATAAACATGCACGAATAATATAGTGAAAATTCCGTAGAAAAATATTGCAAAAAATAATATTCTACATTGTGCTAAACAATGATTAACCAAAACTTACATTTACAAGCACATGAAATGCGGAAATTATTTCCAAAAAAATGCAGAAATTATTACAATACTTTGTACATACAAAAGTAAAATAAAAATATTATGATGTGATTTTAATCATAGTATTTTTATTAAGATTATAATTGTACCATAATAAAATATTTTTAAAGGAGAAATATTTACATCATAACCACTTGTTGAGGTTATTATGATTTAAGAATATTATGATTTTTATAGATATGATTCTTTTTTGTGTCTTTGTCATCCTTATTTATTTATATTACACAGTAAAAAATTAATAATATTTTTAATGATTTCATGTTTACACTTATAACAAATCAATCACATGGAATAATTGAATGGAACTCAAGTTTAACTACAGTTTCCAAAAAATGAGTTTCACGGAACTTATGACTTACACCCGACCAATAGGAGTCTTGGTGGAACGGATATAAATTTCTAATTGAACGGGAAAGGCCTCATCATTATGGGGATCGTAACGCAGCTATAGACATGCCATCTAAGAGAGCTTCGAGCTACCCTATGGAGGACACCGTTGGGAAGGAGAACACTATGCTTTGGAAGATTGTTTCGTTTACCTAAATCGGATTTTTGTATCCTTATATCCAAGATCTTTACTACCGATGAGGATTAGAGGTTTGATTTTGATGGATAGAAGACACCTTATATTAGAAACACCTGATAACACGAATAAGTGGATCGTTTCTTTTTCTTATAGTCTATACAAAAATCCGATTTAGGTAAACGAAGAAGACTGTGACGACCGTGCAACCATTTGACAGTTTTGACTTGGATTGCTTATAAATGTGAGAAAGCAAGCAATGTGTGCTAGACAAAAGACGCATGGGCCGACGTCAATGGCAATAGCGTCGACTCAGGGTGCCTGGGATCGGTCTCCAACAGGAATCTGTCGTGGAACGTGACGTGCCTGGAGATCCACGCGTAAAAGGGACCGGGGTAGTGGAGGTTGGCAGCGTCACATCTAAAATTCCCAAACACCCGTACCCACTCCTACAAGCTAGGCAGTGGCGTCTAGCATGAAAAGAACCCCTAACTTTTCTTGCGTATAGGTGGATGGTGTAGGCATTTGGATAAGGTTTCTGTGTTCGTACAGCCAGACATGGGCACGAGGGATCGGTCAAGAGTAGTCGTTCCTCTCAAGGCACAGCAGCCGACTGGTGGAGCGTTAGGCGTGTTGTTGCCTACAGAGTCATCGGCTACTAACAGGGAGAGCACAAGGACTGGAACCGGAATGGGTGGGAGGTGATGGAATGGGATCGGATCAGGTTCCTTTTGTGCTTTTCCTTTTTCCATGCCCACTTCCCTTCTGCCGGTTGCTTTGTCGCCTTGGTGAGAAGGCAGGTGGTCCACTGATCTCCCCTTGTCCCGCTAGTCACTCTCACTCCCTCTCTTGTGCTTCACAATTCATCATGTTACTGTCACCCTGCATAGTCGCATACGCTTGGTGTTTCTCCGCCTATTGGCACCAGCGTTCCCTTATCCCTAAGAGCCGTTTGGTATAAGATAATTTGGAATCCTTATAATTGACAGGAAAATTAATATCAAGATTAGCTTCTAGCAGCTGTTTTTTGGATTTAAAATCGCAATAAATTCCAGCTCAGATACGTTGTAGTTAAAAACGGGATTTAAAAGCTCATACAGCCCTGTGTGATCCGAAGCTTAGCTGCAGAGCAAGATGTTTAGGCTACTGACACCAGACTCCGGCTGCTGCTTTAGTGAGACAACAACAACGGTCCCTTACCAGTCCAGTTCCTTCAATCACTTCTGCTATACAGTCACTATCTACACCCCACACCATGCCTCGATTTTTAGTCTGGCCTGCCCGGCAGCACTCTCACGGCTCCAGCGGCCGGTATGGCAGCTCGTGCAATCAACCCGTTTGCTTCTCCACATGCATGTGTGTGTCAGGCACGGCGGCCCACACTGAATGCGTGCCACTCCGCCAAGTGTCCACATGCTGCCTGGCAGCTACCACCCAACTTTTCTGGGTTTGGGCAGCTCATGTGATGTGCCACTAACTCGCACGCACATTATTCATATTATTATTGCTGCAGTTATGGGCTCAAGAGGACCGGAGCCGAGAAAACACAAGCATTACCGAGCTCTCTGTATCATACGTTGTCAAGGTTATCTGCAGCTCTCTGTATCATACCTTGTCAAGGTTATCTGCAAACCTACATGTCATACTACCTCACCCCAGTATCAGAATGATGGAATGATGAGTGCAATCATGAGACAAACTTCCAGCTACATACACGACCGACAGTTCACTTGCAGTTATCCTCACTACACCGACAGTGAGTCATCCACACTGCAGAGCGCATAGCAAAGAGACACCAACATCAAACGCCAAATTTGGATACATACACGCAGGCATATACACGCACGATTACGTTGAATACTCACCCGTACTAACCCATGACAGGCCATCAGCAAATTATGCGGAGGGCAATATAAGCCCACATTTATTCAACCGTAGCACCTAATTGGGTCGTTGCACCCCTTGGACGCTGACTGCGGGGACCCAAACCGCCCACCTTTCGCAAGGTACTGCTGGTGATACTCCTCAGCACGGTAGAACTTCTTCGCCGGCAGGATCTCCGTCACAATTTTACGATTCAGTTTCTGCTGATATTGCTCCAGTGACTCCCGGGCAGCCTGCTCCTGCTCTGGGGTGTAGAAGTAGATGCCAGAACGGTACTGGGTACCCACATCATTACCCTGTCAATCAACACACCGTATTGCTACATGTCAGAAAATATTACATAATCCACGCTATTACCACGAGTTAAAATACAAAATGAGGTTTGCTATACATTCCAGAAACTGGACCAGAAATGAGACCCCATTTGTCATCTTGCATTCATAATAAGTTGTTATGCATGCAAGATGACAAATGGGGTCTCATTTCTAATCCAGCTTCTGTCACCCGTAGCATTTCTCATACAAAATAGCATTGCCAGGGTAGAATATACAATAAAATACACCACCTCACGTGACCAAAGCCTAAATAATGCAAGCATCAACTCAGATGGAGAATCATATGCGTGCACTCCGATATAAAATTGCGCCAGCATTAGCATATGCAAGATCTTAGGATTCGGACATTGGCCTGTTCATTTCAGGCATCAAGCACAATGAGATAATCATGCTAACCCACGCACATGGATGAAAGTAAGACTGCTGGGCACTTGTGGATGCCAGGGTCCCAAAACCAGATCTGGAATCTGTACTGCCCACGCCAGTATCAAAACTACCAACCATTCTAAAAAGCATAAACAAAACCCCATTATTCCACTTCCACAGATCCACAAGGAAACATCGGTCGGTGGGCCCAAGAGGAAACTCAAGGTTTTTGTTTCCTAGGTTCAGATTTCAGATGTGAAGAGCCAAGAGCCAACGATCTAGTTTCTGAAATAAAATATTAGACAAACAGACAATCCACGCCGGCTATCCACCCATGCATACTAATCTCAACTATTCATCCATAGAGAATATTGTCATAAAGAACAAGGTTGCATCTTGAGAAGCCATATTTCTCCCTAGTAATCTCGGCCGCTCATGTTTTTCTTTTCCATTTAGTTTTCTGTGCCCTTTTCTGGTTAGTTGTAATGAAGACACATCAGCTCTTCCCATGTTTTTGTGAGCGACTCAATTTTACCCTTGTTCGAGTTCTACCCAAGGGTAATCCCCTGGGGTCTTCTACCCTTTTGCCTCCCCCATACTGATCAGCAACTCTTCTACCCTTGTTTCCACTGTTATCTATCTGAATGTTCTCTACCTCTCTCTTAATCATCTGGGGGTGACTTTTGAGGTCTTACTTTATAACAAGGTTGTCAGATGAACGGAACCAGTGAAGTTTCTGATTCTCAATTCACCGGTTCAACCGCTGACATCAGCTTGGGTCATGAGTTATTTTTAAAAAAAATTCTGATGTATGAAAAATCAAGGAAAAGTAAAAATAGCATAGGAACGATAATGATTCAATTGAAAAGTACATTTCCTATGCCAAATCATAGTGAAAGAGCAAAAGGGGATGGCAAAATAGAAGCAGCAAGTGGGAATAAACATAAACTTTGAGTCTACGGGCCAACGTATACACGTGGGCAGGAATAGGCCGGTTGGAGAAAAGCAGGCGGTTCAGTGGTAAGACTGGTTATGTCAGTTGGAAGTCATTTTCGGGTTTATGAGAGAACCGAAGTACAACCGGCTGCTTCGGTCCGGTTTAGACAACCCTCTTAATATACATTCTAACAAAGATCACACCCCACTAAACATGTTTCCACACCAATTGCATTTCTTACTAGAGAAAGCTCAAGCGTCAAAACACCCCCAAGAAATGAGCGCTGGATCTGATACTAAGGTTGGACTCTATAACACCCTTGTCGGACCACTTTCCACTGGGAATCCTCCCATTTTGTTTCCCAAAAGGCAGGCCTGTTGCCAGTGACTCTTCACTGATCCATATTGTTATCATCTACAGTTATGCCCACCAGGGCTTCATTGAGTACAATAGTGCACCTGGACCAATAATAGGTGTTGTATCAATGAAAATGAAACATCGGGTAAGAATAAAGACCAACCACTCATAGTCCTTTTTGAGGCAGCATATACATGACTGGAGTGCAAAGATTGCAGTTCAGTACATGATTGGAGTTCAACACTGATCCGATTAGTCAGAAAGCCAAAACTGTTTGGCAGTGGCATGTGCCTTGGTTCCCCCGCGCTTGTTGATGAATCTTATACAAACATCGGATGGCAAATCGCCACCCAATGATGCGCAAGGGAGGACGAAGCTGCGATCCACAGCCGTCAGTGGCATTTTTCTTTTTTCTTTTTCTTACATATAACAATTGCACCAGCATGCAAGTGTGGAATGGTGTGCAGGCTATGTTGGAAGCAATGTTCTAAATATTAGAGATTAGCCACTCGTAGTTGTTATAGTTGCTCTTTTCATTGTCATTGTGCTTGTGTATTTTCAACACGACAAGTTGTGAGATGGTGATGCAACGACCTATCCGCAATGTTCTAAATATTAGAGATTAGCCACTCACAGTTGTTATAGTTGCTCAGGGATGGCAATTTATGGTTATCCAAGCCCATTATCCACCAATCGATCCAATCCATGTAAGATTGGATATTAATTGATCTTTATACAAGAACCAACCGGTGGCATGGATATCTGCATTAGGAGAACTACAGATGAATGGATTTTTATCCGCTCCACATGAATTGCTTCAAAGCACATGCAAAAAAGCTAAAATGTCATGCAGTTCACACTAGCGAACTGGACTGATTAAAAATGGAAACAAAATCTGTTTGTGAGTTCAGTCAAAAGATCATCTGCACCACATGGTCCACTCTCCAGCACCACAATCTTGCCATCATCTGAGTGAGGGGCTTTGGTTGGCTTTTTTGGGTGACGTTACAAGTAGCATGCTGTTCCGGCTGCTGTTTGGCTTTTTTGTGCAGATTGGTTCTGTTTTTACATGGTATCCACACTAAAAGCTCCGATTATTTTGTCAACCGAACCATAGACCACCATGGATCTGGATATTTGCAAAAAATCAGATGGATGGCTTTAGTTGTGGTTCAGTTAGGTTGATACTGGGTGCTTTTGCCATCCCTATAGTTGCTCTTTTCATTGTCGATGTGCCCAAGTATTTTCAACATAACAAGTTGTGTGACGGTGATGCAATGACCTATCCCCATCATTGCATGTATATCTCCGTATACTTCAGCTTTCAGGATGTCTTGCAAACAAATTTCTCCGTTTTCGGGCATCTTATTTTCAAACTTTGCACCCACAGCTAAGAAAGATCTTGTCATTCTTGGTGTTAGGCAACACCAACCATCAAGATTGGTGATAGAAACTATTCAAGGTTGAAAACTGCAACATCTCTACTATGCAACCAGCCAAGTAATAGGCTATCCCTGGAGGCACATCAGTGCACATTTACATCTCTGATTCCATGCATTGAAGGTTTCGTGGGTATAAATATCTTAGGTCTCTCTCTCTCTCTCCATGTGATAATTTGGGTCTAGTCCATATTGAATGTGAATCACGAGATAAATAAACTGTCATACCGACCAATCACATCCAAATGGGACGTGCAGAATTTGTTAACTATATCCAAACCTACTGATTGAAATAATATGAGATGTCTTTAAAATAAAATAGCAATCATATTTCAGCATATCACTTTGTGTAGTTTGTGAAACTTATCATTGATTAGAAAATACGCATCTATTTTCAATGATGTTCCCACAATGACAGATTGACATGAATTTTCAGATATGTTTCATCTAAGTTGTAGGTGTCAAATCCATACAGTTGGATCATGTATCAAAGTATTCCAAACAACTCAGATATGAAACAGGCACATACAAGTTGCATATACTTAGTTAGACAATTCTTTTTGACTATGTATACATAGGCATAAAAAGATGGATATTTACAGAATGGGGATATATGTTAGATAGTCATATAAGCAAAGAAAGTGAGGAAAATACTAAAAATAAATGCATCAGGAAGATTAATTGGCAGAGTGATAGAAGAGGATATCAAATAGACTGGGAAAAGTTGAAATATTTTTTATAGAGAAACCTCATATAATGCAAAAGAATTGCTCGTCGTGGTCCTCATGGATGCATCTAATGGCAATAGCTAATACAACTAGATTTAAAGCATGAACTGGAATAGATGAAAACATGACACTTTTGTAGGTGAAATATTACCCCATTCCAGGAAAATGCTTAATGAGTGGATACAACTCTGAAGTTCTAATTTGTAAAAATAAGATATTTGAGACTACACAAAATGCAAGTTATCATGCTAGGGACTTGCACTATGAAACTTCAAGAGAATTTAGTATATTTTGACATATATAACACACATTGGACAACCAATTTGACTTCATGTGTAAGAGATAGACTATAAAGGCTATTTTTCTAATGAAGCTTATGAAGAATACTAGAAGTACCAAAAAGGGGATCTTAAGGGATCTTTATATGGTTTTCCATTGACTTATATAGTGTTTATGATCAAATGCAGAAAGAAGTTGATGTGGCACACACCATTTTTTTTTGGGAAGTAGGGAATTTCACCCCTGTCCAAGGTAGCAGGAGAGAGAGAACACCATCAGCTACACCGAGGGCTATAATCCCTTCATGTAGTGCCCCAACGAGTTCGCTGAGATTCGAACCCGCACCCTGCACTTCACAAGCAGCAGGCTTAACCAACTGAGCTAGTTGGCAAGTGCTCGATGTGGCACACACCATGATTGGAAGAGTATTAGGGGGGGGGCAACATACGTTGTTAATTTACATTTCTAATTCATCCACAAAGACAGGCCCTCGTGGTTGGACACCAATAGCTACTGACTCAAAACCCTGGTAAATCTAAATAATTGCAACAAAAAAACAAACTAATAAATAAAATTTTGTATAACCCATTAAACTTGAAATTTTGTAAATGGGTCTTATAACTTGAATGTTTCTAGACCAAATCTGAATACTTCCAAACCAGATCTGGATTTCATGTTCTGGATGATTGGTTTTGCCATCCGAAAGGGTTGGCGACACAACTTGTTGCCTATCCGCCTCCTCCTATCTCGATGTAATTTCATTTCTTATTTTAATTATAGGTCACTACCATACTCTTTGACAAGAAAGTACCATTCATTCTTAAAATAGTACAAGTTTTAACCTGAATAAGCAAAGAGCTTTTAGAAATATTAATGCATGCCTAATCAGGCACTCTTAGGGTCTTTGAACCAGAACATGGGCTGCATACACATCATCCATTTGTTCGAGTTGACGATGGGGAGATAAGCACATATCTTGTAGAAGACGGATGCGGAACTCAATACCTTGAAGTAACAAACACAAACTCAAGAGGAGTCCTGTGTTGAACATCATCAACTTCACCCTTGTCATCAACATCATCCTCACATGCTATCTAGGGGAGGATGTGTTGTCAACAACCAAAATCGAAGACGCCAAGACCAAAGGAACCGATCCTTGTAAGGTCACATGGTCCTAATGGGGATTGGAGGTCTACATTGGTGGGAGTGAACTGCAAGCATAGGAGATTGTTGCATTGTGACGACAAGGTTGTGTGTTGTCCATGTAATGGCTATTGCAAGAATTGCATAGGTAAGAGTTTATGGCAAATGGAATTCCTTTGGATGTGGTTGTGGCTTGGGCGTCAAGGACCATGCACGGTTGGCGCAAACTGTCGAAACTTCTTGGAAATGTCCAAAGTACAATTTGAATACAACATAAGATCCAATCACCAAAGTAGTCTACCAGATTGGATCTTTGGTCTTGAATGTGATGAACTCTATGTTAAGACTTCTCACTGGAGATTGATGAGAAATCGTGCCAGTAACAAAATAGGTGACCCATGCGATAAGCAATGAGTTGGTTTTGTTGCTTTGTGGGTAGAAGACCCCACATGTAGGGGCACTACATGACAAAAACACATTAGTGTTCTTGGGTGGTGAAGCGACGACCAAAGGTATAGTTGTAGATGTTGTTGACGTTCCCCAATGCAAGGGGGGACAAACAGGGAACGGAGGAGAAAGGAGAGCGAAAAACAATGGACCTTATCCTGGATTAGGGTTTAGGTGCTGCTACTGATTGATGTGGCAAGTATCATTAGGGGAAGAGCATTAGGGAAAACAAGTATCATCTATTTCAAAATTTAAATCATTTGCTCGAATGATCCCATATGGCTGGGTGTTTATAACTAATGACTTTAGGTAATTACATAATTGTCAAACTAAATGAGTATCTTTAAACTATTAAAAGTTTGTAATTCTAGTCCTACAACAAAAAACTTGCAAATGAAATCCTAATAAGCAATGACACTATTAAAAAATTTAAGGCACATCTAATCAGGCGCTCTTTGGGTCTTTAAGCCAGATCTGGGATTCATACAGAACATGTCCTACATCAGAACTTATTTACTGAATTTTAGAGAGAGATGGGACTTTTTGTTAAATATAGTGAATTAATTGTGAAACGTGATAACTGCTGCATTAGAACTACAGGAGGGAGAACACCAATGTTGGAGCACACCTATAATCAACCTCAATACTATATATTATATTTTTTTCTTCTGGACAAGCTAACAAAACAAGTTCATGAAGATTATGTTGGTATATCTTATATATTCATGTTGAGAGAGCGTCTTAAACTCTCTAGAAAAGTTTCCTTGATGAACCGGCCATCTACACCAAGCCTCAACATCTTCAGGATGCGTTTTGGGCACCTACGGGTATATTTATGGTCATTACTTCAAACCATATATGGTATGCCTAGATTGTATCTGCATTTATGGTCCAACTGGACCGTATTCAGTCTAGCGCTGGACTGTAAATGTTGCTGAAATCAAAATACAGTCCGCATTACGAACCGCATACAGTCCAATCAGACTGTGAATACAGTTGGAAAACAACCTAATGACTTTAGGACTTTGGATATGGGTCCTATTCTTATAAACAAACCCCCCCAACTCGTCCCAAACATGAAGAGAAATGAAGAGACATCAAGAGACATCATTTTTCGAAGACATGAAGCCACGGACGGACCTAGCGGTTTCCTTGGGGTTTCACGCCTCCAAGAGCTCCTCTTCAAGCAAATGTCTTCTTCTACGGTTGGCTTTCGAGTGTAAAAAGGGATCGGGTTCTTTTTCTTTCTTCTGTATTCATCATCTCTGTAATCTCTCTATCAATAATATCGTCTCCGCCAGTGGATTTAGGCTCCCACATTGGGAATTCGCCAAACCACTATAAATCATGTCTTTGTGGTTGCTTGCGTGTTCGTTGTTGATCTTCCTAGTACGTATTCGGTTTGGATTGCTCGATCTCACGATTCTGTATCTCCACAACAAGCTCATTGAGCCTTATTGTTCGGGTCCCATCACCACCATATCCCAACAAGTGGTATTAAAGCAATTTCTACCTTCGAATTTCTACCATGACGTCGAAGTACAAGACGTCAAATTACAAGATCAAGAAGTAAGATCGCTTGAAGAGCTTCTCTCTCTGACAAATCATATGTGAATCTTGCCTCATGCAAGGAGTCCACAAAGCTCTTCTCAAAAAGGAGAAGAAACTGGAATCCATAACGGATGACCGGTGGGAGGAGATTGATCAAAAGGCTTGTACAAGCATTCTTCTCTATTTGGAGGATGAAGTCCTCTGTGTGATCGTCCATCTAAAGACCGCCAAACACGTCTGGGATGAACTTGAAGCATTCTCCATGAAGAAGTCCATCACCAACGAGCTTGCGTTAAAGAAGCGTCTTTTCATGCTTCGCATGGAAGAAGGTAATTCCTGGACGACTCTTCTCGATGAGTTCAATGAAATCATCCACAACTTCAGATAGATCGATGTAAAGATAAGAGGGCAAGGATCAAGCAATTTTGTTGCTTTGTACCCTTCCATTGTCCTACAAGAATCTCCGGGATATGATGATAGTATGTGAGTCAAAGACTAACTCACTCCATGAAGTCAAAACGGCCTTGACATCTTAAGAGCAATTAGAGAAGGAACTTACTTTAACAAAAGTAGCGGGTAAAGCATTGGCCGCTAGAGGAAGAGAGCGTATACGTGACAAAGACCCTAAAAGTTCAAAGAAAAAGAACAAGTCAAAGTCACGTCAATCAAAGAGGTGCAACTATTACATGAAGACATGTCATATCCGGGATGAATGCTACAAGTTGCAAAACAAGCAAAAGCATGAGAAATCATATGTTGTAGCTCATGCAAAGGTGGCTCACGGAGGTTCTAAAGACGACAACTATGTTCTTGCTTCATTGTCGCCCTACAACTACAAGAATGATTGGGTTCTTGATTCGGCATGCACGTACCACATTACCAAGCGTAAAGATTATTTCCATACCTATGAGTCCCATCAAGGTGGAGATACCCTTATAGGTGACGATCGTCCTTGCAAGACGATTAGTGTTGGCATAGTGAAGATCAAGATGCTTAATGGTGAAGTCAGAACATTGGCGGATGTCTGACATGTCAGGTTGAAGAAGAATCTCATCTCATTGGGCACACTTGAAGACAAGGGCTACAAATCCTCAAATGAAAACGGAGGTATTGATATTCTTAAAGTTGATCGGGTCCACATGAAGGTAGTGAGAAATTCACACAAACTATATGTCTTGCAAGGTTCCACTATCTCAAGCTCCGCAGCGATTACAACTTCATCTAAAGACATCACAAGGCCTGGCATGTGTGTTTCGGATACATGTCTAAGAAAGGGATGATGCTTCTGGTGAAAGTGTTAGGAAGTTAGATTTATGCGAGCATTGTGTTATGGGAAGGCCAGACGCAATAGCTTCGACACAACAATTCATTCTTCCAAGGATGCTCTAGATTATGTTCACTCTAATCTATGGGGCCCTTCGTGTTCCTTCGAAAGGTGGTGCAAAATATGTGATGACCTTCGTTAATGATTGCACAAGAAAGGTCTGGATTTATTTTTTCAAAAGCAAGGACAAGTTGTTCTCTATTTTCAAGCAATGAAAGGCTCTTGATGAGAATCAAACCGACAAGAGCATAAGGACTTTTCGGACTAATAACAGCTTGGAGTTCTGTTCTAAGGAGTTCAATGATTTTCTAGAAGTGATGATGGGATCAGAAGACATCGTACAGTGCATCACACGTCCAGTAGAACAGTGTAGCAGAAAGAATGAACAGAAT
Source organism: Alisma plantago-aquatica (assembly GCA_963693085.1). Taxonomy (NCBI): domain Eukaryota; kingdom Viridiplantae; phylum Streptophyta; class Magnoliopsida; order Alismatales; family Alismataceae; genus Alisma; species Alisma plantago-aquatica. The sequence continues at coordinate 941,583,914 of OY856412.1, read as the reverse complement.
GTTGTTGGAAAAGGCCTAATGCATGCTTCTGAATGCGGGCTTAGATGTTTATGGGCTGAAGCGGATCAACCTCTTGTTATTTGGTGAACCGCTCTCCATCGTTTTCTATTCATTTCAACTCTTGAAGAAGCTTGGTTTGATAAACCTATTGATTATTCGACTCTGTGAATATTTCGTTGTCGTCATGGAACAAAATTTCGATCAAAATTGCGAAATTTCGCTATTAATTTCAACTCTTGAAGAAGCTTGGTTTGATAAACCTATTGATTATTCGACTCTGTGAATATTTCGTTGTCGTCATGGAACAAAATTTCGATCAAAATTGCGAAATTTCGGTCGAAATTTCATTTTTTTTTTGCAATCGGACATCGAAACCTACGATCAGACATGTGAAACACACAAATGCAACAAATGCAGGGAATGGGATGTAATTTCACGAAAATTTCGACCTTAGGTGCGAAATTTTGACAAAAATGGTGAAATTTCGCACCAAAAAGCCCAGTTTGGGCCGTAATTTTGCGAAATGGTACAGAAACACAGATTAAATTTCGAGATATTTGTTCCAAAAGCTGATGACGCTACATCTTGAGTATTTTGGCATTTTTTTATCTCTCGCTTCTAAAGGCTATCTTTCTTAATTCTAAGGTATGTTTCCCCTATCCCTAGACCATATACATTACTTTCATTAATTCCTACACTCTTCTATAGAGATATGTAGAAATACTTCAAAAATAACAAATTCTTTCTTGAATCTATGCATAAATGTTCCATGTAACCTAGTTAAATGCTAATACTAGACTTGTACAAATTGTAGTTGGTAAGTTTGGAACTTGTAACTATAAATTTTAAGTTCTAAGCTGTAACTTGAAGTTTTTAACAGACTAACTGTCTAACAGACTTGACATATATGTTCATTTATGCACTCACTCATCAAGACATGTATCCCACCATAACCTCTAAACATATAAATGTATTATATAGTCTAGTGTGTTTATGTCTCAACATTGTGTTTGCAAAATTTAATAAGTTAATTCCTTCATTTTGCCATCGAAATTGCCATCAAAATTCTGTCGAAATTGTTCAGCTTCCTTCACTTACAAATGTGGGAGACCCCCCACCCCACATATCCAATATGAAATATTATTGCATATTTGAGTAGATCTTGGCGTTTAGATCATCCTGGTAAATTTTCATGATTTAATTCGCTTATTTGGTCGTCGAAATCGTTAGGGCCGTAAATATCGAAATTTTGTGCGAAATTTCAAAGAAATTCTATTTCTGGGCCATCGGACACGACATCGAAATCGGACATTTAATTCTATGGTTGTTGTGATTATGCACATTCTGATACTGACAAATTAGAACCTAGAGCTATCAAATGCATATTCCTTGGTTATGTTTTCGGGGTGAGAGGATACCATCTTTGGTGCAAGGATCCTTTTTTACCGTGTTTCCTAGTAGAGAGCAACGTCACTTTTAACAAATTTGCCATCATGTCTACTATGCAAGACATGAATAGCTCTTCTAAAGGTTCTCTACAGGCATCTCACAACAGGTGGAGACCAAAGAAGATGATGGGTCACTAGGTTGATGAACAAGATCCCACTTCTACGTCAGATGATTTAGTGCTTACTAAAGACAAAGAAGAGATTCCAGAGAGTTCTTATAGTGTAGCCAAAGGTAAAGGCAAACAGAACGTCAAACCACTCCAACGTTATGGCTTTGGTGACTCCATAGGCACTCCATGGTTGCCTATGCCCTTTCCAAGGCCATGATGTGGATATTGGCAATGAGCTCGCCAATTTCCGTGACGCAATCGCAAGTCATGATGCTCCATAGAGGATTGCTCCGATGAAGGAAGAGATAGAATCTCTTTACAAAAATCAAACTTGGGAGTTGGTGGTGCCTCCCAAAGCAAGAAAATAGTGGGTTGCAGGTGGGTCTATAAAAAGAAAGAAGGTGACGGATACAAGGCACGCCTTGTTGCAAAAGACTATAGTCAAATTGAAGGCATTGATTATAATGAAGTCTTCTCACCCGTCGTCAAGCATAATTCCATTCGGGTGCGTCTTTCTTTGTTAGTCGTTAACGATCTAGAGTTGCAACAGTTAGATGTAAAAACAGTTTTTCTACATGGTGAAGTAGAAAAAAAGATCTACATGTAAGCCAGAGGACTTTAAAGATAGAGAACCATGTGTGCTTGCTCAAGAGGTCACTCTTATGGGCTGAAGTAATCTCCTAGACAATGGTACATAAGATTTGACTCTTTCATGATGCATAATGGATTTTCCAGGAATAGCTATGACGCTTGTGTCTACTACAAAGGGTTGGATGACAATTCCTTTGTTTACCTACTGCTATATGTTGATGACATGTTGATCGCTTCTAGACACGCATCTGAGATTGCCAAGGTGAAATCTCTTCCGGTGGAGAATTTGATAAGAAAAACCTAGGTGAAGCTAAAAAAGATTCTTGGCATGGAGATTCAAAGGGACCAAAAAGATAGAAGGCTTATCTAAACACATGAGAAGTACATCAAGAAGGTTTTTCACAGGTTCTATATATTAGATGCAAAGCCTGTTTCAACTCCATTGGCCGCTCACTTCAGGTTATCAGCTTTGCAGTCTCCACAATCTGATGAAAGAAAGAGATGGTGTGTGTACCTTACTCCAGTGCCACTGGTAGCATCATGTATGTTATGGTCTGCACCAGACCAGACATCACTTATGCAGTCAGTATGGTTAGTCGTGACATGGCTCACCCTGCCAAATCACATAGGGAAGCAGTCAAGTGGATTCTGAAGTATTTGAAGGGCACTTCAAATACTTGTTTAGTCTTTCGTGGAGCTCAAGTCATCACGACAGGATGTGGACTCAGATTATGCAGGCAACCTCGACAACAGATCTCTCACAGGTTACATGTTCACAATGGTATCTAAAGTTGTTAGTTGGAAAGCCACTCTACAAAGTACTATAGATTTTTCTACCTATTGAAATAGAGTACATGGCGGCAACGGAAGCCTTGAGGAGGCTTTATGGCTCATGGGTTTGATGAATCAGTTGGGCATCGTTCAAGATCAAGTTATTGTTCATTGTGACGGTCAAAGTGCTATACATCTTAGCAAAGATCAAATGTTCCACGAGAGAATGAAGCACATTGATATCAAGTACACTTCTTTAGAGAAGTCACAGCTGAAGGCAAAATTCAAATAAACAATATTTGCTACGTCTGAGAATCCGACCGACATGATGACGAAGACTCTTTCGTTACCTAAGTTTGAACTTTGCTCAAAATTAGTTGGTCTTCTTTCAACCTGAGCTTTGCCCGTGTAGGGCATGTGGAGGAGATGGTATTCTTAATCAGTTTCTGATAATGGAGAAGATTGCAAGTACTTTTTGCTTCCATCATTTTCGAGTTGAAGACAAGGTGGAGTTTGTTGAGAGTGTCTTAAACTCTCTTGGAAAAGCTTTCTTGATGAACCGAATGTCTACACCAAGCCTTGGCATCTTCGAGATGTGTTTTGGGCACCTACAGGTGTATTTACAGTCATTACTTCAGATCATATATGGTATGCTTGGATTGTATTTGCATTTATGGTCCAGCTAGACCGTATATAGTTCAGTGTCGAACTGTAATGTTGCTGAAATGGAAATGTAGTCTGTGTTATAGACCGTACACAGTCCAGTCGAAGCGTAAACCTGGTCAGAATACAACTTAATGACTTTGAGACATTGGATATGGGTCCTATTCTAGTGAATAGGTTGCCCCAACTCGTCCCAAACATGAAGAGCAAAGAAGAGACATCAAGAGACGTCGTTTTTTGAAGGCCTAAAGCCATGGACAGACCTAAGGCTTTTCTTAGGGTTTTACACCTCCAAGAGCTCCTCTTCAAGCAGTCGTCTTCTTCCATGGTTGACTTTCAAGTGTAAAAGGGGATTGGGTTCTTCTTCTCTCTTCTATATTCATCATCTTTGTAATCTCTCTATCAATAATATCATCTCCGCCAGTGGATGTAGACTCCTAGATTGGGATTTGTTGAACCACTATAAATCTTGTCTTTGTGGTTGTTTGCTTGTTTGTTGTTGATCTTCGTCGTACGTATTCGATTTGGATTGCTCGATCTCACGCTTCCGCATCTCTGCGACAAACTCACCTTATTTGTCCGGGTCTCCCATCACCACCACATCCCATTGATGATATAGTATCATTCATGATAAGAAAGATGAGGCTATATACTTTCAAGTTGGTCAATACAAAATGAAATGTATACATTGCAATTCCATCAATCTAAAAGTCTTGAGCTAAGATCGATTTAGATCGAGTAATTATGTCCCAAAACGATGTATGTTGTGATACTTGAGGCTCATTATCAGTATGGAAGGAGAAGTACAAGAGGATGTTTCTCATAAAATAACATGGATAAAGCTGAATGTATAATTATAGATTATGCGACTACAAAATTCCACAAATCCACTTTGATTGAAAGGTAATTTTTATGGGATAGAAATGTCTGACCACATTGTGTGTAGTAAATGTTAAGGAACAAGAGATGTATAGTAGTTATCAAGACACCCGCCTAGGGAAATCTATGAACTGGAAATGTTGTGTGAAATGTGGAGCCGCAATGCAATGTGCAGTGCAGCGTTGGGAGAGGCAATAGGCCTTCTCCCTTTTTATTAATAAGATAAAACTGGATAATTTACATAGAGGTCCAGTAAGATATAGAAATTACAAAATAGAATAAATATGACATATATTAACACTCCCCCTCAAGCTGGAGTGTACACATCGTGTATGCCCAGCTTGTTGCAAAAACTCTGAAAGGCTGTTGGACTCAACAGCTTCGTAAGAATATCTGCAAGTTGATCTTCAGACTTGACATGTGGAGTCACAACAGTTCCATTCTTGATCTGGTCTCTGATAAAGTGGCAGTCAACCTCTATATGCTTAGTACGCTCATGGAAGACTGGGTTCTTGGCAATGTAGATGGTTGCTTGATTGTCACATCTGAGTTCTATAGGAGACAAGACAGAAATCTTTAATTCAGAAAGTACAGATTGAACCCACTGCAACTCACAACATGCATGTGCCATTGCTCTATACTCAGCTTCCGTTCTAGATCTTGCCACAACATTTTGCTTTTTGCTTTTCCAGGTAATAAGATGATTCCCCAAAAATGTGCAATATCCAGACGTAGACCTCCTGTCATTCAGATTACCAACCCAATCTGCATCAACATAAGCAATAAGAGAAAGTGTGGATACATGAGTCTTCGGCCTATAATAGGTGATTCTCTTACCAGGTGCACCTTTCAGATATCTCAGAATACGACAGACAATGAGACTGTTGTGGAGAGCTCATATGTTGACTCACCACTCCTACAGCAAAGGAAATGTCAGAGAGTGTGACTGTCAGATGTATCAATTTGCCCACAACTTTCCTGTAATATCCTGGATCTGGATAATCAGTATCATCAGTCAACTCATTCACATGATAGTCCATAGGAATAGACACAGGCTTGGACTCACTCATACATGTTTCCTGTGGTAAGTCCAGCACATATTTTCTCTAAGACAAATTGGTACCTGCATGAGATCTAAGTACTTGAATGCCCAGAAAGTATCTCAATTTTCCAAGATCCTTTGTGTGAAAGTGCCCCAGCAAGCCTTCTTTCACACGAGATATGCATGTGGAATCACTGCCAGTGATAACAATATCATCAACATACACAACAACAATAACAGATCCACTAGAAGAAGTAGAATAAAATATAGAGTGATCAGTGACAGAACAAGAAAAGCCCATCTTTAGCACAACATCACTGAACTTATCAACCAAGCTCTAGGAGATTCTTTCAATCCATAGATGGCTTTCTTCAACCTACACACCTTCTGACACTCCCCCTGAGCAACAAAACCAGGTGGTTGCTCCATGTATACCTCCTCTTGTAGATCACCATGAAGAAAGGCATTCTTTACATCGAGCTGAAATAGAGGCCAATCACATGTAGTAGTCAGAGAAATAAGAATACGCACAGAATGCAGACGAGCCACTGGTGAAAAGGTCTCAAAGAAATCAACCCCATACGTCTGAGTGTACCCCTTTGCTACCAGTCTAGCTTTCAATCTCTCCACAGAACCATCTGGATTATGTTTTACTGTAAATACCCATCTGCATCCCGCAACATTTTTATCTGGAGGTAAGTCAACAAGTTCTCAGGTGTTGTTCTGTAACAGAGCAGACATCTCAACATGCATATCATGTTTCCAGCCAATATCCTTCATAGCATCAAGATGATTTCTTAGAATGACCATAGAATCAATCCCAAGTGCAAATGAGCGAGCCTGCTGAGATAAATTGGACAAACAACATACATTTGTAATAGGATGTCGAATAGTACAGGAACGAGTACCTTTGCGAACAGCAATGGGAACATCAAGGTCAGATGGTTCTTCATGAATCCCTTGAGTAGAGAAAGATGGGGAGGGCTCAGAGACTGGAGTCGCTACCTCCTCTGGATCTTGTCTGCCATGTCTGCTATAAACATGTGAATATTGCTGAATTTGTGGACCATCTGCTAGTTGCTCTTCCTGAATGATAGTATAGTCAAGAATGATAGGCGGCACTCTCTCACTCTGATGTGGTGGTGGCACTCTCTCACTCTGATGTGGTGGTGGCACTCTCACATAATTGCTCCCCCTTACTGAGAACACTAGAGAAATATGGAGTGGATTAATGAAAGGTCACATCTCTACACACAAACATACGACGCAGACTTGGACAATAACATTTATACCCTTTGCTAGTGTTGGGAGTACCCAAGAAAGAGAGTCCTAATTGACCTAGGAGATAACTTATTAGCCTTAGGATCAAAATTGTGGACAAAAGAAGTACAACCAAACACTCTAAGAGGAACAAGAAAGGGTTGATCCTTAGGACGTAAGACAGAGAAAGGAGTACGTCCTTGAAGCACAGAAGAAGGTTGCCTGTTGATAAGGAAACACGCAGTAAGGAGAGCGTCAGACCAGAACCGCTTAGGGTCTGACTGGTTTGGTGTAAGTTGTCTTGAAAACACTGGAAGTCAGGTATCTTTCCTAATTTCACCTGGCTGGTTTAGTGAAAGTATGAAATTTGAGTTCCTTTGTTTTCTCTGGACTTCCGAAAATATATATAGGCTTCCGTAAACAGAGTTCCCTAGCAAAATAATCAGAAAACACTTCCGCTCTCAGCGCGTCTTCCCGCTTGCCGGATCTGGTCGAACGCGACTCCACAAACGACCGGGGAAGACCAAAAGTCGCCTAGACGCCCATCTTCGTCGTTGATTTGGAGTCCTAGTTTCTTGACTCTTGTTGTTGCCTATATATACATTTTACCAGCGATCCAAACAGATCCGTGTGTACTGGAGATAGAGGGCTACTCCCGTTGCTCGAATCCTTCTCGACAATGTGACTCTGATCCTTCTCAGCTATGCGGCATCAAAGTTAATTCTTGGTAGCCATATTTTATTCAGCTCTTGCATAGATTTAAACATGAATCGCGACGCTTTTGTTCAAGCGTATATTTGTTTCTTCCGAAATGCGCCTCACAAGCCACTTCAAGATTCCTTCATGCCTAGAAACTACAAAGCACCAATTGCTAGTAGAGTTGATCAAATGCCAGGGGAGCAATTTTCCATCCCTTCAGGTTTTCTCGGGCTCCTACCCACCTTCTATGGCTTAGAGAGTGAGAACCCCTACAAGCACTTGGACTCCTTTCTTGAACTATGCTCCACCTTTAGGACGCCAATGGCAAGGGATGACGCCCCTTCAATTTTTTATGGATGCCCTTTCCATTGACAACGTTGTAACAAACAACAAGGAACCAAATAAATATGTATCACAGGCCATCTTTGTATCCAATTACAAAATTCAAATCAAATTGACAATTTAAACTTGGACAGTTTGTCCTTCACGGTGGTGTTATGCTTTTATGTATAGTTGCTCTATAGTTTAGAATGCCTGCTTTTCAAGATTATGTGCTCACGGTTACAACAAATCAATCGGATGAAAATCAATTCTCAGGAAAACTCAAGTCTCATGCCAATCACTTAAAACTCATTTTTCAGGAACTCAATTTCTATTATAGGAAAATGAATTCCAAGACAACTGCAGTTACACTGAACCAGTCAGAACCTTAGGAACATCAAATTGAAACATGATTGTCCTGGTAATATCAAGAAGATGACGATTTTTCCTCTTTGCTACCCCATTCTATTGAGGGTTTGAGGACAGGATGTACGATGTATCATCCCAACATAACTATAAAAATCAACCATAGCATTTTAACATACTCCAAAGCATTATCAGATTGAAGAACTTTAATATTGCAATCAAATTGATTTTTTATTTCTTGATGAAAATGCTTGACAATAGATAGCACAGACTCGAGACTTTTCAACAAATAAATCCAAGTCATACGCGAAAAGTCATCCACAAAGGAGATAAAATAACGAAAACCATTATAACTATGGTCTTTTACAGGACCCCAAACATCACTATGGACCAATTCAAAAGGACATGACGCTCGTTTATTGATACGACCAGGATAAGACGTCCTATGTTGTTTTCCCAATTGACAGTACTGACACTCTAGAGAAGATACTTGAGACAGTTCTAGTTCTAACTTTCTCAGGCTCTCTAATGAAGGATGTTCATATTTGTAGTGCCACAGTAAGGGACAGCCACTCAACAAGATAGCTGGAGTAGGAGCAGAAACCTAGCGAGGCAAACTGTCACCGTGGAAGAAGTAGAGATCACCTTTCCTAGGCCCCCCACCAATCGTCCTCATACTCTTGAGACCATGTAATACAAAACAAGAAGGTCCAAAAGTTACTATACATTTCACAGTATCAATCAACTTAGTAACAGACAGAAGATTAAAAGGAAAGGCAGGCACATAATGTACGGATTTAAGATCAATTCCAGGAGTCAGAGAAACAAATTCACTGGCTAACACTCTCCTCACTGAGCCATCTACTATTGTTACAGATTTGTGAGGAATATGTGAGCCAATGGAGTGAAGAAGTCTCCTCATACCAGTCATATGTTGTGACGCTCCAGAGTCAACGACCCATGATGAAGTAGAACTAGAAGCCAATAAAGAGGTAGCCTGATTACCAGTGGTGGACGCCATGTTGGCTGAAGATGATGATCCCAAGCTCAGATGTTGGGTAGCCAGAATAAATCTATCATATTCCTCCTTGGTGAGTGTGATGCCAGAAGGACCAGAACTCGAAGCAGGAGGCTCAATAGACTCAGTAGTGGTAGCATAGTTTGTTGCTCCCACAGGTGGTGCAGCAGGTCGACCATGCTTCTTCCAGCATTTCTCAATAGTGTATCCAGGCTTGTCGCAGAAGGTGCATTTAGGGTGAGTTCCACATCCTCGGCCCATACCTGTTCGTCCTCCTCTCACTGCAGCAGCTATAGAAGCATGAGAATCTCCTTGAGATGAGACTGCGGTAGGATCAACAGGTTCAAAGTTGGCCTGTAAAATCCTTGAATAAGCCTCTTCCAAGCTGGGAAGTTTATCAAAAGCTAGAATAACACTGTGAGCTGAACTGCACGAAGAACTCAAACCAGACAAAAATTTTGTTGTAATCAAGTCATCTTTGTCTTTGACTTGCTCCTGGACAGTCACTGGATGGTAGAAACTCAACTCTTGTACAATACCTTGGATCACCCCAAAGTATTCTTCTAAAGATCTGTCTCCCTGTCGTTCTACAAAGAGGCGGTCATATATCATGAACTGACGAAGTGCATTCTTCTCCTCAGAATAGTATTTCTTTACAGCATCCCATATCTCTTTGGCAGTAGTGTAGAACATGAACCTCGAGGCAATCCCAGGTTCCATGCTTCCCCGCAACCAAGTTTTCAGCATACGGCTATTCATAGCCTTTGTCAGTAGACGCAGGAGGATCAGAATCAGCATGTCTCGCCTTGTCGCGTGACTCCAATACAGTATGGGCCGCATTCATCCATAAGAGGTAGTTCTTCCCGTTCAGCTTGATGGAGGGGATAGGAGACATCTCACTATAGATGGTAGATGTCTTGGTGTCCTCCATAATTTAACGAGAAGAAGAGTGACGGATTGATACGCGTCACAAGAAGATATGTGTGACGGGGAAATACACGTCACGTCACAGAAGAATCAGATGCGTATCTGACGCATCCACAGCCCCCAACTGAAATTCCTAATCACACATGGAGGAGATGTGATTAAAAATTTCCTACGTACCGACGGACCCTCCGGTTTGGGATTTAGAAATCTGTAGGATCAACCGAAGGACCTGACGATCCAGAGAGAGAGGAGATAGGGGGATTGTGACTGCGGCGCCTGTCCTCCCCCTGGAGGCCGCGACACGGGGGCCAGGGGAGCCTTGCGGTCGTCCTGCGTGCCGGCGGCGCTAGGTGAAGGAGAGGGGGGCGGCGCTCGATTAGGGTTAGGCTCGGATCCCTTTGCTCTGACACCATGTGAAATGTGGAGCCGCAATGCAATGTGCAGTGCAGCGTTGGGAGAGGCAATAGGCCTTCTCCCTTTTTATTAATAAGAGAAACTGAATAATTTACATAGAGGTCTGGCAGGATATAGAAATTACAAAATAGAATAAATATGACATATATTAACATTAAGGATCTAGGCCATTGGGTTCTCTTTGAACTGGGCGGGCATCTAGATCTATCAAGTTTGACAATCTAGACAACAAAAATAGAGATGACCAATATTTCACATCAATCTAATAATTCGTCCACTAAAACATTGTGTGGGAAAGAAAGCATATTGGTGTCGATCAAGTCAAACGATTCAAAACGAATTCACTGTAAAGCATTACAATGCACAAGAAAAATCATAATTCAACAGGAAGTTGTAATGGTAAAACAAGTATTAGCAAGTAATCAATTAACTTTTATGTTTTAACCTCTGCTAATTGTAATCAAGGTCGTCCACCTAGGAACGCTGCTGTAGAAAAACTAGGTTGTCACTTGTCATATTTTTTTAGATGTATAGGTAGCTGGATGGGGATGCAGTGTGAATGTTGGTGCCAAGTTGGACGGAGTAGATATAGCAAAATGTGATAAATTTCGTTATTTGGGTTCTATTATTTAAATAGATGGGGATCTCCAAAATGACGTTTGTCATAGGATCACTACAGGATGGTTGAAATGGAGGAGTACAACTGGAGTACTATGTGATCGGAAGATCCTTCTCAGATTAAAAAGCAAGTTTTATAGACCAGCAATACGGCCATCCATGCTCTATGGGAGTATGTTGGGCAGTGAAGAAACAAGGTCTCAACAAGATGAACGTGGTTGAAATGTGTATGTCGAGATAGATGTGTGGGAAGACAAGAAATATCGCTTGAGAAATGACTATATCATGAATAAAGAGGGAGTGGCGAGCACTGAGGACGATTGGACAAGTTACGCGAGAGCCGACCCAAATGGTATGGACATGTGTAACGTAGACCGACTAATGCACCTATACAAAACAATGCTATTGAGTCGAGCATAATTAATAGAAGAAGAGGAAGGCCTAAATTAACATGGGAAGAGCTTATAAAGAGAGATTTTGAATTTGTACATCTCGATCAAAATATGACCCATGATAGAGTTGAACGGAAATGAAGGATCCAAGGCTGCCTAAACTAGGCGCCCAGCCCAGACTCCCAGTATGTGTATTATATGGGTGTCTAAGGCCTTTTAAGCCTAAATTAAGTCATTTAAAGGATAAATTAGCATGAATCAAGTCTGGATTTGGTCGAATTAGATTAGCTTGAGTCAATTTATGGCTGAAATAGATCTGATTTAGGCAAAATCAGGCCAAATTTTGGAAAATTAGGGAAAACATGTTTGATTTGGGCCAAATTGGTAAGTCATAAAATCACTTCCTCATATGTTTGTTGTTCTTGCTTCTTTTTCTTTTCTTTTTTTATCCTTTCTCCTGCATTTTAGTCCTTAATCCTACTGCTGCTGCGTTTTTTTTTTGAGTTATTCCTCCTATATCCCCTCCTACTCCGAAATCCTACTACTGCTGTGTTTTTTTTTATTCTGTTTTCTTCAAATCCTCTTTTACATCACCTATGCTTTGTAATGTTGATGATGTTGTACTTTCTACTTTCCTCTTTTACATCACCCTTTTTCCCTGCTTTCTTTTCTAAGTCTCCTGCTCCAATTGTTGTTGCAGGCTTGTTGATATTACTTCCCCTTTTTCTTCCTATTCCCATCTCCTGCTACTGCTGTCATAACCTCATTCTGCCCTCTTTTTATGTTTCCTATATGGTATTATATGTAGTATATATGTATAATAAGAATCAAATTAACATACTGAAAAAGATACAAAATATAAAAAACGCCCAGAACAGCCTAGACGCCCGCCTAGGCGCCTAGGCGGGCTAGGCGCCCCTTGGGAAATGCTGACCGCCTAGCCACCTTGACAACCATGGATCCATGTAGCCGACCCAAGATAGTTGGGACGAGACTTAGATGATGATGATGATGATGATGATGACGATGATGATGATGGGTGGGTAGTTGGATCATTTAAGGTAATATTTAGTCAGGCAAAGCATGGTTAAGGTCATGTAAAGCTCGGGTTTACTGTCCAAGGCTCTAGTACAATTTCAGGAATGACGACTGGCGCGACAGACCACCACTGAACTTGACTGTGCGCTTTGCCCTCACACGCAAGCCGGGATGAACTTCTGACTAGTCACCCATCCTAGTACTCCAAGCCAAGAAATGAGGCTTCGTCGAAATTGGTGAAATTTCACCAAAAATTTCGATTATGATGGGATCTGGTACCAAACGTGCGACTGTCAATTTCGGTTGAATCTGTTACCAAGATTGCATTTATTGAAACTTTCATAAAAATTTGTGATGATTTTGATGAATTTCGCCAAATTTCAATGGATTTCAAGGTTTTTTGTGCACAACTCCAAAATTTTGAAGGAAATTTTAATAATTGCAATTATTATTGTTATTGTTGTTTCTTGAAGAGGAGTAAAGGGGGATTGGGGTTATTTCACCATTTAGTACTCATACATAGCATAACTTATCGTATATCATAATTGCATTGCATTCCCTAACATTTGTTGTTTAAATTATTAAATACTTATGTGATGCAGGCTTTTTTAATGTCTTCGATATGGACGGCATGTATCCTAGCGGTGGTTTATTAGACAATGAGGTGCTAGGAAGCCAACCACACCATCAAATAATGATTTCGCTTGGAAACATTGCACTAGTGTTCTTAGGACTAATGAAATGATTGATTACTGAGTCAATATCAACAACAAACTATCAACCCAAGTAAAATGTGTGGGGATGCCCTACGTATCCAATATTTGATATTATAACAAAATAAATACATGCATGTATATAGCTCATACTTGTAAAATTACATGACTTGATTCCTACATTTTTCATCAAAACCCTTCATCGAAATCCTCAAGAAACAGGATAGTTCCCTTACCTCCCACATGATGGACCCCCCCAACCTATCCCCACATAAAATTTTATTGCATAAAACGTTGCATTTAGGTGTAGAGATCAAACGTTCAGTTTGGCGTCGAAACGGGCATGGTTACATTTATCAAAATTTTCGTCAAAATTTTAAAAAAAAAACAGTTTCCATGTTGTTGAAACGACATCAAAATCGGATACCTCGTTCCTTGCTCCAAGCCAAGCACGCTTAACTTTGGAATTCTTCGTGATGAGCTCCCTGAAAAGAGATGCACCTTGGTGATATGGGTAGTCCAATCATTCCTTTGAAGATCATTTATCTGAGGTCTCAAGACCTAAGGACGTTACGATCTCCCCCACTTAGATTCTTGACGTCCTCATTAAGGCTCAACTATAAGGCCCCATAAGCATTCCCATGGAAAAAAGGTGTGCCTTGAGGCTCCAAAGGCGTACGCCTTGAGGCGAGGCGGCCCCTAATGCGCCCCGAGGCGTGCGCCTCACTGTCCGTGTGAGAGGTGTGCGCCTCATTTTGGCGAGGCGTAAAAAAGGCATTGAGGCGTTTCTGAGGCGTAAGCCTCAGTTCAAACCTCAATTTAAGCCTCATATGGACATGTATAATCTATATGTATGAGTAAATATACATATATATGTATCTAAACATGTATATTTATGTATAATATATATGTGTGTATATGTACATATACATGTATCTAAACATATATATTTGTGTTTATATAATGGTGTATGTATCTATAATGTACATGCATATACATGTAATGACACACATGGTATACATTTACATGTATATATTTGTGCATGTATATGTATATAATTTTAAGGTATGTAAAGATTTACATGTATCGATATTTTGTATTCTTTTGTATGTCGGATGTACTTGCATATGTCTATGTGTATATGTAATGGATTTACACGTATATAAATATTGACATATATATATATATATGTAGATAATTTTTTAAATCAGTATACTTGTGTATGCCTATGTGAATGTATATATATGTACAAACTATAACTTACATATATACATATATATATATGAATGCCTCGGTACATTCTGAGTCTTTCGCCTCGTTTCAACCGTGATCATTCCCCATTTCGGTGTAGACCTAAAATGACCCATGTGCACCCAGCTCTCGATCATCACTACCAACGCAAGGGTGACGAACGACTATCAGCACAAGGGTGGCTACATCACCATGGACCGCGCGGCTCAAGATTGGCACGCCACATGCCCATCCTACTAAAGGGTTGGTTCTAATACCATTTATAACGCCCGGGCCCACTATCCAAGACTTTAGTAGAGTTTCAAGAATGACGACTAGTCCCACAGACCACCACTGTCCTTGACTACGCGCGCTTTGTCCTCACTCACGCGCAAGACACGATGAACTTCCTGATCAGTCACCCATCCTACCACCACTCCAAGCCAAGAACGCTTAACTTTGAAGTTGTTAGTGGTGGGTTCCCTCAAAAGGAGATGCACCTTGGTGATATGGGTAGTCCAATCATTCCTTTTAAGATCATTTTATCCGAGGTCTCAAGACATAGGACGTTACATGTCAAATTAGTCTCATTATGGTGGATTTAAGTAGTCTTTATCAACTTGATTCTTGTTATATATCATTTAGGAATTACAAGTTCAGACTAGGTCGTCGTGTAATTTTATTCTGATTTGAATTAGAAAAAACGATAAACTTATTAATGTGTTTCTAAATTAATTTGTAAAGTTGATAGAGCGGAATGTAAAGGAAGAATTCATGTAGCCGACCCCAACATAGTTGGGACTGAGGCTTAGATGATGATGATGATGATGATGCACACATACACACGTGGAAATAAAACTAAAATAGTAAATTGTCTGACATGTTTATTGTCATTGTATCCAATTTATATTGTTGTTGTATCCATTTTTCAACTGATAATTTAGTTTCTTTGAAAAGAATAACCATGTTTATTGTCATTGTATCCAATTTGTATCGTGTTAACTTACATGACTGATAATTTAGTTTCTTTGAACCGATAACCATGTTAATTGCCATCGTATCCAATTTGTGTCATGTTAACTTACATGCATACAAGTATAGCACTTATTTCGTAAGTGGGAGGAGTTCATGTGTTTCTTTCTAAAGCTTATGAGGAAAATATTTGCAATTGTTATAGTTGAATAATTTGGCATGCATTTTAATAGAAATTAGTTAATCGTTCTTTTATAAGCTAGAATATCCTTGGCTCCTTGCTAATTGTAAATTAATGCAAGTATATAACAATGAAACTACAATAAATAATGGGAACGGCTAGAATTATCCAGATGTATCAAATAGAATTTTGTAAACAAGAAAGTATGGTGGTACGAGAGTGAAAAGAGTATCTATTATGCATGGATCTAGGAAGAAAGATGATGGGACAATGCCACAGCTCTCGGCCTTATTGTTCTGTTGATTTGGTAAGACAAGATAGATCAATGCCACAACTTTTAAGCTTCTAGAAGGAAGATAGATAGTCAAAGTCACAACTTCTAACCACGTTCAAGAGGTTGATGGGGATGACAGGCCTTGACCATAGCCCATAGCCATAACGTTCTGGAGACTTAACCTCAACTCAATTGTTGTCCAAGTAAGATGGGATGGGCCTTAGCCACAATCCCTACCCAAGTATGAGCATTTGAGATTGAGTTAGGTATAAGTTAGTATATCAAGTCCTAGTACACTAAGCTCAAATCCTAAAAGATCTAAATGATGATAAATAACAATCTACACTTGAAATCAGAAAACTTCTACTGTTGAGACATTTTTGGGCTTTGATTACATGTCTAGTGTCTACTTGAGAATATTTAATGTTTGATGCTTGTTTAGTATATGTCCATTGCTTTTATTGCTTCTTAAATTGATATGTCATGTCTGATTATTGAATGATATAAATACACTTTTGTATCATAATTAATCTGCCGGGTGAAAAATATTTATAAATTTGCTGAAAATTGTATATGCTTCATTCCAAGAGCTTAAGAATCTTGTCTTAGTTAGATGCTGAATTAGAGTTAGTTAGTTAGTTAGTGAGTTAGACCCTACACACTTAGGTTTTAGGAAAGTGCAAAGAGCTGGTTGTTTTCTTGTTTCTTGAGAATATCATGCTTGATGCATCTAGTATGTATAGTCATTTAGATGGCGTCATATAATTATAGAAGTATGATTTTGTATTAAATGAAGATGAATATGCATCTAATCCATATAGTCATTTAGATGGCGTAAGGAAAATTCTAAATGCATGATTTTGTATTAAATGTAGATAAATTCTACCTTGTTTACTAATATCTCAATAAAATGATATGCTTCTGCCTTACTAATAAGAATCCTGTAATTTGCAGGTACAAGTTTGAAAGTAAAATTTTATCTCCCAAGATATGATAACTGAAATTTTTTATGATCGATTAAGCATTTTTGTCAGTTTTTCATAGTGATTTGGATAGATTTAATAGAATTTGTCATTTGGGTTACAGTGAGTGGTACCCATATGAAGGCCTCTAGTTCTCTACAATGGGTCCTACATCATTTCAGGTTTGTCTAGCTAAACAACAAAAATGGCTCGTTGAATCAAGTACTGGTGAAAAGATAATTGTGATTTCACATTAATCAATTCATTGATTTCATTCCTCCACCAGAACTAGTATGGGAAAGAAAGCACAGTGGTATGTATTAAGTCACAAGATTGCAATAACAAATCCCATTTTGAAGGATTATAACGCACAAGAATTACCTTTTGCCAGTGGTGGCATTTGTGTAATGGTATAATAATTATTAACAAGCAAACAATTCAACTTGATGTGTTTATATTATATTCATAGTTATCAAGTTGGATCACCTGGGGGCATCTAGGAATTAGTGGGGATAAAATTGTAGGTCGTCGGCTCGTTTAGCCCTTGTTTGGTATCGGATGCAATCCAGATTGGCGCTTGTCTGTTTGTGCCACCTGGCATCAATCCAGTCAGCATTGAAAATGTAGGGTGTTTGGATGGCATTGGTATAACGACCCTGTTTTGGGATTTTGTAACCCTATGGTCCAGACCAACTCAACCCTGATTGAGCAGGATTAGAAATCCCAGCCCGGATTTCGCACTATCTTATATGCTATTTTGTTTATATACAACACTGAAAACGAGACCAGTCAAATCTAGGTGCCAATTAGGTTGTGAAACGAAATCAAACAGCTCTGGATCAAACTTATCCAGATTTTTTGACGAACTCCGACTAACCCAATGTCGACTACAGAATCTTGATCCTGAACCAAACAGGGCCTTATGGATTGTGTGGGGCACCCTTTTTTCAAGGTTACATTTTGGTCAAGTGATTAAGGTTACATTAGGTGAAATGTATGTTTATTTCGGTTTAGATCAACTTGATTTTAATTTAGGTCAAATTCAGCTCTGATTTAGAAAAATCCCAGTCTGACTAGGTCATATTAGATGTGATTTGATGAATATTCTTCTAATTTAGTTTAGAGAAAGCCACATATGTTAAATAGTAAGATATATCTAAGATAACATGTCAAGTTATACACTTATAACAGAATCTAAAAAGCCTAGCATGTACACACTATACAATATTTTGAACAGTGCCCACGACTCTTCAAGCCTTTTATAGTTTCTTTTTTCATGCATATTGTAGTTAGCTTGCAAATATATTTAGATATATGTTATAGATATTATTTATATCAGTTCTCTCTTAAGCTTCATCAAACCTAACTTACGCTTGAGTCGCACAAATCATGACCAAAACTTGACCCAACTCGATCCAGTTCAATTTCAAGCTTAATTTGACTAAGCTAGAGTTACATTTACCAAAGCCAGGCCTATGTAAGGTAACTGAGCCACAAAATGGCCTAAAAATTATCTAATTTTGCGCAATTGGATTTAAATTCAATTTAAGTCACCCAAAAATTATCAAAATTGGGCTTTAAAAGTTTCTAGGTGCTCGAAAAGGTTCCTACACCCAGGGAAGCTACTTGATAATTATAGCCATAATCAGGACCAAAACTAGACCAAAACTTAGTTTGTGTGTTCGGATTAAGCCAGGTGGAACTTGGCTCCACATAAATTAAATAGGTCATATTCTGTAGAAGCTTTAGTACTGAAGCCTAATATTTTATTGGTTCGTAATCACAAGGCTTATTACCATTCTTTGAAGTTAAATGCTAGACTTAATTAGCTTAGCATTTGTGCTCCTTTTCATCAAAATTTATATTTAATTTTTGTTTCTAAACCATCGAAAACGGCATCAATCGAACATTTTAAACCATAGTTAGGCGTACTTAGGACCCCTAGGCTCTAGGTGGGCCGCCTCAAACTGGGCGCCTAGGCTTTCAGATAACTAAAGTGGACGCCAAAGGCATTGTAGACCAAAAACAAGACACTTGAAGACCAAATTAGCATAGATTAGGTTTGAACTTGTACAAATTAGATCAAGTTTATTCATTTTAGGGAAGAAATAGGTCTGATCTAGGCCAAAATAGATCTAAGTGGGGCAGATTAGGTCTGATTTGGGGGAAATAGCTTTGATTTGGGGAAAATATGTCTGATTTGGGGGAATTAGGTCTGATTTCACCAAAACAAAGTACATTTATGTCAATGTACGACAAACTAGGGGAAGATACGTCGATTAAGTGATATTATGCCAAAATAGGTCCAACTTAGACCAAATTAGGGCAGACTAAGTTGGATAAAGTCAAAATTAGATCATGTTAGGCCAAACTAAGGTCAGATAGGGCTAGCTTAAGTCATGACAAATGTGACATAGGTGAAGTTATGGTAGATTAAGCTTACAAATAACCAACAGAAAAGTACATGGTGATGTATACTTTTTAACATAGCTAAATGTATATGCAAAATCAAATATACATATATGTAAGATATAAAATAATACGAGGAACGCCTAGAGCTTAGGCATTTAGGCCCCCAAGGCTTCCCTTGGGTGGGAACGACCACGTACTTACCTAGACAAGCATGGTTAGAAGTTACTAGGAAATTTGGTAGAGGCCCCCCCTTTTTCTCATGGAGTTGATGAGGTTACCACTCTTAGAAAGACAATATACAACGAAAAAGGAATTAACATGAGAAGCTTTATAAAATATGTGGATATTATCTGATGTCAAATGGTGGTCTGATAAGTGCAAGTCTAATAAATTTATTGGTCACTTCTTCACAAGGATTTTTTTGCTTGTACGCCATTGATGCTTATTCTGCAATGCATACTTTTGATTACAGGTTCATTGTGCTTGATGAAGATATTGAGAGGATGGAGAAGAAAATGTTGTGCAAGCGATTACATATAAGGCAACTAACTTGTCAAATCTACCCTTGTCATTGGCTCATTGCAAAGACAAGAAAGGTGATTTTTTGCATTTACCATCACATTGAAGTGACACAAGTTGCTATTTACTCACTCTTTAGAACGTTAGGCCATTGGGCATAACTGTCAATGCATCCAGAGAGAAATTTTGGCAAAGAGAAGGGCAGAGAGGATGGCATCGACCATACTTGTTGTTCTAGAGCATTTTGGAATGTTGTCTAGGACTTGCTTAAAACTTCTCAACCCTCATCCAATATTGAGGCTTGAAGATACTGATGAGAAGCCTCTCATGGGATACAAAGGTAAAGGAAGAAACCAAGTTAACTTTTGCTCAAGAAAGTAGGACTAATAGGTTGACATAGACATTGTTGAGACTGAGTGAGGTGAGCATACTAGATGGCCCACCCCTATACGGTGTAGGTTTCTTGCTTAATACCCCCCTTGTACTACAAAACCAAATAGAAGCATGACCATTTACTTGGCACCTATTATATTTTGAGCTTGTAGATTGTCTTGTACAGATGGTTGATGACAAAATATTCAAGACAAAATTGCAAATGAACTAGTGTTCTACAAGGAAACTCGTGGAATGTTTGGCACAGAGATTACCATTTAATACAAGGCGCAAAGACACCACATAAGTGACTAAGATTATATTTATGTGTACTTTGAGTGGTTGATATACTACTTCCATTACTAAAAAAGAGAGAAAATACTAGTGTGTTCTTATTGCTTAATATATGAAATAATAACATCAATTGCTTTGTTAGATGTGTGCAAAAATGATATCCATGTGTATAGTCTTCTTATTTATATTTATAGAAAGGCAGCCCCCCTTAGCTATAAATAGGATAAGAGGGAAGAACACAGTCTTGAGACAAAACCTAATGGGCCAAAACACAATTGGGCCCAATAACAAAGAGACTAAGTAACTTAATTAACTCTCCCTCAAGCTGGATCTTAGAGAATCCCAAGTCATCTTACAAACAAACAGACAGACTAGAGATAAAGAAGCAAAAAAAGAAATCATTCTCCCCCTCAATATTACAATAAAATAGTCAAACACTCCCCTTCAGAAACATGTTGTGCAGCACATCAGTAGATGTAGGCAGCAAGAGACGTGTCGTGTTAGAGCAGTCAAAGTCGGCATTTTGCAAGCGAGACATCATATTCCTGAAGGGACACGACGTGTCAATCAATAGATTTTGGGGCAGTCAGGGCAAAATAGGGTTAAACAAGGCGGCGACACGATGTGTATTCTGACACGTCGCATAGAATGCACAGTAGCAGATTCAGCAAGGGACATCCCATGTCAAATTTTGACACACCATATAGGATGTGCATTAACATGTTCAGGTAGGAAGCGACGCACCGTGTCAAATTCTGACACGTCGTATTGGATGTGCAGCAACAAGTTCAAGTTGGCAATGACGCGCTGTGTCAGACTCTGACATGCCATGTCAGAAGGCAGACTCGCCATCCAAGTCAGAAAAGAAGCAGAACTCCGCCGACATGTCGTGTTAAATAATGACACATCATGCCAGCGATAGAATAGCAAAAGTGAACCCTGAGATGGCAGTATGGATAAATCCTTTCGGGTCTCCACCATAGCAATATGGAAAAGATATATCCCCCATATCAGCCAAAAAGGAGATCTTTTCCCACGATTTGGGATTAGATCTCAATGTTGGTGGTCGCATGGATGACGGTGGTGTAAACCGACATAGGTGTAGATTATAGGGGTGAGAATGACAACGGTGTAGATAACGCGGCAACTAGGGTAGCAGCGGCAGCTCGAAAAGCAAACAATAATGGCAGCGGTATGGCGGCCCATGTACATCTACTAGCAGCAACTTCAAAATGGATTGTTTTTGTTGTTGAAGGTGGAGGTGGCTCAATAGAGATGCTCCAAGAAGATGCAAGGGGTGGTCATGCGCCTAGCAACGGCGGCCGCCCGTAAGGGGAGGCTTCTCTCCTTTGCTCTGCCTCTCTCTCTTAAGGTTAAGGGCAGTGTCGGAAAGCCTGCTCTGATATTATTAGGAAAATGATATGATGGGGAAGTCTCCTTGTCTTGTGTATAGTTTTCTTATTTATTGAAGTGCGCCCCCTCATATAAATAGGATTAGGGGGAAGCGTACATAGGAAATAAATAACTTTAACTACACTCTCTAACAGGATGCATATGGGTCAATCACTTTAATAGATGACCACTCGCATACTCAGGTTTTGTTGCAACTCATTTGCTACAAAGAGAGAGCTTGGAGCACACTTGACCTCATTAGTGTTCCTCCCGATTATAGGAAATGAAATTTTTCACTTCAAATTGGTGAGGCCCGTTAGCATACCTTTTCCTTTATAAATTTATTCAAAGAGGAAGATCAAACTTGAGGTCAAAATAATGGATAAGCTTCTCTACATTCAATATAATTGCAACTCATGAAAGGTTCAAGAACATGTAGTCAAAGGACTTCCCAAGCAGTAAAATCCCATTGCCCTAGATGATCTCAATTGGGGTAGTGGAAGGATGATCTTGATAATCGTGTCACCGTCGGAGGGAGTTAGATCAATCCAGGTTGACGTTAGCATGTCGGTGACTAAATGTTAGGATGACCCTAATAGGCCAAGGAGAGGCACATTCAATGATGATATGGATGACATGGAAGAGATACAATGAGGGTTGACGATATTAATGAAGATGAAAGTGAAGATGATAAAGAGAATCCAAAGGATGATGGGGGTTTGTTTAAATTTCAAATGTTTAGTACATTTTCATCAGCTTGAGACTCATGTTTTGCTTTTTGTGTACAATTAAACAATACACTTTTTTGGATTTTAAACCTTTACTATGTAGTATATAGCATACATGGCAATATACCATGTAGACATGATCTACTCTTTGTTCGACTTTTATCTTGGGATCTGGAATATAGTACTCTCTGCTATTTTACTATACATTGTAAAGTCCAATAGCAAAGGTATTCGTGGCTAGAGGTCCCCCTAATCTTGAACACCATCTGGGCACCTTGAGAACTATGCGTTGAACTTACAAAACTCGACCAAATTCTTGATATTAACATAGTTGTTTACCACCCAAAAATCGTGAACAAAGCATAATGAACCAAAGAATCAACTAGTATAGCATGGTTGACCAGAGATATGAACAAGTGAATCATATAAGATATCAAAAAAAGTTACAACATAGTGAATGATTATTAATTGATTTACACCCTTGATTCCTGAACATAGAAAACAGGTCAACATAGTACCCGAATCAAGAAAAAGTTGGAAGCTTTGAAAATTTACACAAAGGGTTACTCAAAATTTCTGCCCTTCTAAAACATTTGTCAAAAAATTACATGCTTCTTAAAAATTCTCACAAACTTCCACCCTTTGTTCAGATTTTCATAGTTTTCCATAAATTAGCTGTTTTTTGCAACAACAAAAAAAAAGTTGCCTTCAATCAATTCAAACTTTTTTCCCTAGCCGCTTCATTGACGGCCCTTCTTAGAATTTCAAACCTTTTTCCCACTACAATCCCAAAATGACACACAACCCTCATTCCTCAACCCTGCTGGTCCCTTGTGGTCCTGCAGTTCTGCTCTATTAAGGCTGGCTTAGCTCTTCCCCAGTCCCCTATCCTTCCCCTAGGGCTTTGTGAACTTGACAAATGGGTCATTTAGCCGTTGATCAAGCTGTTCAAACAGGGTATGGGTGGAGGAACTAGGCAATCAATTGATAATGACTGGCCCAACCTCAACCTAATCGGTATAACTTGCAGTTCAAGCTGGTGGACACACAGGTACCCATGAGTGAACTGTCAACTTCTAAAAAGTGTCCAATTCAACCATGTCATGTCACGTGAATATGAAAGTTATCTTCCACCACATCCATGATCAATGTTTTAAAAAACGTTAAGCGGTAAGCGTGCAGACCTTGTAACTGGTTAAGCGGTAAGCGGCCGATTAAGCGGCCGATTTTTAGAAAAATGGGTTTCGATTTTCTATACAATTTTATAAAAAAATGCACATGTATGCATATATATACTATACTTTTTGGAACCTCTATACATATCTGAACACCCTAAATAACCATACTAAACACCCAAATACTTTATAACACAACTATAAAACAATGATTATAGCTAAACTATTAAACAATAGACTTGTCACACATAAAACACCCTATACAACTATAAAATAAAAAAGTATTACGTATATATGCATGATACAATAACTATTTTGCATCACATTACAGCAGACTTATCATTGATACCTTACTAACTTATTGCTACATTTACATATCATCACTTGATCAAAAATTACAGCAGTACATTTAACCAAAGTATGCATTCTAAAATTTATGTCATGATTAGTTACATGTAATTTACTTGGATATACAGCAGTACCCGATTACTATGTCTTACATACAAAGTATGCATATTAAATTAACTAAGGCTTATCATAGAACATGTATTGTATATAAGTTCAATATATTACAGTCAATAATTATTTTACTTTCAAAAATTACTTAATGTTACAGGCTTGCAGCAGTTTTCTTAAAAAAACGGGTCTGAGCGGCCGATTAAGCGGCTGATTAAGCGGATTAAGCGGCTGATTAAGCGGGTTAAGCGGGAAAAAAATGCCCGTTTTTTTGAAAAAAATTAATCGGGCGCTTAGGGGGTATTTTAAACGGCTGGACTACTGAACCGATTAAGCGGCCGCACAGAACGTTTTTCATTTCACTGTCCATGATCATATGTTTTTCTGCAGAACTTTGGTCCTATTGTCACAAACATGTTTCTTCTGCACATCTATAAGTGTTTGGTGCACTTTTATAACAAGACGTCCTTGCATAAAGTTTCCATGTGATTATACATTGTTATTAGATTGTGGTTCTTTCTTTACGAAACATTCACATAAGTTTACATATATAACTTGTTGCTTGTATATGTGATTTCATCGTCAGATTATCGGGAGAATTTAGTCTCTAAATTACTACAAAATTTAGACACACACCTACAGGTTGACCTACAAGGTCAGATATGGATGGCAAGCTGGTCACCCATTTATAACTAGGTAATTCTGGCACACACCGGCTACACCTACGCTTAGGACGACTCAACCCAAACTTGAGCCACCTACTTAGTTTGACAGATTAAGAGCTCCTCTACAGCTTCATAAGCGCCACTCACCATGTCGTTCAAAGGATTCCTCATGGTGGCTTCACAAACGTTACCTTGTAGCAGCTTCATAGGCATGGTATCAAGATTGCGACTTGAGACCCTCAAACAAAGGCCCAGGTCACCGTATTTTGGGCTCAGTAGGGAACAGACCAACCCAGAAATATCTATATATATAAGATAAAATAGATATAATTGTATAATGGAGAATCACCTCACTCCACTCCCTCCACACTAGCAACCAACTCCAAGCTCCGACACCAAAGGTAAGGAATTGCTGCAATTGCCAGTTGCCTAACAGATAAAACCTTCTCCCACAAAACCATGCATAACAAATTATTGTATTCTAGCTCCATGTATTCATTGTAACTGTGTTATGTTACTCCAACCACCAGCTACGCTGAGTAATACCAAGGAACTAAGGATCACCCTCACAGCGACCATAAAATTGAACCCTAGGAAATAGTCATATAGAACTATATGTCTTCTACACCAAAACCTGGATAGTTCTAGTCGATTGCCTGTTCTAGAATGTTGATGAATCCTTTACTTAGTCCTTTGCTCCTGCTCGGGAGCAAATTCCATCCGTTTGGTTTGTGTGCACCACAGCTTACAAGATAAAGCCATCAATATCACATCCAAGGCATAAACAACCTTATTCACTTGTTAAAACACTGGGTTGCAAGTTTCAAGAAGCTCAGTTGTATAGTTCAATTTTGAAGGCTGCAACCCCATAACTAAGTGTAGGCTGAATGATGCTCCGCGCGCATGTATCATTTACAGCGTGGGCATAAATCAATCCCTTGTATATGTACTGGAAACCATCATTAATAGCTATCGATCATTATCACTTAAAGATGTGACATCTCAGTGGAGAAATTCAAATTCAGAGAACGTCGACCGCCAAAATCGAGCACAGTCCTGGATTATCAGAAACCAAATTTTTAGAAAGACGTGTTATAAACAAGGATTAACCTGGCGATTGAGCGTCGTCGGGTCGTGACGTTCCCAGAAGACCCCAAGAAGGGAGTCGTAGTTGCACTGAGCAGGGTCGTACTGGACGCGGACGATCTCAGAGTGGTTGGTCAGGCCGGAGCAGACGTCGTTGTAAGTCGGATTGTCGGTATACCCTTGTGAGTACCCTACCTCGGTCCTGGTAACCCCAGGCACCCTCTGGAACGCGAGCTCCACGCCCCAGAAGCACCCAGCCCCGAACTGGGCGAACAGCTGACCGGGTGCCGGGACATCATCATCAGGTCCTTGCGCGACGGGTGACGCGGCCGCTGCGTCCACGGCGGCCCTGTTCCCGAAGCCCAGCCCTAGTTTTCCCAACCAGCTCATGGGGTGGAAGGATGGGGACGAGGAAGGCGGGGAGGAGCGGAGCGGATAAGGGCGCCTGCGATGGAAGAAGGGTGCGCAGGAGAGGGAGTGGAGGGAACGCACGGGAGCGCGGGATAGGGCGAAGGTAGTTAGAGGAACAGAAGCAGCGGTTATGGTGGGTGAAGTGGAGGACGCGGCGCTGGAGGCAATGGCTTGGAGCATCTTTGTTGGTGTCGGGCGAGTTAGCGTGACGGAGAAGCCAGCAGTCACCCCCGGGTGCCGTCGGCTGACGATTGGGTGAGGCGGAAGGGCCTGTGTGTGTTATTATTGTTTATTTCTTGGAATTGTACTTATGTTGCGTGATATACGGCGACTTCTGGTGTAGCGGGCGCCACCTACGCGGCTACGAGGCGTCCCGCTGAGCCACAAGGCCCACATCCGGCATGTGTTGTCAGCGCACGGCGGGTTCTACAGGCAGTGAGCACATTCTGGAAACTTTAAAAAAAAAAAAATCCTTTTCCTATAAGTGTTTTTTAACGTGTAAATTTCTAAAATGAGATTGGGTAGACAAAATGGGGCATTATTTGCTACAATTTAAACTTCGCAAAAAAAAAAGGAAGGAAACTTAATGTTTTTTTATTTTTATTCTTCCTTTCTTATTTTTATTCGTCAACATTATATGTCTAAAATTCGTCTCAAATATTGTCTCATTTTTTTTCTGTATAGCATTATTGTTGAAAG
This sequence comes from Alisma plantago-aquatica, assembly GCA_963693085.1. Lineage (NCBI taxonomy): Eukaryota > Viridiplantae > Streptophyta > Magnoliopsida > Alismatales > Alismataceae > Alisma > Alisma plantago-aquatica. The sequence goes on along the minus strand of OY856412.1, from coordinate 941,556,816 downwards.
TAGTAAAAAAATAAAAAAATGATATGTAGAGGTAGCCGGAGTGAGAAGTTGCACGACAATTTTAAGATTAGCTTCCATGATTCTAATAGGCGTGACACTCTGGACTGATTGAGAAATATGAGAGTGAAAGGGAGTTCGGAGATGGAGTGTCCGCTGGAGAGAGAGAAAATAAAAAAAATTGTTAATACTTTTCCAAACTGTAATGAATTTCTATGAAAGAGTCATCACCAAAGATCAAAAGGAACGTGAGTGGTACCCATGGTAGTTGTCATGCTAAGAGGAAGATTCTTCATTAGAGTTTGTTTTGGAATTTTTTTTTTCTTCAAATTTATTCCTAAGGCCATCGGAATATAGAACATATATCTAGACTTAATATAGATGAATGATTTTTTCCTAGTGAACAACTACTTATTGCTATGTTGTCATATTGTAACACGCCTTCAGACACATATGTCAGCGGAAGAAATTCACGTACGTTACAATAGCATGGGACATTTGGATTAGAGGAATGATACAAACAATGACAGTCATCATAAATAATGTTGATAAATACCATGCACTATGAAGAAATTTTCATACATTGTTAAAAAAGTAGTATATTACAAGTCAAATTCTCAAAGTAAAACCAAACAATTCTAATATGTCTTATCTAAAGAATGAAGAATGACTATTCTAGATAAATAGATCCTATAATGGATGATGTCACCCAACTAGATAAGTTTTTCATATGCAACTACTCCTTGAGAAACTGACTCCAAGCCTCCTTTGCTCTATTATCTAAGGAGATCTCATTCCATAATGATGCGGAAGAAAGCAACAACAAGATTAAGTTTTGGTGTGCACATTATACTAAAATTGTATATATTGTTAATCCATTTTTTTCTTAATAATTGACTTAAACATTCTTGAACATATTTGTTACAACCACGATTTTGCTTTTGTTTTCATAGTTGAAATACAATGATTTTGTGAATTTGGACTTAATTGAAAAGGTTGTATGCTTTGCTTCAAAGAAGGGATTTCTTTGCAAATCTCCCTTACAGTAGGAATTTCGTGGTTCCTATTAAGAGATTAATCCAATAATGGATATAAAAGAAGAAAATCCCAAATAATGGAAAAAGATAAAAGATATTCTTGAGAAATACATGGAAATATGCATAATGTGGCATTAATGGTCACAATTGATTAAATTTCGTGTACCACAGCCTTTTTAGTTGCCCGAGAGCTTTATTGGCTATTGAGCCCAATTATAAGAAAAAGAAAAATAAAAGAAAAAGGAATTTATCTAATAAGTAAGAAAGGGATAAAGAAATAAGAGAAATAAACAAAGGAATATTTCCCAAGATAGGATTTCGTGCCTTTAAGGTTCCTTGATGTCCAAGGAACCCAAGATAGTAATTTTATAGCAAAGGAAAGAGAAAATAGGTAAGAAATATTCATAATTGAGTAATATCGTACACCTAAAGAAAAGGCATGTTTCTTTTAGATAATGAACCCAATTTTTCCAGAGAGGTAGATTAAGTCATTATAAACTTTCTCCTAAATTTTGAGATTAAAATGATAAACGGTTTTGGAGATATGAATTTTGTAAATTTCCATATAGTGAGAGGATCGATATTAAATGTCACATTTCATCTCTAACTCATGGCCCGATATCCGTTGGATCTTGATCCAACGAGGGTTGCTCTTCGAGACAGATCAAGAAAGTGAGACGTTAAAGGGAGGTTTTAATCTGACACATATCTCTCCTAGATTCTCTAGGAGTCTTGGGAAGTTGATATTCAACTTCAGGAGATTAAATCGCAATAGGTAACCCCTTGGGTGTTTCAATTTCGTGCATGATAGGGAGTCTATCTCAATAACAGAGGAACACAGAGTTTGTTGACTCTCGCTGGTAGACCCTGCCTATATAAGGTCGACGACCTTTGGGCAGAGGGGAGGGATGATCCTCAAAATCATGAATAAAGCTAAGATATGATGATTCTAAGCTATTTCGAGCATTAAAGTTCCTAATTTGTGGTTAGAAACCCTAATAGTTGATAAAAGATAGATTTAATCTTACAAAGAAATTAATTCGAGCATTATTAACTTAATTAATGAATAAGATGGATTTTAACCTATTTTGATGATGGAATTGCAAGGTTTAGGGTTTTAAACCTAATATGTTGATTAATATGCTTAGAAACCCTAAATTAGGGAAAAAGAAAAGAAAAGTACTGAGAATATGAAATTAGGGTTTACTGTCGCTAAAAGATGAATTCAGATTCGTTTGTCGAAGAAAGATGAGATAGTTAGGGTTTGTAAATGATTTTATAAAATTAGGGTTTAAAAATAGAAGTGGAACCCTAACTATGCTCAAAACCCTAAAAAGGACAAATAACCCTAGGAAACAACTAGGATTAATAGATCATGATGACAAGATTAATGATAGAAAAATTGGATGTCTTTTCAGGATCAACCTGTGTGTACTTGTTTGATTTCTTGATTGGTTGAGTTATTTCTACATTTAAGTCTGCTTAATAGGTATGTGGTTAATTATGAATAACCGCCTTAGTTTCCCGAGGATTTCTAGATGGTTAACCGCATTGAATGCAAATTATCAGTTTGAATGTTTATACTTGCAAATCATAAAGTCACTATGATTATCACATTAATAATAGAATTATGTATTCTTGCACCTACATGCCACCCTGATGGATGATGCCAAAGGTCAGACCCAGATGGGTAGACCAATGGGCACCATGAGTGGTGATCCCAAGCACCAAGCTCGGGAATGAGAAGGTGGTCTATGATATTGAATGACTAGAGGGCACCATGAGTGCTGACCCCAGGCACCAAGCTCGGGATTGAGAAGGTGGCCTTAAGTCATTGGCAAAAGAAACCCTTAAATGGGTATGCCAAGGTTAGGGCAAAAGCAGTGGAGAATGTCAAACTGAAAAATGTAATTTGGCTTGTTAATTAACTTGATTATGATAATTAGATTGTTATCCATATTTGCAAAGTTTTAGTTGTCCCCACATACCAGTATATTTCAATATACTGATCGACGTTTTGTTTGTCGGCGTTTTAGGTACAACCCTGAAATGAACAAACGGTAAAGTGACACGTTGTGAAATTAAGAAGTAAAGTGCAAAGAGGATTAGATCGATTAATTCAAGCTCTGGATAGATAGATTTCCAAAGTTTTTCAAAGGTAAGTAAAGTTTTAATTTTATACCCAAATCCAGTTTAGTTAGTAGAATTTCATCATTATTCTTGATTATTTGTCGAACCTTTGATCTTGTTAATTGAATAACAACTATGTCCTTCGGGTCTCCCTTAATTGGGGGTTACCGGGAGGCAGGGTCGTTACAATTGGTATCAGAGCATAGGTTCCTCACTTAATCCTTAGTAATGATTAAATTTTCGAAATTCTGTAGAACCCAAGGGAGTTATTAGAGGATTATCTGAAAGACAGAGGTGTCTAGAAAAGGATCACGACCGGGGGCTGGCAATATTTTCCTCCGCACTGCTAGTCGGAATACGAGGACTTCCGGATCCATGTGAATGCCTGGCCAAAGTCTTAGGGTATGATTCGAAATAAGATACCTTTAGGACTCTCATCTTGTTCATCCCTTCTCAACTCAAATTCTTTTAAGGACCTTAAGGATTAGGGTTTCCTCTCTTCTCCTCACCCTCTTGAGGTATGGGTAAGGTTGATAAGGATTAAGGAATCCTCCACCAAATTGATGAAAAGCATGTAAATAAGATGGCATGGACATAAGCTTAATACATTAAGCGTAAATTAAATAATAGATACATGCTTAGGTCGTATGACATAAGTTGTCATGACCTCAGGAGAGACTTAAGTCTATACCTTCTTGTCAGAGAGTTGGTTTTGGAGGTAGAGACCTCCATTATAAGTAGAGACCTAGCACATCCTCTGAGGATGATGTTAACGCTAACCCTAAGTGAAGGTTAGAGAGAGAGATGCCATGATGTCATGGTTGACTGGGTGTTTGGATGGACATGCCTTTGGATTGCCATACGAGCCATGAGAGATTGGAAGACCTAGCACCTTTGGCAACCCAACCCTAGGAAGGATCATGCATGTTTGAGCAAAGGATAACTCCTTCATGGATGAGGTTAGAGAAGAACCTATATAAACCTTATGGGCTTTTGCCAATAGGACATAGCTTGCACCCAGAGTACCCTAGTAGTAGGAGTAGTAAGTTAAAACTGAGGCTAGAAGGATAGGATGGATGGCTTATGAGATAAGCTTAACGGACTATGGATAATCATGAGCAAACATAAGTTTGAGCATAGGCTTCACCCGCGTAGAGGTATGCCTGTGAGCTTGATCCTTTATGGAGAGAGGACCTCTAGTAGTATGGATGGATGTGGAGTTAGCTCTAGAGAGAGAAAGAAGGACCCCGGCACGGAGGATGGAAGCCTAAAACCCTGAGATTTGAGGAACAGTGGGGAGTTGAGGATGATGCGACCTAAGTGGATGATAGTGGTTGCCTTATGCTTGATCCTTGGAGGCTGATGATGTCTTGGTTGCCATTAGAGGAACCAAACCCTAGAGAGAGGATGAGGCTTCAGGTACGTATGTGCCTATGGTATAGATGTTTACCTTCTGAGATAGGAAGAAGAGTTCTTTAGACCTAGAAAGGTTTAGTAACAGGTTGTGAGGCCTTAAACCTAGTAGGTTGTCCTTGAGGAGGACTCAACTCTGAGGTGTTTCTCATATAAAGGGGTCGTAGGAGTACATGACATATCTTGGACGTACTTGATTCGTGGTCAAGAGATTGAGCATGCAGTTGGATACCCAAAGGAGAACCTAGGGTTCCTAGGCCTAAGGGGGAAAGCAGTGTACCAGATACTCATGATGAGATTTGAGTCTCTATAGTTTCGAGCATGTGTAGAGGAAAAAAAAAAGAAACCCCTTAAGTTAAGGGTATGTTTGATGAACCCCTCACAACTAAGTTGATCTAATGTTGAGGAAAGAGAACAAGTATGACCTAGCATGGTTTAATAAGTGGTCTGCTTGTGCTTTAGTAACTGCTGGGTTAGGCATGCTCATGTGAATATAAACCCTAAGGACGCTTGTGACCCTTGTTATCAAGGTGTAGCTTCCTCCCATCTTGGGAGAAGGACCCTTTTGTAGGGTGTATACCAGTTTTGTTGGCTTTGAGGTAACCGAAAGAGATTTCATAGGATCTTGAGAAGCTAAGTGAAGAGTACATGGTATGAGAATGAACCTGTAGACCCATAGATAACCATCTCTACGTACATGTGAATGTGTTACCATGAAGGTAACCGGTATGGGGCTTGACCAAGGTAGATAGGTCGCCATGATCCCTGTGAAAGGATGAAAGACAACCCAAGAATGCATAGAGAGATGATGAAGGCTTGGGTAAGGTTCTAAGTCAGACATGTACTATGTTAGAATCCTAAGTCTATCCAAGGGTCAAGTAGGGATAAGACCGATGGAAGTAGGAGTTTCCTAATTCTCTAGTTGCACATGACCATAGGGTCGGGAGGTAACATATATCATTGTCTAAGGGCCATGGGTTAGGAGATTGATCACCTTCATGAACTCATGGGACCCAAAGGGCAGATGAGTGGGGCACTCTCTGGATGCATGAGGGAAGAGGGATGACCCCAAAAGTGTCGGCACCCTAAAGACCTAGAGGAGATGACCAAGGATTGTGCTTGGACCAAGTAAGTTCGAGACCAATTTTCCATGGAAGTAATGGGGATATCATGATGTTTGTAATGTAGAGACATAAGTTGCACGTTTCAACTTATAATTGAAGGTGTACTGACAATGTGGGATGTATCATCTCCACTCTTAGAACAGGAAGAACTTTGTGTTTGGACGACCGCCAAATACTTATTTCCTCTTATTATGGGAGGTAGAGATGGGATAGTACGCATGCCATACACTAAGGATAAAAGATGATGCGAGTTGGAACGTTGCTACGAGGTATGAGGACAGAGATGATAACATACCTTGGTGGAGTGAATGATACATGGATGGTTTACAAACACTAAGATAAGTAGTGTAGTCATCTTATGAGGATGTTTTATCAGGAGCTATGTGGAATTTGCAAGTTAACCAAGGTTGAGTTTGATCACCATGAGGATGAGCTCAGAGTTTCTTAATGAAGACAAACTTAGAGTTGGAGATGGGATGATAAGTGGAATACATGGAGGTGTATGTCTTCAAGATTACCTGACACCTAAGGAGGTGAAGTGGTAATGAATGCTCTAGTTGAGATATAGCTGTCTAGTTTAGCTAGAGGCTAGAAGAAGTTGAGGTTGTTCAGCTAACCCTAAGTTTGGAAGAAGATGTGTTTTGGCTAACACTAGGATGTAACAAGATATGTTGAACAAGTTAATGGTTGTTGGGTTAGCTAGTTTAGTCCTTGATGTATTGAAAGGATGGTGATAGAACCTCGAATGCACTCCTTTGGATAGGAAGGTAATAAAACCCTAATGAGAGTGGTTTAGGGCTTCTGAGGAATCGATCTTGAGGAATCATGACATGTGGGAAATAATGATTTTAAGGTCATCATACACCGTGAAACTATGAAGATAGTGAGTGATAGTAGCACTTTGGCTTCTTGACATGAAGTTGCATATAGCATGTTGCCATGCATGACAGGAGGTGAAGGATGAACACCAGTAACCTAGTGTTTTGATATAGAGGATATAGAGTCCCTGAGAGGGAATGGGAGTTCATCACTATGGATGTTATAAGTCTCCCCTAGACCAAGGAAGGTCAAGGTGCAATATGGGTTATGGTAGATCGCCTTACCTAGATGACATGAGAAAGAAGGAAACTGTCAAGGGACGGATCCGGTTGAACCACATATGAGAGAGAAACAATTCAACTACACCATGATGCGAGTTCAAAAGTTCTTGAGTATAACACTTCCATGAGGTGGAAGTAGATACATGAAGAACTTGATGTTAGTATAGTTTATCACCCCTAACTAATGGTTAAAATGATCCAGACTAGAGGGTCTGATGAGAGCATGTGTGCTCACTCAGAGTGATACATGGGATAGTTCTTGTCCTATAAAAGATGTGAGGTTGACCACCATAGCCTTTATCGCGATGCAAGAAGTTCTTTAGGGAGGTTGTGTCGGTCACCACATCATTAAGATGATGTTGGTGAAGGAGGCCTCGCAAAGGCTAGAAGAGAACCACAATGTGTGCAGATGAAGTCGCTTTGATCATGCAATGGCTGAGAGAGAGCCTAGTGGTGATAGGAGTCACGAGCTGATGCAAAGCAGACTGACATGCAGTTCACTGTGGGAGAATTTGTGATGTGAAAATCCGACCCCTCTAAGCTACAGCTGAGAAAGCTGAGTCCCCAATATATGGGTCCATTTGAGATGGATTGGTGGAGATGGTTGTGCCCCTCAGGATAACATGATGAATAATGTGTTCCATGAGTCCGATCTAGAGCACTATGTGAGGTGCCCAAGCCATGTGCTGAGCCCTAAACCTATTCAGCTTTATGAGAGGCTGAAACGTCCTGAGTCACCTATGGGGGTACAATATACCAAGGTAAGAAAGAACTCAGATGAAAGAATATGAGATGATGAAGGTTCTTGAGAGGCACCATGGAGAGGGTAAAGCCACATGGGAGCCATGATGGACATGGAAAAGTCTTATCCAGAATTGTTTGTTTGCTTGATGGAATTTTGAGGGAAAAATTCCTATAAGAGGGGAAGGATGTTACAACCACGATTTTGCTTTTGTTTTCATAGTTGAAATACAATGATTTTTTGAATTTGGACTTAATTGAAAAGGTTGTATGCTTTGCTTCAAAGAAGGGTTTTCTTTGCAAATCTCCCTTACAGTAGGAATTTCGTGGTTCCTATTAAGAGATTAATCCAATAATGGATATAAAAGAAGAAAATCCCAAATAATGGTAAAAGATAAAAGATATTCTTGAGAAATACATGGAAATATGCATAATGTGGCATTAATGGTCACAGATGAATAAATTTCGTGTACCACAGCCTTTTTGGTTGCCCGAGAGCTTTATTGGCTATTGAGCCCAATTATAAGAAAAAGAAAAATAAAAGAAAAAGGAATTTATCTAATAAGTAAGAAAGGGATAAAGAAATAAGAGAAATAAACAAAGGAATATTTCCCAAGATAGGATTTCGTGCCTTTAAGGTTCCTTGATGTCCAAGGAACCCAAGATAGTAATTTTATAGCAAAGGAAATAGAAAATAGGTGAGAAATATTCATAATTGAGTAATATCGTGCACCTAAAGAAAAGGCATGTTTTCTTTTAGATAATGAACCCAATTTTGGCAGAGAGGTAGATTAATTCATTATAGACTTTCTCCTAAATTTTGAGATTAAAATGATAAACGGTTTTGGAGATATGAATTTTGTAAATTTCCATATAGTGAGAGGATCGATATTAAATGTCACATTTCATCTCTAACTCATGGCCCGATATCCGTTGGATCTTGATCCAACGAGGGCTGCTCTTCGAGACAGATCAAGAAAGTGAGACGTTAAAGGGAGGGTTTAATCTGACACATATCTCTCCTAGATTCTCTAGGAGTCTTGGGAAGTTGATATTCAACTTCAGGAGATTAAATCGCAATAGGTAACCCCTTGGATGTTTCAATTTCGTGCATGATAGGGAGTCTATCCCAATAACAGAGGAACACAGAGTATGTTGACTCTCGCTGGTAGACCCTGCCTATATAAGGTCGACGACCTTTGAGCAGAGGGGAGGGATGATCCTTAAGACCCAAGGAGGGGGTCTTTCCGCGAAACAGGGATGTGACGGGTTGCTCAGAACTCTTACCCCTGTTGTGCACCTGCTCTGTTTCCGCCATGGAGCGCCGCCTTTTCCCCACGCTACCCTTCCTCTAACCGGCGATGATGCAGCTACGAGCAAGTCCGGATGCGACTTGCAAAGTCGGGCGCAGGGATTCCTAGTTGTCCGACCTGCTGCTGACCCGGGTCAACGGAGAGGTTGACCACGGCGAGGTGCTGCCTCGCGAGGTTGAGCGGGGTTGAAGACGACCCTCGCTAGAAAGACTCCTTCACCCCCATGGCTAATAAAGGAGGAAGTATCGGGGTAAAAATGTCTTTCCACCCTTTTTAGTTGGGTTGGTATTGCTGGTGCGAGCCACTGAGAGACCACCTGTGATTGGCTGTAGTTTACACACCTGGAAACAAAGGAAAAGGAGTCAGTCACTGACGTGGCAACATTCCATTGGTCCAAAGGTAATTTTCTTGCGAAAATTCTAAATAATTATTGGTAGATCTAATGAAGACATGCTATATATCAAACTTGATTGGAAAAATGCAAGGAATGCAAATAAAATGTAATTGAAGCCTAATTCTACTTTATATTCAAAAAGTATGTAAAGATGCTATCTTTAATGGTTTATCTAATGAAAAATCCTAATCTTTATTGATTAATGTTTTGAGAAGGGTTATATGGATGATTAAAGTTGATATTAACATGTTTATTATAAAAAGACACATCAAGATCTAAAAGGATGAACTTTACACGTAATTGGATTAATTTAGCGTTCCATGTGCATAAATGAGCTTTAATGGGCCTTGAAACCCTAATATTAGTAAATGCGACTTTTAATGGCTTTAATTATTCAAAATCGTGAATAAAGCTAAGATATGATGATTCTAAGCTATTTCGAGCATTAAAGTTCCTAATTTGTGGTTAGAAACCCTAATAGTTGATAAAAGATAGATTTAATCTTACAAAGAAATTAATTAGAGCATTATTAACTTGATTAATGAATAAGATGGATTTTAACCTATTTTGATGATGGAATTGCAAGGTTTAGGGTTTTAAACCTAATATGTTGATTAATATGCTTAGAAACCCTAAATTAGGGAAAAAGAAAAGAAAAGTACTGATAATATGAAATTAGGGTTTCCTGTCGCTAAAAGATGAATTTAGATTCTTTTGTCGAAGAAAGATGAGATAGTTAGGGTTTGTAAGTGATTTTATAAAATTAGGGTTTAAAAATAGAAGTGGAACCCTAACTATGCTCAAAACCCTAAAAAGGACAAATAACCCTAGGAAACAACTAGGATTAATAGATCATGATGACAAGATTAATGATAGAAAAATTGGATGTCTTTTCAGGATCAACCTGTGTGTACTTGCTTGATTTCTTGATTAGTTGAGTTATTTCTACATTTAAGTCTGCTTAATAGGTATGTGGTTAATTATGAATAACCGCCTTAGTTTCCTGAGGATTTCTGGATGGTTAATCGCATTGAATGCAAATTATCAGTTTGAATGTTCATACTTGCAAATCATAAAGTCACTGTGATTATCACATTAATAATAGAATTATGTATTCTTGCACCTACATGCCACCCTGATGGATGATGCCAAAGGTCAGACCCAGATGGGTAGACCAATGGGCACTATGAGTGGTGATCCCAAGCACCAAGCTCGGGAATGAGAAGGTGGCCTATGATATTGAATGACCAGAGGGCACCATGAGTGCTGACCCCAGGCACCAAGCTCGGGATTGAGAAGGTGGCCTTAAGTCATTGGAAAAAGAAACCCTAAAATGGGTATGCCAAGGTTAGGGCAAAAGCAGTGGAGAATGTCAAACTGAAAAATGTAATTTGGCTTGTTAATTAACTTGATTATGATAATTAGATTGTTATCCATATTTGCAAAGTTTTAGTTGTCCCCACATACCAGTATATTTCAATATATTGACCGACGTTTTGTTTGTCGGTGTTTTAGGTACAACCCTGAAATGAACAAACGGTAAAGTGACACGTTGTGAAATTAAGAAGTAAAGTGCAAAGAGGATTAGATCGATTAATTCAAGCTCTGGATAGATAGATTTCCAAAGTTTTTCAAAGGTAAGTAAAGTTTTAATTTTATACCCAAATCCAGTTTAGTTAGTAGAATTTCATCATTATTATTGATTATTTGTCGAACCTTTGATCTTGTTAATTGAATAACAACTATGTCCTTCGGGTCTCCCTTAATTGGGGGTTACCGGGAGGCAGGGTCGTTACAATTGGTATCAGAGCATAGGTTCCTCACTCAATCCTTAGTAATGATTAAATTTTACAAATTCTGTAGAACCCAAGGGAGTTATTAGAGGATTATCTGAAAGACAGAGGTGTCTAGAAAGGGATCACTACCGGGGGCTGGCAATATTTTCCTCCGCACTGCTAGTCGGAATATGAGGACTTCCGGATCCATGTGAATGCCTGGCCAAAGTCTTAGGGTATGATTCGAAATAAGATACCTTTAGGACTCTCATCTTGTTCATCCCTTCTCAACTCAAATTCTTTTAAGGACCTTAAGGATTAGGGTTTCCTCTCTTCTCCTCACCCTCTTGAGGTATGGGTAAGGTTGATAAGGATTAAGGAATCCTCCACCAAATTGATGAAAAGCATGTAAATAAGAGGTCATGGACATAAGCTTAATAGATTAAGTGTAAATTAAATAATAGATACATGCTTAGGTCGTATGACATAAGTTGTCATGACCTCAGGAGAGACTTAAGTCTATACCTTCTTATCAAAGAGTTGGTTTTGGAGGTAGAGACCTCCATTATAAGTAGAGACCTAGAACATCCTCTGAGGATGATGTTAACCCTAACCCTAAGTGAAGGTTAGAGAGAGAGAGATGACATGATTTCATGGTTGACTGGGTGTTTGGATGGACATGCCTTTGGATTGCCATACGAGCCATGAGAGATTGGAAGACCTAACACCTTTGGCAACCCAACCCTAGGAAGGATCATGCATGTTTGAGCAAAGGATAACTCCTTCATGGATGAGGTTAGAGAAGAACCTATATAAACCTTATGGGCTTTTGACAATAGGACATAGCTTGCACCCAGAGTACCCTAGTAGTATGAGTAGTAAGTTAAAATTGAGGCTAGAAGGATAGGATGGATGGCTTATGAGATAAGCTTAACGGACTATGGATAATCATGAGCAAACATAAGTTTGAGCATAGGCTTCACCCGCGTAGAGGTATGCCTGTGAGCTTGATCCTTTATGGAGAGAGGACCTCTAGTAGTATGGATGGATGTGGAGTTAGCTCTAGAGAGAGAAAGCAGGACCCCGACACGGAGGATGGAAGCCTAAAACCCTGAGATTTGAGGAACAGTGGGGAGTTGAGGATGATGCGACCTAAGTGGATGATAGTGGTTGCCTTATGCTTGATCCTTGGAGGCTGATGATGTCTTGGTTGCCATTAGAGGAACCAAACCCTAGAGAGAGGATGAGGCTTCTGGTACGTATGTGCCTATGGTATAGATGTTTACCTTCTGAGATAGGAAGAAGAGTTCTTTAGACCTAGAAAGGTTTAGTAACAGGTTGTGAGGCCTTAAACCTAGTAGGTTGTCCTTGAGGAGGACTCAACTCTGAGGTGTTTCTCATATAAAGGGATCATGGGAGTACATGACATACCTTGGACGTACTTGATTCGTGGTCAAGAGATTGAGCATGCAGTTGGATACCCAAAGGAGAACCTAGGGTTCCTAGGCCTAAGGGGGAAGCAGTGTACTAGATACTCATGATGAGATTTGAGTCTCTATAGTTTCGAGCATGTGTAGAGGAAAAAAAAGAAACCCCTTAAGTTAAGGGTATGTTTGATGAACCCCTCACAACTAAGTTGATCTAATGTTGAGGAAAGAGAACAAGTATGACCTAGCATGGTTTAATAAGTGGTCTGCTTGTGCTTTAGTAACTGTTGGGTTATGCATGCTCATGTGAATATAAACCCTAAGGATGCTTGTGACCCTTGTTATCAAGGTGTAGCTTCCTCCCATCTTGGGAGAAGGACCCTTTTGTAGGGTGTATACCAGTTTTGTTGGCTTTGAGGTAACCGAAAGAGATTTCATAGGATCTTGAGAAGCTAAGTGAAGAGTACATGGTATGAGAATGAACTTGTAGACCCATAGATAACCATCTCTACATGCATGTGAATGTGTTACCATGAAGGTAACCGGTATGGGGATTGACCAAGGTAGATAGGTCGCCATGATCCCTGTGAAAGGATGAAAGACAACCCAAGAATGCATAGAGAGATGATGAAGGCTTGGGTAAGGTTCTAAGTCAGACATGTACTATGTTAGAATCCTAAGTCTATCCAAGGGTCAAGTAGGGATAAGACCGATGGAATTAGGAGTTTCCTAATTCCCTAGTTGCACATGACCATAGGGTCGGGAGGTAACATATATCATTGTCTAAGAGCCATGTGTTAGGAGATTGATCACCTTCATGAACTCATGGGACCCAAAGGGCAGATGAGTGGGGCACTCTCTGGATGCATGAGGGAAGAGGGATGACCCCAAAAGTGCCGGCACCCTAAAGACCTAGAGGAGATGACCAAGGATTGTGCTTGGACCAAGTAAGTTTGAGACCAGTTTTCCATGGAAGTAATGGGGATATCATGATGTTTGTAATGTAGAGACATAAGTTGCACGTTTCAACTTATAATTGAAGGTGTACTGGCAATGTGGGATGTATCATCTCCACTCTTAGAACAGGAAGAACTTTGTGTTTGGACGACCGCCAAATGCTTATTTCCTCTTATTATGGGAGGTAGAGATGGGACAGTACGCATGCCATACACCAAGGATAAAAGATGATGCGAGTTGGAACGTTGCTACGAGGTATGAGGACAGAGATGATAACATACCTTGGTGGAGTGAATGATACATGGATGGTTTACAAACACTAAGAGAAGTAGTGTAGTCATCTTATGAGGATGTTTTATCAGGAGCTATGTGGAATTTGCAAGTTAACCAAGGTTGAGTTTGATCACCATGAGGATGAGCTCAGAGTTTCTTAATGAAGACAAACTTAGAGTTGGAGATGGGATGATAAGTGGAATACATGGAGGTGTATGTCTTCAAGATTACCTGACACCTAAGGAGGTGAAGTGGTAATGAATGCTCTAGTTGAGATATAGCTGTCTCGTTTAGCTAGAGGCTAGAAGAAGTTGAGGTTGTTCAGCTAACCCTAAGTTTAGAAGAAGATGTGTTTTGGCTAACACTAGGATGTAACAAGATATGTTGAACAAGTTAATGATTGTTGGGTTAGCTAGTTTAGTCCTTGATGTAGTGAAAGGATGGTGATAGAACCTCAAATGCACTCCTTTGGATAGGAAGGTAATAAAACCCTGATGAGAGTGGTTTAGGGCTTCTGAGGAATCGATCTTGAGGAATCATGACATATGGGAAATCATGATTTTAAGATCATCATACACCGTGAAACTACGAAGATAGTGAGTGATAGTAGCACTTTGGCTTCTTGACGTGAAGTTGCATATAGCATGTTGCCATGCATGACAGGAGGTGAAGGACGAACACCAGTAACCTAGTGTTTTGATATAGAGGATATAGAGTCCCTGAGAGGGAATGGGAGTTCATCACTATGGATGTTATAAGTCTCTCGTAGACCAAGGAAGGTCAAGGTGCAATATGGGTTATGGTAGATCGCCTTACCTAGATGACATGAGAAAGAAGGAAACTGTCAAGGGACGGATCCGGTTGAACCACATATGAGAGAGAAACAATTCAACTACACCATGGTGCGAGTTCAAAAGTTCTTGAGTATAACACTTCCATGAGGTGGAAGTAGATACATGAAGAACTTGATGTTAGTATAGTTTATCACCCCTAACTAATGGTTAAAATGATCCAGACTAGAGGGTCTGATGAGAGCATGTGTGCTCACTCAGAGTGATACATGGGATAGTTCTTGTCCTATAAAAGATGTGAGGTTGACCACCATAGCCTTTATCGTGATGCAAGAAGTTCTTTAGGGAGGTTGTGTCGGTCACCACATCATTAAGATGATGTTGGTGAAGGAGGCCTCGCGAAGGCCAGAAGAGAACCACAATGTGTGCAGATGAAGTCGCTTTGATCATGCAATGGCTGAGAGAGAGCCTAGTGGTGATAGGAGTCACGAGCTGATGCAAAGCAGACTAACATGCTGTTCACTGTGGGAGAATTTGTGATGTGAAAATCCGACCCCTCTAAGCTACAGCTGAGAAAGCTGAGTCCCCAATATATGGGTCCATTTGAGATGGATTGGTGGAGATGGTTGTGCCCCTCAGGATAACATGATGAATAATGTGTTCCATGAGTCTGATCTAGAGCACTATGTGAGGTGCCCAAGCCATGTGCTGAGCCCTGAACCTATTCATCTTTATGAGAGGCTGAAACGTCCTCAGTCACCTATGAGGGTACAATATACCAAGGTAAGAAAGAACTCAGATGAAATAATATGAGATGATGAAGGTTCTTGAGAGGCACCATGGAGAGGGTAAAGCCACATGGGAGCCATGATGGACATGGAAAAGTCTTATCCAGAATTGTTTGTTTGCTTGATGGAATTTTGAGGGAAAAATTCCTATAAGAGGGGAAGGATGTTACAACCACGATTTTGCTTTTGTTTTCATAGTTGAAATACAAAGATTTTGTGAATTTGGACTTAATTGAAAAGGTTGTATGCTTTTCTTCAAAGAAGGGTTTTCTTTGCAAATCTCCCTTACAGTAGGAATTTCGTGGTTCCTATTAAGAGATTAATCCAATAATGGATATAAAAGAAGAAAATCCCAAATAATGGTAAAAGATAAAAGATATTCTTGAGAAATACTTGGAAATATGCATAATGTGGCATTAATGGTCACAATTGAATAAATTTCGTGTACCACAACCTTTTTGGTTGCCCGAGAGATTTATTGGCTATTGAGCCCAATTATAAGAAAAAGAAAAATAAAAGAAAAAGGAATTTATCTAATAAGTAAGAAAGGGATAAAGAAATAAGAGAAATAAACAAAGGAATATTTCCCAAGATAGGATTTCATGCCTTTAAGGTTCCTTGATGTCCAAGGAACCCAAGATAGTAATTTTATAGCAAAGGAAATAGAAAATAGGTGAAAAATATTCATAATTGAGTAATATCGTGCACCTAAAGAAAAGACATGTTTTCTTTTAGATAATGAACCCAATTATGGCAGAGAGGTAGATTAATTCATTATAGACTTTTTCCTAAAATTTGAGATTAAAATGATAAACGGTTTTGGAGATATGAATTTTGTAAATTTCCATATAGTGAGAGGATCGATATTAAATGTCACATTTCATCTCTAACTCATGGCCCGATATCCGTTGGATCTTGATCCAACGAGGGCTGCTCTTCGAGACAGATCAAGAAAGTGAGACGTTAAAGGGAGGGTTTAATCTGACACATATCTCTCCTAGATTCTCTAGGAGTCTTGGGAAGTTGATATTCAACTTCAGGAGATTAAATCGCAATAGGTAACCCCTTAGATGTTTCAATTTCGTGCATGATTGGGAGTATGTCCCAATAACAGAGGAACACAGAGTCTGTTGACTCTCGCTGGTAGACCCTGCCTATATAAGGCCGACGACCTTTGGGCAGAGGGGAGGGATGATCCTTAAGACCCAAGGAGGGGGTCTTTCCACAAAACAGGGATGTGACGGGTTGCTCGGAACTCTTGGCCTTGTTGTGCACCTTCTCTTTTTCCACCATGGAGCGCCGCCTTTCCCCCACGCTACCCTTCCTCTCACCAGTGATGCTGCAGCTGCGAGCAAGTCTGGATGTGACTTGTGAAGTGGGGCGCAGGGGTTCCTAGCCGTCTGACCTGCTGCTGCCCCGGGTCAATGGAGAGGTTAACCACGGTGAGGTGGTGCCTCACGAGGTTGAGCGGGGTTGAAGACGACCCTCGCTGGAAAGACTCCTTCACCCCCATGGCTAATAAAGGAGGACCGGGGTAAAAATGTCTTTCCGCCCTTTTTAGTTGGGTTGGTATTGCTGGTGCGAGCCACTGAGAGACCGCCTGCGATTGACTGTGGTTTACACACCTAGAAACAATGGAAAAGGAGTCGGTCGCTGACATGGCAACATTCTACTGGTCTAAAGGTATTTTTTTGTGAAATTTATAAATAATTATTCGTAGATCTAATGAAGACATGCTATATATCAAAATTGATCGGAAAAATGCAAGGAATGCAAATAAAATGTAATTGAAGCCTAATTCTACTTTCTATTAAAAAAGTATGTAAAGATGCTATTTTTAATGGTTTATCTAATGAAAAACCTTAATATTTATTGATTAATGTTTTGAGAAGGGTTATATGGATGGTTAAAGTTGATATTAACATGTTTATTATAAAAAGACACATCAAGATCTAAAAGGATGAACTTTACACGTAATTGGATTAATTTAGGGTTCCATGTGCATAAATGAGCTTTAATGGGCCTTGAAACCCTAATATTAGTAAATGCGACTCTTAATGGCTTTAATTATTCAAAATTGTGAATAAAGCTAAGATATGATGATTCTAAGCTATTTTGAGCATTAAAGTTCCTAATTTGTGGTTAGAAACCCTAATAGTTGATAAAAGATAGATTTAATCTTGCAAAGAAATTAATTCGAGCATTATTAACTTGATTAATGAATAAGATGGATTTTAACCTGTTTTGATGATGGAATTGCAATGTTTAGGGTTTTAAACCTAATATGTTGATTAATATGCTTAGAAACCCTAAATTAGGGAAAAATAAAAGAAAAGTGCTGATAATATGAAATTAGGGTTTCCTGTCGCTAAAAGATGAATTTAGAATCTTTTGTCGAAGAAAGATGAGATAGTTAGGATTTGTAAGTGATTTTATAAAATTAGGGTTTAAAAATAGAAATGGAACCCTAACTATGCTCAAACCCCTAAAAAGGACAAATAACCCTAAGAAACAACTAGGATTAATAGATCATGATGACAAGATTAAGGATAGAAAAATTGGATATCTTTTCAGGATCAACCTGTGTGTACTTGCTTGATTTCTTGATTGGTTGAGTTATTTCTACATTCAAGTCTGCTTAACAGGTATGTGGTTAATTATGAATAACCGCCTTAGTTTTTTGAGGATTTCCGAATGGTTAATCAGATTGAATGCAAATTATCAATTTGAATGTTCATACTTGGAAACCATAAAGTCACTATGATTATCACATTAATAATAGAAGTATGTATTCTTGCACCTACATGCCACCCTGATGGATGATGCCAAAGGTCAGGCCCAGATGGGTAGACCAATGGGCTCTATGAGTGGTGACCCCAAGCACCAAGCTCAGGAATGAGAAGGTGGCCTATGATATTGAATGACTATATGGCACCATGAGTGGTGACCCCAGGCACCAAGCTCGGGATTGAGAAGGTGGCCTTAAGTCATTGGCAAAAGAAACCCTAAAATAGGTATGCCAGGGTTAGGGCAAAAGCGATGGAGAATGTCATACTGAAAAATGTTATTTGGCTTGTTAATTAACTTTATTATGATAATTAGATTGTTATCCATATTTGCAAAGTTTTAGTTGTCCCCACATACCAGTATATTTCAATATATTGACTGACGTTTTGTTTGTCGGTATTTTAGGTACAACCCTGAAATGAACAAACGGTAAAGTGACACATTGTGAAATTAAGAAGTAAAGTGCAAGGAGGATTAGATCGATTAATTCAAGCTATGGATAGATAGATTTCCAAAGTTTTTCAAAGGTAAGTAAAGTTTTAATTTTATACCCAATTCCAGTTTAGTTAGTAGAATTTCATCATTATTATTGATTATTTGTCGAACCTTTGGTCTTGTTAATTGAATAACGGCTCTGTCCTTCGAGTCTCCCTTAATTGGGGGTTACCGGGAGGTGGGGTCGTTACAATATTAATCTTATGACATTAAGAATTGGATAAGATGACTATATGAGTTCTTTATATAACACCCACTTAAGGGCACATAATACTAGGAAAGATCATAATTAACCTTGTCTAGAAACTATATAATTACATTTTCCTTGACATTAATATTAACATTAACATTAATCATAACATTGTCATGATCTTAGGTTATAAAATACGGGCACAGAGTATAGCAGCAGAAATAAAAAATTTATCGAAGGTGACACGATTCATAGTGCACTGTTGCCCGCCGATGTAGTTCGTGTGACATCGAACCTTGTCTACACTCCTTGGAAGCAGACTGCACTTCCATATGACCACCCTGAGCATGACATGATAGGTGACACAGAAAGCGGCATTGTCGTGTGGCCCAAATTTGGAGTTATGTATATTAATGTATGGTAAATTTACATTGTGTTTGTATCTTTATATACATGACACCATTGATATAAGCTTATATATTTGTAGGACATAGTGCATAAGAAACCCCTTATAGCTCATCATCCACCTCTTCCTCAATTAAATGGTTGTCTTGTAAAGGACCTATTCAACTCGATAGGTCGTCAGTGTAGGGGTATGGCACTAAGGATATGCAAACATGAAGAAGGGTCGCCTATGGTAGTTTCTATTAAAGAGGATGTTGTAGGTAAACCTCATGATATTACTAGATTTCTGCAAGATGTTTTAGAGTTGTTTGGTTATTATTGGTTGAATACATCTGTGGTAGAACTTTAGATATGGTGATATTTTATATAGATATATACCTCATTTTATATATGTTGATCTATTTTCTTATGTATTAATGCATACATGATATATGTTTTGTAGCCACTTACATAGGGCATGTACAAAGTTTTCACTGCCCCATGTGGTATTTCTAGTTCCATCTTTGATTAGTCATGTAATTAAAGGCCATGCATCTGTTACCCTATACTACTCTATAAATATTTTTGGCAATAAGAAAAAGAGTGTGATGTTAGCTCCATACAATGTTGAGTAAGTTTACTTACTCTGCTTGTAATTTTGACTTAATAAATTATATTTCATTGTGGATTTTGAGTTATATTTTGTTTACCTTCTTATCACTCAGGAATAAACATTAGGTGTTATTGGTTATTGCCCCCGCAGTGCTAAATGTGTATTATCTAGATCCTGAGGGTGAAAAAATAGACTGTGGGGGACCCGATTTGAAAAAGACATTATTCACGTGACTAAATTTTTATATTTATATCCTTTAACATATATATTACATGACTGTTTACTAATGTAATTCAATGTGTTACATTGACGTATAGGGCTACAAAAGAATTCAAAAAAGTTGGAGGAAAGGTGGACAAGAAAAAGAAAGTGATAGTTTAGAAGAATGTTGAGGTAGTTTTCTAACTCCAATGCATATTTATGCCAACTATTCTTACTTTTATTTATTAGCATTTTGTATGTTGAAATTTATAATGTTCTATACAAGACAACAGTTGGGCATGTGGATACTACGTGGTGCAGTATATGGACATTATTGTCAGATATAGGGCACTAGACATTGATGAGATACAAAATGTAATAGATATATATACATACATATAGATAGATAGATAGATAGATAGATATAGTCTTGGTCATCATAAGTATAGTTTCATTAGAAAATCTTAATCTTGTTAATTATATACACCATTATATTTGTAGGTGTTTAAAATGAAAGACTTCAATACTCTAGAAAAGTTAGAAGACATATAAATGCCCTATACAACTGAACAACTAGATGAGATACAAGAACAATGAGCGCAAGCCTTTGAAAAGAAAGTGAACTTTAAATTTGATTGGGATAATGAATGACTTTTCTAAATTTTGATGTCATTATTTCTATATACATGTGGTTCTTATGACTTCTAGCAACTTTAAATTTGATGTGAGTAAATGATTGGTGTATATGTGAATGATGATCTATATAAATGTATGTGAATGTGAAGATGAATGAATGAATTGTTTATGAACTAATGAATTGTGTTTCTACATGTCATGAGAATGGAATTGGTGTATATATAAATGAAGTACCATGTGTGTGAATGAATGTGAAGATTTATGTTTGCACATGTGATGAAATGAAATTGGAGAATTTGTATGCATATTATGTTTAATTTTTATTGCAGGTTTGATGGCATGTTGTTAAGCCGAACCCACATGATGTTGTTAACCTACAGTTCTGAACTGCATGTTCTACATCCTGCTGACTAGCTGGGCAGTAGGTCTGCAGGCCTACTATGAAAAAAACTTACTCATCGGTTGTAACAACAAAACCAACACTAGGTTTAAGTCATCAGTTTTGGCAAAATAACTGACATTAAATGATAAAACCAAAAAGGCAGTGTTGGACAACATGATTGTGTTGGGTAGCATGTCATAGTTGATGGTTTAATTGATTTAGTCATCATTGTACATCATAATCTCCATTTATATGGGCTACAACTGATGACACAAATGATAAACAGGTGTTGGTTGTTACTAAACTGACAACGTAGGGTCCTTTACCAGTTATAACTGTGACTTGGTATGACTTTTTCCCCGTCGATTTTTTCCTCTAACTGATGCCTCAGACTCCTATCTGTGTCAGTTTTCTTAATCCACACAACTAAGGCTGGATCTAGGTTGTCGGTTTTGCCGTCCCCAAATAACCAACATCTGAGACATGTGACTATAGTGTTGCCCATTTCAGTGTCATTCTTTAACCGATGTTATAGCGTTGTTTTAACCGACACTAGAGATAGTTTATGTACTAGTGATATGATCATTAGTGTATGATCCTCTCACATGATTATAGTCTTCACACTTCTCCATGAAAGACTGGCGCGTCCTGGGGTCACCCTTCTTTAACTCTTGAGAAGCGCACTAAACAAAGGATATGCATGCCATGCAAAGACATGAACTACTACTACATTGGTGCACTCAAGGGAACACCAACATCCGTCAAACCAAAAAAATGAAGATTATTAGTTTGTCTAGATTGTTAGCAACTTCATTGCTAATTCTACAACCAAGTCACCATTATGTTTTTGACCAGTTTTTAAAACACTGGGCGGATGTCCCATTGTACGTGTATAAGGTGTGAAGGGACGGGATGGAAGATGGAGTCACCACCATCTTTTGAGTGAAAAAATAGGAATCTCATTTTAGAACTCTAATAACAATTGAGGAATAGACTTACACATATGGTTGAAGAATCAGACAAGGTAGCAAGTTACATGTTGAGAGGAAGTTAGGAACCCCTACAAACTTGGCATCAACCCCAAATTGGAAACATAATATTCATTAAAGAAAACAATTTAAAATACTAGTTTGAGCCACACAACTCTTGCATGCATGTTTAGGGGTCTAAAATAGGTTGAAATAGTGTTATATTACATGGAATCATTTATTCTAGTTACTCATATCACTTGCAGCATGATGGGATCAGAAAACATGGAAGGAGAGAGATCTACGTTGTGGGCTAGTGACTTCTACCTTGCTTGGATGTTGTAAAGGTGGGAGGAGATCATCCACCTTATTTTACAAGTAGAGGATTAAAAGTGCTACAAAATAGACTTAC
Source organism: Alisma plantago-aquatica (assembly GCA_963693085.1). Lineage (NCBI taxonomy): Eukaryota > Viridiplantae > Streptophyta > Magnoliopsida > Alismatales > Alismataceae > Alisma > Alisma plantago-aquatica. Next base: position 941,534,488 of record OY856412.1, on the reverse strand, counting down.
CTTCACCAACCCATCAAGATCTAACCTTGGAAGTTTCTCTAGGGTTTTAGTGCTTGGTGGTTGTGTTCGCAAGAAAACAGTTTGGTAATCTAGTGTACTAGGGTTTGTAACTTATCTAAATGACAATTGGGGTTTATATTTTTAACTAAAATGGAGTGGGTTACAGATTTAATTGTGTGGTACCATGTCTCTCTCATGACTAATAAAACTATCCTAAAAATATCATGGTCACACACCTTGCATGCACCCATGGCACATGGGTACTTCTCAAATATCTGCTTAACATACTCAGTCCACGTCATTATTTTGGGACAATTTAAATAAGGATATCTCTAGGGTGCACCCACATGGATGCCAAAGATAGTACTATGACAAATTAGTATGATGACTAATATATCACAATTGAGTTTGGGAACTCCAAAGGGAAACACACTTAGTGGTCAGCTACCTTGACCTAAACCTCATAGAGTCTCATTCATGCTAAAATAGAAAAGTGGATATGTATGAGAATCTAGAGTATGTTGGTGGATCTCCCTCTTTGTATTTGAATTTTAGTGTGGTGTATTATTTGGGGGCTAGGTTAGATAGAACTGAATTTGGATTCATTTTTTCCGTCTCCCTGACATTGGTTTCATTTATTAGGGCATGACAGACTTTTAGTGCTAACATCTAAGCAAAGTAGTCTAAAATAGAATATCAATGTATTAGGGTTTCAAAGTTAGTTGGATTCCTTCCCATTATGGAAGTTTATATTTGAATTATAAAAATGTGTTTTTAATCATAGAAGATATCTTGGCCTTATTTAGTGAACTTATTTGATGAGTATCAATCTTTGTGATACTGAATCAGTTCTTGTTTGGTTAGTATCCAATCTGAAGTCTAGTGGACTATTATATTTACTGAACATTGCACAAAACCACCTTGTCATGTATTGGAGTCCCTTGTGATGTAACTCTTGTACTTTAAGATGTGATTATTGATATTTCTTTATCCAACGTGACCTTAACTACCTTACAACAAGATTTATGTAACTTTGATTATACCTAAAATCAACTACTAAATCTATTGCTATTTGAGCATGTTTAAGTGTTTTGATTTGACTCGTTGTCACTTAATTAATAATTCTCATGATTTAAGATGGATTTATTTACCTATCTTCAACTCCATATTGCAATTAATTCTCAATTTTTAGTGGAAGAAAAAGGAGGGTCAAAATCACTCATTATTAATGTGTCCTTAATCCTTTGTTGCCTAATACATTATATCATTATCCCTAAACATACAAACACTCTTCCAATACTATGTGTTGCCTCATATACGCAATTATAACTAATCAACACATGACATGGATTCATATACTCAGGTTGCCTCATTCATCATACATAACCACATAAAACATGACATTGTTTCCAATACTACAACTTGTTTGATTGTTGAAATCATAACCACAAATCCTATGATGAGGCTTTTTAAATTTAGGCATGCCATACACATTATAGATTACCACACTATTAAACAAGACCAATGGTAAGGCTTACTAACCTTGCATTTATGTACAATTCAAAGTATTTAGTTTGTATTTCATGTTGCTTCAACAAGATCATTGCATAGTTAGTTTTTTTTCAATGTGCACATTCATTTCACAAGATCACACTAATATACTAGTATTTCATAATCTTAGTATTAATCACAATAGTATGTAATTTTCCATAACCAAAATTCATTTAACATTTAACTATATCACACTAGATCATGCAAATTGCAACACACAATACAAAAGACATACTAATAATAAAATGACAAGGATATACATGGATATTATATATATATATATATATATATATAATATTCCAAAAATTGAAAATATAACCATGATGTTGCATCAAAGTTATAAATAGTAAAACACATCAACAAGATCAAACTATGATCCACCCAAAGCTTTTTCTTATGAAGATCAACTAAAGTGTGTAAACTTCTACCTCCAAGAATTGTCCAAACCCTTTTAAAATGTATCAAAATTGTAACACATGGGCCCACTACCCAAGGCTCTAGTGGAGTTTTAGGAATGACAACTAGCTCCACAAATCACCACTGGCCTTAGCTGCATGTCTTGTCCTCACTCACACACAACTTGAGATCTACTATCAGACTAGTCACCAATCCTAGTACTACTTCATGCTTAGCACGCTTAATTATGAAGTTCTTAGTGATGGACTCCCTAAAAAGGAGGTGCACCTTGTGATATGGGTAGTCCAATCATTCCTTTTAAGATCATTTTATTTGAGGCCTTAAATCTTGGGATGTACAGTCTCCCCCACTTAGACTCTTGATTTCTTTGTCAAAGCTCAATTATAAGGCCTCACAATCATTCTCCATTTCAGTGTCGACCCAATATGGACCATGGACACCCAACTCTTGAATACGAATACCAACACAAGGGTGGCTACATCACCATTATTCCCCCTTTTAAACATGCCCAGATTACAGAACTCGAGGCTGGCATGCCCCACCTACTGGAGGGGTTTTGACTCTAATACCATTTGTAAGGAGTGGGACCTGAGAGGGGATCCATTCCCTACTCAATTTGAGGAATTAAACCTTCTAATCCAAACACACTAACAAGCATATTGTGATAGGTGTAACTTTTCATGTCTCAAAGGAATGGTATACAAGAATAACAATAAAGTAAAGTATCACGACTTTTATTAGATTCTATAAGATTACATAATAATCTCCCACTTGGGGTTTATATAAAATAAATAATTTGTTCACTAGGCAGAGAGATGTCCAAAAATTTTCTGGTCAATCTCGCAAGAGTCATCTCTACTAATCCAAGTCCAAGTCATCATGTCAGGTCTACCTTGTCCTTCATGTAAGGCGTTGGAAGCATACCCAACACGAGAAGACAAATTGGAGGTTGTCAGCATAAAATGCCAACATGAGAACATAAATAGGGATTGAGCAACATAAATAAAGGATAACAATAAAATTTATCAAGTTTTGACTATAGCCTCCTCAGTAGCAGATGTGGCACCTTTCTTTGCCTTCTTTGAAGAACAATCTTTGTTCTAGTGGCCAACCTCTCCACAAGTCCAACACAATTTGTTATTCGGATTATTTGGATGTAGCCTTAGGTTTAGGTAAATTATTTGATTTCTTATCTTTATTCTTAGCAATAGAAAAATTGACAGTGGGGTTTACATAAGTAGGTAACATGACATTCTTCTCTTTCAAGTGCTTTTCTTATATGTTAATGTCCCTCATGAGATCGTACATAGTCAAATATCCTTTGTGATGCTTAAAGGTCATGCCAAATGACTCTAAAGGTATAGGAAATTTCTCAATTATGGACATAACTAAAAACTTGTCAGGAAATACCATGCTTGAATATGAGAGCTCATGAACCAAGAGTTGAAATTCATGAGTTTGATCAGAAATGAATTTACCCTCACCATCAGAAACTTCAAAATTTTGGAAACATAATACTTTTAGCACGCCAATTTTCCATATTATATTTCTTTTCTAATGAACCCCACAAATTTTGGAAGTAGTAACAGGTGACTTAGAGTACTAATCATACAATTTGTTATTTAAAGCAAACAATATTAATAGTCGACATGTCTTATAACCCTTATTCCAAGTTGCAATTACTTTAACATAATCAGAATAGTGTCATTGACTTTAAATTCATCCTCTTCTAAGAACTGATCATAACCCACCATATACAACCAAATTTCTATCCCATTTTGCCAACAAGCAAAGTTTGTACCGGTATTTTTTTTTCCAGGTATACCCGCAGTTTCAATTTTATTACCAAATATATGATCAACCAATCTTAGTTCATGACAAGAATGATTACTTTGTGAATTTTGTTAATTATATATTTATTGTTACATGCAACAACAATAGTTGTAATAGATTAACAGTTTTAGGCCAGATCTAGATAAGAAACACGTAGAATAAATAATATAGGAGAGCAAAAATAAATCAGAGTTAGAATCACAGACCATGCTATTCATTGATAAATAAACGTGATACTTAAAGAAATTAGTATCTCACAATCTGCAAAGATGAGCGTCGTTCTTCTACTGAACCCGATCACAAACATGTAACATGTAGTCACCTCTCTCACGCTTGACGATGGTCATCATGCACTACTAGTGCAGCTCAATGATCACAAGTACCACCATCCAGACATATTATGCCATTTGGGAGAGGAAGGAAGAACTTCATTCTCGTAGGAGAGAAATCTCTAGGAGCTAATCAGGATCTATGGTAGAAAAATAAGTATAGAATTGGTTTCCACACACATAATGAGTGACGACTGTATGTTTTGAAGTTATACATAACCCTAATGACTAGTGACTTATTTATAGCCCTTTCACGCCCCCACGTTCTATTACCAGTAAGACATAACCATTCAATCTCTCTTGTACACGTAAAAAAGGAAGATGAGGAGTCTTTTTCCAAATAAGGAAAATAAGGAGTCCATTCCAAATTAAGGAGGTAAATGTATCTTTCCAATTAATAAGCAAAATGTCTATCCAATTGATAAGTAATATGTCTCTTTCCAATTAATAAAGGAAAACATCTCTTTCCAATTAATAAAGAAAATGTCTCTTTACAATTAGTAAAGAATACATCTCTTTCCAATTAATAAAGAAAACAAGGAGTCCATTTCCAATCTGGAAAGCAAAAACTAAACATTCAATTAATTGGTTAAGTAGTTATCTGTTTGTGCAAATAAAAAAGAGATGGAAACAATGGAAGGTAATTTCCTAGTTCAATTACTAGTTTGCACAAAAGAATAGTCTACTTTTTCCTCCACCCTCCTTATGTACTAGTTGCACTTACATTGGGCTTAACCCATGTTAAATAAATGGTTGTAGCAGACATATATATCTAACATTAGGTTACCATGGGGTGATGTAGGGAAACATCAACCTTACTGTACAAATTCTAGTTACAAGTATTCATAGGGGTGCCCCCACCACTCAATAAATTAGGCATGTGACTGAACACAATATTTGGTTCATGTTCCAATTAACCAAAAACATTTTAGATGCACACAACAATGATGTTCCACAATATTAAGTCAAGAAGTGGACTATCTTATCAGGACACTAACTAGAAACTAGGATAAATCCTAATCTAGTTGATTCTCCACTTATCCTACATATTATATGAGACATACTCATTATGTGGATCTCGATCTAAATTTCTTGTTACATGACAAACTTCCATCCTATATGGGTGACAACATGAATAATTCAAAAAGTTAAAAACTTATATAGTATAATAAATTTTGGTTTCACTTTGCATTTATTTCAACTTATTCATATTAAAAGATCAAATAGAGAAACAACATGTAAATAGAAGATACAAACAACAAACTAATATATAATATTATAAGCATGAGTTTGTTCCTTAATTTTTCAATCATGTTTATTTTGGAGGGGAGGTAGTATCATTTATCCATATAATCATATACATATCTTATTATAACTCAATATCCCATCTTGAATAATGTTCAACATCCATCCACCCACATAATAACATTTTCATGAGATCTATTAATCTAAAAAGAAATGGACGATTAGGACACTATGTAAGTCCATGGACAAATTGTTGACTTGAGAGTTACACATTGCCCATATTTTGATAATGACTTAACCATTCCATTCCTATGCATCTAATATGTTTGTTCAAGATTGATTTCAGATTTTAGGTACATGAAAAGGATCAATTTATACAAGCCCTAGCTTGTTCAAGTTCAAGTCAAATGCAATGCAAGTGTCCAATTTGGGAAATCACTTCGAATGATCTTAGATGATTTTTGTAACCACTTGTATTTATGATATGACTTGTAACTAAGATGAGAAAAAATTAGGGACACTAAATTCCAAGGTTTAATCACTCAAATGTTAATTTAGAAAATTTGTCACAGACTGTTCATCGGTCGAGTTGGAAACTCGACCGGTCCTATGATGGATTTTCTGAAGATGACCCATCGGTCGAGTTGCACACTCATAGAACTCGACCGATCGACTCACTGAGCAAAACTAATTTTAGCTCATCGGTCGAGTTTCCCAGAACAAACTTGACCGATAGTTTGAAAATTGGTTTTGCCTTTTAGTGGATCGGTCGAGTTACCTTTATTGAAACTCGACCAAATGTACTGTACTGAAAATGCAGAAAAAGTGATTATAACTATTGGGGTGTTGTTTTGGGTGAAAATAGATCTGTTGCATCTTGGAAAATGGCTATATTTTGACCCTAAGTGATCCCACACTCAAGGGAACACCCCAACTATAAATAGGATCCCTTGGAGTTCATTCCAAGTTTTCTCATTCATGCTATTCTAAGTCCTTACTATAGTTGAGTGTGTTGCAACTCCTTGAGCCCCTTTCTATCTCTAGTTTACACTTCATTTTGTGATTATGAGTGAGATAGGCCTACTATAAGAGAGCTACTTCCTTATGCTTTTAAAGCTCTCATCTACTCCATCTTCCCTACCCCTTTCCTCCATAAAGCAAAGGTGAAGCAAGCTACTCCGAGTGAAGGCAGAGCTACTGCTAGTCTTCTTCAAGTTTGAAGAAGAGGTGAAGATCTTCTCCAGGTGAAGGAGAAGGCAAAGGCTGAAGATCCAAGAAGAGTATAAAAGTCCTTGAAGGTGGAAGACTTGTGTTAGAGTGGGTAAGACCTCGTAGAAGGCTAAAGACTCTTGGCAAAGTGGGTAAGTCCTTGGTAAGGTGGAAGACTCTTGGTGATTGGATGGGTAAGTCATTTGGTGGTCATGTGTTGTAACTCTTATTGGTGAATATATCAAGAAAAGCACTTATAAAGTCCTAGAGGCTGACCTCTCTAGGTATTGGACTGACTCTCTCCTAGTTTGGAGAGTGGAACCACTCTACATGACCTTATCAAGTGCTTGCTATCAATTCCTCTCATCCTTCCTATGCTTGTTAGTTAGGACTTCAAATTGTACTTGAGTTATTAGTTTTAATTTGATATAATTTGAAGGTCTATTCTATCTTGTGAGAATTGTTTAAGCTCTATTCACCCCCCTCTAGAGCCCTAGATCTGACAAGTGGTATCAGAGCCAAGGATCTTCTCCAACAATCTCCCACGAGACAAGAAGATGGGCGAAAACCTACTTGGTTCTCTCAACCTAGAGGGATGCTTCTCCATGCGTCCTTCGGTCTTTGATGGCACCAACTTCCTCTATTGGAAGAGGCATATGCAATTATACATTCAAGGCATGAACTTTGACATGTGGAAGGTGATGGTCACACCTTACAACGAGCCTACCGAAGTTGTTGCAACATGGAGTGAAGCTGCACTCATGGAAGCCTAACTCAATGCAAAGGCCATAAGCATCCTCTATGTAGCCCTTACCCCAACGGAGTTCAACCAAATCTCATCTTGGGACACCACCTATGAGATTTGGGACAAATTATGCATCACCTATGAAGGCACAAAGCAAGTCAAGGAGGCCAAGATCTACATGTTGAACAACCTTCCAGAGAACTTCAAGATGGGCAAGAAAGAAGGGATTGTGGAGATGTATTCAAGACTCAATGTCATCATCAATGGGTTGGTTGCATTGGGAAACACTTTGGATAGAGGTGTAATCAACTCCAAAATCTTGAGGACTCTACCAAAGAGATGGGAGTCAAAGGTTACCTCCATTGAAGAAGTGAGAATCCTTGGTGATATCCCAATCGAAGAGCTCATTGGAAACCTCCAAGACCATGAGTCAAGGCTTGACAAACAAGAGGAAGAAGCCAAGAAGATAAGGAATCCAAGAAGATTAAATATAGTGCTTTCAAAACACAAGTGGAGGTGGTCATACTTCAACAACAACTTGCTTACCAGACTTCTCCTTCCTCCTCTAGTGAAGATGATTGCCCAAGTGAGCATGAAGCAAATTACATCAAGGGAAAACACTTCAAGGGAAAGCAAGTCTCCTCCTCTTCTACTCCTAGATGCTACAAGTATGGATAAAAGGGGTACTACAAGAGTGAATGTCCCAAGTCAAGAAAGTCAGACCACAAGAGCAGCTCAAAGAAGGAAGAGGAGTACAAGAAGGAGAGAAAGTACAAGAGGAAGGACAAGAAGGAGAAAAGACATAAGAATGCAGCTCATGCAGCTTGGGAAACTTCACCTTCAAGCAGCTCAAGCTCCGAAGAAGATGGAGAGTGCCATCTTGCACTTGTGGCCTCTACTAGTAAAGAAATTGGTGAGGTAAGCTTGCATGATTTATCTAAGGAAGCTATTATTGACATGCTTATCTCTACCGACTCATCTTTTGCTAAATGTAAATCTAAAAGAAAACGGTTAGGAAAAATCATTGATGATCGATATGCTAAACTTGAAATCCTTGAGATGAATGAGAAAACTAATCTCGAGAGTATTAATAATTTGCAAGGCCAATATCTTGATCTTCAGCTCTAGTACAATGGAGTTGAAGTTGAGAATGGTATCTACCTTGAGAACATTGAAAATCTTAAGGAAGAAAACCAAAATTTCCTAAAAGAACTTGAAATGATTAAAACCAAAAATGCTAAATTTAAGCTTCTTATTGATGCTCGTAGAGATGAAAGAGATGTATATCTTAAAGAAATCCAAATGCTTAAATCTAAAAATGTTGGGTTTCTTGGTCAAGTTAATGATTTAGCTTCTAGACCTATATTGCCTAGTGCTAATGTTGCTTCAATTTCACTTGACAAGGATTCATATTTGACTAAAGCCCTCTGTCTTGAGGACAATCTAGTTCATGATAGGGATGACATAGATAGCTTATCGTCTACCATTATTTCTCTAAATGATGATAACCATAGATTTAGAGCATCCCTACAGTGTTTCCTCAAAGGAAAGAACTCCCTAAATGAAATCCTTGACCATTTTACCAAAAAAGGTGGTACTAGTGGTTTGGGATTTGTAGGGGGAGCACCAAAGGGCAAGAGAAAAGCCAAAGGTAAGAAAAAGAGCAAGGAGACCTCTTTCTTTGTAGGAGAGTCTTCCGTCACTAAGAATACTATGGTTTGTACTTATTGGAAATGTGATGATCATTACTCTACTTATTATCCTTACAAGCCTAAGGGGACCAACCCAAAGATGAAATGGATCCCCAAACTAACTCTGGATCCCAAAGTTTAAGTTGGGAACTGACATTCTCCTTTCATATAGGAAAAAGGAAGATGGATTGTTGATAGTGGTTATACTAAGCATATGATAGGTGATATAAGCCATTTCAACAACTTCACTAAAAAGAAAGGAGGTTCGGTCACCTTTGGGGACAATAAGAAAGTTAAAGTCAAAGGTGAGGGTCATGTAGGTGAATCTTTGTGTATAAAGAATGTTCTGTTTGTGGATGGCCTACATCATAATTTAATTAGTGTTAGTCAATTATGTGACAATGGTTACCTTGTATTATTTACTTCTTTTGAATGCTTGATTCTAGATTCCCTCACCTACCAAGTTATATATAAGTGAACTAGAAGTGGTAATTTGTATGTTATTATTCTTGACTCTATTAAGCATGTTATTGGTAGATGCCTAGTAGTCAACTCGAATGATATCTCTCTTTGGCACCGTTGGCTTCGTCATGTAAATATGCATTAGTTAAAGAAGTTAAGAAAAAAGGACTTGGCCACGGGACTTCCCAAATTGGACTTTGAAAAGGATGAGGAATGCCAACCTTGTACCCAAGGAAAGCAAACTAAGTCCTCCTTCAAATCTAAAGGAGTCCTTAATACCAAAAGAGCTCTTGCTTCTTTAAATTGATCTATTTGGACCTATGAGAACTCAATCGCTTTATGGTTCTAAGTATTGCCTTATTATTGTCGATGATTTCTATAGATATGCTTGGACCTTCTTTCTCATATCTAAAAGTGATACACTTGACATTTTATTGAGCTTTTGTAAACGAGTTGAGAATGAAGCTTCTTGCCGCATAGTTTCCATCTGTAGTGACCATGGGGAAGAATTTGAAAATGAGCTTATTGAACGCTTTTGTCAAGAATCTGGTTATGCAAACAACTTCTCTTCACCTCGAACACCTCAACACAATGGGGTTGTAGAGAGGAAGAATAGGTCTTTACATGATATGGTTAGGACCATGCTTCTAGAGTGTGATACTCCAAAGAAGTTTTGGGCTAAAGCTGTTAGTACCTCATGTTTTGTGCAAAACCAGGTTTTTACTCATCCTTCTATGAAGAAAACCCCCTATGAGCTATGACATGGTAGGAAGCGTTCTATCGAATATTTCCATGATTTTGGATGTCCTTGTTTTGTTTTGAATATGAAAGATTCTTTCAACAAGTTTGATCTGAAATCCTACAAGGCTTTCTTTCTTAGCTATAACACTACTAGCAAGGCTTATCGAGTATTTAATGTTGATCTTGCTAAAGTAGAAGAATCCATAAATGTTAAGTTTATTGAGACTAACCCCTCTATTCCCAAAGATATTTTTCCAAATGATGATGTTGCGGGAGAAGTAATTCCTATTCTAAAAGATCTCAACATCACCCAAAAGGGAAAAGAGGTGGTCACTCAAGAAGAAGAAAAAGATAAAGAGAAGAAGGATCCAACCCCCCAGTTTGCAAAGAATCATCCAAAAGACCTGATTTTAGGTGATCCATTTGAAAGAGTGAAGACACGGGCTGCATTCAATAAAGAACAAGCCAATAGTGCCTTCATCTCACAACTCGAGCCTAAGAACGTCAACGAAGCTCTTGGAGATGATGAGTGGATCCTAGCTATGCAAGAAGAGTTGGAGCAATTTGAAAAGAACAAAGTTTGGACCCTAGCACCAAGACCAAGTGATAGGAAGATCATTGGCATCAACTGGGTCTACTGTAACAAGCTTGATGAAAGGGACAAAGTGGTAAGGAACAAAGCAAGGTTAGTGGCTCAAGGCTACAATCAACAGGAAGGTATAGATTTTGATGAAACATATGCACCTGTAGCTAGACTTGAGTCCATTCATTTGTTGCTTGCTTTTGCTAGTTATAAAAACTTTCTTCTAAATCAAATGGATGTTAAAAGTGCATTTTTTAATGGTACAATTGAGGAGGAAGTGTATGTTGCACAACCTCTAGGCTTTGAACATGATAGTTTACCTAACCATGTTTATTTGTTGCAAAAAGCTCTCTATGGACTCAAACAAGCACCTAGAGCTTGGTATGAGAAATTAAAGAACTTTATGTTAGATCGTGGGTATATCATTAGCAAAGTGGATTCTACCTTATTTCTAAAGCACATTTCTAACAATTTTCTTATCATACAAATATATGTTGATGATATCATTTTTGGCGGAAATAACTTTGATCTTTGTAAAGAATTTAGTGATCTTATGAAGAGTGAATTTGAGATGAGTATGATAGGTGAACTCACGTTCTTCCTTGGATTTCAAATCAAGCAAATGAAAGATGGGAACTTCATCAACCAAGGCAAGTACACAAGTGAACTACTCAAACACTTTGGGATGGAAATACCAAGCCAATGGACACACCCATGTCAAACACTACCAAACTTGACAAATATGAAGAAGGTGAAAAGGTAGATGAGAAGCTCTATAGAGGTATGATTGGAAGTTTACTTTATTTAACTGCTTCTAGACCTGATATAATGTTTAGTGTTGGCTTGTGTGCTCGCTTTCAATCAAATCCTAAGAAATCACATCTTATAGCAGTTTAGAGGATTTTAAGGTACTTAGCCAAAACTCAAAATTTTGGACTATGGTATCCCAAGTCAAGGGACTTTACTCTTACTGCTTATAGTGATGTGGATTATGCAGGGTGCTTGATTGATAGAAAGTGTACAAGTGGCACTTGCTTTCTCTTAGGACCGTGCTTGGTGTCTTGGTTCTCCATGAAACAGAGCACAGTGGCATTATGAACCACCAAGGATGAATACATTACAGTTGGGAGTTGTTGTGCCCAGATCCTATGGATGAAGCAAATGATCCAAGACTTTAAAATTCATTTTGATGCTTCTCCTATCTTCTGTGATAATACTAGTGCTATTAACTTGTCATATAATCCTATCTTGCATAGTAGATATAAAAATATAGAGGTTCACCATCATTTTCTCTATGATCACATTGCCAAGAAGGATATCTTTATCACACATGTGGATACAGAATCAGTTAGCAGACATTTTCACTAAACCTCTAGCTAGAGAGAAATTTAACTTTATTAGATCGAAACAGCTCATAACTGCTTTGAATGAATTTGATATGCCTTCTAGCTAGTTGTCATCTATCCTATATGTTTTACCTCTATTTTGATCACCATTGCTTGCTAACATGCTTAAAATGCATTTTTCATGTTCATTTTGCCTTTTTTAATCTCTTTTTTTGTTGCAAATGCACGTTTTACCACAAAATAGTACCCAATCATGAGTGATATATATGTGCCTAAATATGTTCAAAATACATAACAAACTTGAAAAATAAATTTAATTAGCACTCTAATGGCTAGAAACTAAGTTTTGTAAGTTTAGGTCAGGTTGACCATCGATCGAGTTGGCAACTCGACCGATCGGAGGCCGAGAGCTTTTTTAAAGAGCCTATCAGTCGAGTTTCTGAGTTCACAAAACTCGACCGATGCTCGGGCTAGAGAAAATATAAGATAGGTTCGACCGACTAATCTCCCTCTCAACTAGAGAAAAGTCGACCGATCCGACCTCCAGCTCCCCTAAACTCTCTACCCTAGCCCTAACCCTCCTCTCCCTAGCCCTAGCCCGACCTAGCTTGACCTCCCTTTACTTTCCCCTTGCTAACCTAGGTCTTTGGACGAGTTTTGGTGGTGAGGGTTTAGCTTTTGCTCTCTCCTTCCTCACCTTTTCATCTCTATGGAATCCAATAGGAGGAAGAGGGCCGCCCCAGCTAATGCACCTTCATCTTTGTCCAACTCCCACTTGATTCCATTTGATGACACTTTCTTCGTCTCAAATGAGGCTCTAAATAGGTATAAGGAGCTCCTTCCCCGGAACCCTTTCCCTTTTTGCACCCTATTTGAGCCTAAACCACAAAGACAAAAGGTCATAGATTAAGTAGCAAAGTTGCTTTATGATCACCATCTCTCTGCCTTGGGTGTTGAACGTGCATGTTATAACAATTCCATCACAAGCATAAAAGTAGTTCACAAATTCTACGCTAACTTGCGTTAGAATTAGGACGCCCTCATACCCCCGCATGATACTCAAGTAGTCCTCACATCTATGATATCTGAGAAGAAATTTCAAGTATCTGAGGATACCTTGAACATCTTCTTTTTAGGTACTGAAGTGACTGACACCTGGCGTAAGGACTACCCAGAGTACTTTGACTTAGTTGAGCATGAGGCCTTCTATAAGCATATGATCTTACTCTCCCTGATATTCATATGTTCTTAAATAAGCCTCAATTATCATATAGGAATAAGTGCACCCTTCCTTCCTCTGCCTTGGATCTCAAGAGACACATCCTCTCCCTAGTTGTTAACTGCAATATCCATCCAAAGAAGAATCAAATTGAGATTGCATAAAACACTATGATGATCATGTATTGTCTCTTGAAGAACATCGGAGTCAAGTGGTCAAGATATATTCTCCATCATATGACCTACTTTGACTCAAGAAAGAACACTCGTGGCACCCACCCACCCTACCTAGCCCTGATTAGTGGTCTATTACAGCTTGCCACAGATAAATCTCTTTTCCATGACCTTCATTACAAACCTGCCCGGAAAGGAGTTTGTACCAGTGAGACCACTCTTTAGAAGTATGTGCCTATCCTATCCTCTGCTATGCCTGGTGCCTCTACCTATGCCTCTACCCCTGAACCTCCACCACCTCAGCCTTCCCATCATGCTTGTGCTCGTTCCATGTGTCAAATGAAACCCTTATGGGCTACATGATGCATAAATAGGCATACAACCTTTAGGTTCAAGAGCACCTACATTAGGACCTATGTCCCATCATGTCCAACATGAACATGTCATGTACACATCCTTATCCCACCTACCGGCCCTGCCCAAGAGGTGACTATGTATCCTATGCATATGATCACTTTTACCCTACCTCTCCACCTGCATCTTCTGCCACTACACCCTCTGCTGTTGGCGGATCTACCCCTGGTGTGTTGCCTCTGATAGCTGGCCCCTTAGCTAGTCTGCTTGCTAGCCTCGGTAGTTTTGTTCCTTCCTTCACACAGGAAAATGAGCTCCATGCTCTTGGTATGTCTTGGTATGAGTAGAATGCACGTTGGCCCGGTCAAGGTTTTAGTTATCATGCTGATGAGGAGATGCCAGACCAGGCTGATGAGGAGGTTGCTGCTGACGAGGAGGCTGTTGTTGATGATGATGGTGAGGCATCTAATGATGATGGCTTTGATGGTGCCTCTGGTGATGAAGGTGATGTTGTTCTCTCTACTACACCCTCAGACGAAGATGATGACTACAAGCCTGATTCTTCTGATGCTGCTGCTGATGATGATGATATGGACATAGATAGCTTAGATGTTTAGTTGTCTTAGTTTTTAGTCTATATGTTGATCATATATATCTTTCTAGGCTATTTTTTATTAGAAACATCTAGGCACATGTTGTGATCTATACTATTTTATCATCTTGCTTTCATCGTTATGGCTTGTTGTAGTTGTTTTTTGAGAACTTGCTTTCGGGGTTGTAATCTTTATTCTATACACACTTACTCTTTGAATTACTATATCTCATGAGTTGGTGCCATGTTTTACCATATTTTGATTATGACTTCATCTATTTGTTTCTCTCGTCTCTATTTGGTGTTTGTTTTCAGATTGCATGTTATGGATGTATGCTTTGGTTGTGCTCAGAGAAGACCCGTTTCTATGCTCTTCTACCCCCTTCCTTTTTGATAATGTCAAAAGGGGAGAGAAGTTCAATGTTTTGAAACACAACCATATTGTTTTTATTGCCTATATGATCCTTTTCTTATTCATTATATGCTTTATCATGTGCCTTGCTAAAGGACCATATAGTACATATATGTCATGCTGCTTTGTTTATATAGACTAACCGTGCAGGTTAGAGTAAGCTTAGTTCGAGGAGGAACAATTCACATTGTTCAAAATTGTATCCTCTTGCTATTCACAAGACAAAGGTTTAACTTCAATATCCTTTTCAATATGATTGAGGAATGCTTTGTCATTGTAAAAAAAGGGGAGGATGTTGACTTGAGAGTTACACATTGCCAATATTTTGATAATGACTTAACCATTCCATTCCTATGTATCTAATATGTTTGTTCAAGATTGATTTCAAGTTTTAGGTACATGAAAAGGATCAATTTATACAATCCCTAGTTTGTTCAAGTTTCAAATGCAATGCAAGTGTGCAATTTGGGAAATCACTCCAAATGACCATAGATGAATTTTGTAATCACTTGTATTGATGATATAACTTGTAACTAAGATGAGAAAAGACTAGGGATGCTAAATTCCAAGGTTTAATCACACAAATGTCAATTTAGAAAATTTGTCATAGGTTGTTCATCGGTCGAGTTGGAAACTCGACCGATCCTATGATGGATTTTCTAAAGATGGCCCATCGGCTGAGTAGCACACTCATAGAATTTGACAAATCGACTCACTGAGCAAAACTGATTTTAGCTCATCAGTTGAGTTTCCCAGAAGAAACTCAACCATTAGTTTGAAAATTGGATTTGTCTTTTAGTGGATCAATTGAGTTATCTGTATTGAAACTTGACCGAATGTACTGCATGGAAAACATAGAAAAAATTATTGTAACAATTAGAGAGTTGTTTTGGGTGAAAATAGATTTGTTGCATCTTGGAAAATGGTTATATTTTGACCCTAAGTTATCCCACACTCAAGGGAACACCCCCAGTTATAAACAGGACCCCTTGGAGTTCATTCCAAGTTTTCTCATTCATGATATTCTAAGTCCTTGCTATAGTTGAGTGTGTTGCAACTCCTTGAGCCCCTTTATCTCTCTAGTTTACACTTCATTTCATGATTATGAGTGAGATAGGCCTATTGTAAGAGAGCTACTTCATTGTTCTTATAAAGCTCTCATATACTCCATCTTCCCTACCCCTTTCCTCCATGAACCAAAGGTGAAGCAAGCTATTTCGAGTGAAGGTGGAGTTGTTGCTGGTCTTCTTCAAGTTTGAAGAAGAGGTGAAGATCTTCTCCAAGTGAAGGAGAAGGCAAAGGCTGAAGATCCAAGAAGAGTAGAAAAGTCCTTGAAGGTGGAAGACTTGTGCTACAGTGGGTAAGACCTTGGAGTAGGTTGAAGACTCTTGGAAAAGTGGGTAAGTCCTTGGTAAGGTGGAAGACACTTGGTGCTTGGATGGGTAAGTCCTTTGGTGGTCGTGTGTTGTAACTCTTATTGGTGAATATATAGAGAAAAGTACTTGCAAAGTCCTAAAGGTTGACCTCTCTAGGTAGTGGACTGACTCTCTCCTGGTTTGGAGAGTGGAACCACTCTACATAACCTTGTCAAGTGCTTTCTATAAATTCCTCTCATCCTTGCTATGCTTGTTAGTTAGGACTTCAAATTGCACTTGAGTTATTGGTTTTAATTTGATATAATTTGAAGGTCTAATCGATCTTGTGAGGATTTTTGAAGCTCTATTCACCCCCCTTCTAGAGCCCTAGATCCAACACAAATATTGTTGAATCTTATATTACCACATATGAAGCAAAGCACAAACTATCCTTGTACAAACTCTTCACAGTAGTTCTTACAGAATACAAGTGGAATTTAGAATTAAGATATGCCTTGGCAATTCTTGCACAACGAATAGCATGTCAAAATTAAAAAAATGAAGATAAAATTATGTTCTTAGAATTTAGTTATATAAAATCGATTAAAAGGGTTAGGTCTGATATCCTTGCTCACTAGAGATACAAAAAATCAAATGAAGCCAATTTTCATAAATTCTTTCTAAATTATGGATCTTAGTCTATTTGATTATGCAATTTATTATTAAATTTAGTTTATTTATCAATATCAAGAATTTAATTATACCACTCCTCAATAGTCCTTCTACTTTGGGGTCATGATTTATGTGGAATAAAACAAGAACCTGAAGATGACTTCAAAATCAATAACCATAGCTTCTTTACAGTCCTGATTGACTATAACGAGAAATTTTGAGGAACAAATGCCTATAAATTGGTTTAGCTTTAATGATGTGAATAAGATACTTACCAAAACTAACACATAAAGAACAAGTGACCTTGAAATTTGGATTCATCTTAACCTTCCACAATAAATCCAAACTATAAGTACGTTTATCTCCCACCTAGTTTTCCTAACCCAGAATTCTCCCTTCTTAGATCTAATACTAGGAAGCACAAATGGTTATTATATATATAGTGATAGTTTATGATTGCAACGGGGTCATACTTAAATAATAGTTACAATGATATCGATAGACAACCATACACATTTTATTCAATTTGTTCTGACAGCCACATCAATTAAAGTTGAGCATATCATTCAACATTATCCAATCAGTAATCAAGGTGAGAGTAATCCAATCCATTTCCATTGGCCAAACATTCATCAATGTTCCATAATACATTAATCAATGCGAGAAAGATCAATTAATGTGCACTACCACATTGATCTATGTATTGCATATTGATCAATGTGCTCTTGTTATATAAATCACACTTGTTAATTTAAAAAACTTGGTTTGTTAAATATTTTTGATAAGACTTTGGTATATAAGTTACTAAATGATATCTAAATAATATTAATAACTTTGCATCATATGGGACACCAAATTTTGGAATTTTCCACTTTTTCCCTTCTATCCCTAATTTCTTGAAAATTTGACCATATTGATTAGGGTTTAATATACTAACAAGGAATTAGTAAAAATTGATATTTGATATACCAAATAGGGTTTACCTAGGTGGCCAAGGGATTTTCCTTCAATTATTTGGGAATCTAATGGAGATTATGCGACCCACTAAAGCAATATGAATACTATTTGGTGTCGAACATGAGTGTATTTTTACATTATTGTAATAGTTCCACCCAAAACAAGGATCAAAGTGGTTTATCTACAAGTCTGGGGTTAGCATATTTAAAAATATTCTAGCTGGGGCATGACCCACACATTTTGCAAATCTATAAGGGACGTCCATAACATGGTATCCATTATGTTCAAGGTGTCCCTAGTTCTAGTTTTTGGTTATTTTTGAGACCCAAATATCTCTTTATGCATATAATATATCAAAAACCACAATAGCAAGTGTTGCCTACAATGTGAGAAACCTTATAGACTTTACAGTGAGGAAATTAGAAAAAAAAATCAAGTATAAATGAATACAAATAGTCAAAATGCATTAGAGAGTGTTCTAGAGACTCAAATGCATGAAATGGAGGTGATATTGTGACGATAGGATGCTAAAAAAAGGCTATACTTCATATGTTTTGTGAAGATCAATGCAAAGAAATAGGGGCATACCCATAGAATAATATCTCACATATTTCTATTTTATTTCTAGTTGACCTCACTTACATATAATGTTAGCGACTCGTGTGACATGAATACAAGAGATATCATTTACACACGACGATTTTCACCATTTGAGGTCAAGAATTCTTTGAAAAAGATGAAAATGAGAAAGGCATGCAAACCAGACAATATTCCCATTGATGTATGGAAGAGTATGGGGGATGAGGGAGTTACATGGTTAACAAAATTCTTTAACAAGATCATGAAGACCAAGAAGATGTCAGATGAGTGGAGAAATAATATTATAGTCCCAATCTACAAGAACAAAGGTGACGTTCCGAGCTGTACAAACTATAGAGGTATCAAGCTGATGAGTCACACAATGAAGCTTTGGGAGAGGATTATTGAGCAGAGGTTAAGATCTATAACGCATGTATCAAACAACCAATTTGGTTTCATGCCTGGAAGATCAACAACAGATGTTATTTTTATGATAAGGAGGCTTATAGAGAAGTATAGACAAAGCAAAAGAGATCTTCATATGGTGTTTATCGATCTAGAGAAGGCTTATGATAGAGTACCCAGAGAAGTGTTATGGATGGTTTTGAAGAAAAAGGGTGTGCCTATCCAATACATTGACTTGATCAAAGACATGTATGATAGCTCTACTGCAAGTGTCAAGACTCCTGGAGGAGAGACACCAACTTTTCCTATTATAGTTGCGGTACACCAAGGATCCACACTCAGCCCATATCTATTCGTTCTGGTTATGGATGAGTTAACAAAGAATGTTCAGGATGATATTCCTTGGTGTATGTTATTTGCTGATGATATTGTTTTGATTGATGAAACAAAAGATGGATTGAATGATAAAGTTGAATGTTGGAGAAAGCCATTGGAATCAAATGGATTGATGATTAACATGAGCAAAACTGAGTATATGCATTGCAATTTCAGCCAATCTCACAGTGTGAATGATGGAGCCAAGTTGGATGGAATAGATATACCAAAATGTGACAAATTTCGTTACTTAGGTTCTATTATTCAAATAGATGGGGATGTCCAAAATGATGTTTGTCACCGGATCACTGCAGGATGGTTGAAATGGAGGAGTGCAACTGGAGTTTTATGCGATCAGAAGATCCCTCTCAGGTTAAAAAGTAAGTTTTATAGAATAGCTATACGACCAGCCATGCTATATGGGAGTGAATGTTGGGCGGTGAAGAAACAAGGTCTCAACAAGATGAACGTGGCTAAAATGCGTATGCTGAGATGGATGTGTGGGAAGACAAGAAAAGATCGTTTGAGAAATGACTATATCAGGAATAAAGTGGGGGTGGCGAGCATTGAGGACAAGTTGCGTGAGGGCCGACTCAGATGGTACGGACATGTGCAACGCAGACCTACTAGTGCGCCTATACGAAGCAATGCTATTGAGCCAAAAACTATAAATAGAAGAAGAAGAAGGCCTAAATTAACATGGGATGAGCTTATAAAGAGAGATTTTGAATCTCTACATCTCAATCAGAATATGGCCCATGATAGAGCTGAATGGAAATGAAGGATCCATGTAGCCGACCCCAACATAGTTGGGATTGAGGCTTGGATGATGATGATGATGACATCACTTACATATTTCTAAAATCCACCCTTTCAAGAAAATTTTGAAGAGGGCCTAGGAAAAGATGTGACCACACAACAATTACCAATGTCATTGCACACATATAGAGGACCTTGGATATTAGACTTTCAAGGGGCACAACATCAAAATCTCCAAGGTCGTCATTGGAATTAGTTGTCTAATCTTGTGTACTTTGTAATCCATTTGAGTTCATGAACCAAAATATTGAGGAGAAAAATGTGCAAATCCAAATCAGTTCATTAATATCATGAAATGATGGTACACAAAGGATTAGACTATTGTTCTTTTTAGACAATAGGAGAGACATGATTTTCTTCAACTCGTTTCATGTTAAGGTATAATAGCATGCATTCTATACCACATTCACAATTTAGATCACATTTGCTTTTATTGAAAAAACATTAGAAAGTAACTAGTAATTTCCATCATGTGCATTGCAAAATATCCTCACAATGTCTCTTTTAGTAATATTGATTTAACTAAAACCACATTCACTCATCTTTAACATGATTTAAAGTTCTATTCTCATAATAAAATATCTATACAAGGAGACTACTAAATTATGGACTATAGAATATCTTGAAAACCAACATTTATTTTCCATAATATAAATTCATCATTACTATGGTTTCTAACTCTAACACTGTAACAAAGTCACATGCTTCACGATGGTATGCAAATTATTTTGTGTACTAGAAGCACATCTCAATGACCTTTAATGGAAACAATATCAATGAATTAAATAGCCTTCATTAGATAATCGCTCTATGTAAGGTCATTACGCTATCAATGTCAACAGTTCATAATATTATTAACCTACTAGTCCTCATAATCATTACCAGTCATAAAGAAAGTAGAATCCTATGTTACAACATGATCCATATAATGAGAATGTAAATTATACAAGTTATTTTCATTCTTATTTAATTTATTAAATAAATAAAACAAAAAATAAATTACATCAAATCTTGTTAATGGTAAAATATTCAAATAAAATCTTACATCAATATTCTATTATATGTACTTCATCAGATACTATTACTTGAAATCAACTTAGTTATATGAGTAGGTTCATGTTACACAGTATTGGATAGTTGTTAAAGAGCAAGGGAAAGTATAAAAGGAAAGTATATATACATCTTTTTTAAGGAATTCAACTCATCTATACATGACTCAACAGTTGATCATATAGTATATGTCATTCTTAAATTCTAATTTATTCTACAACCAACATTCTAGAAAGACAAATGTATTGTATACAATAAGAATGAAAAAGCTGTCAATAAAATTGACATGTATTAACAAGTAAAATACTAAATGAGTTTCACAAAATATACATCTTTATATGTATACTAATAAATAAGAAATTATTTATACATGTGTAATGATACATACATGTTGAAAGAATTGGTCTCCATCCCTTTGACACAAAATTTGATGTGGTATTTGGTTTTAAGGGATGTGGTCTTTTCTTTTTAGTAGAGGAGTGGTTTCACTCCTTTACAACATGCATGTATATGCCATCATGAATATAGTTTAAATGTAGTGCACCATTGAACAAATATGGATATTTAAGATAAAATCAAATTCAAATTTCTTATTATTGTTAAATTACATTTTTACAAATATATCTCTTTGCCAAATTAAAGTTTTAATGACAATTTTATAGACATTACTAAATTTCTATAGGTGATATAGGCTGCATCCTTGATGAAAAGCAAAAAATACTTTAAGGAAAGATTCAGTTAACTTAACAAATTTATTTAATAGGAATTTTTTTACTAAATACCTATTCCTTTACTTAAAATTGTTTTCCTTTGATTTTAAAGCTAATAAAATTTTATTTCTTATTTAATCCATCTGACCAACTCAATGATATCATCACATGGACAAGAACTACATGTTTCCATGATATGTGAATGGATAAATGGGACTTATAATACTACCTTGGTCTACCTGGAAATAAACAACATAGTACATGGAAAAGAGGTGTACAAATATTAGGTTGTTCGATATAGTTTCAAATACCAATAGTTGGAATACTATATCTAACAATATCAAGCTAACTAATATTAGCACAATAGATAGATTACATTGGGATTGTAGACTACCTTGACATACACATATATACTTTTTGTAGTTGGCTGAGACATGGAACTTAGCGCTTGCAGGATGTAGTTTCTAATTACTTCTCTCTTCCTTTTATTTTGGTTGGAGTAATATATTATTATATTATAAAAATAGTTAGCATGTTTTATGTAAGTGAACAAAAATTAATAAATTTAATATGGACAATTACGTGTATTGATGAAAAAATACATATTCATATTCAAAACACTATTAGAATATTATGTTCTTAGGGTATTGATTAGAAACTAATAAACTACTAAACTATAAATTCTATATTCATAACCGACCAAAAAAAAACCATGCATAGCCATTAAGAAGTAGACAACCATGCATATGTGAAGGTATTGATTAGAAACTACTAAACTATAAATTCTATATTCACGAATGGGATATGTATTAAAAAAAACAATATTAATAATAGATCATAGCCTTTTATTATACTATCCTCATTGTCTCCAATAAGTCCAATTTGTTTTACATATGCATGTATTTTAAAATTTGACTACAAAGCATACTTAGATACACTTAAAACTTATAACATATGACTAATTGTAAATTTTACTACTTCTAATTTGTGGGTGTATTTGGTTGCATGTGACTTGGGCCATCTAGCATGTCTCAGTCATAAATAGTAGGCTAAGGATGATATGCCCCTTATCATTTTAGAAGTTTGATAAGTATTTTTTCTTCAAATAGATGTCACTGAAAAATATAAATTAGGTTCGCAATCAAGATTGATGATCATGGAAAGGAAAAGTCAATCCAATATGTTAAAAATTGGAATGAGGTAGGATCAACCTACAAAGAGAAAATAAGATACATTGAAATCAACAATATTAGTTTAAGAAATAAAACAAAATTTTGATTAGTGTGGCATTAAATAGAAATATCCACATTATATTATATTAGCTACAAAAAGTGAAGTAATCGTTGATCAACTTGATGAATTAAAAGTATGTCTAGAGAAAAACAAAAGTGGGAGAAAATAAGATGCTTGTAACTATAGTGATATTTGAGAATTAAATAATGTATAATTCAACAATCCTAAAGAAACATTCCATAGACCATATTTTATCATGCTCTCTCTCTAGGGTTTCTCTCCCTTCTCACTAGAATCCTCCCCGGCGGCTGCCGCTTGGGGGAGGGAGCATCTTCCTTGATGCCTTCCTCCCCATGGCCCTAATAGTCTTGACACAGTTCATCTAGTGAAAAGAGAGTCATAGCGAATCACTGGTGATAAGGGTGAGACTGTTAGGCGTCACCTCTGGATGAGCCGGTTGGAGAGTTGTGCTGCAACGCGAGAAGCAGCTTGGGTCAGAGGGGTAGCTGCTCGACCTGGTCGATTCCATTCCATTTAAGGGTGATGGGTGGAAAGAGCTACCAGATCTAAGTTCTTCATCACCGGTCCTTCTCGCAGCCTGGTGATTTCGGCGGTGGTTTCAACCAGTTCGGTGGCGCATCCCCGCCACCAACGACGACGTTGATGGGTGATGACGTCTCCCATCTCAACCACGATGCCTGGCCCACTTCTTTGGTTTTTGGCGACTTAGTTGCTTCTATGGATGGTGGAAGATGAAGACACCACTCGCGATGGGGTGCTCCTCGTTCTCTACCCAGCTCAGGGTGGTGGTGGTCGAGTTTTTAGCATCCATTCCTACTCTATCGGTGGATGACCTAAGGCCTATGGCGTTGTGCGGGCTGGGTCTAGGGGCAGTTCTCTTCTCCTTCCTAGATCTCCTATGTAATGTGAAGGAACACCCTCATGGTGTTTGATGATATGCTACTGCCAATCAGTAGCGAGAGATCTCTAGGCATCCTCTGTTGATGCTTGTAAGAGCACCTGCAAGTTGTTCGACAAAATCCTCCTGCTATCTAACCACCTCGTCAAGATGCCTAGATTCACTCCCAACGGTGGAATATCTACCTCTTTCTTCTTCCCACTTATTTCAGGGAATGGTTGTAATGTTATGTGTGAGGAAGGTTTGGTGGCAGGTGTTTTTGCCTTTGGTTGCAATGGGTCCTTGGTTTGCTTCACGTTGGTTGGCTTAGTAGGGTGATGGTTGCTGTTGCAGTAGGTGGTTCACCTTTCAGGTGCTGTGGTGGAGTTGTTATGCAAACAACAACAATTTGTGCATCATGCTGGAGCTTACCAAGGAGCTTGGGTAGCTATTTGGTCTCTGGATGTGATTGTGTTTGCATTTCTAGCTAATGGTGATTTGGACCTAGTCTGAGTTCTGGTTATTTGAAGCCTTGATTCTGTGTGTTGGTGCTGAGACCCTATATTCCTGGGTCTGTTGGGATGTGGTCCATCTGTAGAGTCCTTGTTCTCATACTTTGTGGGTGGTTTTCATGCTTTTGAGGGCTTGGCTTTGTTTAAGGCTTCATGTCACATGTCGAGTTGTTTAGGATCTTTGCCTTATGCACAGTTTCGGGTTTTTTGTTCTTTTGGCCTTGATTACCAGCTTGTTGGTATCAAGGTTTAAGTTCTTGTTGTAATGGGGTACTTTGTGCCCAAAGTTTTGGTAATATTGTAACACGTTTTTTGACCGACCAAAAAAACAATAAAGAAACATTCCACTTTGTGGTGCTCTGGTGATTGTGATAGCGATTTAGGGCTCCTATTGTACGACACTTTGTCTTAGGTGAGGGGATTCAACACATTGCGGTCACCACTTCCTCCCCCAGGCTTCTTACTCAACTTGCCTCATATTTCTAGTTCTAGTAGTAGTTGCATTACCCTAGCTACTCATCTTCTCCATCTCGAGGTGCAGACCGTAGTTCTGGATCTTAATTTGAACATACATATGGTGCTTTCCTTGATGATGGTGGACATGGCCCTCTCTTTGTCTTTCATGCTCCAGTCTGTTTAGTGGCTGATCCATGAAGTTGTTGTTGGTGTCCTACTTTCAGTTCTGGTGGAGGTAGATTTCCTTCTACCATCTTTCTTCTACCTTATGGTGTTGAGCCTTCTCTTCCCCTATCCATTATCTCTATTTTTTTCATAAGTAGTTTGTTTTGGTTTGTGGTTGTTCAAAACCACTTAGTTTTTGCTCTATTTATGGTTTCAACTTTTCTTGACCAAGTTGTAATATGGTAATTCTATATCACTAGTCTATAAGTATGGAAGGACCTTCATGGGTCCTGGGTTGGGTGATGGATGCCTCCTTCTATGTTTCTCGCCCTTTTGGCTACTCAACATTTACCTTGAGTTGGGGGAAAGACGTAGTGGTATGAGGACAATCCCTCCTTTTTCTTTTCAACAACCTTACTCTTCTCTGGTTGTACAACAGTGGTTGGGTTTTTCTAGTTTCTTTTGCCTGTGTCTATTTTGCCTTTATATGTTTGTATTTATTTCTCTATTGTGTTCTTGTCGAGTTTGTGGTGTCATGCATGTAGTTTTGCTATTGTTTTTGGTTGAGGCTTATCTCAGTTACATCTTGTATGTGGTCAATGGCTTTGTTTTGCTATTCTATTGTGGAAAGGTTGGAGGTGTTTATTAGAACTATTAGTCTGTTGTCTTGGGTCTCAATATTTGGGTTTGTGTTGATGCAAGTGACAAACATGATATTTGAGGGATTCTGTTTAAATGTTGCTTTGTCCAGCATGTCGAGGAGGAATTCAAGTAGAAGCATCTTACCTTTATCATATCTTTCTTGTACTACATCATTGTACCTCTTACTTTTGGGCTATCAAGATTGTATGAATCTTTGGTATTTGTAGATGTTGTAGGGTTTTTCTTAATATAATAACAATGCTTACCTTACAAAAATCCTAAAAAAAGATTATGAAATAATGCTCTTCCTTAGTCATAAAGTTATTAAACATCTTAAAATGTTTTTGTAATATATCTTATTTTTATTAATTATTTTGGAATTATCAAAATGCTCGTAAATATATGGGTTTTTTAGATTGACACAATAGAAATATGAATAAAGTCCATTATACACGGTAAAGGGAGTCTATTTCGTTTTACATAGTGTTTTAGTATCTATTATGCAAGGTGTAACATAAAATGAAAATCATTGCATCTTACGTAATGACATTGCCTTATATTCTTATTATTTGAGAAGTATTTGGTATTATTAAAGTTTTTATTAATGTATATTAATTGGTATAGAGTGTTTATAATATAAGTATGACCCACAATCCGTGTATAGGGTATACTATGCCAAATAAGATTTGAAAATAGTGTTAATATTATGTTCTCGAAGGTATAATTATAGCCTACTTGGTTTATTGATGATCTGATTCATAGTGGTACATGTATTGATGTGAAGACTCCACAACGCACCACTTTTCTTGACTTTATGAGTTCCTTCGTAGAATATTATACAATCCTCTAGTCACAAAATTAAGTTACATCAATGACACATTTGAAATCTAGGTAGACAAACTCAAGGCTATGTTGTGTGTTGGAAAAAGGATCATGACAGTTCTTACCTGATGTCTTTGAAGAGGAGGCAACCATACATTTTTGTGTTGCTTACCCAAATAGACAACACTATAACAACAACATACTAACACCATCCATATTGAACTTTTCTACTAGTGGCATTAAAGGTGGACATTAAGGTTCAAGAAGAGTTTCATGACCTAAAGTGCAAGCTTCCTCTACTACTCATGGAGCTTGTTTATAACGTCCCAATTTGTGGGGTTTTATGACCCAAATGGAGTAATAGACCTCACAACCCTAATAGATGGTGGTTCACAAGTGTTTTCATATGTTGAAACCCCATACTTGGGAGAAGTGAAGATGTAAGGGTCCCTAAAGTCCTATATGATAATCATTTTGGAAATTGTTCCGAATAAGTGAGTAATCAATTGAATCAATACATAGATGACTTATATTTCTTACATCATCTCAAGAGATGATTTATCTTTATAAAATTATGTTTCTACATATTCATGAAAATATGGTTGAATAACCAATAAGATTTATCAATAAATGATTATTTCACAAAAGTATACATCGATGCTATTTTTTATTGGTGGTTAGACATATACTACAAAAGAAGATTAAAAGGATTAAAAAAAATGGTAACCACATAAGGGCTTCATACCATATGGAAAATGTATCTACCTCAATATCTCTATAGACCATGTGAGTGAGAATACTACTCTACATAATCCCAGTGAAGCATATGAAGGGGTCATGCTAGATCCAACAAGAGTCTTAGATTTACTAGTCCAAATAAAATGGTCATTTTATCTTGATCACCTTTACCATGTACTATGTTGTTCCTGTTATATCATTAGTTGTAAAGTAATGTCATGAAGTAGATTCTAATAAATCTCATCATACCCACATAACTTATATTTGACCATCTTGATCACATTGTAAAATTAAACTGGGTAGTAACTACCCAACCATTCTTATGATATATTCTTGTCAATAAGTAATTTGAAAACTTAAAATTGAAAATGGGGTGATTGATGAAATCTGAATCCTATATAAACATCACACAAAGATGGTCCATCTTTAAATCCAGTTGCATAATCATATGTTTTGTAGAGAGTTTATGAGTAATGTCTATGCATGTTATCATTCTCTATCTAAGGGCATGCCATTTTTCTACACAAGACAAATACATTCCACCTTTTATAAATGACATTGCCCCATTTTGAGAAATCACCCATGGTTTCAAGTAGAAATATAGAACCATCCATACTCTCCACTCCCACAAATGTATACATGTTTGCCTTATTCTCATATTATGTTCATCTTTCTCCAAACATAAGACTCACATGGGTTGTCTTCATTCACCCCACCATACATATCACCATGTTTATCAAGCCTCTACTTTTCTTGATACCATGATGATGGTCCAAGAACCAATTAGTGCTCTAATTACTACAACATATCATAATATCAAAGGTTATAGTCTGGAGCAATGACATAGTGATTTCTTCTCCATGAACGTTTTTCATCAACTTCCTAGAAAACTCTATAGTGGGGTCAATAAGATCATATTGAACATATCAAAACCAAATTATGCTCTAAATAAATGATATGGTTGAGACCAGTCTTCCTACCATGAATATGAGGATTATTTGTCACATGCCAACTTTGTCTCTCTTCTTACTGAGATACATTGGGAAATTCTTCGTGCATCTTGCACACTCGAGATAGGAAAACCCAAATATCTGATGGGGAAACTCCCAAGAGAAAACCACATTGCTCTTTTGAACTTTCTTCAAAAAGATAAGAACATCATCAACAACATTTAAATTTGTCTGACCTTTGGTTCCTTTCTAGTTGAAATTGTAGCCTTTTTGTCCCTTTTAGCTTTCTTACTCTACAGAGCGAGACTCTCTATTACCGCTTTAAGTAGTAGGGGAGAGAGAGGATCACCCTATATCAACCCATTTTGGCTTGGAACATCTTACTAAGAACATCAAAGACCAAAAGGATATCATTTTTAAGCTTGCTACAACATAAGGATCCATGTTTTAACAAAACCCATGGATCTTCTAATATTCATCATACCTCCCATTTCACATGATCATACTCCTTGGAGACATCAATCTTTATACATACTTTGGCAATGTCTCTTTTCCTTTTGACTACAAACTCCTCAAAGATAAGAGCGCAATTAGAACTATTCCTACCTAATAAATGTGCATTGGTTATCTTTCATTATCTTGGATAGGTACTATATATCCTAGTCAACAAGCTAATTGGAAATGATTTGGTATATAATCATGCAACATACAATTGTACTACAATGGTACTAGTGAGGGGTTTCTTGGGGATGACTTTGATAAACACATCGTTCTCTCTCGCACCATCCTACTACACCTAAGAACCACACAATTTCTCTACACATTTCAACTTAGAGTAAGGACTACAACGACTTGAACAATTTTTCTTGAGACTATCAGGTTTAGGTGCCTTCTAGGAATCTATTGAAGAAGTTGATTCTCTAATCTCATCAATTGTTATAGGCTTACAAGGATAATGTAATTATTATGTAAACCTACAATCTAGAAAGGGTTATGAGAGCTACATGAGTGGAAGAGATTGATTATGAAATTATGAAAGAAAAACATAGACTCATACATCTTAATTTCTAGCCTTCAAGAATCATCCTTCATAAGTTTATATATTGTATCTTTGATCTCTTTGTTTTCTTAGAAGTACAAACAATCATAAAATAATAGTAATGATACATAATCCATTTTATTCCATTTTTTTTGAAAAGAAACATATTTTTTAGATTGTAGTTTCAACATTCATTACTTCTTAATATAGATAAATACTTCACATCGATTGTTAGTTTTAGTGTGAATAGCATTGCATCATAGTCAAGTATAGCCTTAGCCTATTTGTTTAATATGTTGACTTTCTACTTAGACCATTTCTTCATAGGTTTCTTTAAGTTATGTCATTTTTTATGAAAAATATAGAGAGGATTTTCATTGATATGGATCTACTAGAATCTCGCCATTCTTTCTTTAAACTAGGATGCTAGCACCACAGATTCAAAAACCTAGTGCCTATGTATCTTCTACATCCATATGTAGTAGTTGAAAAGGTGACACCCCATCTTGATTAATGAGTTCAGTAATTTATCCATCCATACTTCAACGTTGAGGTTTATTAAGTGAAACAATGCTTGATCTTGATCGTTGATCAATTCTACCTAGAGGTATTTCGAAAAGATACAAAACTAATTCTTGGGATGCATCATGAGTATCTAGATCTGGCATAAAATGTTGATATTTTTAGATTTCGTATGACATTTCTATATTTTTGTAATACATGAAAATGAACCATATTAGATATTAGTTAAGTGGTTAAATATTTCCCTTTTTGGCTCAGAATTTGCTGCAAGATAAATCAGTTGACTCATTTTGAGTGTCAAGATGATATATATGGTAGTTAGGAGATAATGACACTTTAATGGATTATTTGGGGTTTATCAAGTTGGTAGTTTTTATAGACCATTGGATTATAATACAATGTTCGATCTAACTAAGGTGGAGATTGGATTAGCACCTACAATAAATATGTATCCAATAATGGCACTTAATATAAAATATATGGCATCTAGTATGCCATCTCCCACCTCTAAATTTACGTGGGATGATGGAGAGGATGAGTCATGATTCATTACTAATAATACACTTGGATTATGTTGATGGCTGCACAAATGCAATGGGTAAATGTTATATTGCATCCCTAGCTAAGCATTGACCCATTTATTGGGGATTGGAGGTGAGGGACACAAATCACCTACACCATTGATTCTCTAACTACCATTGGTATGTGAGGAGGAGGATGTCAGAATCTAGTGTGTTGAGGAGTTTTGGGTATTTATCAAGCTTTTTGGTGATTAGGGAAGATTTTCAGGATGGTGTTCAAGTGGTATGTAGGCTCCCCCCATGGACAATGAATCCTAGTTTATTCTTAGAGACACAACAATCAAGGAAGGGGACATCAAGTTTTATATGTAGAAAAAGGATGATGGGGAATATCTAGTGCCATGGAGAATCTTTTTCCATCCCTAGTGGTGGAGGAAAGCATTGAAGGCACAAACCCCAATCCTTTATTTCCATGAAACCACCACCATCACCTGAAGGGGGCTGATAATCCTCCTTATTTATTTAATACAAAGTGTATGTTCAAATAGGACTAGTATCAACATTACTGTGGTATAAATATAAATTCTAAATTTAATAATAGAATTGACATTTTACCACAAAATCACCCAAATTCTCTAGAGTAGGGCTGAATTATCATCAGATAACTGAAATTAAGTTTGAGTCATACCTAAATATATAATTTGGAGTTAAGTCAGTCACCTTTCTCTATAGTAAGTACGTGAATTTATTCCATTGTTGTGCTAGGCAGGTGAATTATTCTACCTAAAATATTCAAAGTTGAAAATTACCATGGAATCCTTATCTTAGAATCCTTCCAAGATCAAAACACAAAAAAGAGAAAATATTGGGAGATTATAGTTTTATTTAAATTCCAAATAGATTGCAACATCTAATCAAAATAAGAATAAACAGGAAGAAAAGTAATTTTCTACTAAAACTCATCTTGAATTTGGGGAAGAACTTGAGCTAAATCCACTTTAGGGAAAAACCACACAGAATCATCTCGCTACCTTTAATCACAAATTTCATATATGAACCGTGCTTTTGACACACTTAACAATGCTTTTGACACACTTAATATTGTATTAAGTTTCTATAATCATTCAAGTTCTTGGGAGTCTTCCGAAAGGTTCAAAATTTATGACTTTTTATAAATTAATTAGTCATGAATACTTGAGAATTTGACTTCAAATCAATATATGGAAAACTATAAAGTTTTTACTTTCTTTATAGGGTTCATTATTTATCGAATCTAAATGATTAAAAATAAAAAATAATTTTCTAATTGGAACATATTCAAGACAAAAGGCCTAACTTTAACAGATCGATGAATTTACCTAGCCATATCCTATCTAGTAATTCCTAGTGAGTATATACCATGTTAATGAGGAAACAAACACAATCAATATCTTGTTACACTAATTTAGCAAAAACACATAATAAAAAAATCATAACAGTTAGTCATCATAGCTTGCTAAGTGGGTCTCTAAGAAAATATCTATAAAATGCTATAGTTTGTAATTTTGTTATAGGGTTTATTAACGACCCAATTTCACCTATAAATAGTTAAAACAATTACACTAACTTTTTTTTACATATTTACAAGATTTCCAAGCACAATGCAACATTAAGTTTCTCAAAAACCAACATTCATCTACGAAACTTGTAATAGAAGGTAGAGAGCTAATTTGTGTGGATTTTGCCTTAAAGTGGAATGAACTCAAGTTATTTCCCAGATTAAAGTTGAATTTACTAAATTATTTACTTCTCTTATTCTAGATTATAATTTTTTTGACACATTGATTTGAAAAGTGGACTAAAATTGGAGCTAAAATCCAACTATATCCATCTTTTCTCTCTTTTCTTATTCTTGAACGTTGAAAGGTTCCTAAGCTAGGGATTTTGGGGTTATATACAACTTTAATTAGTTTATTGGAATCTATTCACCTTATTAGTATAGGGGATGATGCACCTGGTTAGTGTAAGGAGTGACTTAACCCCCATTTATATGTTTTATATTTGATGTGAATTTAGTCCTATTTTGGAAAATATATGGATTTCCTAGTAAAATTGGAACCATATCATGAAATTTATACATAATTTCTTATTTCAAAGTAATATATTGATACCACACATGTTTAAACATAACATTTGTGGTATGTGATTATATTTTGTGAAAACACATGCCTTTATCACCTTTTGCTTTATTTTGGTGGGATTTGGCCATGTAGGTGAAAATGGATCAAAATGTCATATTATGAGTTGAAACTTGTTACATGAATCTTATGAAGTATATAACATGGAATGCATTTTGGGTATGCTAATTGAGGCCTATAAATGAAAAGTCACTTTCTTTTTCTAAAATCACTCATTTTAGGCCTTTTTAATTCTTGGTGGAACGAACTCAAACAAGGTTATTTTGATATGAAACTTATATAGTGTGTTCATATTAATATTAGTATTTGAGTAAACTTATCTATTACTTGATAATTGACCCTAAATATTTAAATGAACTAATTTTATGGATCCAAATTTATATTACCTAAGGGTTTTCCTTCATATAATGAGGAATATTGTCCGTTCTTACCATGTTTAGCATTCAACTCCCTTTTCTACAAAGTTAATGCTTGAAATTAAGGATGTACATAAGAAAATTCCTAAATGGCTATCCTAGTATTATCACCTCTTTAGGGTGTATGATGTTTAAAAATTGAGTAATATGGATTACTAATCAAGTGTAGCCCTAAATATATTAGTTTTAGGGAGCCTCTGTCATCAATGAATTTTCCTAGTGTCAAGTTCAAGACAATGCAAAACACTTGCCAATGTAGAGTCTAGAGGACTTTGAGAAGGTTCCCAAAATGGTGAATTGTGGATTCATGTAGATTTATGTGGAGATTCACTTGGTGAAGTGATCCACATCATACTAGATTTATTGTGTGAGAATATGGACACCTTTTGTGGAAAGAACCATTGACCTATTTAGTATTCCAATTCTATTTAGGGAATGTGATGCTACATCTTGTTCTTTTATATATTCATAGATTAGGAAGTTTGGCATATTACATCACTGACCCTAGATTCACCATTCTTCATAGTGTTTCTTAGTTTCTAGCACTGAGTGCCCATGATGCAATGCCCTATTTAAGTAGGCTATAGGATGTTTTCCCCTACAATGTTTACTCACAGACCAATGTTTACTCGAATTGTGTTTAGGAATAATATAGGGTTTCAATTTCACAAATAGATTTCGGGTGTAGTAGTAGAAAATATTTTCATCCTTATTTAATCAGGTCCTTTAGAAATTTTGGAGTGTTTTGTAGCTTGACATTGAATCACAAGTGCTTATCTGATGACTCAATATCTTGACATTGTAAATGTAGCTTTTAGTTGTAATATGAATATATATAACTCCACTATGTTTTGGACTGGATGCATGCATATACTGTTATGTGTTTCCTTACATGTTGATTGACTAGTAGACATTATGCTATTAGTTGGTTTCTTATTTTCATTATCAAGTTGACAAAATAATTTTCTTTTCAAAACAAGCAAAAGTTTTTTCCCTTCAAATTAATTTCCTATAATTTTAAACCATTTTTGGTTTGATATAAACACATGGGTTACATTTATAATTAACATAGGGTACAAGTTTCATAAGAATGATTTTAAAGATCCACATACATTGAATAAGACATCTATTGGTGGAAGTGTTCATTTTATTGATGTGGTCTAATATTTTTGTGATGTTGTGTACAAATCCACACATCTCATATGCCTTAATCACATTGAGAGGATTTTAGTAAGATCTTCTATAAGTCACTAGACTATAGTTAAGAACATCCTCAAGTACTTGAGAATGACTAAGAACATTTTCTTGATCATGCGAAAGTCACTGCTTGTAAAGGTTTACAATGATGCTAGCTTCCAAGTTTAATATAATTGTTATTGATCATGATCTCATTTTGCATTTTGCCTAAGTGTTGGTGTTGTCAACTTAAAGAGTTACAATAAAAAGGAAATGACCACTTATACTATAGAATCAAAGTATATTTTTTCATCATATCTCACATAAGAATTTGTTTGGATCAAAACATTCATTTTTGTACTTGCAGTCATTCCTTACATTGTTGACCGAGTAGATCCCAATCATGACAAGAATGGGATATCCCATAAGGTAGGGAACCTAGATCACATCAATATTCCAATCATATTGTGGAGCCTCCATCTCATATGAGAGATTGACCTACAAGAGATGTGAGGAATTGTAGGGACTAACAGAGATCAACATTGTTTATCTCTTGACTAAGAAATTTTGTAATAGAATTATGAGGTCATAAATCACTTGGTATTAGATAATTATATGAGTGATTGGTTTTAATTTATGTGAGAGAATCTTGTTGTATATACCATATAATGTAAATCATTTGATGATGGTTAATTTGATTAATAAAGGCAAATATGACCATTCATTTACTATAATTCTACAATGTTAGTGAACATCACCAGTACATTTTTGACCTTTGATGTAACATTTCTTAACGTCACTTTCAAAATAAACTGACACTACATGCCTATATCAACGGTTTGTAAAGAACAAACCTCACTATTGGTCAAGTCTTGTTGATTAAGAAAAACATGGGTACTATTTTTACTGTAACTTTGATTTTTTCATTTAAGTCCAACATCACATACACCCACAAAATTCAATTTACCAGGGGAAAATTTGATTTTGACATTTAGTGTCGGTGGTACAGAAATCGGCCACACAACCCTTCCCACAAAATAAATTATGCCTCCAAAAAACCTCTATCATTGATTATTCTCTATAAAAATTGATGTTGTAGGTCACATCTACCGCAAAAAAATTGACCTCGGAAAAGACCATTGTACAATTCTTTTTAACATAACTGATCAATAAGGGTTCCCACATGTGCCCTTGTGAAAAATATTCCCCCCACCTAATTTGGTTGCGTCGTCGGTTTTGGTCTAGAAAACAAAGACATAGGTTGTGACACCTCATCATGCTAAACGAGATTACTCAAAACACAAAACACGATCAACTACTAATTAATCACATAGTCAAAAATGCAGAATAATTACAACCAATTCCAATAATGTAAATAAACTCTAGAACATTTACAAAAGGTCCATCATTCCATTCTCATATAGTGTAACAAGTATTTACATATGGGTCCAAAGACCTCAGTCACATCCTGCATACAAAAGATATTTCACATGTACATGCCATATATTTACAAACATCGGCATACTACCAAAATCTCATGTCGATACGAGTATATCATCTATAAAGCACATCCCATACCCAGACCTGAGAGTACATGGACGACACTAGGATCTACTACTAACATCTACAACTAACCAACCTTCTGAATCTATTGATCACTAGGTTGGTTCTCTTCCATAGTGAGACCTTGACCTTGTTTCCCATGACCACCTAAAAAAATGTGGTGACCCACGGGTGAGACCCAGTCCCAACGAGAGATATAACTCTCTCCAACATATATTGATTATAACATATTAATTAACAATAAATATATTGAGCAGTTAGGATATTGAATAAGCAATATGAACATATTGAACAGTTTAAGCATACTAAGCAGTTATGTAAATAAGTTGTAACATCAAGTAGAATTATATAATTTTTATAAGTCTGCATCATGTAAGAACTGTGTAGTGTAAGGACAAGACAAGAGTTAATCAACCAATGTGATACGTATTAAACCCTAGTAATTATACTACATGAATGGTATTATATCTTTTATTATTATGCCCTGGGGAGTTTGAGTCATACCACTCAAAGTCCAACTGACCACTGTGAAGTGCTATTCAGTTCCGTATAAGATCTAGGAGTGCCGATATCCTAAGATCTCTTCCCCTCAGTCAGTATGAGTAAACTACAGTGACATACCAGTCAAACTGCCAACAGTGACATATAGTCAACTGATAACTACTAGTCCGTACTTGGTACAAGTTACGACACTAGAAAACAAGGTATAAAAAACCCTCTAATATGAGGTACGACCGCAGCTGTCTTCAATCACATCAAATGTCAAAGGCATGATCATAGCCATCCTACAGAACCTACGATTGTGGATAACAAGGATATATCCACAACTTGACACCCCCACATACTCAACAGTATGTGCTTCGAGCTTCACTTGGGAATACTTGTTTCACCATCCAGTAAGTTCTGACACTGAAGATGGCTCTACGACACAGAGCTCTACATGATTAAGGTTACACTTGATTAATTATTGCCAATTGAATGCATTAAGGCTTTATCATACAAGTGGACATTCAAACCCTAATTCTTTTCTAACAAGAGTATATATATAACAAATTCAAAAGATATAAAACATTTGAGATATGAATCTTAATCACATTACCACATGCTATCATTCATTGAAAATTAATTTACCACACTTATCATCGTACTATTACAAGATACCAATACCTTATCATAAGTTCCAAGGTTTTAACCCTTATTGGAACATGAAAAGGATTTCACCCCAATCATGGGTTCAAACATGCCCAAAGGTTGTTAAGACCATCACATTATTCATAGTAAGTTTATCGTCATCATTTCATGCCTTAAACAAGGCTCAAAAGATCATTAGCACATATATGTCCATAGATATTAACATGACAAGGCACTATGATATTCAAATAGTACTACATTGTGGTTTCAACACAAGAAGAGTGTAATTCATTATCACATTAATCATTCAAGAGGTCTGATTATAACCAATAAACATCATATAAATAAATTAAGGTTAGGTATAACAAGCTAGATCACATGGGAGTTACGCATCCACTTATTATAGTGATTTATCAAATATAACTATATAATGGCAAAGGTAAGACTACAAATTAATGGTACTGAACCATCAAATTATCATCACTAGGACCAACATATAATTCCATGTGATTTATTATAATACATTGGATGTTAAAGCATCCAATATTGTTCATTGGATCAGGTTCATTGTTCAAGATTATCAATTGAAGTATAGGTCTAACCATTAGATCAATTGAACCAAGGAACCATTGGTTCAAGGTTTAGTCAAATCTACAATTACATTCTTGACTCATCATATATGGTGATGACCTGATCCACCATTAATTGTGATCATTAGGTCACCATTGGTTGTTAGATCATTAATACATTCAGTTAACACAAACACATATTAAGATAATGCCATCATCGATTGATAACATCATTTGAATACTTAGTAAATGACAATTAAACATCTAATTGAGCCAAAACCTTACATAAGGGGGTGACCATAGGTTTTCACCATAAATTTGACACCCTTGATCACAAACATCAGTTTCCAAGATAGCAACACCATTGGTTATTAAATGATATGACCATCGATTGTGTGATAGGGAAGGAAATAGCTTGAAAACCCTAATTTGAACCATCAATTATTTTGGGCTTAGCACCATAGGTTGATGCTATCAACCTGTCTCAAACCATGTTACACATTAGAAAGGTCATAAACATGTTTACATAGAACTGGAAAAAATAGGGAACACCACAAAAATT
The DNA here is from genome assembly GCA_963693085.1 of Alisma plantago-aquatica. Taxonomy (NCBI): domain Eukaryota; kingdom Viridiplantae; phylum Streptophyta; class Magnoliopsida; order Alismatales; family Alismataceae; genus Alisma; species Alisma plantago-aquatica. Next base: position 941,496,572 of record OY856412.1, on the reverse strand, counting down.
CGTAATTCTAAACAAGCATGGTTTCTCTATGCTTAGTTCATCACATTAAAGCATAAACATGAATTAACAATCTTCTAACAAGCAATATAAGTGAGGAATGTTATATAACTCACCTCTATATAGTAGGTCAGATCCCAAACAGAAATAATCTCTAGAAAATAGGGCAAGAAAACCTTGGATTTAGATCTGAACTTGGCCAAATAGGCACTTCTCTCCACAAAGAAGCAAAACCCTAGAAAAAGAAACAAGAAGGATAGATTTTTGAGTTATAGAGCCACTTTCACCATGGAACAACAAGGTTCAGACCTAGAGGAAGGTCTAAGGAAGGAGAAGAGAAAGAGTAACGGAGAAGGAAGGAAGAAAACAACTTGCCTTGGTCAAAATCCCTAGAAGATGACCTTGGAAACCCTAGGTAGGGCTAGATGGAGCTCTAGGAGATCTTCTTCTCCAAAAAGAGGTTGTCTTCTACCTTAGAGCACTTGGTTCCACAGAAAAATAGAGTAAAGTCATTTCTCCAGGTTATAGGAAAGATAAATCAAGCATAGTTTCATATTTGGGCAAGGAAGAGATAAATATATCCCATGGATAAGAATGGAAGCAAGCATGAGGTGTAAAAGTAGCTTCCCCATGTGTCTATGACCTTAAACTATTAAGAATACAAAAGAACACACACAAGAAGCTCCCCCACCATACATATATACCTGCTTAGCTTTCCTTTGTAGAATTTCCCACCCAATCACATAATTCATTAGTTGATAGCTACTAAAGGTAGCTCATCCATGAAGGGGCAAACCCTAAAATACCCTTGAGGAAAACACCTTCAAACCAAGGATCAAATAGGTGCCCCATGGCTCAAAAAGCTCAATAATGATTATAGAATATCCAAGGAACATAATGCAAGTGATAAATTGCAAATAAAACCCCTCAATTGGGTAAATTACATAAAAGTCCAAAATGTATAGAAAATTGCATAACTTGCTCAAACAGTTTACAAATTGGACCAAATTTGAAAATTAAGTTTGTATTATGATTTAAAAACATATCACAAGGTTAGATTAGGCTTATAAGCATTAAATTATGGTAATTAAGCTTATTCAACTTATAAGCGAGTTTAAGGGCCTTACAACTCTAAACCCCTAACAAGGATTTCGCCCCGAAATCCTACGCAAAAAGAGATGGGCATTTTATACACATCTCATTATCTAGTTCCCATGTGGCTTCCTCTATGACACGGTGATGCCACAAAACTTTCACTAGTATTACATCTTTTCTCTTCAACATTTTCACCCTTCTATCCAGGATCAACACAGGATCCTCAACATAGGAGATATCCTCATCTAACTCAACCTCTATTGGTTGGATTGTCTGGTAAGTATCTGGATGGAATTTGCTAAACATAGAGATATGAAAGAAATTATGAAATCTATGTAGCTCTAGTGGTATCTCCAACTTATATGCTACCTTTCCAACACGAGCTAGGATAGGGTATGGTCCCATAAATCTAGGAGGCAACTTACCCTTTTTTCCAAACCTCAGCAAACCTTTCCAAGGAGAAACCTTAAGATATACTCTATCTCTCACTTGGAACTCAAGTGGTTTGCGTCGGTTATCTGCATAAGATTTTTGCCTGTCCTGGGCTGCTTTCAACTGTTGTTGTATCACTTTAATTTTTTTTTGTAGTCTGTTGTACTAGCTCATGACCCAAAAGTTGATATTCACCTATCTCATACCAACAAAGAGGAGACCGACATCGTCACCCATATAGAGCCTCATAAGGAGCCATATCTATGCTTCTTTGATAGTTATTGTTGTATGCAAACTCTATCAAAGTTAGATGTACATCCCAACTACCATGAAATTGCAGCACACATGCCCTCAAGAGGTCCTCTAAAGTATGAATAGTCCTTTCAGACTGGCCATCAGTCTGCGGATCAAAAGCTGTGTTGAATCTCAGCTGTGTTCCCATTGTTCAATGCAGACGCTCCCAAAAATGACTTGTAAACTATGTACCTCTATCAGAAACTATAGTCACTGGAATGCCATGCAGACGGACTATCTCATCAACATATATTTTTGCCAATTTCTCTACTGTAAATGTCATCTTAACTGGTAGAAAATGAACTGACTTAGTCAATTTGTCTACTATCACCCGTATGGTATCATGACCCTTGGCTGTCCTAGGAAGACCAACCACAAAGTCCATAGTAATATGATCCCATTTCCACTGTGGTATTGGTAAGGGTTGTAATGTCCCTACAGTCTTCTGGTGCTCAACCTTCACTTGCTGACAAACTGGACATTTGGCAATGAACTCTGCCACATCACACTTTAGACCTGGCCACCAATACATGTCTTTCAAATTTTGGTACATCTTGGTACTTCCAGGATGCATTGCATACATGGAGGAGTGAGCCTCCTCACATACCATGTTCCTCAACCCATCAACATCAGGAATTACTATCCTATTATGGTAACAAACTGTACCATCATCTGCCTCATGAAAGCCATCATACTTTTCACTGTCAATTCCTGATCGGATATTCTATATCATAGTATCATTCTATTGTACATCATGAATCTGCTGTATCAAGGTAGGTTTCACTTGTAACTGTGCCAACAATCCTGCCAGTAAGGAAACTTCTAGCTGTACATTCATCTAGAGAAGAGACACCAAAATATCTCTCTTATGGCACATTAAGGAATTTAATTGTGCATTATCTACCATTGATGATGAAGATGACTTTCTACTCAATGCATCAGCTACCACATTAGCTTTCCCTGGATGGTAATCTATTGTGCAATCATAATCCTTAATCAAATCCATCCATCTCCTCTGCCTCATATTCAACTCCTATTTTGAGAATATATATTGTAGATTCTTGTGGTCAGTGAAGATCTGACACTTTTCTCCATAAAAATAATGTCTATAGATTTTTAAGGCATGGACCACCACTGTAAGCTCCATATCATGTGTTGGGTAATTCTCCTCATATTTCTTAAGCTATCGCGAAGCAAAAGAAATCAGATTTTTATCCTGCATGAACACGCATCCCAACCCATTCTTTGAAGCATCACAAAAGATAATATAGCCTTTTCCTTGCTCTGGCAATACTAACACTGATGCACTAGTCAACTTTTCTTTCAAAAGCTGGAAAGAACATTGACACTTGTCATTCCAAGCAAAAGGAACATCTTTCCTGGTTAACCTAGTTAGAGGTAACGCTATAGAACTGAAGTCTTTGATGAACCTCCTGTAGTAACCTGCCAGACCTAGGAAACTACAGATCTCTGTCGGTGTCTTTGGTTGTTCCCATTCTAGCACATATTCCACTTTCTTGGAATCAATACAAATGACTTTTGTAGATATAACATGGCCCAGAAAAGACACTTTAGATAACCAGAATTCACACTTGCTGAACTTAGCATATAGTTGATGATGCCTCTACAAAGTCAATGTCTGGTGAAAGTGATGCTCATGTTGTTGACTATCCTTGGAGTATATCAGGATATCATCTATGAATAGGACCACACACTGATCAAGATAAGGTCTAAACACCCTATTCGTTAGATCTATAAAAGTTGCAGGTGCATTGGTTAGCCCAAATGACATAACCACAAACTCATAATGACCATACCTAGTCCTAAAAGCTAACTTGGGTATGTCATCAGCCTTAATTCTCAACTGACCTCAGGTCTATCTTTGAAAACACAGTGGCACCTCTCAACTGATCAAAAAGATCATCAATCCTCGACAAAGGATACTTATTCTTTATTGTCACATTGTTCAACTGTCTATAGTCTATACACAACCTCATTGAACCATCCTTCTTTTTAATAAACAACACGGGAGAACCCTAAGGGGAAGTTCTCGGCCTGATCAAACCCTTCTCTAACAGTTCTTATAACTGTTTCTTTAACTCCTACATCTCTCCTGGTGCCATTCTGTATGCTAACTGTGCTATGGGTTGTGTTCCAGGAACAAGATTGATCTCAAACTCAATCTCTTTAGGAGGGGGAATGCTAGGAAATTCCTTAGGAAAGACATCCTCAAATTCTCACACCACTGGTACCTCCTAGATACTAGGACCTACTGCCTTGGTATCCACAACATGAGATAAGAAATCCTCACATCCTTGTCTCATCAATCGCTCAGCTGTCATAGCTGACATCAAACATGTAGGAAGAATCTTCCTATCACCTTGAAAAATCCACTGTACATCTCCATCATGGAACGTCACCACCTTAGTACTATAGTCCAAGACTACCTTATATTTTTTGAAGGTATCCATTCCTAGGATTACATCAAAACCATGCATGTCAAGTGGCAAAAGATCCACTTGAATGTTGTGTCAAGAAAAAGAAAGAACACAAGAAGGGCACACTTCCCGTAACTTGACAGAATCAACCAAAGGAGTCTCTAGCCGCAAGCTATCAAATCTAAGACTAATAAGTAGATAACAACTATCTATCACCTCTCTAGTGATAAAATATTGTGTCGCACCTGGGTCTACTAACACCTATACAAAATAAGAAGTAGACAAATCAAAATGAAATAACTCCATATGACCTATCACAACTCATGGATTGACCACTACTTCTGGTTGGGTCATGGCATATAACCTTGTTGTCACCTGCTGCCGTCCACGTCCTCTACTTGCTTGTCCAGAGGATCCTACCTGGGACGTCTGACCACATCCTCTTCCACTACCACTACTAAACTGTCATTGTTGTGGACCTTGTTGACTTTGCCTTGGCTGTTGAGTCACCTCCTCATCTTTCATAGGGCAATAAGGTCTTGTATGCCCCCACTTGCCCACACTTGTAACATGTTCTGGTGTCCTGATATGGCCTAAACGGCCCTATCACTGAAATCAATGAGGTACTACGGGCTCTTGTTGGTGGAAAACTGTGACCTCTACCCCAACTCGGGGTCCACTGTGATGGTGCATGTGATCTTGGTTCAATGAAGGTTGACCTTGGTTGCGACTGTGGTGGGAAAAACCTTAGCTTCTTAAAGCCTCCAGATGATTGCCCTTGAAACTGCATAGGTTGCTTCTTAGCATTAGCTCTATGCTTCTCTATGGAAGACCTCTCAATCCTCCTTACAGATTCTACAAAGGTGGAAAACTCTCCCTATTTTCTAGGGCTGATGATATTGTAGTCAACTCAGTACTTAGGCCCTTTTTTAATCTCCAGATCCTTTCCTTGTCCGTTGCTTCCATATGCGGGCAGAACCTCAGAAGTTCCATAAACTTTGATTCATATTCATTAATAGTCATAGACCCTTGACGAATCTTCTCAAACTAAGATATCTTCTCATCTAGATAGGTCTCTAGAAAATATCGACTAACAAATTCCCTCCAAAAATCCTCCCATCCTATCACAACTCCTGGCCTTTTCTCCTCTTCTATGGCCCACCAGTGGCCAGCACTACCCTTCAACAGGTATACTGCATGCTTAACTTTGTCTTCTTCAGCGATGTTTAGGATTTTGAATGCCTTTTCCAGCCCAGTCAACCACATGTCAGCGTCTACTGGATCAGAAGTATCTGCATATTCAATTGCCCCAACACGTCTAAGATGTTCAAATGTCTTCCAGACACCTTGGGACTCCACATTAGAGGCGGCTGCCCTAGATTGAGGTGCTGGCGCTCTATCAGTGATATGTGTAATTGTGGCCATCATTTGTCTAAACATAGACTGAAACTCGGGATTGGCCATCATTGTCAGGTCTAGATGAGGCATATCGGGCTACTATGGCCCTACTTCTGTCACTCTCTCATCGCATGCCTACCTCCCTACACCTCGTCCTGGTGCAACATAGCTACTCTCAATGTGTTCTTCATGTCCTCTATACATATCTGCATAAGCATAAACTATGATCAGATATGTTGGATACATAAGAACATACTCAGACCTAAGTCCTATGTCCCTGTAGACTCAGTAAACCTAGAGCTCTGATACCAACTTAATCGTGACACCTCGTCACGCTAAACGAGATTACTCAAAACACAAAACACAATAAACTACTAATTAATCACATAGTAAAAAATGCAGAATAATTAAAACCAATTTCAATAATGTAAATAAACTCTAAAACATTCACAAAAGGTCCATCATTCCATTCTCATATACTGTAACAAGTATTTACATATGGGTCCAAAGACCTTAGTCACATCCTGCATACAAAAGATATTTCACATGTACATGCCATATATTTACAAACATTGGCATACTACCAAAATCTTGTGTCAATATGAGTATATCATCTAGAAAATACATCCCATGCCCATACCTAAGAGTACAGGGACGACACTATGACTCTACTACTAACATCTACAACTAACCAACCTTCTGAATCTATTGATCACCAAGTTGGTTCTCTTCCACAGTGCGACCTCGACCTCATTGCCTGCGACAACCTAAAAAAATGTGGTGACCCATGGGTGAGACCCAGTCCCAGTGAGGGATATAACTCTCTCCAACATATATTGATTATAGCATATTAATTAACAGTAAATACATTGAGAAGTTAGGATATTGAATAAGCAATATGAACAGATTGAACAGTTTAAGCATACTAAGCAGTTAAGTAAATAAGTTGTAACATCAAGTAGAATTACACAATTTTCATAAGTATGCATCATGTAAGAACTATGTAGTGTAAAGACAAGACAAGGGTTAATCAACCAACATGATACATATTAAACCCTAGCAATTATGCTACACGGTTGGTATTATAACTTTTATTATTATGACCTGGGGAGTTTGAGTTGTACCACTCAAAGTCCAACTGACCACTACGAAGTGCTATTCCATTCCGTATAAGATCTAGGAATGTCGGTATCCTAAGATCTCTTCCCCTCGGTCAGTACAAGCAAACTGTAGTGACATACCAGTCAAACTGCCAACAATGACATATAGTCAACTGATAACAATAGTCCGTACTTGGTACAAGTTACGACACTAGAAAATAGGGTATAAAAAACCCTCTAATTTGAGGTATAACCACATTTGTCCTCAACCACATCAAATGTCAGAGGCATGACCATAGCCATCCTCCATAACATGCAATTGTGGATGACAAGGATATATCCTCAACTTGACACCCCTACATACTCAACAATATGTGATCTGAGTTTCCCTTGGGAATACTCGTTTCACCATCTAGTAAGTTCTGACACTGAAGATGGCTCTACGGCATAGGGCTCTACATGATTAAGGTTACACTTGATTAATTCCTGCCAATTGAATGCATTAAGGCTTTATCATACAAGTGGACATTCAAACCCTAATTATTTTCTAACAAGAGTATATGTATAAAACCTTCAAAAGATATAAAACATTTGAGATATAAATCTTAATCACATCACCACATGCTATCATTCATTGCAAATTAATGGACCACACTTATCATCATACTATTACAAGATACCAATATCTTATCACAAATTCCAAGGTTTTAACCCTTATTGGAACATGAAGAGAATTTCACCTCAATCATGGCTTCAAACATGCCCAAAGGTCGTTAAGACCATCACATTATTCATAGTAAGGTTATCATCATCATTCCATGCCTTAAACAAGGCTCAAAAGATCACTAGCACATATATGTCCATAGATATTAACATGGCAAGGCACTATGATATTCAAATAGTACTACATTGTGGTTTCAACACAAGAAGAGTGTAATTCATTATCACATTAATCATTCAAGAGGTTTGATTATAACCAATCAGCATCATATAATTACATTAAGGTTAGGTATAACAATCTAGATCACATGGGAGTTACGCATCCACTTATTATAGTAATTTATCAAATATAAATATATAATGGCAAAGGTAAGACTACAAATTAATGGTATTGAACCATTGAATTATCATCACTAGGACCCACATATAATACCATGTGATTTATTCTAATCCATTGGATGTTAAAGCATACAATATTATCCATTGGATCAGGTTCATTGTTCAAGGTTATCAATTGAAGTATAGGTCTAACCATTAGATCAATTGAACCAAGGAACCATTGGTTCAAGGTTTAGTCAAATATACAATTACATTCTTGACTCATCATATATGGTGATGACCTTATCCACCATTAATTGTGATCATTAGGTCACCATTGGTTGTTAGATCAGTAATACATTCAGTTAACACCATCAAATATTAAGCTAATGTCATCATTGATTGATAACATCATTAGAATACTTAGTAAATGATAATTAAACGTCTACTTGAGCCAAAACCTGACCTAAGGGGGGATGACCATAGGTTGCCACCATAAATTTGACACCCTTGATCATGAACATTAGTTTCCAAGGTAGAAACACCATTGGTTTTTGAATGATATGACCATCAGTTGTGTGATAGGGAAGGAAATAGCTTGAAGACCCTAATTTGAACCATCAATTATTTTGTTCTTAGCACCATAGGTTGATGCTATCAACCTGTCCCAGATCATGTTATACCTTAGAAAGGTCGTACACATGTTTATAAGTTCATATAGAACTGGAACAAAATAGGGAACACCACAAAATTTTGTAATTCTAAACAAGCATGGTTTCTCTATGCTTAGTTCATCACATTAAAGCATAAACATGAACTAACAAGCTTCTAACAAGCAATATACGTGAAGAATGTTATATAACTCACCTCTATAGATTAGATCAGATTCCAAACAGAAAGAATCTTGAGAAAATTGTGCAAGAAAACCTTGGATTCAGATTTGAACTTGACCAAATAGGCACTTCTCTCCACAAAGAAGCAAAACCCTAGAAAAAGAAACAAGAAGGATAGATTTTTGAGTTCTAGAGCCATTTTCACCATGGAACAACAAGGTTCCGACCTGGAGGAAGGTCTAAGGAAGGAGAAGAGTAAGAGAAATGGAGAAGGAAGGAAGAAAATAACTTGCCTTGGTCAAAATCCCTAGAAGATGACCTTGGAAACCCTAGGTAGGGCTAGATGGAGCTCTATAGGAGACCTTCTTCTCCAAAAAGAGGTTGTCTTCTACCTTAGAGCACTTGGTTCCATAGAAAAACAGACTGGAGTCGTTGCTACAGGTTAGAGGAAAGATAAAGCAAGCATAGTTTCGTACTTGGGCAAGGATGAGGTAAATATAGCCCATGGATAAGGATGGAAGCAAGCATGAGGTGTAAAAGTAGCTTCCCCATGTGTCTATGGCCTTAACCTATTAAGAATATACAAGCGCACACACAAGCAGCTACCCCACCGTCCATATATACCTGCTTAGATTTCCTTTGTCAAATTTCCCAGCCAATCACATAATTCATTAGTTGATAGCTACTAAAGGTAGCTCATCCATGAAGGGGTAAAACCTAAAATACCCTTGAGGAAAACACCTTCAAACCAAGGATGAAATAGGTGCCCCATGGCTCAAAAAGATCAAGAATGATGAGAGAATATCCAAGGAACATAATTCAAGTGATAAATTGCAAAGAAAACTCCTCAATTGGGTAAATTGTAGAAAAGTCCAAAATGTACAGAAAATTGCATAATTTGCTCAAACAATGTCCAAATTGGTCCAAAATTTGAAAATTAAGCTTGTATTATGATTTCAAAATATATCACAAGGTTATATTAAGGTTATAAGAAAAATAAACTCAAAATAATAAAAAAAGGATAGGTGTAGAGACTCAATGGGAGATGTTCTAACGAATTAATCCATTATGGCAAATATTAAAAAAAAGAAGTATCCGATTAATACGTAAATTACACTATTTTATAAAATCTTTCATTGAAAAAATGTACATGGATATATTTCCATTCAATTATGGTAATTAAGCTTATTCAACTCATTAAGAAAGTTTAGGTGCCTTACATAGGTCTTAATAAGGTTGCCATTTTTTAGTAAGGATTAAGACATATGTTGTCTATTTCTTGTTGTCTAACTGACAATAGAGATTAACCTATGTCATCAATTTTGCTGACCAAACTGATGATTACATCCTTAGTGAGGTTGGTGTTAGGGATAAGGATATCTAGTTGTCAATTTGTAAGTGTCTAACTGATGATAGATTTTAATCTCTGTTGTCGATATTGCCGACCAAACCATTGACTAAGTTCTTATTGAGGTTGGTCTTTTTTATTAGGGATAAGGACATATGGCATTAGTTTTTAAGTGTCCTACCAATGATAGAGGTTAAACTCTATCATTGATTTTGATACCCGAACCGACGACAAAGTCCTTCACATCATTTTTCAGATCAATCGACGATAATGTTCTACTTAACAATACAAATGAAGCTCTATTTCTCCAATTCTATATTCCATCATATGATTAGGTCTTTCTCCTATAGTACTAGTAATCGTGCTTTGTTGCTCAGCTGTGCCCCCGCTCTCTGCTGCCACTTCTACTATATCATTATTTCCACCACTCTAACTACCACTGCTATTGCGTCATCACTGCTGCCATATCAACCTCTTCTTCCTCCTATGATACTATTGTCATTGTCACTTCTCTTGCTGCTCATCCAACCGTTGTGATGCCACAGTCTCCTCTGTCCACCATCACCACTGTTGTTGTTGTTGTTGTTTGAGCATCGACCACTCCCACACTACTGGTGGTACTTAAGCTATGTGCTTACATCCTTTCCTCTGTACTTTGTGGCTAAGGTGTGTTATTTTCTTTTTTTAGTTTTTAGCCATAATCCTTGATTTTCTATGTTAAGAATAAATATTTGTTATTTATTACATACTTGACTATCTCCATCTATGGAAATACATGTATAGTTTCTTATTAAATGTATAATTATTTATTTTATTTGTTTAGAATTCTTCTTCATATTAAATTTAAATATTATGTTTGGTATCATTATGCATGTTTGGTATGAAAATTATTTCTAATATTATTTATGAGACCAAACCCAACCTAATGATGATAAATTTTGATAAATGACCAATAGATTTGTGGCATAGAGACTGATCCTAATCTTTAAGTCCTAATTTCTAAATCATGGCATTGGCTTAGAAACCCGTATGAGATTTACTCACTAGGAGAAAATCTTGTATAGCCCCGATTTGAGATTGTTTTTGTACACTTAATCTCACTTAGTATGTAAGTGTATAATGTGTATTCAGTTTTCAAGATGTTTCATCATTACTTCTCCATTTGTTCTCTATGTACATATGTAGGTGGATATTTCCTCATATACATTAGCATACTTGGAGAATTGTTGAGAAATGCTGTCAAATTATTCTTTAAAACTAAATACACATTATAGACATATTGGTGAGATTAGGTATTCAAGAATGAGATAAGTCATACCCATTCATCACAAAACCTTAAACGAGAAATCATATTCTCTAAACCCTAATATCTAAATACTTGATTCAATATACATTTTCTCTATGATTATAGAATGGATCCATCATAGATGTCCATTCCAAATTGCTGCACTCTGGAGTTTGTTGTTTGTCTTGATAAGTTTATATGATCTGTAGAGGAATATAGGAAATGACTAAGAGATAGGTTTTATTATCCATGTCAGAATTGCAGTAACAACTTGAAAGTCGACATTGTAAACAAAATCAAAAGTCATGTCAAATGCAATAGGATTGTACAAGGTTATACATAATATTACTGGCATGGAAGATTCCTACTATGAGATTACTAGATGGTGATAGCAGTTGCAATGTTGAAAACCAATTGCCAATGATGTTAATGTGAACTGACCAATTCTAATAAATATGGTTAATGTGATGCTAGATAGTTGTGGGGGTAAATGTTATTGATCCACCTTCCTTATTTAGAAACATTGTGCACGATGTTGATAGGCCTTTATACTTAGGTTGTACTAAGTTTATGGAGATGAGTGATGTGTTGAGATTGCATACTCTCAAAAGCTGACAATAGATGGAACGAAAAAATCTTCACGTCTCTATTGTCTTTGTTGAAAGAAATTCTTCCTGAAGGCAATGTGCCTCCAATGTCAACATATGTAATAAAGAAAATGTTTTTGCGAATGGAATGGAGGCTAAGAATATATATACATGATCAAATGACTATGTATTATTTCAAAAGGATTATATCGATTAGAAATTGTCTAAAATGTAGGGTGTCAAGGTACAATATGATGATTTTGGGTACGCTCCAGCCTAAGGTGCTCCGATATCTACTTATAATACCATGATTTCAACATTTGTTTGCTAATACCATGGATGCATACAATTTATCTCAAATAGAGGTAAAGAAAAACAATGATGGGATCCTACAACATGCGTCTGATTCCTCATAATAGAGGCAATCGATTTGTTGTATCCTGGATTTGGTGAAGAAATCAGGAATCTAAGACTTTGTCTTTTTACTAATGGTATGAATACATACGTCACATTAATCAACCAACATAGCAATTAACCTATTATGATCGTTATATACAATCCTCCTCCTTGGTTGTGCATGAAAAATAAGTACGTCATGGTGTCGTTGTTAGTATTGGACCCCAAACAACATGGTAATGATATTGATGTTTTTCTTGAACCTCTAGTTGATGACTTAATGAAGCTATGGGACAAGGTGTGATGTCCTGTGATGCTTTGTGTAGAGAGACATTTCATTTGCATTCTATGTTGTTTTACACTATTAATGACTTTCTAGCATATTGAATTTGTCTAGATACAACGTAAAAGGACGCAAAGCATGCCCTATATGTGAGGAGAACACTGATTCAATGTGTAACGACCCCACTTCTTGGTAAACCCTAATGAAGGGAGACCAAGAGGTTAGAGAGATGTTATCCCAAAATCCAGGATCAATGGTTTAACATTTAATCAGAAATTGTGACATTAACCTTTATCCCCTTCACTTTAGGATCTCTTGGAAAAATCGTATCTCCCAAACCACTTATCTGGTTGATCCCAAATTTTAGGGGAAAGTCCATGATGACTTAGTCTACTTGTGTACCAAATTTGGGACTCAAACTCGAAAGTATAAGAGAATTTTCTTTATATTCAAGTTATTACTTATTAAGGCATATTTTATGCATATTTTCTCTCTCCTATTCCTTTATTCTCATTATTTGGATTCCTTGTATCCCAAGAAACCATATGGAGTCGAGATCTCATGCATAATGATTCCATTATCAATATTTCCATATATTTCTTATATTTTCATCATTATCTCAATTTTCCTTCTTAATAATGCTTTATTTGATTTTATGTCTTTCTTCTCCTATTATCTTTGCAACTTGGAATCCTTAGAACCCAAGAAATCCTAAAGATACAAAATCCCTCCTTGAAGGATAATTCTTAGCCTTCTAGAAACTTCTACACCTTTCTTTTCTCATTATCTTAGTTATTCCTTTATTAATTGATTTCTTTTCCTTTTTATTTCCTTTTTCTTGTTATTGGGCCCAATAGCTAGGGGTGTAAACGGTGTGGGTATGACCATACCCAGAACTGTACCCAATTGTTTTTACGGGTATGGGTCTAGACCCACATTTCTCAGTAAGCAGACCTGCTCCATACCCGGAACCACATATAATGCGGGTACACGGTGTGGTTCCAAGGGTATACGGTTATGTGTAATTTTTTTTAAAGTATTAAAATTGATGATTGGACCTATTTTTAGGCCCAAATTGATGTATACATTTACAGAAGTTTGAAATTTTCAGCACGTAAGCTGCTAGACTAACACAAAGCTGCTGTTTTGGAGGGCATTTTGGACTTAAAATCATTCAAGCACCTACTTTTGGGCCAAAATCTTTATTAAAAAATCATATCATACACATATATGGTTTAATCACTAGAACAATGTTCGAAATTTCCAACATGTAAGCTACTAGAGTAACACTAAGCTGCTAGAGTAACACAAAGCTGCTATTTTGGGAGGCTTTGTACACTTAAAAACCATTCAAATGCCTACTTTTGACCCAAAATCTTTATTAAAAAATCATATCATACACATATATGGTTTAAGCACCAGAACAACCCAATAGAACACAAAGAAACCATTCAATATATGAGTTGGGCAGAGTTGGAAAACCTGGGTGAAGTGAAGCGGTGCTCAGGGAATATCACCATCAGTACCGCCACTTCTTTCTATGTGATCGAAGGCGGTTTGCCTCCGTCGTCGGCTGCCTTCAGGCTCGAGTTGGTTGGGAAGATGTAGAGGCTCCTCGCCGTCCTGAACGCCACTAGCGCACCGTTCTAGGTGGACATGTTCCCATACCTGATCCTCTGATCAGATACAACAAAGCCTTACTCAAGATGGGCGGAGCTGAGGCGGGCGTCCAATGTCGGGTTGATGAGGGGCTGATTCGGCGACGGGGCGACGTGGTCGTTGCCTCGTTGGGTTGCCGAGGGGCTGATCTGGCTGAAGCCTGGAGGTCGGCGACTGAGGGGATGATCCGACTGAGGGGATGATCCACGGAGAGGATCCTACAGCGTGCAGTTGAGGCGGAATGGCTGACAGAGAGGTGGCTCTGGCGGGAGCCTGGAGGCCGGCGGCTGCCCTTAGCCCTAGCTCTTTGTCCGCTCGCTCTGCTCTCTGCGGAAAGCTGAATGACTGAATGAGAGGGGAGGGGTCGAGTGGAGTGGAAAGTTTGTTGGGGTTAGTTTTAATCTTTGGGCTACATTAGGTTAGAAATATACACTGTTAGATCATGTCCAATACTTTTTAGCCATAGATTTTAAAAACTTATATATAAATGTATAACTTTATATTTATTTATTTATTTTTACGGGTACACGGGTATAGAGGGTATGGGTATAGCTATACCCATTATTGGAATCGGGACAATACGGGTATGCAGGTACGTGGGTACGTAGGTCTAGACAATTGGACCCATGATGGGTTTTGACGGGTATGGTTTTACGGGTACACGGGTATACCCGTACCCATTTACAACCCTACCAATAGCAAAAAAGGCCCACAAAATCAATCACACAAGGCTATTTATCAAAGAAATCCACTCAATCACTTAAATCAACCAAATTACATAATTATACATTTATTGGGAAAATTTCATTTCCAACTAAAAGAACCTAAAAATTGGGGTTGTAACATCCTTCCACTCTTATAGGAATTTTGCCCTCAAAATTCCGCCAAACATACAAACAAATAGGATAAGACTTTCTCATGCCCATCATCGACTCCCATGTGGCTTCATCCTCTCCATGGTGCTTCCAAAGAACCTTTATCATCTTATATTCTTACATCTGAGTTCTCTCTCACCTTGGTACCACGTACCCTCATTAGTGACTCAGGATATTTTAGCCTCCCTAGAAGCTCAATAGGTTCATGGCCCAACACATGGTTTGGGTACATCACATAGTACTCTAGATCGGACTTATGGAACACATAATACATCATATTATCCTGAGGGGAAGGCTAAACATAAGCATATCCACCACTCCATCTTAAATGGATCCATATATCGGGGACTCATCTTTCTCATCTATAGCTCAGAGGGTTCGGTGTTTTCATAACACATGTTCTCCCACAATGAACTGCATGTTAGTTTGCTTCACATCAACTCATGACTCTTATCTTCCCTGGGCTTTCTCAACCATTGCACGATCAAAGCAACTTCATCTACACACACAGTGGTCTCTCTAACCTTACAAGGTCCTCTCACCGACATCATCCTAATGAAGTGGTGACCGACACAGCCTCCCTTACAGAGCTTCTTACATCCTGACACTAGCTATGGTGGTTGTTATCACAAACAAACTCTCTTAGGGTAGGAACTGCTCCCATGTATCACCCGAACGAGTACACACATTCTCATCATACCCTCTAGTCTGGATCATACTCTCTTGAGTGTATATTAGTCAGGGGTGATAAGATGTTCTAAACTTCAAGCTGGCATCAAGTTCTTCATGTACCTACTTCCACCGCATGGAAACGATCTTGAGGTCATGCTCTAGATATTGAACTCGATCGTGGTGTAGTTGAACTATCTCTCTCTCATGCATATAGTTCAACTTGATTTATCACTTTGACAGTGCTCTCCCTCTTAGGCAAGGGGTTAGGTCAACTTGGTAAGGTGATCTACCATAACCCAAACTGCAACCTGACCTCTCTTGGTCCAGGGAGACTCACATCAACGTCTATGGTAGGCTACTCCTATTCCCTCTTGGGGACTCTTCACTATCCATAGAAACTCACTGGATTACTGGCGTCACCTCCTGGCATGCATGGAGACAAGCCACATGCACTCTATATACTTCTTCATCTCGAGTACTCAAAACACACTTTTATTATCTTAGTAGTACCACGATATTTGGTGTGCTCAAAATCATGAGCCTCTACTTGTCATGATTCCTCAAGGTGACTTCTCGAAAAGCCTAAAACACTCTAGTAGTGGGTTTCACCACCTTCTTTTCATGAGAGGTGTATCTGAGGTTCTACAACTATCATTCCATCTCATCAAGCTCTAGGCTGGCTAACTGAGCAACCACCTTGACCAACTAGTCTGGTTGTATTTGGGAGTTAGACACATAGGTCTCATCTTCTAACGAACTTAGAGTTCACCTAACAACCTCTTCCAACCTCTCTACTGGCTAAACAAGACAACTGTACACCTGAGTTGTACCTCAACTAAGGGTATATGTTATTTCCTTATGTGCTATGTGGTGATGAAAACATAAACATTCATATACTCCGCTCATCATCCTCATCTCAGGTTTAGGTTTAACTGAGTCAAGAAAACTTCGAGCTCATCATCTTGGTTATCAAACCCAAACTCAAGACTCACAAAGTCCACACTACTTTTGGTAAGAACATCCTCATATAATGACTACCTTAGTTCTCTTTGTGTTTGTAAACCATTCACCCCATGTACTCTACAAAAGGCATGATACTTTCTCTATCCTAAAACATCATAGCAATGTTTCAACTCACATCATATTTATCCTTATTGTATGGCATGCGTTTTGCCCTATCTCTCACACCCATAATGAGAGGAAATAAGCATTTGGCTGTAGTCCAAATACAGAGTTTGTCCCGTTCCAAGAGTAGAGATGGTGCATCACACATCATCAGTATACTTTCTAATCTAAGTTGAAACATACTTCACATAACTCCTCACCGTGAATGTGGCAACACATCCCATTATCACACAGATAACGAGGTGTTACACGAAAACGTGCGGAAATCACCATAACCACAGATTATCAAAACACGGGTTAATTAAAACCGATTGCGGAAAACTGATAAACTGTGAAACTATTACATTCCAGTCCTCATCCTGCAAGGAAACATGTCATATATATATATATATATGAGATCTGATACGTGTCCGCAACTTACTGGAACAACTGTTCATATCTATTGAGTTCACCACCTATTCATATACATAAAGGCCCACATCCGGCCAACAACATGATATACAAAACATTATCGATCGTTCATCGCGAATCAACGTCAAAACACTGCCAAGGACCTGAGAGTACAGGGATGACTCTAGACTCTACTACAAAACCTCCAAAATAGTAGCATATCCATCGCTTGCCTCTACTGCTTGTCAGGCTGCTCGGCCGCAACACCACGACCACCACCACATCTCGCTCGACCACCTAAAGGGGGGGGGGGTAAACCAGCGGGGTGAGACAATTGAACATTGTCCCAGCGGGAAACACAACTCCCCACCGCAACTACAAAACCTCAACAAGATAAACTATAACAACAGATAACTAATAACAGATATAACAAGAGCAGTCTATATAAAGTAAAGCTAATCTTACCAACAAGCTTACCGGCTGTACAAAAGCATATACCAGATATTTCTCAATGGAACATGATTGACAAGATAAGATATATTGCTATGTAACATGATTATCAGAATAAGATATATTGCCACATAACCTAATTATCAAGATCAGACATATTACCACATACCTGATGAATATAGAAGTAACTATAAGATATAACAGAGATATTACACAAACAAGGCCTCAACCAATGTTTCGTGTTTATCTTAAGCAGTAAGTACTAAATGGCTTTATTACGTATTATTATGCCCTGAGGAAGTGAACCGTACCGTTCAAATCCAACCTTCGGTTACGAAACCCAAGCCGCTGCCATACAAGGTCAATGGAAGAGCCGGACTCCACGACCTCCCACCTCGTGGTCAGTACATGATCACAACATAAGTAGGACCGTAGTCTCATGCTAAAGTGGTCTTAGCCACAGGGTTAGCTCGATAGGCTACCCTCTCTCTAGCCTGCCTTGGTACAGGTCTCGACGCTAGTAAAACTGAGCCACGAGCCTGTTCACCATGCTCTGAGCCATGAACGCATTCATGCTCCTCATATCACACATCCTGAACCATGGGCCTGTTCACCATGCTCTTCATACATATCTGAGTATGCAACCGAAGTTACACTCTTACCTCCTCATTTTAGGCTAGGAGCAACCTACACATATTCAACAATATGCGCTTCTAGGTTAACCCGTAGGAGAACCTGTTTCACCATCACCAACTGCTGACGATGATGGATCTATGGCCAGGGCAAACTACATGATATGGTTCCACTGTAATTATTTAGTATCTTTTAAATGGATTGCGAGATTCAACCAAGTTGTATAACATGCAAGATATAACAGAAAGTAAATAAACTCAACATTATATTATTATTGTAATCACATCAACCTGATCTGTCTCAAGGATCCAACATCACATGTTATCACTTGGCCTCTTGCCAACCATCCAGATCCATCTCAAGGATCATCACATACCATGGGATCTCAATCCCTCATCATGTACTGCCAATGCCTCTTCAAGGCTCACATCAACATCATAGGACAACACATCATACATACAATCTCATCAATCAGAATAATTATCAAAGTGATGTTACTCATCACATATGCCTTATACCCTTTTCATGGCTAATCATCACCTGCATGGTTAGGATATACGATGGTCATAGTTTCAACATAAGGACTATACTTACTATCACAAGATGTCATTCATAATACTATACTTGTCATTCTTACATTATCTGATGATCAAGTATATAAAGCACATCATTAACAACCCATACCTATACTTATCCTCATCTTAGAATTATACGAATAATCAATATGTTCACTTTATGCAAGCAGTCATGTTGAGAATACAGAACAAGCACTGTTATTATCATTATCATTACTGTCACCATCCACTATTATGTAAACCATTTAACATTATCATTACCACTATCATCATGCAAACTACTAGTGTAACTACCACCATTCTCCTTATCATTAACAGATAAGCATAAGGATTACTTCATGTATATCATTACCACTACCTTCCTTATCATCATCACGACTACCATTGTTACCATCACTACTATTATCAGCATCATTACTATCATTAACATTGTTATTGTTGCAAGGCATCACTATCGTTTAGAAGTAAGGTTATATGAGCACAACTAAATAATTCCACGGTACAAGGAATCGTCACTAAAACTCATCACAACCCACACCCAAACACAGCAACAACGGCTGGTACAAGGGAGTGCAGCAACGCTGTGTTGCTACAAGAGCAACCAGCACGTGACACAGCGTCACAAGGGGTATCACACACCAGAGAGAAACGGGGTGTTGGGCATCCCATGCCTATCGGGCAACGCCCGTCACACACCCCTGCAGGCCGACACTCATGGGGGTATGACGCCCGTCACAACACCCCAACCACAACGCCTGATACAACTATCAAAATGGCCAGGTCACCACCATCTCTAACAACTAAGAGAGAGAGGGAGAGAGAAGGAACACTTCCTCAAAATGTGCAACCACCAACCAAGGCCTATCGGCCGATACACACCAAAGAGACGGGCATGACGCCCGTAACAAGCCCAGTCTATCGGCCGTCACAACCCAAGATGTATCGCCCGCTACCAAACCTTCTTGCCCAACACAACCATATCGGCCAACACTCACACTAGCCTATCGTCCAACCCAAGCAAACTTGCCATACAAGGACAAGGATGTCGCCCAGCACAAGAGCAACCACTATATCACCCATCACAAGGACAACCCTGCCGCCCAACACACCAAGACAAGGGGGGGTATCGCCCAACACAGATCATCTTCTACCTCCAACACAAGGAAGCTCAAACCCTAGATAGCAAGGTACACTAAGCCACAAGGAAACCCTAAACCCTAAGGAGGATCGGCCATAAAGATACTAAGGCAAGGAACTAAACTACTAACATATAAACAAGATTATAACAAGAGGTTAAGAAGTTAGGGTTAGAAGTTATGCAACCCGCCTTAAGCTCCAAGCTCCGAGGAAGAAGAAGAACTCCAAGCTCTAAGGGATATCGTCCACCACAGCTCCTCCAAGGGGGGGTATCAGCCACCACTGTACTTCCAAGGGAGTATATCGGCCGACACAAGCAAAGAAGAAGGGAGTGTCGTTCACTCAAGGTGGAGGAAAAACCAAAGGATCAAAGGAAGCTAAGGCAAGGTAAGGAACCACCTAAATAGAAGGAAAGGGAGGAGAAAACAAGGTAGATCCATGCTATGTGTCGTCCACCCAAGGGACACTTGTCCTAGAGCTCAAGCCACCACTCTAGCAAGCCTTAAGACACTTGTCCAAGATGTGCACCAAGTGTCCACCAAACATGGTCAAGGCTGGACCAAGCATCATGGGCGATACAACCAGCAACTCTCTGGGCAACACACCAAGGTACCATGGGTGACACACATCCTTGTTGGCCGACACAACCACCCTAGGTAGACACACACCTCACCTTGGGCGACACAAGCAAGTCTTGGCCGACACAAGGCAAGTCTTGGCCGATACAAGGCTCAACCAAGCCCAAACAAGGCACCCCAAGGCCCAAACAAACTCAACCAAGGCCCAAAGAACTCAAACAACAAGCCCAAGCCTTCCTCTCAACCCTAGAGGAAGCAAAGAGAGGGAAACATCTTACAAGATGGCAAACTTGCACACAAAACACTAAACTTGGGTTATTTGCAAATAGCCCCTCCAACTCTCAACAAAGAACAACCAAACCCTAATCACCACTAAAGGTGATTAGCAAGCACCAAAACACCAAGGTTAAGCAAAACAAATAGGGTAAACCCTAAACGAAGGTCAGGGTCCTTACAAGCTAACCCCCTTTAAGGGATTTCGTCCTCGAAATATGAAGAGAAAAGTGAGGGGTACTTCCTCCTCATCTCTTCCTCAAGCTCCCACATGGCTTCCTCAACGCCGCGATGCTGCCAAAGAACCTTCACAAGAACCAGGTCCTTCCTCTTCAGCTTCTTGATCCTTCTGTCAAGAATCGCCACTGGACCTTCCTCGTAGGTCACATCTGCATCAAGCTCAACCTCAGCTGGTTGTATCACTTTACCTGAATCCGGGTGACTTTTCTTCAGCATACTGACAAGAAACACTGGATGCAACCTGTGCAACTCTGGAGGCAACTCTAACTCGTAGGCTACCTTGCCAACACGTGCTCTGACTGAGTAAGGCCCCATATACCTGGGTGCCAACTTACCCTTCCGACCAAACCTTAGCACACCTTTCCACGGTGAGACTTTAAGATACACTTTGTCTCCTACCTGGAACTCCAAAGGTCATCGGTGATTGTCTGCATAAGACTTCTGCCTGTCCTGTGCCACTTTCAACTGTTGCTGTATCACTTTGATCTTATCTGTTATTTGCTGAACTAACTCAGGACCCAAAAGCTGATACTCACCAGACTCATACCAACACAAAGGAGATCTGTACTTCCTTCCATACAAAGCCTCATAAGGAGCCATGTCGAGGCTCCGCTGATAACTGTTGTTGTAGGCAAACTCTATCAAACTCAGATGTACATCCCAGTTGCCTAGAAACTGCAAAACACAAGCTCGAAGGAGATCTTCTAAAATCTGAATAGTCCTCTCAGACTATCCATCTGTCTGCGGGTGAAAAGATGTACTGAACCTCAAATGCGTTCCCAACGCTTTGTGCAACTATTCCCAAAAACAACTCGTAAACTGAGGACCTCTGTCAGAAACTATCGTTTCTGGCACACCATGCAAACGTACTATCTCACCCACATATACTCGAGCAAGTTTCTCAGCTGTATACGTCGTCTTCACTGGTAGAAAATGGGCAGACTTCGTCAATCTGTCCACTATCACCCAAATGGAATCATGATTCCTAGTTGTCATGGGTAAACCAACTACGAAATCCATGGTTATATGATCCCATTTCCACTGCGGTATCGACAAAGGTTGTAACGTACCTGCTGGCTTCTGATGCTCAACCTTCACTTGCTGACAAACCACACATCTAGCCACAAACTCAGCTACATCTTTCTTCAAACTGGGCCACCAATACAAGTCCTTCAGACTATGATACATCTTGGTGACACCTGGATGCATAGCATACATCGATGTGTGTGCTTCCTCAAGCACCAACTCCCTCATATCATCAACATCTGGAACCACCATCCTATTACGATAGCAAACCAGTCCATCCTCAGACTCATGAAACCCATCACGCTTGTCGTTGCCGAACTCTGATATGATCAACTGTACCGCATCATCTGTCTGCTGTGCATCCTTGATCTGCTGTCTCAACGTAGGCTTAACTTGCATCTGTGCGAAAAGACCAGACAACAAAGAAACTTTCATCTGCACATTCATCTGTCACAGAGAAACAAACATATCTCGCCTATGGCATACCAGAGAACTCAACTGTGCCTTCTTTGAAGAAAGAGAAGAAGTCTTTCTGCTAAGCGCATCAGCTACCATGTTCTCCTTACCAGGATGATACTCGATAGTGTAGTCATAATCATTGATCAAATCCATCCATCGTCGCTGTCGCATGTTCAACTCTTGCTGCGTAAAGATGTACTTCAGATTCTTATGATTCGTAAAGATCTGACACACTTCCCCATACAGATAGTGTCTCCAAATCTTTAACACATGAACCACGACTGCCAACTCCAAATCATGAGTCAGATAGTTCTCCTCATGTTTCTTGAGCTGTCGTGAGGCAAAAGAAACCACATGATCTTCCTGCATCAACACACAACCTAAACCTTTCTTGGAAGCATCACAGAAAACATCATAGCCTTTCCCAGGCTCTGGCAAGATCAACACTGGAGCACTGGTCAGCTTCTCCTTCAAACTCTTGAAAGCTTGCTGACATCGATCATACCAAATAAAAGGTACATCCTTCCTGGTCAACTTCGTCATTGGCAACGCGATCACACTGAAGTCCTTGATAAACCTCCGGTAGTATCCTGCCAAACCAAGGAAACTATGAACTTCTGTCGGCGTTTTTGGCTGTTCCCAATCCGCAACGGATTCCACCTTCTTCAGATCTACTTTGACTCCTTCAGCAGATATCACATGACCTAAGAAAGTCACTTCCACCAACGAGAACTCACACTTACTGAACTTGGCATACAACTGATGTTGACGAAGAAGAGTCAACGCTCGACGAAGATGTTGCTCATGCTCTTGCCTATCCCGACTATAGATCAATATGTCATCTATAAAGACTACAACAAACTGATCTAAGAACGGACGGAACACTCTGTTCATCAAGTCCATGAAAGCAGCAGGTGCATTGGTTAACCCAAAAGGCATAACCACGAACTCGAAATGACCATACCTCGTCCTAAAAGCTGACATTGGTATGTCATCCGCCTTTATCCTCAACTGATGATACCCAGACCGTAGATCGATCTTTGAAAACACTGTAGCACCACACAACTGATCAAACAGATCATCTATCCTCGGCAATGAGTATTATTCTTAATCGTGACTTTGTTCAACTGCCGGTAATCTATACACAACCGCATTGAACCATCCTTCTTCTTAACAAACAACACGGGAGCACCCCAAGGCGACGTACTCGGCCGGATAAAACCTTTCTCCAACAACTCTTGCAACTGTTTCTTCAACTCTACCATCTCTGCTGGAGCCATCCTATACGGTGATTGTGCAACTAGATGTGTTCCTGGAACTAGATTGATCTCGAAATCAATCTCTCGGGGTGGAGGAACACCAGGAAACTCCTCAGGAAACACATCTGCAAACTCTCGAACCACTGAAACCTCCTCAAGACTAGGACCTTTCACCTTGGTAGCTACAACGGTATCCACCACATGAGCTAGGAACACCTCACATCCTTGTCGTAACAATTTATCTGCCACCATAGCTGATACCAAACACGTTGGAAGAATCTTCCTATCTCCCTGGAAGATCCACTTCTCTCCAACATCATCAAACACTGCCTGTTTGGAACCACAGTCCATAACAACCTTATACCTCTCCAAGGTATCCATCCCAAGGATAACATCAAAACCATGCATATCAAGTGGTATAAGATCCACTTGGACGCGGTGTCCCGAGAAAGACAAGACACAAGATGGACACTCTTCTCGAAGCAAAGAGGAACCATCAAGAGGGGTTTCTAACAACAAGATATCCTTCTTATAGCTAATAGGTAAACGACAGTTTTCAAGCATACTATAGGCGATAAAAGAGTGTGTAGCACCCGAGTCAACCAGAACAGATATAAAGCAAGAAGAAGACATATCAGAATGAAATAACTCCATCTGACCTGTCACCACTCGTGGGTTGACTATCGCCTCTGGCTGAATCATGGCATAGAATCGAGCCGTTGCTTACTGTCCATGACCTCTGCTTCCTTGAGCAGATGATCCAGCTTGAAACGCTTGACCACATCCTTGTCCTCTGCTACCACTGGGCTATGGCCTCTCAGACCTCTGAAAACTCTGTCTCGACTGCTGCGTCACTTCAACATCTCTATTCGGGCAATTGAACTTCCAGTACTCAACTTGTCCACAAAGATGACATGACTTGTCCTCAAACCGTGGCCTAGATGGCCCTGTTACTGCCACCGAAGCTGTACTATGCGCCTTAGACGGTGAAGAAACATAACCTTTCCCCTTACTCAGAGACCACTGAGATGGTACACCAGAACTTCTCATTGCTAACGGTGCTGAAAACCTGGGCTTCTTAAAGCCACCAAACCTTCGTCCCTGAAACTGAGTAGGTCTTTTGTGAGACATAGACTCTCTTTTCTCCCTTACTGATCTCTCGATCCTTCAAACAGATTCCAAAAACGTAGCAATCTGCTCTCGGTTTTCCAACACAGACACCGGGGTTGTCAACTCAGCACTCAAACCTTTCTCGAAACGTCTGATCCATTCCTCATCTGTTGCCGCCATATGAGGGCAAAACCTTAACAGATCCATAAACTTGGCTTCATACTCGGTGATGTTCATCGTTCCTTGTCTCAAGTTCTCAAACTGACTAACCTTCTCATCCAGATACGTCTTTGGAAAGTATCTGGTGACGAACTCGTGTCGAAACACTTCCCAACAGATCACCTCACCATGCCGCTTCTCTTCTTCGATGGTCCACCAGTGACCATCACTACCTTTCAGAAGGTAGACAGCATGTTTTACCTTGTCTGCTTCGGGGATTTCAAGGATCCGGAAAGCCTTCTCGAGACTTGTCAGCCACAGATCTGCATCTGCTGGATCAGCCGTTCCAACATACTCTGAAGCTCCAACTCGGCGAAGCTGCTCGAAGGTCTTCCCAATACCCGATGCTTCTCCATGGGGAACCTATGCTCGCAGAGGAGGCACTGGTAATCGCTCAACCATGAGATTCATCATATCCATTAACTGCCCCATAAGTTGTTGGTAAGCAGGATGTTCGAGTATGGCTGGGTTAAATTGGGGAACCTCAGGCACACGATCTTCATGTGCCTGTCCTTCTGCTCCATCAACCGATGCAACATCACTATGCTCAGGAGCATGTTCTTCATGGTTTCCAGACATCTTGGCTTTTCTTCTGCTGAGGGCAGAAGATATTGTAAGAAAACCTAGAAAACTCATAAGAACAGACTCAACCTAGTCCTAAATCCCTATAGACTCAGCAAACCTATCACTCTGATACCAAAACTTGTGGAAACACATCCCATTATCACACAGATAACGAGGTATTACGCAAAAACGTGCGGAAATCACCATAACCACATATTATCAAAACACAGGTTAATTAAAACCGATTGTGGAAAACTGATAAACTGTGAAACTATTACATTCTAGTCCTCATCCTGCAAGGAAACATGTCATATATATACATGAGATCTGATACGTGTCCGCAGCTTACTGGAACAGCTGTTCATATCTTTTGAGTTCACCACCTATTCATATACATAAAGGCCCACATCTGGCCAACATCAGGATATACAAAACATTATCGATCGTTCATCGCGAATCAACGTCAAAACACTGCCAAGGACATGAGAGTACAGGGATGACTCTAGACTCTACTACAAAACCTCCAAAACAGCAACATATCCATCGCTTGCCTCTACTACTTGTCAGGCTGCTCGGCCGCAACACCACGACCACCACCACGTCTCGCTCGACCACCTAAAAAGGGGGGGGGGTAAACCAGCGGGGTGAGACAATTGAACATTGTCCCAACGGGAAACACAACTCCCCACTGCAACTACAAAACCTCAGCAAGATAAACTATAACAACAAATAACTAATAATAGGTATAACAAGAGCAGTCTATATAAAGTAAAGCTAATCTTACCAACAAGCTTACCGGATGTACAAAAGCATATACCAGATATTTCTCAATGGAACATGATTGACAAGATAAGATATATTGCTATGTAACATGATTATCAGAATAAGATATATTTCCACATAACCTAATTATCAAGATCAGACATATTACCACATACCTGATGAATATAGAAGTAACTGCAAGATATAACAGAGATATTACACAAACAAGGCCTCAACCAATGTTTCATGTTTATCTTAAGCAGTAAGTACTAAATGACTATATTACGTATTATTATGCCCTGAGGAAGTGAACCGTACCGTTCAAATCCAACCTTCGGTTACGAAGCCCAAGCCGGTGCCATACAAGGTCAATGGAAGAGTCGGACTCCATAAACTCCCACCTCGTGGTCAGTACACAATCACAACATAAGCAGGACCGTAGTCTCATGCTAAAGTGTTCTTAGCCACAGGGTCAGCTCCATAGGCTACCCTCTCTCTAGCCCGCCTTGGTACATGTCTCGGCGCTAGTAAAACTGAGCCACGGGCCTGTTCACCGTGCTCTGAGCCATGAACGCATTCATGCTCCTCATATCACACATCCTGAACCATGGTCCTGTTCACCATGCTCTTCATACATATCTGAGTCTGCAACCGAAGTTACACTCTTACCTCCTCATTTTAGGCTAAGAGCAACCTACACATATTCAACAATATGCGCTTCCAGGTTAACCCGTAGGAGAACCTGTTTCACCATCACCAACTGCTGACGATGATGGATCTATGGCCAAGGAAAACTACATGATATGGTTCAACTGTAATTATTTAGTATCTTTTAGATGGATTGTAAGATTCGACCAAGTTGTATTACAGGCAAGATATAATAGAAAGTAAATAAACTCAACATTATATTATTATTGTAATCACATCAACCTGATCCGTCTCAAGGATCCAACATCACATGTTACCACTTGGCCTCTTGCCAACCATCCAGATCCATCTCAAGGATCATCACATACCATGGGATCTCAATCCCTCATCATGTACTGCCAATGCCTCTTCAAGGCTCACATCAACATCATAGGACAACACATCATACATACAATCTCATCAATCAGAATAATTATCAAATTGATGTTACTCATCACATATGCCTCATAGCCTTTTCATGGCTAATCATCACCTGCATGGTTAGGATATACGATGGTCATAGTTTCAACATAAGGACTATACTTACTATCACAAGATGTCATTCATAATACTATACTTGTCATTCTTACATTATCTGATGATCAAGTATATAAAGCACATCATTAACAACCCATACCTATACTTATCCTCATCTCAGAATTATACGAATAATCAAGATGTTCACTTTATGCAAGCACTCATGTTGAGAATATAGAACAAGCACTGTTATTATCATTATCATTACTGTCACCATCCACTATTATGTAAACCATTTGACATTATCATTACCACTATCATCATGCAAACTACTAGTGTAACTACCACCATTCTCCTTATCATTAACAGATAAGCATAAGGATTACTTCATGTATATCATTACCACTACCTTCCTTATCATCATCACGACTACCATTGTTACCATCACTACTATTATCAGCATCATTACTATCATTAACATTGTTATTTTTGCAAGGCATCACTATCATTTAGAAGCAAGGTTATATGAGCACAACTAAACAATTCCATGGTACAAGGAACCGTCACTAAAACTCATCACAACCCTCACCCAAACACAACAACAACGACTGGTACAAGGGAGTGCAGCAACGCTGTGTTGCTACAAGAGCAACCAGCATGCGACACAACATCACAAGGGGTATCGCGCGCCAGAGAGAAACGGGGTGTCGGGCATCCCATGCCTATCGGGCAACGCCCATCACACATCCTTGCCGGCTGACACTCAAGGGGGTATGACGCCTGTCACAACACCCCAACCACAACGCCTGATACAACTATCAAAACGGCCAGGTCACCACCATCTCCAACAACCAAGAGAGAGAGGGAGAGAGAAGGAACACTTCCTCAAAACATGCAACCACCAACCAAGGCCTATCGGCCGATACACACCAAAGAGAGGGGCATGACGCCCGTAACAAGCCCAGTCTATCGGCCGTCACAACCCAAGATGTATCACCCGCTACCAAACCTTCTTGCCCAACACAACCATATCGGCCAACACTCACAATAGCCTATCGTCCAACCCAAGCAAACTTGCCATACAAGGACAAGGATGTCGCCAAGCACAAGAGCAACCACTATATCACCCATCACAAGGACAACCCTGCCGCCCAACACACCAAGACAAGGGGGGTATCGCCCAACATAGATCATCTTCTACCTCCAACACAAGGAAGCTCAAACCCTAGATAGTAAGGTACACTAAGCCACAAGGAAACCCTAAACCCTAAGGAGGATCGGCCACAAAGATACTAAGGCAAGGAACTAAACTACTAACATATGAACAAGATTATAACAAGAGGTTAATAAGTTAGGGTTAGAAGTTATGCAACCCGCCTTAAGCTCCAAGCTCCAAGGAAGAAGAAGAACTCCAACCTCTAAGGGATATCGTCCACCACAACTCCTCCAAGGGGGGTATCGACCACCACTGTACTTCCAAGGGACTGTATCGACCGACACAAGCAAAGAAGAAGGGAGTGTCGTGCACTCAAGGTGGAGGAAAAACCAAAGGATCAAAGGAAGCTAAGGCAAGGGAAGGAACCACCTAAATAGAAGGAAAGGGAGGAGAAAACAAGGTAGATCCATGCTATGTGTCGTCCACCCAAGGGACACTTGTCCTAGATCTCAAGCCACCACTCTAGAAAGCCTTAAGACACTTGTCCAAGATGTGCACCAAGTGTCCACCAAACATGGTCAAGGCTGGACCAAGCATCATGGGCGACACAACCAGCAGCTCTCTGGGCGACACACCAAGGTACCATGGGTGACACACATCCTTGTTGGCCGAAACAACCACCCTAGTTCGACACACACCTCACCTTGGGCGACACAAGCAAGTCTTGGACGACACAAGGCTCAACCAAGCCCAAACAAGGCACCCCAAGGCCCAAACAAACTCAACCAAGGCCCAAAGAACTCAAACAACAAGCCCAAGCCTTCCTCTCAACCCTAGAGGAAGCAAAGAGAGGGAAACATCTCACAAGATGGCAAACTTGCACACAAAACCCTAAACTTGGGTTATTTGCAAGTAGCCCCTCCAACTCTCAACAAAGAACAACCGAACCCTAATCACCACTAAAGGTGATTAGCAAGCACCAAAACACCAAGGTTAAGCAAAACAAACAGGGTAAACCCTAAACGAAGGTCAGGGTCCTTATAGTGAACATCT
The DNA here is from genome assembly GCA_963693085.1 of Alisma plantago-aquatica. Taxonomy (NCBI): domain Eukaryota; kingdom Viridiplantae; phylum Streptophyta; class Magnoliopsida; order Alismatales; family Alismataceae; genus Alisma; species Alisma plantago-aquatica. The sequence goes on along the minus strand of OY856412.1, from coordinate 941,466,669 downwards.
CCATTATGGGTCTACACCCATGGGAAGACTTTTCCCATCACCTTTTGGATCTTAACATATCTCCTTTATGCACAATCCTTAGTCGTTACCTCAAGGTCTCTAGGGTGCCGACACTTTTGGGGTGATCTAACCCTTATGCATCTAAGGAGTGCCTCTCACTTTTGCCCCTTAGGCCCCATGAACTCATGAAGGTGGCCAACCTCCTAACCCATGGTCCTTGGGAAAAGGTAGTTGTTGCCTCCCAACCCTATGGTCTCGTACACCCAGGGAACAGTCAACTCCTACTTCCATCGGTCTTATCCCTTCATGACCTTAGTATTGACTTAGGATTCCATCATATCACATCTCATTCTTGAATCTTTACCCAAAACTCCATCATCTCTCTAGGCACTCGTGGTCAAACTTACATCCTTTCATAGGGATCATGGCGACCTACCTAACTTGGTCAGGCCCCATAAGGTTGCCTCAATGGCAACATATCTTCATGGACCTTAGAGATGGTCACACAAGGGTCTATAGATTCGTGCTCATACCATGTGCTCTCCACTTAGATCATAAAGCACCTATGAGAGACCTCTTTAGGCCACCTTGAACCTACACAAAAGCTACACTTGACATAAGGGTCCCTCCCTAGGATGGAGAGAAAACTATCTCTTGATAGCAAAAAAAGCCACAAACGTCCCTACATCCAGGGTTTACATCATCATGTGCGAGCTTATCCCTACCATGCTACTTAGGCATGTAGATAGCAAGAAGACAACCCACTAAACCACTATGGGTTCCTTGGTATATCATACTTGTTCCTTATTCCTCGAAGTTGGCCAATCTCATACATTTGTTGTAGCATCCAACTCACAAAAACATGATTAACTAATGCGGAAGCGTTCACTAAGCAGCGGATTACTAAAAATCACTAAAAATTAATTTTTTTACTAAGAGATCCATCAAAGGAAAACTTTCTCACATAGAACCAAAGTAACACATTTACATTCTGGTTTAAAGGTACATTTCCCGTATCATCTCTTCTGAGAATTACATGCATCAACTACTCTGTTAAACTAAACACATGCAGTATAAAATCTCGAGGCACTGAGCCAAAATCTCGAAAGAACTAACTAGTACTCCGAGGACCTGAGAGTATAGAGACAACACATATGACTCTATCTACATCTATACAAGGCAAAACAGCCAGTGTCTCCACCTGAGACTTCACTACTATCCCTACTACTGCTGCTGCTGTCCTTCTCTTACTGAAGGATGCCTGCCTCCTCATCCGCGTCCACCTAAAAAAAATGTGGTTCCCACGAAGTGAGACAATTGTAAATTGCCCCAACGAGAGATATAACTTTCCGCCAGAAACATTATTATTGCAGTTAAATGAGATAAAACTAAATACAGGAATTATAATTGTCTAACAGCAGTTAATTCATTATCTAACAGATTAGAACAATATTCTTATCTGAAGCATTGCAGCTATAACTTGATAGAGCAATAGGTCACTTGTTCAATAAGGAATATGAAGAACATGTATAACATTTATTCACTATAGATTCATTACCACAACATAAACTCTCTTCAGACTTAGATCATATATCTAATGTCTGGTATTGTCATTGTGGAGTCATGGTATGTAGCCATACTCTTTTCACAAAGTATTTGAATCTTAATCCCTCATCTCATCAAGTACATTTCCATTCATTAACAAGTTCATCATCATCATTATAGAATCTGGGTATTTGAACCCATAACTCATTATAGGATACTTATTACCACTTATTAGGTAACTTAATACCTTCAGGTCATCTGACCAAGGACATTATAAATCTTGCTACACAAAGTATTGCACATAGTACACAAAGATCAATGATTAAAACATCACATGGCACACACAAGGTTCATTAATTTATAAATTACTTCTTACTGAGCATCAAGCATATAAAGGCTTTTAAAGCCTATAAAACATTCTCAATATACAGAGTATCATAGCCCATACCTGGCTATGCTCATCATTTCAACATACCTGCATGATTAGTACTCATGATATCAATCATATATCAGTACCATGCAACACAAGGGTTTTCTTACTAGATTCATAACTCATCAATTTGTATTTGAGCTTCACATAGAATTACTCTGTGTTAAGACTTCACATAGCATCACCCTGTATTAGGGTTTCACATAGCATTACCCTGTTTTAGGGTTTCACATAGCATTACCCTGTATTAGGGTTTATTATTTCCTATTGCCCAATTTAGGGTTAGGATGCACTATTCACATCAGATTAGGGTTCATCATGTCCTTTTACCCAATTCAGGGTTTAATGTAACATTACATAACATCACCCCGAATTAGGGTTTTGTATAAATAACCATATCGATTCTCAAGATCATATTATTAATGATCAAGTCCTATTCCATTGCTTCACACAACTAGGAATCAATATGGATATCATAAGTATTCAATCATACTTATTTATTCTCATCATTCATCATTAAATAAAGTATCAGTCACAAAGTATGAGTTTCTCTCTCATCTTTACCAGAATATGATTGAATCATAGTTTATTGGTTTGGATTAATCTTTTCATAAGGCATGTTAGCCTACACTTATTAAAGTACATTACATCTCAATGTAACAATTGACATGACACATCTCATGTGTCACTCATCCAATTATATTGGACTTATAACACATCAAGGTATACCGGTATTGGGGTGTTAGATGTGATATCAATCATATCTTAATGTATCACTTCCCTCAACACCTTCATCTTACTTGAGTTCATCCACTTAACTTGTATTAGGGTATTCTCCATCCTAATACTTTATGCACCAGTTCATCACATTCATCATGTAATGTATTGGTCATAAGTCACCTAATTAGAATATACAACCAATGCCAATGATATGGAATCATCCTTGAATTAGTAATTATTAATGTAAGGGTATCCATCATCAACTCCTCTAGGTATTACATTTGTTAATACATTAATCACTATTCCACTATTAGGAATATGATTTTCCATATTTATAATTTGAGGTTCACATAGCATTTTCCCTAGATTATATGGACTTCACATAATATTATTCTTCAATAGAGTTTCAGATAATCATCCTTTTATATCAGGGTTTCACCTAGTATTATGTGAAATTAAGATTTCACAACACATCACCCAATGATAGGGCTTCACATAGCATTATTATCACTACCCTATATTAGGGTTTCATGCACCTTTACCCCATTTAGGGATTAAGGTTTACCATTCACATCCAAGTAGGGTTTCTCATACCTCATTACCCAAATTAGGGTTAGGATGTACAATTACCATTAAATTAGGGTTTCTTACATTGTTACACTAAGTTAGGGTTACATCATCATCCTAGATTATGGTTTCACTCAACTTTGCCCTCAATTAGGTTCAAGGTACATCAATATTTTCAATGAGGATTTCATGATCTCATATTATGGATCAAACCCTGATTACACATTTATTCATAATGAGAGGATTAGGGATTATTAAGTAAGAAACCATCTCTCTCATTCTCCCTTCTTCTCATCCTCTCTAGGATGTTAAATAATCCAAGATTGATCTAGGTTAACTCTTCACTTAAGTACACATAGATAGGGTTAACCTTCATAATCACCATTGGTCTACATCATTAATAATCAAGTTGTTAATTGACCTTTGATCATATTAGGTGTCCAAATGGTTTAACCAATTTGAACCTCAAAAGGTCTTGGTCACTTAGACCTCAATCGTTCTTGGTCACTTAGACCTCAACGGTCTTGACCAATTAAGTTCAAACGGTTTGAAACTGTTTAGCAAAGTTGGTGCTTGAAACCGTTTAAACCAATCATATAGAAACCGAATGAACTTGGGTCTCCAAACGGTTTGAGACCGTTTGGTCTCAAACGGACTTGAGACCGTTTGGACCCAAACGGTCTTGAGACCGTTTGGACCCAAACGGTCTTGAGACCGTTTGGACTCAAACGGTCTTAAGACCATTTGGTCCAAACCCTCTCAAAACCAAATGGACCAAAAATGGTCTTCAACACTTAATCGATTCAAGGTTCCAATCCATGAACCAAGTATCAATTGTACCACTAATTTATTCTTCAATTGAATCACTGAATCACCCTTCAATTTGACCTTCAATTAGGGTTTTGAACCCAATTTAACTAGGGTTGGTAATCAATAAACCATCACTTAGGGTTTTGAAATCGAGGATCCATCAATGGTTAACATTATGGAGCTAATTCAACTGAAATCAGTGAACCATCATCATTACATGATATGACCTGACCTCAAACGGTCTTAAATGACCCCCAGACGGTCTTGAGGTCATTTGGATGATCTCCAAATGGTCTTGAGACCGTTTGACTCAAACTACCATTGAAATCTATAACATTCACTTAGGGTTTGCATCATTGAATCAATCATCACTTGAGCTATTGATTGTAATTCAATTTGATATCTTTGGGTCTTCAAATACTCAACCATAATCAACCATAGACCTCCAAACGGTCTTGAGAATGTTTGGGTGATTCCTAAATGGTTTTGAAACTGTTTGGGGCAATCAACCCAAAACATCAACTTAAAAAATTACAAAATCAACTCTTAGCCGATTAGGGTTTCTATTTGAAGGATTGTCCATATGTTGATTTAATCAATTGGAGCCATTGGATCATCATACAACACATACTAGGGTTCAGACCTCAAATGGTCAACCCATCCAAATGGTCAACTCCTCTAAACAGTTTGGGGTTCAAGTCTCCAAATGCTTTGGAAACCGTTTGGTCTCCAAACGGTTTGTTGAAACCGTTTGGACCATTTTGTTGAAACTGTTTGTAAAAGATATTTGGGGAGGTGTGTGCTTATGATGATGTCATCATCATCAAGCTCCAAACCCATGAAGTTTTCTGTGATTTCCATGGTGATTGCATCAATCAACCAAAAACAATTATGAGAATGAAGAAAGTATCAACAATTGATAAGGAATTGAATGCAATAACAATATTAAGGGTTCAAGTTATAAAACCCACCTCCAATTGAGCTCCAAAGCTTCAAGATCATGTCAACAATGGTGGATGCAACTCCTTTCACTATTCCAAGGCTCGTCCTCAAGCTTTGAGTGAAAAGGAATGGTTAGAACTGAAGAGGGGATCGAGATAAGAAGAATTCATGCATTGATTTTCGATTTTCACCATGGATTCAAGGTGAAAGGAGGTCAAGAAGCTTACCAACAGGTTGGGGATCGTCCTCCTGATCCTCCAAATCTCCTTTGGTCGTTTTCCAAGCAAGGCAAAGAAGTGGAAACGGAAAAGCCTTTGTTTTGGCTTGTAAAGGGTCTTTTTATAAGAAATTCAAGGAGAGAGAAAATGCCTTATAAAAATTCATTTAATCCCAAAAATAGTGCCGCCTCTTCCCCCTAAACTCTTTGGATCTGAGGATATCTTGTTTTACTCTTATTCCTCTCAATTATCCATGATTTAAAGAAAAGCAAATTAAGCACCTCAAATCATATTATACTAATATCCATAAGTGAGTGGGTATTTCTTTTCCTTATAATAAGGTGAGTGAGTTATCCACTTCCCTTGGATATTTTCGTGGCCTATAAAAGGCAAAAATGTGTTCACACTTGAGAAAATTCAACCATATCGTTATTGGTTGAAGGCCCTTCAATTATTTTATTTATTTTTGCATTAAATGGAAGTAAAGTTCCAATTATGCTTAAATCTTGATTATTTTAATATCAAGATTCTCTCTCCTACAAAATGATTCTAATGAGGCACCCCTCTCATTTTCTTTCCTCAACATGATGCCAAGATACATTAGGGACCTTATTGAATTGGTAATTTTCATATTGAACCCTGGGTTTTGGGTAAATTGCACATTACACCAAAACTAGGTTTTAATGCACAAACATTGCTTTATGAGCTCTTTCTTGGTGCTCAGGCTATCACAAGCCATACCTCTGCATCATATTCATTCTCATGATGCTTCAACACATGAGGAACATCTTATCATGTAACATTTACAATTTAACCCCTCAACTTGGGTAATTTGCATTTTAGTCCAAAACAAGCAAAACAATGTTTCAACATTATTAAAAAATGACTAAAATTGAAATATAAGTTCCTCTTGAGCCTTAATTACTTTCCACAAAATAAGATTAATCATATAATTATCTTTCTTAATCAAAACACCTAGGGTTAAAGCATAACCCAGGTCAGGGATGTTACAAGTTATAAACCCCTAACAAGGATTTCGTCCCCAAAATTCCATGAAAAAGGAGGGACAGATTTATTCATTTATCATACCCTCAAGTCTCCACATAACTTCTTAATGTTATGGGGATACCATAGATATGTAATCCGCACAAAGTTCCTTTCACTAATTCAACCTTATCAATGTTTTATGTTTATGCAGAGCATAAACCCCTAACATATGATGTCCATATTATTTGAAAGGAAGAAGTATAAAAGAACATACTCCTGTCATCACCCAAGAGTGTTTACTATATAGAGATAATCCACTCAGCAATACTTTATTTGTTTGGGAAAGTTCACTTAGCAAACCTTATGTGGTTGGAAAAATTCACTTAATATCCCTAAGTAATTGGGAAAGTTCACTGAGCAATTCTTATTTAATTGGGAAAATTCACTGAGTAATTCCTATTTAATTGGGAAAATTCAATGAGAAAGTTCATTGAGTAATTTATTTGGGAAAATTCACTAAGAAAGATCACTGAGTAATTTATTTGGGAAAATTCACTGAGAAAGTTCACTGAGTAATTTATTTGGGAAAATTCACTGAGAAAGTTCACCAAGTAATTTATTTGGGAAAATTCACTGAGAAAGTTCACTGAGCAATTTATTTGGGAAAATTCACTAAGCAATTTATTTGGGAAAATTCACTGAGAAAGTTCACTAAGTAATTTATTTGGGAAAATTCACTAAGAAAGTTCACTAAGTAATTTATTTGGGAAAATTCACTAAGAAAGTTCACTGAGCAATTTATTTGGGAAAATTCACTAAGAAAGTTCACTTAGATCTTCCTATTTAATTTCATTATACTCTCTAGATTGTTTCAAAATGACTACTTGATCAGAGTAATTAGAAAGATAACAATCTAAGCGTTCCATACTTACCTTGTCTCCAATAATCATATACCTAGACATGGTATACAAGTATTGAGATTAGGTAGTATGCACTTCATTTACTATCATATTCCTCACTCTTCGTATCATTATACACATAGAATTTTTCATTCATGGATTTTTCTTCCGACATCACTTCTATATCTCATCTTTTATCACATAGATAAGTGAGATTATAAATCATTTTAAAGAATTCTTAACAAAATGTAAGTTCTCATCTTCCTTGTGTCCTTCTAGGACTAGTCAGAGGAAGCTCAAAACAACTACTTTCTTATTTTTAACACATAGAATCATGAAATTAAATATCAAAACAAAACTATTTCGTCTGACCTGTCTGGGACGTCTATCCATGTGCTCTATTATTACTAGAAGACTGTCTCCTCTGTGAAACTTGCTGACTCTGCCCCTGGGGTTGAGTCATCATCGAATTCCCGTCTGGACAATCCCTTGCCAGATGTCCCGGTTGTCTACATTGGTAACAGATCCTGGGCGCAAAATGTCTGTGAGATCCAGTCACCGATGTTGATGCTATGTTGGGGGCTCTACTTGAAGCATTACTATGATCCCTACATATACTTGACGTCCATTGTGTCTGGGTATGGAATCCCGAGGGTACTGCCAATGTAGAAAATCTCGGTTTCTGAAAACTTTCAAATCTTTGTCCTTGAGACTGAGTGTACACCTTCTTGCCACTGGTCTATCGTTTCTTGATTTCAGACCTCTCTATCCTTCTTACCGACTCCACAAAGGTAGTAAACCTCTCCATGTTATCTAAAGCAGACACACAGATGGTTAGCTCAGCGTTCAGCCCCTTCTCAAAATGCCGAATTCTTTCCTCATCACTGCTGCCATTTGTGGAAAAAACCGCAACAGTTCCATGAACTTAGCTTCATATTCACTAACGTTCATATGTCCTTGTTTGATCCTTTCAAATTGAGAGATCTTCTCATCTAGATACATCTTAGGGAAGTATCTACTGACGAATTCTCATCAGAATACCTCCCATCCAACCTCTTCACCTGGTCTCTTATCTTCTTCTATCATCCACCAATGACCAACACTCCCTTTTAGGAGGTACACTTCATGTCTTACTTTTTTGGCTTAAGGAATACCAAGGATCCTGAAAGCCTTCTCCAACTCTGTTAGCCACAAATAAGCATCTACTGGATCAAATGTACCAATATAATCTATGGCTTCAACCCGACAAAGTCTCTCAAAAGTCTTGCCGACTCTATATCCCTCATGGTGGGCTGGTGCCCTAGGTATAGGTAGTGGCATCCTGTCTGCAATATGTGTCATGGTTGTTAGGAATTTGTCAAATAGAGCATGGAGGGCTGGGTTTTCTATCACAACTAAGTCAATTTGGGGCTGTTCAGGTACATTCCCTTCCCTATTCTGGTCTCTTACACCACCTCCTGATGCAGCAACACTGCTATCAACAATGTGTTCTTTGTGTGTTCCAGACATCTTCAAGTTTTTCTTCTCCTCCTATATGAGAAGAAGTCACTATCAGATAAGTGGAGGACACTAGAACAAACTCAACAACCTTAGTCCTATGTCTCTGTAGACTCAACGAACCTAAAGCTATGATACCACTAAATTGTAGCATCCAACTCACAAAAACATGATTAACTAATGCGGAAGCGTTCACTAAGCAGCGGATTACCGAAAATCACTAAAAATTAAAACCTTTTTACCAAGATATCCATCAAAAGAAAAATTTCTCACATAGAACCAAAGTAACACATTTACATTCTAGTTTAAAGGTACATTTCCTGTATCATCTCTTCTGAGGATTACATGCATCAACTGCTTTGTTAAACTAAACACATGCATTATAAAATCTCGAGGCACTGAGCCAAAATCTCGAAAGCACTAACTACTAATCCGAGGACCTGAGAGTACAGAGACGACACATATGACTCCATCTACATCTATACAAGGCAAAACAACCAGTGTCTCCACCTGAGACTTCACTGCTGTCCCTACTGCTACTACTGTCCTTCTCTTACTGAAGGATTCCTACCTCCTCGTATGCATCCACCTAAAAAAATGTGGTTCTAATGGGGTGAGACAATTGTAAATTGCCCCAGCGAGAGATATAACTCTCTGCCAGAAACATTATTATTGCAATTAAATGAGATAAAACTAAATAGAGGAATCATAATTGTCTGACAGCAGTTAATTCATTATCTAACAGATTAGAACAATATTCTTATCTAAAGCATTGCAACTATAACTTGATAGAGAAATAGGTCACACATTCATTAAGGAATATGAAGAACATGTATAACGTTTATTCACTATAGAGTCATCACCACATCATAAACTCTCTTCAGACTTAGATCATATATCTAATGCCTGGTATTGTCATTGTGGAGTCATGGCCTGTAGCCATACTCTTTTCACAAAGTATTTGGATCTTAATCCCTCATCTCATCAAGTACATTTCCATTCCTTAACAAGTTCATCATCATTATTATAGAATCTGGGTATTTGAACCCATAACTCATTATAGGATACTTATTACCACTTATTAGGTAACTTAATACCTTCAGGTCATCTGACCAAGGACATTATAAATCTTGCTACACAAAGTATTGCACACAGTACACAAAGCTCAATGATTAAAACATCACATGGCACACACATGGTTCATTAATTTTTAAATTACTTCTCACTGAGCATCAAGCGTATAAAGGCTTTTAAAGCCTATAAAACATTCTCAATATACAGAGTATCATAGCCCATACCTGGCTATGCTCATCATTTCAACATACCTGCATGATTAGTACTCATGATATCAATCATATATCAGTACCATGCAATACAAGGGTTTTGTTACTAGATTCATAACTCATCAATATGTATTTGAGCTTCACATAGAATTACTCTGTGTTAAGACTTCACATAGCATCACGATGTATTAGGGTTTCACATAGCATTACCCTGTTTTAGGGTTTCACATAGCATTATCCTATATTAGGGTTTATTATCTCCTATTGCCCAATTTAGGGTTAGGATGCACTATTCACATCAGATTAGGGTTCATCATGTCCTTTTACCCAATTTAGGGTTTACTGTAACATTACATAACATCACCCTGAATTAGGGTTTTGTATAAATAACCATATAGGTTCTCAAGATCATATTATTAATAATCAAGTCCTATTCCATTGCTTCACACAGCTAGGAATCAATATGGATATAATAAGTATTCAATCATACTTATTTATTCTCATCATTCATCATTAAATAAAGTATCAGTCACAAAGTATGAGTTTCTCTCTCATCTTTACCAGAATATGATTGAATCATAGTTTATTGGTTTGGATTAATCTTTCATTAAGGCATGTTAGCCTACACTTATTAAAGTACATTACATCTCAATGTAACAATTGACATGACACATCTCATGTGTCACTCATCCAATTATATTGGACTTATAACACATCAAGGTATACCAGTATTGGGGTGTTGGATGTGATATCAATCATATCTTGATGTATCACTTCCCTCAACACCTTCATCTTACTTGAGTTCATCCGCTTAGCTTGTATTAGGGTATTCTCCATCCTAATACTTTATGCACCAATTCATCACATTCATCATGTAATGTATTGGTCATAAGTCACCTAATTAGAATATACAACCAATGCCAATGATATGGAATCATCCTTGAATTAGGAATTATGAATGTAAGGGTATCCATTATCAACTCCTCTAGGTGTTACATTTGTTAATACATTAATCACTATTCCACTATTAGGAATAAGATTTTCCATATTTATAATTTGAGGTTCACATAGCATTTTCCCTACATTATATGGACTTCACATAGTATTATTCTTCAATAGAGTTTCACATAATCATCCTTTTATATGAGGGTTTCACCTAGTATTATGTGAAATTAAGATTTCACAACACATCACCCAATGATAGGGCTTCACATAGCATTAGTAGAACTACCCTATATTAGGGTTTCATGCACCTTTACCCCAATTTAGGGATTAAGGTTTACCATTCACATCCAAGTAGGGTTTCTCATACCTCATTACCCAAATTAGGGTTAGGATGTACAATTCCCATTAAATTAGGGTTTCTTACATGGTTACACTAAGTTAGGGTTACATCATCACCCTAGATTATGGTTTCACTCAGCTTTGCCCTCAATTAGGTTCAAGGTACATCAATATTTTCAATGAGGATTTCATGATCTCATATTATGGATCAAACCCTAATTACACATTTATTCATAATGAGAGGATTAGGGCTTATTAAGTAAGCAATCATCTCTCTCATTCTCCCTTCTTCTCATCCTCTCTAGGATGTTAAATACTCCAAGATTGATATAGGTTAACTCTTCACTTAAGTACACATAGATAGGGTTAACCTTCATAATCACCATTGGTCTACATCATTAATAATCAAGTAGTTAATTGACCTTTGATCATATTAGGTGTCCAAATAGTTTAACCAATTTGAACCTCAAAAGGTCTTGGTCACTTAGACCTCAATCGTTCTTGGTCACTTAGACCTCAAACGGTCTTGACCAATTAAGTTCAAACGGTTTGAAACCATTTAGCAAAGTTGGTGCTTGAAACCATTTAGACCAATCATATACAAACCGAATGAACTTGGGTCTCCAAACTGTTTGAGACCGTTTGGTCTCAAATGGACTTGAGACCGTTTGGACCCAAATGGTCTTAAGACTGTTTGGTCCAAACCCTCTCAAAACCGAATGGACCAAAAAGGGTCTTCAACACTTAATCGATTCAAGGTTCCAATCCATGAACCAACTATCAATTGGACCACTAATTTATTCTTCAATTGAATCACTGAATCACCCTTCAATTTGACCTTCAATTACAGTTTTGAACCCAATTGAATTAGGGTTGGTAATCAAGAAACCATCACTTAGGGTTTTGAAACTGAGGATCCATCACTGGTTAACATTGTGGAGCTAATTCAATTGAAATTAGTGAACCATCATCATTACATGATATGACCTGACCTCAAACGGTCTTGAATGACCCCCAAATGGTCTTCAGGTCATTTAGATGATCTCCAAATGGTCTTGAGACCGTTTGCCTCAAACTACCATTGAAATCTGTAACATTCACTTAGGGTTTGCATCATTGAATCAATCATCACTTGAGCTATTGATTGTAATTCAATTTGATATCTTTGGGTTTTCAAATACTCAACCATACTCAACCCTAGACCTCCAAATGGTCTTGAGACCATTTGGGTGATTCCCAAATGGTTTTGAAACCATTTGGGGCAATCAACCCAAAACATCAACTTAAAAAATTGCAAAATCAGCACTTAGCCGATTAGGGTTTCTGTTTTAAGGATTGTCCATATGTTGATTTAATCAATTGGAGCCATTGGATCATCATCCAAAACATACTAGGGTTCAGACCTCAAACGGTCAACCCATCCAAACGGTCAACTCCTCTAAACGGTTCAGGGTTCAAGTCTCCAAATGGTTTGGTGAAATCGTTTGGGAGGTGTGTGCTTATGATAATGTCATCATCATCAAGCTCCAAACCCACGAATTTTGCTGTGATTTCCATGGTGATTGCATCAATCAACCAAAAACAATTTCGATAATGAAGAAAGTGTTGGGTTTTGTGGAGAAAACATGCGCGGCGGAAGCAATAAAATCCACGAAACCCGTAACAGGATCTCGTCGATAACAGCGTATTCGGAAACAGGTTTGCGGGATATACCTTATCGCGGAGCAAGTCCGGCGATGTCCCGCTGCACGACGGTGCAACGCTACTTGTCAAACACGGATGGATCTTCTCTCCCGTTCGCTGTCGCAGGTTGATCCGGCGATGCTCCTTTGCGGTGGTGACGTACGTTGCTCGCAGCACGTACAGGTGGTCGTCGACGTCCTCCGAACGCAGGCGTCTGCGTCTCTACTTCGTCCACACGGATGGACGGAACTCCACGTCACGCTTCTCAAGCCGGCGGGAAGGAGCGTGTCTCTGCGGCGGCATGCTAGCGACGCGTTGCTCTCCTTTCTCTCCTAAGAACGGCGACAGCTAGGTTTTCGTACGTTAGTGTAAACGGAAAAACCTCTCTCAATCTTATATAGATATGGGCCGTCGATCCTCCTTTAAATAGGATACGAAGGGAAGTAGGGTTTCCTAAACCCATCAGTAAACAGAAACATTGCGTTAATTAAAATGCTCATGGATTAATTAGAATATTCCGGAATTCATTAATTAACCAAATAATCACATTAATTGATTAATTAATATCCGACTCCATGCAATCACTTGGGATGGCTCTACGGGCATACATATACCAACAGACTCCCACTTGCACTCAGAGCCAGTCACTCCAATATTATTCTAATCCATTACATAAACATTTTAGTAATCAATGTGATTCAGAGCAATTCCAATCAAATCCACAATTATACTCCTATTCCAATACATCCTATGCGTGTGACCCGGTAGGCTCCAAATTACGTTGGCAGTGATATCCATAATCATATTATGATTTCACAAACAATGATTGGTATCTAGCAAGACTTCATTGCTACCCAAGTAATTGGAGAAGTTGGAGAACAACTTAACCTATCATTCATGATTGGTGTTATAGTGATTGTATAGTTCCTTTTTCGCTGATATCCGGATTGAACTCAAGTCATGGAAATGTTATCCTTTTCAACGTTCAATCCATGTTCCTTGAACTAGAGCAGACTATCTGAGATATATGTAAGCTCAATATCACATATTGACTCACATCAGCATGGCCATGCATTTCTCAGTCTCGCTTATCAAGTGGCCGGAATATCAAACTCCAGTAGGAAGGACAAATTCCATCTACATCACTCACAGTCATCCCCATGTGTCACAGTGCACCCAAGCACCATCTTTATAGCAATCCTTATTCAGGACCACGGTGGATGATGTCAAAGTACACCGAACGACATGTGATAAGTGTAGTGACTTCAGGTCTAAGAACCACAATCACCACCATCATTATGAGATGTGACTCTAACTACCGATCATGGTATCCATGTGTCACTCTCAAGGTGGGTCTGTCAGATACACTATTCTCTAACAAGTATCTATGTATTTGGTTTGATATCTCCATATCATGGATAATGAGATTCTTCCATCAACCAACATACATTCTAATCTTATGTGTTATTTATGTCTATGGATATTTCCACAATAACAACCGATTAGGGACAAAACAAGAATACATACTCTTAGCATACATATGATCTCGCTGTTTAGGTCATCAACCCAAAGACATATGTCGTTGAGTATATTATTCTATAGACATCTATAAGTTTTATGGTCATCTCACAATATAAAACACAAACATATAGATTGGAAACTTGCCTTTATTGATATGATCAATGTAGTATTACAAATCATTTACATAGTATCCCATTACAATCATCGAATGATAGTCTCTATGGGCATACATACCAACAGATTCCCACTTACACTTATACCCAATCACTCATGAATCTCAATCCAAGTGATCGAACATGTCCGTCATGTTTCTGCTATGAAAGTGCTTTTGTGAGCGGGTCAGCCACATTGCTTTCTGTAGGTACTCTGCAAATCTTCACATCTTCTCGTTGTACAATCTCTCGTATGAGATGGAACCGCCGTAGAATATGTTTGGAATGTTGGTGCGATCTTAGTTCTTTAGCTTGTGCAATTGCTCCATTGTTGTCGCAAAACAACTCAATTGCATCACCAACGCTTGGAACCACTCCAAGTTCAAAAATGAACTTCTTGATCCACACAACTTCCTTTGCAGCATTAGATGCAACAATATATTCGACCTCTGTTGTAGAATCCGCAACCGTCTCTTGCTTGGAACTCTTCCAGCTTACAACTCCGTTGTTCAGGCAAAACACAAATCCAGATTGCGATCTGTAGTCATCTTTGTCAGTTTGGAAGCTAGCATCGGTGTAACCCTTTACCACGTGCTCTTCCTCACCACCGTATACCAAGAATTGATCCTTAGTCCTTCTCAAGTACTTTAGGATGTTCTTTACGGATGTCCAGTGACATTCACCTGGATCTGACTGATACCGGCTCGTCATGCTCAAAGCATACGACACATCAGGATGAGTACATAACATTGCGTACATGATAGATCCAATTGCTGATGCATATGGAATCTTACTCATGCATGCCCGTTCATCACATGAACTAGGACACTGGGCTTTAGAGATTGTAACCCCATGGGACATGGGCAAGTTACCTCTCTTAGAACCCTCCATGCTAAACCTCTTTAGCACCTTGTCAATGTATGTGCTCTGTCTTAGGCCTAGAAGCCTTCTAGATCTATCTCTATAGATCTTAATCCCAAGTATATAGGATGCTTCACCTAAATCCTTCATAGAGAAAGTCTTCCCTAGCCAACCTTTTACTGTCTGAAGAGTAGGGATGTCATTTCCCATCAATAGTATGTCATCCACATACAATATGAGAAATACGACTGTGCTCCCACTAACCCTTTTGTAAACACAAGGTTCATCTTCATTTTGACTAAAGCCAAACTTTTTGACTACTTCATCAAAACGTAGATTCCAGCTCTGAGATGCTTGCTTCAATCCATAGATTGACCTTTGTAGCTTACATACTTTATTGGCTTCCTTTGGATCGATAAAACCCTCAGGTTGTGTCATGTACACATCCTCGAGTAAATTCCCATTAAGGAATGCTGTTTTAACATCCATCTGCCAAATCTCATAGTCATGATAAGCTGCAATGGCAAGCATGATTCTGATGAATTTAACCATGGCAACTGGTGAGAAGGTCTCATCATAATCAACACCTTGAATTTTATGGAATCCTTTAGCAACCAATCTACCTTTATAGGTTTGAACATTTCCATCCATGTCAGTCTTCTTCTTGAAGACCCACTTGCACCCTATGGGTCTTACCCCTTCGGGTGGATCCACCAAGGTCCATACCTTGTTGGTGTACATGGATTCCATCTCAGATCTCATGGCTTCGAGCCATTTCTCAGATTCTGGTCCCTTAGTAGCTTCTAGATAGGAAGTTGGCTCATATGCTATGCCCAATTCGTCACTATCTTGAGTCACGAGAAATCCAAATCTCTCAGGCTCAAGTCATGTCCTACTAGACCTACGAGGTTCCTGTGTTACATTTGGAACTTGAAATTCCACAACAACTTGTGAGTCTTCATGTTCCTTATGTACCTCCTCAGGTTCTCTGCTTTCTTGTTGGTCTCGAACTTCTCCGAGCTCTACATTCCTCCCACTAATTCCTTTGGAAATAAATTCCTTTTAAAGAAATATAGCAGTCCTAGCAACAAACACTTTGTTGTCAGTTGGTGTGTAGAAGTAGTATCCCTGAGTTTCCTTGGGGTATCCAACAAAATAGCATTTTTCCGATTTGGGTCCAAGCTTTTCAGGAAATTGTTTCCTAACATAAGCTTCACATCCCCAAATCTTTAACATAGACAAATTGGGACGATTCCCATTCCATATCTCATATGGTGTCTTTTGAACTGATTTGGAAGGTACACGGTTAAGTGTAAACGCTACAGTTTCTAGAGCATATCCCCAGAACGATATTGGAAGTTCGGCTGAACTCATCATTGATCGTACCATGTCTAATAATGTACGATTCCTTCTTTCTGACACACCATTATGTTGTGGTGTACCAGGTGGATTCCATTGTGATACAATACCACGGTCTCTCAGAAGGTCCTCAAACTCTTGGCTTAAGTATTCGCCACCTCGATCTGAACGGAGTGCTTTAATACTCTTACCAAGTTGCTTCTCTACTTCATTCATGAAAGTCTTGAACATTTCAAGAGTTTCTGACTTGTGTTTCATAAGATATACATAGCCATACCTACTGAGGTCATCAGTGAAGGTAATGAAGTATTGATAGCCTCCTCTAGCATTTGATCTAAAAGGTCCACATACATAAGTATGTATGAGCCCTAGCAGATCACTGGCTCTCTCACTGTGTCCAGTGAAAGGAGTTTTGGTCATCTTCCCTAATAAACATGCCTCACATGTCCCTAATGATTCAAAATCAAAAGAGTCTAGATAACCATCCTTATGGAGTCTAGATATGCGCTTCTCGTTTATGTGCCCAAGAAGACAATGCCATAAGAATGTTTTGTTTGAGTTGTCAAGTTTTAACCTTTTAGTATTTACGTTATATATGCTAGTCTCAAGTTCTAACAAGTAGATACCATAAGACATAGGGGCATTGCCATAAAAGATCTCATCTTTAGATATAGAAATAATTCCATTCTAAATGTGAAATTCAAATCCACTCTTATCCATACAAGATACAGAAATAATATTTCTATTAATGGCAGGTACGTAATAACAATTCTCTAATTCTATTATAAGGCCCGTAGGCAAAGATAAACTAATAACTCCAACTGTGGTGGCAGCAACTCTTGCTCCATTAGCAACCCGCAGCTCGACTTGGCCCTTTCGTAAAGGCTTACTTCTTATCAGATCCTACATATTAGAACATATGTGAGATCCACATCCGGTATCCAATACCCATGATGAAGAAGTATTTAAGTTTATCTTAATAACGTATATACCTAAAGTGGAGATCTCTATCCCCTGCTTCTTCTTCCTCAGTTCCTCCAGGTAGAGAGGACAGTTTCTTTTCCAATGTCCAGGCTGGTGACAATGGTGACAACTGCCTTCTTTGGAGATCCCACCTTTAGCTTTGAGCGCGGATGACTTTGGCTTCTTCCCGGCTTTAGAACTTTTCTTAGCCTTGCCTTTGCCTTTTGACTTTCCCTTTGTCGTGCTGATCATCATCACAGACTTGGGCTTGTCTTTCTTCATCTGTGCTTCAACTGTTCTCAACATGCCCAACAATTCTGACAACGGCTTGTCAAAATTGTTCATGTTGTAGTTCATGACAAAATGATTATATGACTCAGGCAACGATTGTAGAATCACATCAGTGGCCAACTCTTGACCTAGAGGAAATCCCAGCTTGGATAGGATTTCCACGTACCCAATCAAGGTGAGTATATGGGTGCCAACTGAGTCTCCCTCTTTCATCTTGCTTTTGAACAATGCCTTTGAGACATCATATCTCTCCTATCTTGCTTGATGTTGATACATGTTCTTGAGATGTGTTACCATCTCCATGACATTCATGTTCTCATGTTGCTCTTGCAACTCATAGTTCATTGAGCACAACATTAGGCACTTGACATCCACGTCATCATCAAGGTGCTTCTTATAAGCATCCTTTTCAGCCTTGGGCGCATTTACGACGGGCTCCTCTGGCTCTGGTGTTTCAAGGACATAGAGCTTACGCTCATGTGTGAGAACAATTCTCAACGTCCTAAACCAGTTTTGAAAGTTGGTTCCGGTAAGTTTGTCCTTCTCAAGGACCGATCGCAACGAGAAAGTGTGGGTGTTGGTTGCCATTTGATTGCTACAAAAGAAAATTTTGCATTTAGTCCAAAACATTTTGACTTGTAAAGATTTGATAAA
This sequence comes from Alisma plantago-aquatica, assembly GCA_963693085.1. Taxonomy (NCBI): domain Eukaryota; kingdom Viridiplantae; phylum Streptophyta; class Magnoliopsida; order Alismatales; family Alismataceae; genus Alisma; species Alisma plantago-aquatica. Next base: position 941,448,003 of record OY856412.1, on the reverse strand, counting down.
CGAGATTAATTAGGCCTTTAATTAATTACGCTCCCACTATTTTATTCAAACTGATAGCCCTCACTATCAACTCGAAAGATTGCAACGCACAACCTTCTAGTGAGCCAAGACCCAAAATAAATGGATCAATGCCCAGCCAACGCCGGCGTCAAAGACCAAATACTAAGGTAGGCAACTTTTGCCAATTGCATCATATGCAACTCTTGGATAGATGATCATGTACAACTACTTGCCATGATGCATCTGTGTGCCTCTAGGTACTTGATCCTATCAAGGTTCCCTAGTCAAGTCCAACCCATAAGCCAACACGATGAGTGTGCACCCTACGGAGGCAGACCCACACACCCACCATCACACTTCCACGAGATAGACAGTGTACCACGCGGAGGCGTGCCCACACATAATCGATCAAGCTTTTCATGTGTGTTGCTTTATGGAAGGCAACTAAAACTTAATATTATTAATTGAGGGGTTTTATTAATACATATACATATCCAAACACCACATACTTATAGTACGTATCATATACTACTATATCCACAACCACAAACGATAGACATGCAATCACAAACACAAATACATCGGTTATGGCCATACTATTGTAATCCTTTGGAGCAACAAAGGATTACGGTCCACCTATGGTCTTATGCATCTCATGCAACACCTGTGCATCAACCTGTAAGCATGTAATGATCAACATTACAATGAACAACTTCATGGATGCTTCGTGAGGTTGGAACTTCAAGTTGCTTCTTGGAATGGGATCTTCTTGTTGCTTCTCCATGGAAGCTCCTTGGAGTTGGATCTTCAGGTTGCTTCTTGGAATTAGATCTTCATGGTGCTTCTCCATGGACACTCCTTGGAGTTGGATCTTCAAGTGGCCTCCTTACATCAAGTTTACAAAGACTAAAACTAATCCTATCTCTATTACATCATATGAGTACAAACATAAAAGGAAAGAATTAATTACACTTTGAAGTAAGAGATGAGGCTCAGCATGCAAGCCGAATACTTTATACAAAGGATCCATATGTAACCATTATACATCCATAGAATTCACAAACAAACATATCCACAAGATCGACATCCACATTCATTCACAACATTCACAAAAGGGGATACTTGGCCATAACCGTGTATGCATTCACCACATAAAACATATTTTAAAGGCGAAGTGTATGCTATCATAGGTATATCTACACATACGTATATACATATTTAAAATTGCAGTACTTTTAATGCGGGACATTCCCCATTAAATAATTTTTGACTCCCACGCAGACAATGCGGGGTACACAGGGGCAGTGCCCCTGTGCGGGGATCCCGCTGCCCGGACAGCGGGCGGGGGTCGAGGGGAGGTCGCCCCTCGCGGGGTCTTAGGGGCAGAGCCCCTGAAAGGTCTATGGATTTTGACTTCCGTGCACTTAGGAAAATCTATATTTTCCATAGTCGACCCCGTCCAAAACGTCAAAAATAGTAGCCTGCGGCGTATGTGGAATTAGGTTTAGATTTGCACATTAACATGTTTAATTCGCATCGTAAGCAACTTAAAAATAGTATACAGCGATTCGATCATATCGAAACTAATCCAAATACGCCGTAGATCGACGCTGCTCTGATACCACTGTTGGGTTTTGTGGAGAAAACATGCGCGGCGGAAGTGATAAAATCCACGCAACCCGTAACAGGATCACGTCGATAATAGCGTATTCGGAAACAGGTTTGTGGGATATACCTTATCGCGGAGCAAGTCTGGTGATGTCCCGCTGCACGACGGTGCAACGCGGCTTGTCAAACACAGACGGATCTTCTCTCCCGTTCGCTGTCGCAGGTTGATCCGGCGATGCTCCTTTGCGGCGGTGACGTACGTTGCTCGCAGCACGTACAGGTGGTCGTCGACGTCCTCCGAACGCAGGCGTCAAGGCGTCTGCTTCTCTACTTCGTCCACGCGGATGGACGGAACTCCACGTCGCGCTTCTCAAGCCGGCGGGAAGGAGCGTGTCTCTGCGGCGGCGTGCTAGCGGCGCGTTGCTCTCCTTTCTCTCCTAAGAACGGCGACGGTTAAGTTTTCGTACGTTAGCGTAAACGGAAAAACCTCTCTCTATCTTATATAGATATGGGCCGTCGATCCTCCTTTAAATAGGATACAGAGGGAAGTAGGGTTTCCTAAACCCATCAGTAAACAGAAACGTTGCGTTAATTAAAACGCTCGTGGATTAATTAGAATATTCCGGAATTCATTAATTAACCAAATAATCATATTAATTGATTAATTAATATCCGACTCCATGCAATCGCTTGGGATGGCTCTACGGGCATACATATACCAACAGAAAGTATCAACAATTGATAAGGAATTGAATGCAATAACAATATTAAGGGTTCAAGTTATAAAACCCGCCTCCAATTGAGCTCCAAAGCTTCAAGCTCATGTCAACAATGGTGGATGCAACTCCTTTCACTATTCCAAGGCTCGTCCTCAAGATTTGAGTGAAAAGGAATGGTTAGAACTGAAGAGGGGATCGAGATAAGAAGAATTCATGCATTGATTTTTGATTTTCACCATGGATTCAAGGTAAAAGGAGGTCAAGAAGCTTACCAACAGGTTGGGGGTCGTCCTCATGATCCTCCAAAGCTCCTTTGGTCGTTTTCCAAGCAAGGGAAAGAAGTGGAAACGGAAAAGCCTTTGTTTTGGCTTGTAAAGGGTCTTTTTATAAGAAATTCAAGGAGAGAGAAAATGCCTTATAAAAATTCATTTAATCCCAAAAACAGTGCCGCCTCTTCCCCCTCAACTCCTTGGATCAGAGGATATCTTGTTTGCCTCTTATTACTCTCAATTATCCATGATTTAAAGAAAATCAAATTAAGCACCTCAAATCATATTGTACTAATATCCATAAGTGAGTGGGTATTTCTTTTCCTTATAATAAGGTGAGTGAGTTATCTACTTCCCTTGGATATTTTCGTGGCCTAGAAAAGGCAAAAACGTGTTCACACTTGAGAAAATTCAACCATCTCATTATTGGTTGAATGCCCTTCAATTATTTTATTTATTTTTGCATTAAACGGAAGTAAAGTTCCAATTATGCTTAAATCTTGATTATTTTAATATCAAGATTCTCTCTCCTCCAAAATGATTCTAATGAGGCACCCCTCTCATTTTCTTGCCTCAACATGATGCCAAGATACATTAGGGACCTTATTGAATTGGTAATTTGCATATTGAACCCTGGGTTTTGGGTAAATTCGCATTACACCAAAACTAGGTTTTAATGCACAAACATTGCTTTATCAGCTCTTTCTTGGTACTCAGGCTACCACAAGCCATACCTCTGCATCATATTCATTCTCATGATGCTTCAACACATGAGGAACATCTTATCATGTCACATTTGCAATTTAACCCCTCAACTTGGGTAATTTGCATTTTAGTCCATAACAAGCAAAACAATGTTTCAACATTATTAAAAAAGGACGAAAATTGAAATATAAGTTCCTCTTGAGCCTTAATTACTTTCCACAAAATAAGATTAAGCATATAATTATATTTCTTAATCAAAACACCTAGGGTTAAAGCATAACCCAGGTCAGGGATGTTACATTTGTCACCAACTTGGGTGAGGGGTTCAACGAACATATACCTTAGTCTAAGGGGTTTCCTTTCCCTCTAAACATGAGGGGGTGCCATGTTTGAATCCATAAGAACTCAAACATCCTCATGAGAATCAGGTGCACTAGGTACTACTACTTCCCCTCTTAGGTCTAGGAACCCTAGGTTCACTCCTTATGCCTCAACTACCTAACTGCATGCTCAATTTTCAACCATGGCCCAATCATGTACAAGGGATATCATGCACTTCCTACTATCCTTCCACTTGAACAAGACCTTAGAGTCTTACATAAGGACAATAAACTCGATGTGCGAGCTCATAACCTATTAGCGTACCTCCCCAGGGCCTAAGGAACTCTCGTTTCTATACCTATAAGGTAAGGTAGGTACCTACAACTTCCGTATATCATTTCAAGAAGACTCTTTCTCTTTGTAGGATTTGGTTCCTCTAAAGGAATCCAAGGTACAACAAGCCTCCAAGGATCGTGCATGAGGAAACCACAACTATCTACTCAGGGTTGTCTAATACAGGTCATAACATACCCAACTTCTCATGGTTCCGCATGTCTCAACATCTAAGCTTCCAACCTTCTTTCTCAGGTCATGATTTCTCTAGAGATAACCCTAAAACCCACCCTACCACTGGAGGTTCTAAGAAGGTGGATCAAGCTATTAAGGATACATGCGTACACCTACATGGGTGAAACGTATGATCCAAACCTATGTTCGATCAAGATTATCCAAAGCTCTGCATGTTCATCTCCTAACCTATCAGGAATAACCCTTCTGACATTCTCTCCTACATAGGTGCATGATCTTCTATACTCATATATGCCCATAAGGGTTTCTATATGGTCACCACTATCCTCTTCAATGAAGGAGCTATCCTTCAGCCTAACAGGCACAACCCTTCGAAGGTTGGGTCACCAAAAGGCACTAGGTCAACCAGCCTCACATAGCTCATGCTTCTCACATGTACTCAAAACCAATATGCATGTCAACCCACATACATACATGCATGGTCAATTGTGATATCCAACTCATCTTGTCCTCCCTCTTTTTAACAACCACTTAGGGTTAGGGTTAGCATCATCCTCTGCGTCATGTCTCTACCTCTTCCTGGAGACCTCTGTCTCTAAGGCTGACTCTTTCCTCAACCTCCTGATAAGAAGGTCAATCCTCAGATCTCTCCTGAGAGCATGACAACACATGCCATACAACCTTAAGCATGTAACTAATCCTTAGTTTATGCTTAAACTATTAAACTTATGTCCATGACATCTTATTTACATGCTTTTCATTGATTTTGTGGAGGATTCCTTAATCCTTACCATACTTACCCTGACCTCAAGAGCGTGGGGAGGAGAGAGAAAAACCCTAAGCCTTAGAACCTTAATTGAATTAGGGTTGAAAAGGGACGAAATAGATGAGAGAGTCCTAAAGGTGTCTTATTTCGAGTCAAGACCTTAGACTTTGGCCATGCAGTCACACCGCATCTGAGATTCCTTGTGAATGACTAGTGGGGTGGAGGAAAATATTGCCAGACCCCAGACCATGATCCTTTTCTAGACACCTCCGTCATCAGAAAATCCTCTAATAACTCCCTCGGGTTCATAGAGTTTGTAAAATTTAATAATTATTAAGGATTAAATGAGAAACCATTGGCTCTGATACCAAATGCAACGAACCCGCTTCTTAGTAATCCCCAATCAAGGGAGACCAAGAGGTCAGAGAGACATTATCCCAAAATCCAGGATCAATGGTTTAACATTTAATCAGAAATTGTGACATTAACCTTTATCCCCTTCATTTTAGGATTTCTTGCAAAAATCATATATCCCAAACCACTTATCCAGTTGATCCCAAATTTTAGGGAAAAATCCATGTGACTTATTCTACTTGTGTACCAAACTTGGGACACAAAATCTAAAGTACGAGAGTCTTTTCTTTATATGCAAGTTATTATTTATTAAGGCATATTTTATGCATATTTTCTCTCTCCTATTCCTTTATTCTCATTATTTGGATTCCTTATATCCCAAGAAACCATATGGAGTCGAGATCTCATTCATAATGATTCCATTATCTATATTTCCACATATTTCTTATATTTTCATCATTATGTCAACTTTCCTGCTTAATAATGCTTTATTTGATTTTATCTCTTTCTTCTCCTATTATCTTTGCAACTTGGACTCCTTGGAACCCAAGAAATCTTAAAGATATGAAATTACTCCTTGAAGGATAATTCTTAGCCTTCTAGAAGCTTCTACACATTTCTTTTCTCATTATCTTACTTATTCCTTTATTAATTGATTGCTTTTCCTTTTTATTTCCTTTTTCTTGTTATTGGGCCCAATAGCCAACAAGGCCCACAAAATTAATCACATACGGATATTTATCAAAGGAATCCACTCAATCACTTAAATAAACCAAATTACATAATTATACATTTATTGGGGAAATTGCAATTCCAACCAAAAGAACCCAAAAATTGGGGTTGTAACACAATGCGACTAAAATATGGTGGCAAGATTGTATATCTTATTCATCAAAGGTTCTTCCAAAAGTGTATCCTTACTGAAGGTTGCACAAAGCATTCAATGGCTCAATTGATGAACTAAGTGCCCCTAAACCTCTATCAGGGGAGGATGTTTATTAAAGAGTATGGGACTTTGTAAATGCATTTGGAAAGAGATCACAATGTACTATTCTCACATGGAGTGACCAATCTTTATTTAAGAAGAGGTCAATATTTTGAGATCTTCCTTATTGGAGTTCTTTGGCAGTTAGGCATTATATCAATGTCACGCTTGTTGAGAAAATATATGTGATAAAATTATCGGTACTTTGTTGAATATACTAGGTAAGACTAAAGATGACATCAAATCTAAAATGAACCTATGTGAAATGGGTATAAAAAAGAATTAACAATAGAAGTTAGCAGTGATCAATTTTCTTTTACCTCCTAATTATTACACATTGTCTAGATAGGATAAGAGAACTTTTTGTGAGTGCTTGGTTGATGTTAAGATACCACAAATATACTCTTCCAATATATGTAAATACATATCAATAAAAGATCTAAAGCTGATAGGTTTTATATCTCATGATTGTCACACTCTACTGCAACAAATATTACCCATAGATATTTGATTTGTACTGCCTATGCATGTAAGGTTTGTAATCACTGTGCTTTATTTCTTCTTCAACACTCTATGCAACAAGTTATGGATGATGAGAATCTTGATAAGGTGAAAAGAGAAGTCGTTGTTACCATGTGCCATATTGAGATGCATTTTCCTCCTTGATTCTTTGATATCATGGTACTTCTTGTTGTCCATTTGACTAGGGAAGTGAAATGTTGGGTTGGGTTTTCTTACACAGGATGTATTCGTTTGAATGGTACATTAGTGTTTTTAAAGGTGATGTCTGAATGATTACTTGCATGAAAGGAGTATTATTGAGTTATGTGGCTATGGAGGTAATGAAAATTTGCAATGACATTCTAAGTTGTAATGAAGCTTCTTCCAATACAAAGAATATTGATGCTTATTCCATCAGATGGACTTTAGGAGAATGAGTGAAACGAATTAGTCATGAGCTGTGGGAACAACCACATTTGTATATTTTACACAACTTTGACGAAGTGAGTATTCATATCAGCAGACATACCAATTTTATCAAGACAAAATATCCTCAATCCAATTCAATGTATCTTCCTAGAGAGCATAATAGGACATTTATTAGGTGGTTTGAAGAAAAAGTCTTCCATCAACAATATCAAACACCAAATAATATTGTTGAAAAGATCAAATGGCTCACCTTTAAACCAAAATTGAATATTATATCTTATACATGGTTTGACATAAATAGATTCTCATATTGCACAAAATGTCAAGATGATAAGAGCGTTATCGAAAATAGTGGGGTCACCCTTCAAGAGTCTTCAATGTATTTTTATAGTACAAAAGATAAGAGTCTATGTGAAGCTAAAGTATCTTATTACAATGTCATTCAAGACATATGAGAGTTTGACTACACAATTTTTGAAGTTCCCGTGTTTAGGTATAAGTGGGTTGATAATAAAAAAAGGGTCATAATGATGAATTGGATTTCACATTAGTGAATTTTGAGAAAGATTGGTGAGAAGGGTGAACCATTCATAATGGCATCACATGCAAATCAAGTTTTTTATATCGATGTCCCTGCAAATAAAAAATGGTTTGATGTTCTTCATGAGAAAAGATAGTTCATTCCAAACCCTATAGATGAAGAAGAGTACTATGACAAGTATGATTACTATAGTCCATTCTCAGTTGCCTTGTCAAGTGTAAATGTTGAAGTTGGATCTGACAGATATACACGTGAAGATCACATAGAAGGAATATTAATTGATCAGCGATCCAACCAATACTAGAGGCATGTTGTAAGACCCTTATTAATACCTAAACATACTTATTTGTATTGGTTGGATGCTTAATTTTTTTAAATTAAACATTGGAGTATGATGAAATACCAGTTGAAAATCTATTTTTAAAATTTGATCCAATTCTACTTTTGTTTACTCAGGTTATTCAATTTTATGTAACTTGTGAACTTTTGTGTAATATATTCACTTTTAGGGGTTTAAATATTATTTTAACATACACATTCAATTACATTGTATTCTTTGTAAAATTTATCTTATATGGACGCTTTTTAACTTTATTGCATTGGGTATTTCCCCCTATAAATATTAATTTAGTTGGTAATAATATCTAATGTGTTGGATAGTTGGTAATAATACCCTATGTTTTGGTCAACCCATGATTCAAAAAGGAGTTTCCTTCTATCAGTCTAATGGTTTTTACCTTAACGAGTGCTGGAGAAACGAAGATCATTCTATCTTCTTTTGACCTCCCTGGGACCACGAAATGAAGCACATGAACTACATGGTCGACGACCAATCTGATTCCTTGTCAGGGTTGTGGGTTCTTTAGAGCCCTCTTCCTTTCTCCTTTCTTAAGAGCCCTCTTCATCCTTCGGGGGTTGACAAAACTTCCATTTGTAGATGCATGTCTCAGATAAAGCATCTCTCAGACAGATCTTAGTGTTTTGAACTTGTTTCTTGCACCCTACATATAATATCTCTTTTCTAATTCATTTTTCTTGTTGTTCCTTATCCATCTCTTCTACCATCACCAATAATCATGGTGCTATAAGTTTAAAACTTGTGCACATGGCTAAGGAACCCTATTTTCTTCTCTCCTTGCTTTAGATACATCTGGATCTTGGATTTTAAGAGCTTCTTTGGAGTTTTCAAATGACAAAGACCAGATCTTTGCCACTATTTTTATGATTCTTCCTCTTATACTCATTTTTCACATGTAAGGCAAGTGATATTACTTCTTAATGCATTTCTTGCCTAATTCATACATTCATGACCTTAGTCTAATTATAGAAAATTTAAACTATACATATTGTTTTACATAAGTAAGATCTTAAGTTTCCTTAAACTCTATGGACCTTTTGTGCTATAAAGAGAGCTTTTCTTAGAACATGCAAATTCCAAAATTTGAAACTCAAGTGTAATGACTCCTACACTATATAATTTTTATGGTGTTTTGATGCCAAATAAAGGAAATTTGACCCCTATATTATTCCTTTCTATTTGATGGCCACTTTATGCAAATGTTTGTAATTGTTGTTATGATTGTAAGACCCCTAACCTTGCCAAATTCATTGTGGCAACCTATCATGCTAAATAAGATTACTCAAAACCAAACACCGATCATACACTAATTAAACATATATACAAAAAGGTACAAAATAAAAATCAAATAAATTTCCAAACATTTTAGAGAATATTTGCTTAAAGGTCCAACTGCCACACACACACACACACACATATATATATATATGTATGTATATATATATATATATTCATTTCAGGTATCCTTACACGAGTTTGTGGCCTTAGCCACAACCTATATCCAGAAGATGTTTTCACATAATTACAACATTTACATAGATCATAAACCAAGGCTTACAACTAAAAACTCGATTCGATATACATACTGTGAAAAGTCCCCTGCTCGAACCTAAGAGTACATGGATGATTCTAGGAGTCTACACAACTCAAAAATCCTTTTGACTCCACTGATCTCCAAAGTGCTCCTCCTTGCTACCACGGATCTGACGACATTGTTGACAATCACCTAAAAAGATGCGGTGATCCATGAGGTGAGACCCAAATCCCAACGAGAGATATATCTAAAAACATCTATTGCTTACCAGAGATATGTATCTTAAACAAATAAACATATAATATTATAGATTTGTAAGAGTGAAGAACTTGCATCATAAAAAAACGTAGCTATAGTCATTTGTACAGTTGATTTCTCTTATGCATTTTAAAACCATATACTACTTAAATAAACAAATCAAGGACTAACGTCCAATGTGAGTCACCAAGTAACCCTAATAGATATGCTACTCGACTGAATTATATATGTTATTAAGCCCTGGGTAGTTTGGGACGTACCACTTGAACTACTAACTGACCACTGGGAAGTCATAACAACCCCATATAAGATTTAGGATAATCAAAATCCTAATATCTCTTTCCCTCAGTCAGTACGAGGCAGTCCTAGTGGCACATCAGTAAATACAAAAATCCTAGTTCGCCCTAGGTATAAAGGCCGCTACACTAGATACCAGGGAGTTAAATCCTCAAAACTGAGTTACAACTATAGTCACCCTCAATTACATTTACACCTGAGACACAACCTCAACCCCTCTCCTAAAATCTTGGGATATGGATGACAATGATATACACTCTCTGCACCTGTATATACTCAATAATATACAACACCGAGTTCCTTTTAGAATACTCATTTCACTATCCAAAAAATTATGACACTAGAATAGTTATACAGACTCAGGAAACTACATGATTAAAGTTGCATTTGATTAATTAACCCAATTGAGTGATTTTAGACTGCACCAAACAAGTTACATACAAGATCCTATAGTATTTGATCCTATAGTATGCTTACAAAATAATTGTATGATGCGAATCCCAAAGATGCAAAATGCATGAAATTTGTTCCATGTTATTCTGTCATGGTATACTTGTCCATTGATATCCATAAATAGGACTAAACCCCCATCTAGGGTGCAAAACAACCCAAAGAGTCACTTTTTTTCTCCAAAACAACAATAACTTCCCGTACGGGTATCATTTTATCTAAAATTTCACAAAGATATTAACAAGTCAAAGACAAGATATCTCCCTAAATTTCATCTTAAATGTCCATCAGATGTAGGAGTTATGGAGTTTCCAATAACTAACCATTTATGTGACCAATACATAGCAAGGACAAACTACTTTCAGCAATATGGTTTTGATAACGATCATTCAAGAATCAAAATTGTAATTTAAATCATTAAAACCATGATTAGTCAACCACCATATAGTGATATTTAAAGTGTGAGTTGGATTCCTTAGCATTGGGTAACAAAGCAACACATATATGAACTTTACATGAGTCATTATAACCATATTTCAGAATTTTAGACCTTGTATGTTTAAAGAAAGCTCATATTACAGCCCAAAAATGTTCATAAGGTCTAAGGATAAGCACGCATTTCATCATCATTTTTATGTAAAACAATACATAAAAGTCCATCTTTTCTCATATTATAAGTTTTTCGAGTAAGATTAAAGACATGCACTTAGAAGATAGGCAACAAATGCATTCAAAGTTATATAACCTGCTTGGTTAGAGAGAGAAACAAAGAGAGAGAAGAAGAACTCCGAAAATCTAAGATGGAAGACTTCGAATCAGTAAAAAAATGCTGGTCTTGGACCACCAAAGCTCCAAGAATGCCTCCTCCTTCCACAGTTAGAGGGGAACTAGAGTAAGAAGAGAGAGAAATAAAGTTATCAAGCCCACATGCATAGGGTTCCAACAAGAACACAGTGAGAATCCATCATGCTAAATGAGATTACTCAAAATACAACTGATCACTAATTAACCACATTGTAGAAAAAGGTGATAATTAAAATAGATTTATTTCATCAACATACTCTGGAACATTTACATAAAATCCCAACAACTTGCTTATATTCATATATCATGATAAGTATCTCTTACAATTATTCTGTGGTCTCAACCACAACATATACATACATAAGAGTATTCTCCACGTATACAAGCATCAAAATACTACCAAAATCTCGAGTCTATTGGAACATCGTATACAAACTTTCCTACCTGGACCTGAGTGTACATGGATGACTGTAGGACACACTAGACCTCTAAACAACCTTCTCTAAGGCCCATCACCACAACTTCTCTTTTCTTCCACGGGTCTGTTGCACTGCGTCCGATCACCTAAAAAGATGTGGTGAACCACGAGGTGAGACCCATGTCCCAGCGAGAGATATAACTCTCAACAATGCTTATTAATTACAACAAGTTAAGAAATTAAACAAATAGAGAAGATTATATAACATAATAGCACTACCAGATATACACTTTGCGAGGACAATTTTGTTCAAAGTCTTATTGGTTGTATTAAAGATTAACATTATTCTCAGAGATCAGATGTAGTTAACACTATGGACATAACTATCATCATGAGTCTAAATAGTATAATGAGTTTAGCTAACAATTATTAGGATGTCTAATAGGATAAGTATATTTAATTACATAGGCATTGCTAATAGTTTAAGCATAGCTAACAACATAAGTATAGTCTAACAACATAAGCATAGTCTAGCATATAAGCATAGTCTAGTAGCACAAGCATCTAACAAAATAGCATGGATATCTTATATATTGCATTATACAACATCTATATATATATATATATATATAGATTTTGTATAATGCAATATATAAGATATCCATGCTATGTTGTTAGTATATATATATATATATATATATATATATAGGGTGTTCATTCATTGCCCGTGTGGGTAGCCTGAATTTTCGCTACCCTACAGCAAAAAAAGTAACTCTCCTGGCTAACAAAGTAACTCTACTGTAAAAAAAGTAACTATGGTGTCAAAAAAGTAACTCTGCTGGCCAAAAAAGTAACTCTGTACAAAATATACAACAGATATATTTAAGGACGGGTTTTTTGATTTTGGAGAGGCAAATGATATTATTTTTGGCTAAAATTTTTTGGAGAGCTAGAAAAAATGGTCCTCTACAATTGAGAATTTTTTTTTGAAAAAAAGTGGTCGGAAGGGTAGGCGGGTAGCTACCCACGCGGGCAATAAAGATGGGCCCATATATATATATATATATATATATATATATATATATATATATATATATATATATATATATATATATATATATATATATATATATATATATATATATATATATATATATGACGTTCATTCATTGCCCACGCGGGTAGCCTGGATTTTGCTACTCGGCAGCCAAAAAAGTAACTATTCTGGCCATAAAAGTAACCCTGCTATCAAAAAACTATATTGATCAAAAAGTAACTATGCGACTAAAAAAGTAACTCTGTACAAAATATACAACAGATATATATGTATCCGTGTTTTAAAATCTGCTGTTGCAAACGTAACTATCTATGCACGAAACTTAGCAGTTTGCAAGGTAAAGTAACCCTCTACATGTCAAAAGTAACCAACTTGAAAAAAAGTAACCGAAATGGTGGGCGGGTAGCTACCCGCGCGGGCAATAAAGATGGGCCCATATATATATATATATATATATATATATATAAAAGAGCAAATAAGGGTTATCATCCAATATTAAGGACTGTGTTGAATCCTAACAAATATACTACATGGCCGAATTACATCTTTTATTAAGTCCTGGAGAGTTTGAGTCATACCACGTAGACTCCAACTGACCTCCTCTTGGTCGCAATCAGTTCCATACAAGATCTAGGAGAGACAGAATCTTAAGATCTCTTCCCCTTGGCCAGTACGAGTAAATAGTAGCAACATATCCGTCAAGCTACCTACAACGACATATAGTCAAACTTAGACCTGTGAAACAAGTGGGTGTGTTGGGTCATTCTGGGTTTGGATCTCACAGGTGTGGGTAAAATATATCCAATTTTAAAAAAATGTAATAAGGGAAAACCTAAATCCAACCCAGCGGGTTACGGGCCGCCCTTGGGTGCTCACATAAAATGAATAATTATTGTTGTACGTTGTCGTGAACAATAACTATTGTACATTGTTGTTATACATTGTATTTATCCATGTAAATTTCACATATTTTTCCAAAATCATGTTATCAGAAGTATCCACTAATAGACTGGAGAACTCTTGTACTTGAACAACAACTTAATGGATTACTGCAACATTATCTACCAAAAATATACTACAAACTCATATACTATATAGCTACAAGAGTGCCTACTGGTTTACTGCTTAAACAAATGGGACACTAGACATCGATTCAGAATAAGTTAATGCTGCTTGTTGCATATAATTATTATTTTTGTGTGGAAACTTTCATACATTAATCAAGATAGTTCGTCTTACAGATCATAGAACACCTGCAAGATCATAGTACATTCAAATCTACAGTGGAAAGTAGACTACTCAACAAGGGGTAGAGAAGCCTGCTAACAAGAAAACAATGATGGGGAATAAAAGATGAGTTTCATGGGGGAGGTACCCCTTAAACAATCCTCAACTGGATTAAGTAGAAAAGAAGAAAAAGGAACAGAAATATAATCCCAAGAGAGGTTGTAGAGCTCTCTATTGATTAGAAATCAGATTCATCCTCCAGGATTTCCTCCAAGGTATAGAAAACACCACCTGTGCTCCTTGCAAAGAAGTTCTCTAAGCTAGCTTCAGTTTGATTCACTTGTGTGGAGGTTGAAGCCTGTCCTGCATCAAATGTTGAATTGTAAGATTTGATGTGATGTTCAAAGAGATTATGTGCTTAAGCTTACTGGAGTTGTTAAATTTTCTTTGATTCCTCTCAATCCATATGTTCCAGAGTATGTGGATGAGGATGTCCTCAGTAAAAAGGTTTGTAAATTTAGTTAGAGGTTTAACTCTTTTTTGTTTGGACAAATGTTCTAAAAGTCTGAGTTATCTTTGAAGAAGTCTTTGAAAATTTGTCTGGTGAAATTGCAGAGACTGAAGATATGTTTAGTAGTTTCTACTTCCATATGGTAGAGGTAACATCTAGAGGGTCCTAGGAAGCCTCTTTGTGCAATGTAGTGATCCGTAAGAAGTTTTTTGTTTATGATAAGCCAGAAGAAAATTTGTGTTTTTGAGACCATTTGGTTTTCCAAATGTAGGTGTATTTGGGAATGAGGCCCCTATAGGAAAAAAAAAGACTAGGCAACTTTGGGAGTATATTCAGTACCCCATCCCGAAGATTTGTTTTGCTAGTATTGTTTTCAAGTTCAAAGATGATATCGTTGAGTTCCTTTCTATTTATGAAGGTAAGAAGGTGTCTTTTGAGGGCATTTGTTCTATTACTGGAGAGAAGGGAGAGGGCTTTGACAGTGCTCAGAGGGGTCAAAGCTCTCGAAATATGACAAAGTGGATGGAGGTTTCTGATGGAATTTTGGTGGAACCACAGATCTTCCCAGAAGTTTATTTTGTAGTGCATATGCGGGGGTGTGTAAACAAGGTTACTAATCAAATGTATGTGTTTGTTGATATATCTCCAGAGGGGTGAGACTATGTTGTTTGAGTTTTTTTGCCAAGGTGGGATGCTTTTGTAATATTTTTGAAGGATCAGGCTACTCCACACTTTCTTGTTGTGGTTTGACAGGATGTTGATGATTTTAGCTATGAGGAAGAGAGTGTGAGTTTTTATATCAATGATACCCCAACCTCAAAATCTAATAGGGGCAGTAATGGTATTCCAGTTCACCAGATGGAAGTGTTTACTTTTGGAATCTATGGATTTGTAATTATTTCATAGAAAGCTTCTTCTGATTTTTTCAATCATATTCTTGGTTTTTGTGGGTAGAGGGATGCAACTCAGGTAATGCATAGTGATAGGTGCGATGACACTATTCAGGAGAGTGAGGCATCCTACAAGGCTAAGGAAGTTGTTTGTCTAGGAATTCAATCTAGAGTTGATTTTTCCAATAATGGGTATCTAGTTGGAGTGAGTAATATGTTTTGGGGTGATCGGAAATACAAGGCAATTAATGGGGAACTCCTCATGTTTACATTGAAGAAGGTTCTTGTATTTCTTAATGATATTATGATCAATATGAACTCCAAAGATAGATGATTTTTGGATACTGATTTTTAGATCCAAGATGTAGGAAAAAATACCAATGATTCTGATGGTGTTAATGATAGTGGAGTCTTCAGGAGAGACTAGATTGATGGTGTCATCCACAAATTAGATGATATTTTCCTAACATTTTGTTGGGGAGGTAATGAGGCCCTGATCCATACCAAGTTTTATCATATTGGTAAGAAGTGAGGCCACAATGATGAAGAGGTATGGGGATAATTGGTCCCCTTGTCTAAGACCATTTGAGTTCTTAAAATACCCAAAAGGTGATCCATTTATGATGGTGGTGAAGTAGTTAGTGGAGATGCAAGTGTGGATCTATGTATTCCAGGTATCTAGGAAGCCATAGCCTGATAGGGTTTTGATGAGGCAGTCCCAATTGATATAGTCAAAAGCCTTTTAGAAGTCAAGTTTGATGGCAATCAAGGGGGTTTTGTTTTTATGACACAGATGTACAATCTCATTTACCGTGATGTAGGCATACTGGATGTTTTTGTTTTTGAGGAAAGCATTTTGGTTAAGTGGAATGATGTTTTTCATGTGAGTTTTGATTCTGTTGGCCAGAGTTTTTACAATAATTTTGTAGGAAGTATTTGTGAGACTGATGGGTCAGAATTGAGAAATGAGCTCAAGATGATCAACTTTCTTGATGAGAGCTATGTAGGTCTGGTTGAGGTGTTTGAGGATGTTATGGGCATTTTTATGAAGGTGTATTTCTTGTAAAAGTGCCCAGAAGTCCTTTGTGAAGTGATACCAGTTGGCCTGGTAAAATTTGACATTTAGTCCATCAGGATCTGGGGATTTGTTTTCCCTAAGGAGTTGACTGCCAAGTCAAGTTCTTCAGGGGATAAGGGGTTGCTGATAGAATGTGGTGAGTCTATCTTGTGGTTACAAAGCATAGCCAGTTGATGGAGTTAAGGAAATAAGGTTTGTGGTTGGAGTTGAAGATCCTTTTGAAATGGTCTACGATATGAGAGATGATGAGGCGTTTGTTTTTAGTGATCACCCCTTGGATGTTCAATTGAGCAATGATGTTTTTTCTATAATTATTGTTGCAGACTTTGTGGAAGAATTTAGTGTTTTTTTTCTCTTTCAGAGGCCCAAGTGACTTTCGCTCGTTGTTTCCATTTGGTGTCCAAACAATGTTTGATATGTTACAGCTCTAATTTAATGGACAGAATAAGTGCAGGATCAACTAAGGGGTCACTATCAACAAAGATGTGTTGGTATTTGAGATCTCTAAGTTTGTCAGTGAGGTTATGGGTGTGGTTCAACGTCCACTCCTTAAGCTTATGTCTAATAAACTTAGTGTTACAGTGAATATGGTGACCCAAATTTCTAGTTCTGGGATCATCTATGGTCCAGCTGTCCTTACAAAGTTTAGTAGCAAGGGGATCAGAGAGCTAAAAGTTTTCAAAACGAAAGGGTTTGTGACCCCATATATCCCTTTTTGTGTCAATGATTATGGGGAAGTGGTCAGAAATGGGCCGAGGGGCAATTTGGATAGAGGATAGGGGGTAATAGTCTTCCCATTTGGAGGAGAAGATGAAGTGATCCAGTCTGGCTCTGGTATCATTTCGTGACCAGGTGAAACAAGTGCTTAAGGGAGGGATGTCTATCATCTTGTGAAGAATGATCTACTCTATAAGAGTCTTGTCAGTAGAGGATAAACTGGTGGAGGGGGAGGAGAAGTTTTTTTTGTCAGAAATGTTTGTGATGAGGTTAAGGTCTCCTCCTAGAAGCTAGGGTTTGTCACTCTGAAAATTCATGATGGTAGAGAGTTCAAAAAGGAAAGCTAATTTGTTTTTTCCCTGGTTCACCATAAACTCCCATGAAAGTCTAGCTGAAGTGATCAGAAACATTTGTGAAGTGTAGTGAAATGAAAAAAGAGTGGTGTTCTGAGTGTGAGAGGGCAAAGGAGTTTTTGTTATAACCAACAAGAAGTCCCCCCTTGAAGCCAATGGGTGGTATTTGGAACCATTAAGTGATTCTATTTCCACCTATAGTTTTGATGGCAAATGGTGAGAGGGTGGTCTTCATTTCTTGAATAATGATGATGTCAATGTTATTTTTGTATATGTGATTTCAAATCTCTTTTCTTCTATGGGAATTTGCAGCACCACAGACATTCCAGGATGTGATTTTCATGGTTTTTACTCTGGAAAACCCCCCTAGTGGATTTGTTTAGGATATTATGATAGTGACAAGCTATCTATCATCGAGTGTGCCTCTTCAATAGGTCTAAGGTTTGACCAAATCATAAATCTTTGTATATTGTTTAGTGCTAAATGGGCTATGTTTTCATCTTCAAAATGTATACCAATTTTATTTGTAAAGGAATGTATGTCAGGCCAAGACGCCATATCTTCTATATTATCAATGTCATATGTTATGTTTACTGAAGATGTTGAGGCATCTGATGGAGTAACCTTTTCAGTAGAAAAAGAAGATGTAAATGCACCTTTTTCTGGAGCTACAAAGTAGTTTCTTCTGGTCAATCCTTCTAGAGTGGTTTGCATGGTGTTGATGGACTTGATGATGCTGGGGTCCTTGCCATTGCTATTCTTCTTTGGACTCTCTGAGGATCTAATTTCATCAATGATAGCTGATTTAAGCTTTTTCATTGTATCAGAGTTTATGTCCAAAAGTGAGTCAAAATCATTTGAACGAAAAGGGAAAGGTTTGAAGGTGTCTGAGGGGAGTATTGGTTTGCTACTATCAGTAGGGGATGAAGTTCTTTGTCTCTTGATACTAAATGATCTGTTTGAATCCCTTGAGGACTGTGAGGGAGTGGTTTTCATCTCCCAAACCAGATCCCTTTCAATTGGTTTTCTGCTCAGCTTGAAGGTTTTTTTGTTATTTACTGAGCAGTACCAAGAGGGGGGGGTGCACAGAGATGTCAGAGAAGGTGATTTTGATGTCAGAGGGATTTTTATCCGAAAGTTTGATTTTTTAGATCTTTTCTCCCAGTCTGATCTTGAGGGAAGCCGTGAGAGTGATGTCTTATTTAACAGAGAAAACACAGAAGGCTTTGATGAACTATGAAGAATGGAGCATTTTAGGGCTGATAAATTGGAGGGTTGCACCTATGGCATGGGCTATAGCTCTGAATACTTTGACTTCTTATAAGTGTGGAGGGAGGTCAATAATGGCCACCCAACCAGAACCTCTAGACCCAGTCAGGGAAGATACTTGGTCCAGAGACCATTTTGAGAGGTTTTCTTGGACAAAGCTAGATCCACTGGGGATAGTCATAACCTGAACAAAGAGATGGTCTAGTTTTGTACCTTTAGGGACAAAATATAAGAGTTGCAAGGGTGACATGATTTTTGGTTTGAGGACAATGTGGCCAGGAATCAAGAGGGCAATAGCTCTGGTGACATCCAAAATGTTGACAGTGTTGTTGTCCAAGTTGTTTTCTATGGTGACCATGACACTTCTGGTGGTAAAGATGTTCAAGAGATGCATAGAGCTGGCTGGAAGATAAAAAGGGAATTCATTTTCCAAATGGAGAGCTGGGGACATGTTGAATGGAGAGTATAACTGAGGTGGAGAGAATCTAGTGTGGTTAAGGTTGGATGATTTAGGGATGGAGATGTCGGAAGGGATAAGGTTGTCCTTATAAAGAAAATGATGTTGAGATTTTACATGTGCATGGGGAGTAGGGGTGGAAGGAGAGATTTTGGGTTCTACTAAGCATGTGAAACTATTTCTACAGTAAACCCCTTCTCATTGGTTGTATTCTGTCGATAAGATTTGTCAAAGCTAGAAAAGCAACCTGTAGGTGGTTTAGAGGCATCATTAATAGAGTTTTGTCTGAAAAAGGGTCCGCACTTTTTTGAGAAATGGTTGTTAAGGGATTTGCAAAAGCATCGGATGTGTCCCAACTTTTTGTAGTGGAAGAAATTTTTTGATTTTGTGCATTGGGACCGAGAGTGGTTATGGTTGAGGCAAAAAGAGCACCAAAGAGATCTGAATGATTGTTTTTGTGGGGTAGGTATCCAAGGCTGTGATTTTTTAAAGGTAATGAAGCTGTTGAGAGCCAAGTCAGTGCCTGGAAGATTTCCTAAAGGTGGAAAATTGAGGTCAAGCGGGTGTGGGTCAGCGGGAATGATATTTGATCTAGGAGTAGCATTTTTTTTAGCTGTGCAGTAAGAAGATGCAGAAGGATGAGGGTGCTCGTACCTGGAAGCAATAGTGTTTGAGTTTTTGACTATTGTTGTTGTATCTGCCACATCTTCCTCATTTTGACTCAAGGAGTTATCCGATGTGAGAGAGATACCCCAGTCTTTGGATCCTATCGGCGGTGGATGTGCATTTGACATGAACAACTGATCAGCTAAGTTAGAACTCGATGTGGAGATATGCTCCTCTTTTCTATAGAAGAGGGAGAAGAGTTCATGCAGAGTATCATTGTTGAAATCATTAACCCATGCCATCAAGGTCTTGTTTGCAATGGGTTTGATGAAAATAGTCCATTCAGGTTTGAGACACAATACTGTGATCATGTTGGCCCATCCTTTAGTAATACATAAGGTGGAGTTTTTGTTGAACTCAATGGATACCCTGAACGATCTATTTCCAATATGAAATGGTGTTTGTTCATGGGGAGATGTCGAATCTGTAGTAGATCTACGCTCTGGGAAGGGGAATGCTGGAGAGATAATCAGGGTTGGAGAGATTGTAGTCCACGAATGAAAATTGAGATGCCATGTCTGGTGGTGATGGCGAGACACTACTCATTTTGGTCGAAATCATAGTTTTCTTATATAGCAGAGCTCGACTTAGGTGGTGTGAGTTTCCTATGTTGCGATTTTCCCTCTTGTTTCTTCTCATGGAGGTAGTAAAAAAATCCACCAATTCTCATATTGATGGAGCAATAAGTGTGCATAATGGCAAGGTGGCTCGAGGGTACTTGGTGCGCTCCCACTAGAGGCTTACAACACCGGCCAACTAGGGTGGCCGAGTGCAATCCATGAGGTCGGGAGGCACGGGATGATGTGATCTTTACTTTCGAAATTTGTATGGTCCCAGATCGAGTCTATCACTAAAACTAAAACAATTCACCCACAAGCGTATGGGGTACTGTTGTAGTATAGATCAAGGGCAAGATGGGGGGGGGGTCGAACTACGGAGATAGAGGGGGCGCTAGAGTTAGAAGGCGTGAGCTACGTTCCTATTGTGGAGAGTAAGGTTTTTAGGGTTTTAAGTTTTATTGGTTGTTGATTAAGCTAAGAGAGCGAGTAGCAAAAGCAATATGAAACTAAGTTATCAAAAGACTAAATTAGTAATTTAAGTTAACAAGCTATCTAAATAAGAGCAAGAACAAACTATACTAGACTAAGCAAGCAACTAGCAATTGAGAGCCTAAGTTAACCACTAATCAAGATCAAAGACCTAAATTAACACTTAGCTAGAAAAACTAAGCAATCGACTAAGTTAACTAAAGCAATTGAACTACACTAGCATTAACAAGAAAACTAGGCAATTAAGGTTTTAAGCAATTAGATGAAGGAGGTGGGCCGTTTGGGAATGTGACCTTGACATTAATTGGGGGATGTCAGCATAAAAAGAAATTAGCATATTTCATTCTAGACTACCAAACCAAACAACAAGGTGGGTGCTATGAGGATGTACCCTATGCTACTAGTTGGAGAACTAGGGCTAGGTGTAATTCTCATAGTACTTACCAAGTCTAGGTCTCTAGGATAAGTGGTATTAGTAAATTGAGGACCGAGGGTAAGGATGGGAGTAGAGATGAGGATATTTGACCTCATGCCACTAGCCACCTCAGCCTTTAGGAAATCCTAGGTAATTGCACTAATCACACTTATACTAGTCACTTAGAACTCACATTTGCATGTAGGAAGAAGGTGATTATGTAGGAAGATAGGGGGATAGCTAGGGATCTGAATTAGGGACCTAGGAGCCAATCCCATGATAGCTACATAGAAACCAACACCCTAGAGGCAAATGTCTTCAAGCACCACAAGGCAAGCAATTATTGTAATTAAACAACAATCACATGCACAAGTAATGGGAAATGAGATACAAGCAAAGGTAATCATCATAGAAGTGAAATATGTTTATTACAAATTATATTCCCCCAACATGGTATCAAAGTCACATTTCCCCCCAAACAACCCACCCAAGGGGGGCTTAGCTATACATGATCAAAACAGAAACAAAGGAGAAGGGAAAGAGAGTAGGAAACGCCATGGATGCTTGATGAAGCTTGACTTATTCACCTCCTTACTGCCAACCAAGATCCTCCTCCTCCAATGGTGCCCAAGAGTATGGAAATGGTGGAATGGATGGTGGTGGAAATGAGTGGAAAGTGGGTGGAAATGGGATTAAATGCAAGGAAGTAGGTGGATGGGAGTAATGGATGCAAGGGAGTAGCTAGGTTGCGGCTAGGAAGTGCTCTCCCCCGAGCCCTAGAAGAAACTAGTGCTTATATAGGAGCTAGGGTTAAGTGGGGGTATAATAGGAAAAGCAGTGAAAAAAAGTTAGGTTTTTGGGTGGTAGCACGGCCGTGCTGGGCAGCACGGTCGTGGTGGGTAGGAGTGGGCACGACCGTTGTGGAGGAGAACGGCCGTGTTGGCTAAGTGTTAAATCAACAGGTTGATGGGTGAAAGCGAAGGCTGGTAGCACGGCCGTTATGGATAGAATGACTGTGTTGGGGACTAGGTAGAACGACCGTGCTGGGTAGCACGGCCGTGGTGGCGGAGTTGTGAGGAGGTCGTTCTGAGCAACACGCCCGTTCCATCTTCATCTAGCACGGCCGTGGTGGCTGACTTGCTTGAACTTCAATAATTTGTCGATCAACCTTTAATGTTTCTCAATTGCCAGCACGGCCGTTCCATGGCACCACGGCCGTGCTGGGGTCTTCTAACGCTAGCATGGCTTCAAACTTCATAATTCTTGGATGTCTTTGCTTGGAGACAATTTTTGGCCATTGGAGGTAGGTTGAGGGGGACTTTGGGGTCTTCTTTGGGTCCCTCCATGAGTGGGGAAACCCTATAATTCCTTCTTTCTCTCTCTTCCATCTAGGCATGGTCCAAGTACCTGAAAAACAGTGCAAAGAACATCCATAAGCATATTTGCAATGATAACCAAATTAGGGGTAAACACTTGTAGTCTAACTTGTCTAGATGTGATTTGAGTACAAAATGACACAAGATGGAGTCCTAAAATAGGGCTACATCACCACCCCAAACTTAAAACATACTTGTCCTCAAGTATGCTCCAACTTAATCTCTCTTTTCAGTTCTTTTCAATCAGAAACAAATGACAAATGCAAAGCAACAACAAATTATTGAATACATGGTCTTGGAGGTGACTAAGTGCATGTGTTCCACATCTCTCCCCTCCTTCTTTCACAAACCATTCATGAGCTGAGCACTGAGCATACAAACTTCAAATATAAAGCATAGAAGCACAAGTTGTCCATATGTCCTTTATGTTATTCCGGGTAAACCGTTTCATGTTGGTGTTAATCACAGGTGACTAGGAGTATTGTTTCACTTTCATGCATTCAGTCTTATGCTTCAAACCACACTAGATGATCCACTTGGCTATAGAAAGGGTAAAGTGAGCTAGATTTGATGTTTTCTAGCTCAATGGGTATAAAAGAAGAAGAAAGGGTTGCGGTAAGATTTGGAGTGCTTTTACACACTCTTCTTTTCTTTATTT
This sequence comes from Alisma plantago-aquatica, assembly GCA_963693085.1. NCBI lineage: Eukaryota > Viridiplantae > Streptophyta > Magnoliopsida > Alismatales > Alismataceae > Alisma > Alisma plantago-aquatica. The sequence continues at coordinate 941,424,435 of OY856412.1, read as the reverse complement.
GAATGCTCTTAAACATGAGCATCCTTTTATTTTATTTTATTTTTTATTTTCTTTTTCTTTTCCCTTGGTGTAGATAGGGCATATGGTGGATAGAGTGAAGCGCGGAGATAAAGATGTGGCCACCCCAAACTTTTGGAGGTGGCCACGGCTAATATGTGCACTTTGGCATCTTTTTATGAGGCGGAGGGGTATGAAGATGGTGGAAGAATGGTCAGATCAAAGAGGGGTCATCGGTGTATTTTTCAACATAGGATTCCCTGCATGAAAGCTAATTCAACACTTCACCAAGTAATATCACACCACATGATAGAATTAACACAATATTCATATTTCTACCAAGTGATTCCATTGGCTTTAAGCGTTTGTCACTTGCGCAATTCATGATTCGACCAAAGCATTCACAGACTTAAGAGATGTGGTTCACATGTAAAAAGTTACAAACAAGACCATATATCAATAAGATCTAAGAATGCAGCATGCATTTGTCACAAGAGTAAACCATTTCATCTCAAACATTGGAGATTAAGTCAAAACATCTTATCGGAGCAAGAATATTCAAATCTGGGCAAAATTGGCCAAAATGGTGCCAATTTGCACTAAATCGCATCTAAACCTACTTTAGGGAGTTTAAAGACACAAAGAAGCAAATCTTAATTATCATGCACAAGAAATTACAAAAAACTACATGAAGATGAAAATTTTGAAAAATTACTCAAAAATGCAAAAATCAACTACATGTATGCATGGATGCAAGCAGACACACAAGGTCAGGGTAAACAAGTATGAAAATTTAGTCAAACTATTTGATCATCTTGCAAAAAGTTAGCATAAGGCACATAGAGAAAAATGCGGTGAAAGAAGGCTTACCACCCTACCACCCCAAACTTTTAAATCATGATGTCCTCGTCATGAAATGGAAGTTTAGACTAGTAGGGTAAAAAGGCGTGGGGTTGCGAAAGGCAACCGACGAGAGCTGGAGTGGTCAATGTAACTTTACGTGAGTAGGATAGGGCCTCCACGGCCATGCTGAGCAGCACGGTCGTTCTGGCCTTCTTCCTGTAGCTCCTCCATTGATTTGCAATCTCTTCTTCCACTTTGACCTCTGCCTTGGCTAAACCCTTCAGCATCATCTTTTCTTTCTTATGCCTGTGCTAAAATGATTCACAAACAGAAAAACTATCAAGTATAGTGTGTGTGTGTGTTTCTTGGAAACCAAAAGAAAGTATGGTAAAACAAGGTTCGAGAATCTCAAACCACGTGGGTTGCCTCCCACCAGCGCTAATTTTATAGCCTTCAGCCGGACTTATTGTACCTCCGTTAATCAACCTTTGTCCAAAACCAAAATGTTTTCATCCTCATCATACACAATCCTATCAAATGCCTTCCTTGTCTCCCAAGGGTTATGTGAGTTTCTAAAGTGTCTTTCTTCATTTTTCTCTCCTCCGGGGTCATCATCATAGGTCTCAATGTAAGAATCCTCATCAACGAAACCTTTTAGATCATTTAAGATGACCTCCTTAGGCATCTTCCCTCTCATCTTCTTCTTGAAGAGGAAAACACCCTTATGGAACCTTACATAAGTTGGTATTTGCTTGATGATGGCAAACAATGAGTTGTCTACCTTAGTCAATCTTAAGACCTTCAAACTTTGCATGCCATAGTTTTGCCTTCCCTTGAGGAATGGGTATTCATAGGCATCAACGAGAGCGGTTTCCATCTTGTTGGACACTTGCAATCCTAAAAATATCACATTGGGATGTCTTGGATCAGCAACGGGAGAACTTGGTGGTGTCATATCAAAGGAAGATGGGACACAAGATATTATCTTCTCAAAATCTGCTAGGATTGCAGAATTTTTAGTGCACTTGTCATTCTCACAAGGACTTTGTGGAAGGGGTTCTCCATCATGATCTTCACCTAATTGCTTCCCTCCCTTGTTGAGCTCCTCTATTACCTTGTCACACCTCAAGATTGAAATTGTATCCACTTGCTCATGGGGAGGGAGAAGAGCAAGTGATGGTTGTGGTGGTGTTGGTGGTAGTGGCGGATTAGGTTTGTGAAGGATGTAGGATGGTTGTTGTGGAGGTGGGTGGTTCTTGTGATTGATGTTGTGGTGGTGGTTGTGAGGTGTGTTGGAAGTTATACGTAGGTTGAAGAGGTGGTGGATCATATATAACTTGAGGGGAGCCCATACAACTATTTGCATTGTTTGGGTTGCCTATGATTTGGGAAAAGGATCTTCCCTCCTCACAAAGGGCAAGTGAAAGGGAAATCTCATCCAACCTTTGCTCTAGTCGATCAATGGTTTGTCCTTGAAAGGACACCTCTCTCTTCACTTCATCAAGGCTTCTCAATCTTGCAAGAACTTCTTCTTCAAACATGGAGCTATCTCTTGGCTCACTGTCTTCTTGTGGTTCCCATGAGAAGTTTGGACCATTTCTACATTCTGAAGTGCATGAGCTTGACATGAGGCTTTGGGTCTCATAGGATTGTAGAACCATGTCTCCATAAAGAGCCGCCATGGAATAAGCAGAATGATGAGAATAACCTCCCACATGAATATGCATGAGATACAACATGTCTTCCAACATCTACATCATGTAGGGCGGTTGAAGGATTGAAGGGGCTTACGCATCTCGGTACACCATCTTGACTCCAAAGGGTTGCTTGTCACATGCACAAGGCACAACCAAATAGAAGAGGGCAAGTTAGCAAGCCAAGATGCAAAAGTAACACAAAGAATAAATAATAGCAATTGGTGAGGGCAAAAGGAAATGCTAAGCTACACTATCTAACAAGGCCGAGCACCTCTATCCCTGGCAAGGGCACCAGAAAGCTTGGTGCGCTCCCACTAGAGGCTTACAACACCGGCCAACTAGGGTGGCCGAGTGCAATCCACGAGGTCGGGAGGCACGGGATGATGAGATCTTTGCTTTCGAAATTTGTATGGTCCCAGATCGAGTCTATCACTAAAACTAAAACAATTCGCCCGCAAGCGTACGAGATACTGTTGTAGTATAGATCAAGGGCAAGATGGGGGGTCGAACCACAGAGATAGAGGGGGCGCTAGAGTTAGAAGGTGTGAGCTACGTTCCTATTGTGGAGAGTAAGGTTTTTAGGGTTTTAAGGTTGATTGGTTGTTGATTAAGCTAAGAGAGCGAGTAGGAAAAGCAATATGAAACTAAGTTATCAAAAGACTAAATTAGAAATTTAAGTTAACAAGCTATCTAAACAAGAGCAAGAACAAACTATACTAGACTAAGAAAGCAACTAGCAATTGAGAGCCTAAGTTAACCACTAATCAAGATCAAAGACCTAAATTAACACTTAGCTAGCAAAACTAAGCAATCGACTAAGTTAACTAAAGCAATTGAACTACACTAGAATTAACAAGCAAACTAGGCAATTAAGGTTTTAAGCAATTAGATGAAGGAGGTGGGCCGTTTGGGAATGTGACCTTGACATTAATTGGGGGATGTCACCATAACAAGCAATTAGCATATTTCATTCTAAACTACCAAACCAAACAACAATGTGGGTGCTATGAGGATGTACCCTATGCTACTAGTTGGAGAACTAGGGCTAGGTGTAATTCTCATAGTACTTACCAAGTCTAAGTCTCTAGGATAAGTGGTATTAGTCAATTGAGGACCGAGGGTAAGGATGGGAGTAGAGATGAGGATATTTGACCTCATGCCACTAGCCATCTCAGCCTTTAGGAAATCCTAGGCAATTGCACTAATCACACTTATACTAGTCACTTAGAACTCACATTTGCATGTAGGAAGAAGGTGATTATGTAGGAAGATAGGGGGCTAGCTAGGGATCCAAATTAGGGACCTAGGAGCCAATCCCATGATAGCTACATAGAAACCAACACCCTAGAGGCAAATGTCTTCAAGCACCACAAGGCAAGCAATTAATGTAATTAAACAACAATCACATGCACAAGTAATGGGAAATGAGATACAAGCAAAGGTAATCATTATAGAAATGAAATAAGTTCATTACAAATTATATTCCCCTAACATGGTATCAAAGTCACATTTCCCCCCCAAACAACCCACCCAAGGGGGGCTTAGCTATACATGATCAAAACAGAAACAAAGGAGAAGGGAAAGAGAGTAGGAAACGCCATGGATGCTTGATGAAGCTTGACTTCTTCACCTCCTTGCTGCCAGCCATGATCCTCCTCCTCAAATGGTGCCCAAGAGCATGGAAATGGTGGAATGGATAGATAGAAACTTAGAGAAACTAGGTTTCTATGGTGGAAATGAGTGGAAAGTGGGTGGAAATGGGATTAAATGCAAGGAAGTAGGTGGATGGGAGTAATGGATGAAAGGGAGCAGCTAGGTTGCGGCTAGGAAGTGCTCTCCCCCGAGCCCTAGAAGCAACTAGTGCTTATATAGGAGCTAGGGTTAAGTGGGGGTATAATAGGAAAAGCAGTGAAAAAAAGTTAGGTTTTGGGGTGGTAGCACGCCGTGGTGGGTAGGAGTGGGCACGGCCGTGGTGGAGGAGAATGGCCGTGTTGGCTAAGTGTTAAATCAACAGGTTTATGGGTGAAAGCGAAGGCTGGTAGCACGGCCGTTCTGGACAGAACGGCCGTGTTGGGGACTAGGTAGAACGGTCGTGCTGGGTAGCACGGTCGTGGTGGCGGAGTTGTGAGGAGGTCGTTCTGAGAAACACACCCGTTCCATCTTCATCTAGCACGGACGTGCTGGTCAGCACGGCCGTGGCGGCTGACTGGCTTGAACTTCAATAATTTGTCGATCAACCTGTAATTTTTCTCAATTGCCAGCACGGCCGTTCCATGAAACCACGACCGTGCTGGGGTCTTCTAATGCTAGCATGGCTTCAAAATTCATAATTCTTGGATGTCTTTGCTTGGAGACGATTCTTGGTCATTGGAGGTAGGTTGAGGGGGACTTTGGGGTCTTCTTTGGGTCCCTCCATGAGTGGGGAAACCCTAGAATTCCTTCTTTCTCTCTCTTCCATCTAGGCATGGTCCAAGTACCTGAAAAATAGTGCAAAGAACATCCATAAGCATATTTGCAATGATAACCAAATTAGGGGTAAACACTTGTAGTCTAACATGTCTAGATGTGATTTGAGTACAAAATGACATAAGATGGAGTCCTAAAATAGGGCTACATCAGTACTGCACCAATCCACCTGATTCTGTAAAAGTAGGTGGAAAGACAAAAAATTCTGTAGACTATGCTAGAGTAAACCCAGATGCATGTAGTATCAAAGTAGTTTAGAATCTTATTCGATCGAAAACTGTGGAGAAGATGTTTGGTTTGGTAAAGTAACACAACCCTTTTGAAAAGTTGATTCGGAACTCGTACCGAGCCTTAGGTTGGGCTATCTTCTCCCGGTGTTGTGATCTTTGACAGTTGCAGATTTCCGATGGCTCCCATGTTCGATAGGTTCATCTATCTCTGCTTGATGGGGCTGACAAGTAGGTTCCAGCAAGAGGTGGAAAAATAGATGATCAGAGATGATTGTAGAGTGTCTAGTAGTTAAGTTGCTAGCTCTAATATGGGTTCTAGTAAAGAAAAGTGCAGATCGTCTCCCTTGACAGAAAGGAGGTGGTCTCCGCTGATCAGGTTTCTAGGTGCCGCTGGGAAGGGAATGGGTTTTTGCTAGGAAGGTTGAAATTAGAGAGATTTTGGAGCTATCTCTATTTAAAAACCAGCTTGCCACATCTAATTATGCAATGTCACAATCACTAAAACAACAAACAAACATACATATGTTTAAATATGCTCAAGTCAAAAGCATAAATGTCACGATGTTAGCTTCAAATGATGAGTAACACATTGACCAAGTAATAATAACTTTAGCCAACAACAAAAATACAATAATAGTAGAAGCAAAGTTATTTAAAAAAAATAAATTTTGCATAATATTTCTCCAAATTTTGTTCAAGAACAAAATGTTGGCTGTAACTTAGGTGTGAAATATTGCTACAACTAGTAGTAAGTATATAGTATAGGAGTCAACTTGCTAACGGAGACATAGCCGATTTAGGGGAAAATTCTAGTTCAATGATAGAGTCGTCAAAGCCAACTTGAATTTCTAATACATGGGTCCACTTTCCAAACATGACAAATGATGTTTAGATAATAGAGTTAGAGAAACACATCATGTAGGTGAAGGAAATAACATTGGGTTAAAGTATGTTCTTGTCTATCACATCAAATCTAATTAGTTTAATTATCTATTTAGTATAATTAGTTCTATTAAGCGAGTCACCCATGGGTGCCCACTGGTCACCTATGAAACCCATCAAATAAACATGTGGGTACGAGTTTGGGTGTTTTTCAATAGGTGGTAAATTTCATGACCCAAACCCAACTCAAATAGATCGACCCATGGGTGCCCACATATTTCGACCCAGTTTGATAGGTCTAGTCAAGCTACTATCACCTAGTCTTCCCTTGGTACATGTCACAACACTAGAAACCAGGCTATATGAAATCCAATTATTCGACATACAACAGCTGTCCTCAATCACATCACATATATAAATTCTCAAACCAAGGCATCACCACAATCACCCTCCATAACCTTGGGATCAGGATGTCAAGGATGTACACTCCCTACACCCGCACATACTCAACGTGTTATGTATGCGACTCTGAGCTTCCCTTAGGAATACTCATTTTCCCATCAAGCAAGTCCTAACACTGAATGATTCTATGACACATGGTACTACATGATTAAGGTTTCACTTAATTAGTTAATGCCAATTGGATGAATTAAGGTTGCATCAAACAAGTGGACATACAAACCCTAGTTCATTTCTAGGAAGCATTGATTTATAGCAACTTTAGGAGATATAAGACACATTAGGTATAATTATGATCACAACACCGAATGATACTATTTCATTTCCATTCATGAGATCATACTTTCCTTGATATCACCACATGATACAAATCCTTATCACATTATCCCAGGGTACCAACCCCTATCAACATAGAGAGGATTACACCTCCATAGGGCTCAATACATGCCCATAGGTCATTGAGACCATTACATCATTTCCTGCAAGAACATCATTATCTTTATAACAAGGCTCAACAAACCACCATCATTCATGTGATACATAGGCTCAACATGTTATTGCATTAAGGAGCTAAAATGGTGACACGATAACACAGTAGGGTTATCTTATAATTAAGAGTATTCCTTTACTAAATCAACCTACAAGAAGGCTAGTATGATTTACCACCATCATACTTATAGTGTACAAACTTAGCATAAGAAAGCAACAATCATAAGGCTATGATAACCACTAGTTAACACATTAGGGTTACATTCAACATTTCCATCATCATACTAATCCTACAAGAAATAGTAGCATGATTAACCACCATCATATACTTTCATTAGGGTTAGGTTCAACTTGATAAGTTACATTGAAGCTACAAATCAACACTCAACATCAACCCTAACACATGGTATCCCCATCAGATCATGGACACTTAAGGTAAAACATTGCCATAAAATTACATGCTATCTTACAACAAGGAACCATGCATAACACAAGATTAACCATCATATTGTATTGATTCGAGGGCAAAGTTAAGACTACAAGTTAAAGGCATTGAGCCATCAATTCTACATCATCATACCATGCCGTCAAATCATAGGCTTCACCCAAGACCATCGGGTGTTGAAGCATAAAACCAAACCATCATATCATGTCCCTTACTCAAGACCATCGGATGTTGGATAGACAAAATTAGGGAAGGAAAAATAAGGAAAAACAAGACTCGACCCAAACCCAAAAATTTAAGCAAGTTTAGGGTCTAAGGCTTTTTGACCCAATCTAAAATTGACCCGAACACAAAGAACTTGAAATTAATTTAGGGTCTGGTCTGAGTTTGGACTTTAGACCCAAACTGACCCGATTGACCCAAAATTCAAAATTATGTTTTCAAATAAAATTAGAAATACTATATTTTAAGACATTCAATGGCTTATTAAATTACTAATCCATCAATCACGAAGTTTATTTTGGAAATTATACATAATTTTGTATTGATTTGTATGATTTATTATACTAATAATATTATGAATTTGTGTTTAAAACACTCAAACAAACTATAGTAGACTTTATATGTGTTTCTTAATCACATTATAAATTTATCACAATGAGATTTGTTAACTAACTTGAAAATTTTCAATGATTAGACAAATCATATCATTTTTTTGAATTTATTCTTTTTGTATTGGATTTATAGGTTAGTCCCAGTAGATCCAAAATTATTTGTGGGTTGGGTTAGGTTCAAGGGTTTTGACCCAAAAATCCATCTTTTGCAAGTTTAGGGTCTAGCCAAAAAGTATAGACACGAAATGACCCAAAATAAAACCCTCTCAACCCAAAATTGATCGCCACCCCTAGATAAAACCATCAGTTGTGGGCATGTGACCCACCATCGGTTGTGACACATTGGACCACCATTGGTTGTGGTGCCCAGTGCCACCATTGGTTGTTGTACATTGGACCATCATTGGATCATGTGATCAGAAGGACCATCGATTGACACCATCGAGTGTTAAACCAGGGCAAACATTGTTTGATGACCATTGGTAAGAAAAATAATTGAATCACGGAGTCAGAAAAACCATTGGTTGTTGAAAATCAAATCAGAGAAGCCGTTGATTGTTGGCTCAAAAGAGCCATAGGTTGTGGAACCCAATATGACCATTGAGTTTGGTCAGCAAGTGGTGAAACAAGCTTCAAACTCCAAGACAAAACCATCAAATCAGAGGGGAAGGAAAATCATCAAGTTCACTGCTTGAAGGAATACCAACACCACCATTTTTAGAGCACAAAATGTTCTAAAATAGAAGCTAAGTCATTACCATCGGTTGGAAAAAGAAAAGCAACCAATACAGAACCAAGCACAAAACCATCGAGTCTTCAAAACAAGAAGGAAGATCAAAACAAAACCCTAAAAGAAGATAATTGTTTGAGGGGAACCAAAAAATAATTTGTGAAGAGAAAAATAACCATAAGTTGTCACATGGAGGCTACCAAGAATAAAACCATCAGGTTGCAAAAGAAGAAGACAAAATAGCTCTAAAAAACCCCTAAATCATGACCATTATTTAAGTGTATAAACCATCATTTCTCCTCATGAAAGCAAGGTCTAGAGATTCCCCAACCAAGAAAGGTTCGTGGACAAGGTTTTAGGTTCATCCATGATGTGATAAAAACTCAAGAAACAACAATTAAGCTCAAACCTTGGGCAAAGGTAGTATCTCTATACTTAGAGCTTTGTATAGATGAAGATCATGTACATGAAAGCTGCAAGTAAGCAATAACCATGGAGAAAGTTATATAAATTTCCTCTAGGAATAAGATGCAGCTCCAAACAGCAAGGAAGCTCGAGCAAAAGAGAGGAAAACCCTATCTTAAGCTCTCCACTCAGCCAAGCTAGCTCTTTCTTCAAAGAGGAAGCAGACCTTAGGTTAAGGAAGCAAGAAAGAGGTGTTCTTTAAGCTCTAGAGAAAGATCTGCCGTGAATAACCATGGTTTTGACCAAGAAGAAGGAAGAAGGAGGTATGAAAACAAGGGAAACGAATGAAAGAGGGAAGAACTTACTTGTTTATCTCAAGAACAAGCAAAGGAAGCTCCACAAGCACTAAGAGAGGGTAGATCTAATCCCTAGGTGCACATGCTAGGAGATGGACCACCTTATTCTAACTTGGGCACCTTATTCTCCACCTAGCCAAGGAGTACAAAGATCTAGACATAAAGGAAGAGGAAGGGGAGTCCAAAGGGTTTGTTTGGATGCAAAAGGGAAGGTATAAAAGCCAAGGGGTTAAGGTGTCCTACTAGGTTTGCCATGTTTCCATGCCTTAAAACATCACATCCACGCAAAGTCAAAGTTCCATTGGTTGTGGGAGTCTAAAGGTCCATAGAATGTTGTCTTCCTAGGCCAACCATCAAGTTCTATGCATCGTGACCATCAGTTTTGGAACCCTAGGTCACAATGGGAGAAACCATCATTTGTGCACCCTCCTAGGTGAACCATCGACCCAAGGAGCCTCAAGAGGGGAAACCATCAACCCTCACACCTCAAGGAACCTTCAAGGGGTCACAATAGGATCCCAACACCATTATATCCACTCCAAAAAGGATGACCATCGAGTTTTGGCCTCAAAGGTAGCTCATCCATGATGGCAAAACCCTAACTCAACCCTAGAAAGGTAACACCACCAAATCAAGGTGAAACAAGGCACCCCATGCCATAATTAAATCAATCATGATAAGAGAACTTGTAAGGCACAATAAGAATGTGACAAATTGTAAGAAAAACCATAGATGTGTGTAAATTATAGGAAAGTCCAAAATAAGCATATTATTACATAACTTGCTCAAACAATGTCCAAACTGGACCAAACTTTGACCTAGGTTTGTCACATGATATCAAAGAATGTATTATAGTTAGATTAAGGTTTTAGGCATTTAATTATGATAATCAAGCATGTTCAACCAAAAAGCAAGGTCAAGGGTCTTACAAATACTAAGAAACTCATCCATAGGAAGGAGGGTGATGAACAACAAGAAAATGAGTGAAAGAGCAAAGTTATTACATGAAATAAGTAAGGAGGATGATCAAGGACTTTAGATAAACCTAAGGAGCATCTATCCTCACACATGCATCCACAAAAAAATATGTGATCATCGACCTTAATGGGTTCTCTTTGATCTCCAAAGAAACAATCTAAGGTCACCAAAGGTGAATAGAGAGAAAGAGAGAGAAAGTGGGGTATTTATAGTTAAGTATAAGTTTTTTTCTGTCTAGAAAATCTTACCGACCATAGAAAATTTTACCATCCAAAATTCTATGCGACCACCAAAAATCTTGCTGATCATAATCCTTACCGACCACCAAAAATCTTGCCGACCAGAATTCTTACTGACCACCAAAATCTTGCAGACCAGAATTCTTATCGACCACCAAAATCTTGCTGATCAGAATTCCAAAAGCACTAAAATTATATATTTACACCCCTAGAAAAGGTTAATTTAAACAAAGGTACAAAAGATACATGAAATTGTATAATTGGAGCAAACAGAATTGATATTGAATCAAATTTTAAACATCACTTTAATAACTGATGTAAAACCATAATCCAAAGTTTGTTTTTGAAACTAAGCATCCAATTAGTACAAACAATATATATATATATATATATATATATATATATATATATATATATATATATATATATATATATATATATTATAAGCAAGGTTAGGGGCCTTACAACCATAAACCCCTAACAAGGATTTTGCCCCCAAAAACCTAAGCAAACAAGGATTGGTACTTCCTACACATTTCATCCTGTAACTCCCACATGTCTTCCTCTACACCATGGTGATGCCATAAAACCTTCATTAAGGCTATGCCCTTCTTCATAATCTTATGCATATGCCTATCTAAGATCAACACTAGACCTCCACATTGGTAACATATTCCTCCATCTCCACCTCCATGGGTTGCAACGCCTGCTCTGTACCAAGATGGCACCTCCTTAACATCAAAACATGAAACACATTGTGCAATTTGTGCGACTCTGGTGGCAGCTATAACCTAAATGCCACCTTCCCAACTTGAGCTATGATAGGGTATGGTCCCATAAGTCTAGGAGCCAACTTACCCTTCTTACCAAACCTCAACACACCTTTCCAAGGGGACTTGAGATACACACAGTCGCCAACCTAGAACTCCAAAGGTCTATGAAGGTTATCTGCATATGACTTCTGTCTATCTTGTGTCACCTTCATCTATTGTTGGATCACCTTGATCTTCTCTGTAGTTTGCTGAACCAATTTAGGTCCCAACAACTGATATTACCATGTCTCGTACCAATGAAGAGGTGACCTACAACACCTATCATATAAATCCTCATATGGGGCCATATATATACTCTACTGGTAACTATTGTTGTAGGTGAACTCAATCAAGCTCAAGTGAATATCCCAACTTCCAAGAAATTGAAGAACACACACTCTGAAAAGATCCTATAATGTATGTATGCTTCTCTCTGACTGACCATCTATCTACGAGTGAAAGGTAAACCTCAACTGTGTCCCTAAGGCTATATGTAAATGCCCCCAGAACCTACTCGTAAACTGTAGACCTCTATCATACACTATGGTAACTTGTATGCCATGTATAAGAACTATCCCATCCATGTAGATCTGTGCCAACGTCTCTGCCATGTAGGTTGTATTGTCTGACAAAAATTGGATTGACTTCGTCAACCGATCAACGATCACCCAAATCAAATGATGTCCTTTGGCTATCCTAGGAAGACCAACCACAAAGTCCATAGTTATATGATCCCATTTCCATTGTGGAATTAGCAAAGACTACAATGTTCTGTAGGATTCCAATGCTCGACTTTGACCTACTGAGACACCAGACACTTGGCTGCAAACTCTGCCACATCATGATTTAGATCTGGCCACCAATATAAGTCCTTGAGGTTGTGATACATCTTTGTACTGTCTGAATGCATTGCGTACATGGAGGAATGAGCTTCCTCAAGCACATATACATCACACTACCAACATCAGGAACCACTACTTTGTTGTGGAAACACACCATCCCATCACCTGTCTCATGAAGCCCATCATGCTTCCCACTTCTAAAACTCTGGTATGATGTTCTATATCACAATATCATCCCTTTGTGCATCTCCAATATGCTGTCCCAATGTCGACTTGAATTGTAACTGTGCCAACAAACCTGTCAACAAGGTAACCTCCAAGTGTACATTCATCTATCAAAGCAAGACTCGCATGTCCCTCTTGTAACAACCATGGAGTGAAACTGTGCTTTATCTATAGGCAATGAAGATGAAGATGATTTTCTACTCAATGCATCAACCACTACATTCACTTTCCCATGATGATAGTCTATCATACATAGGGCTGTGCATTTCATGGTCCAGACCGGTAGACAGACCGGACTGACTATTTGGAGTCCGGTCTGGACTTGGACCGAATTGACTTTTGGTCCGGCCCTCGATCTGCTATTTATCTTAAATCCGGTCTTCAGTCTGGTCTGGTCCAAAACCAGTAGAAATCGGTCTGGACCGGTTGGATTGGTTAACATAAAAATGTCTTATATATTAATGAAATCCAACATTTATGAAGGATTGTGTGATGTATTGTACATTATTAATGACTCTAGTTGTATTAGTAATGTTCCAAATATTCTTATGATAGTTTAGTCTCTCAAGGTGTAAGAATTTAATTGTGTAACTTGGTTTATATTAACAAACTCAAATGGATTATTAGTTATTTAATAATTATAACATAATTATTTATATTTTATAATCATGAGTATATGAATATTGGTTATTCGGTCTGGTCCAATCCTTTATTTTTTCGATCCGATCTTGGACTGGACCAGTTCTTACCTGGTACGGTCCTCGGTCCATGGTTTTTTATTAATCGAGTCTCAGTCCGGTCTGGTCCAAGCCAGTCTGGTCTGCGTTTGGACTGATGTATAACCCTAATCGTACAGTTATAGTCCTTGATCAACTCCATCCATCTCCTCTGCCTCATGTTCAACCCTTGCTTTGAAAAGATGTGCTATAGATTATTGTGATCTGTGAAAATTTGTCATTTCTCTCCATAAGGATAGTGCCTCCAAATCTTCAAGGAGAGAACCTCAACTGCTAGTTCTAGGTCATGAGTTGGATAGTTCTCCTCGTGTTTCTTAAGCTATTGATATGCAAAAGAAATAATGTTCTTGTCCTGCATCAACACACATCCCAACCCATTCTTCAAAGAATCATAGAAAATGATGTAGCTTTTTCCAGACTCTGGCAACACTAACACTGGAGCACTCATCAACTTATCCTTAAACATCTAAAAATAATGCTAACACTTGTCATCCCAAATAAAAGGATACCCTTCCTAGTTAGCTTGGTCAAAGGTAAAGATACTGCACTGAATTTCTTGATGAACCTCATGTGGTAACCAACAAAACCTAGGAAACTTCAAACCTCAGTTGGTGTCTTAGGCTACTCCCACTCCAACATTTATTCCACCTTATTAGGGCCCACATACATGCTTTGTAGAGATTACATGACCAAGAAAAGACACCTCATCATCCAAAACTTGCACTCACTAAACTTGGCATAAAGCTTATGCTACCTCAACAACTCCAACGCCTAACAAAGATGCTACTGATACTGTTGATTGTCTCTAGAGTATATCAAGATGTCATCTATGAACACCACCCAAAACTAGTCTAAGTACGGTCTGAACAATCTATTCATCAGGTACATGAAAGTTGTTGATGCATTGTTTAGCCTAAACAACATTACTACAAACTTGTAATGACCATACCTAGTCCTAAAAGCAATCTTAGATAGGTCATCAGACTTGATCCTTAGTTGGTGATATCCTTACCTCAGATCTATCTTAGAAAACAATGTACAACCTCTAAATGGATCAAATAGATAATCTATCCTTGACAATGAGTACTTGTTCTTCATTGAAACCTTGTTCAACTGTGGGTAATCTATGCAAAGACTCATAGAATCACCCTTCTTCTTCATGAAAAAAACTAGAGCACCCCAAGGGGAAGTGCTCATCCGTATGAAACCCTTATCCAACAAATCTTGCAATTGTTTATTCAACTCCTTCGAACAACCCCTGTAACCATTTCTTCAACTCCTTCATATCAGTTAGTGCCATCCTATCGGGTGCCTGAGCCGTGGGTTGCATTCTAGGAACTAGATTGATTTCAAAGTCAATCTCTCTAGGCTGTGGAACACTAGGAAACTCATCTCTAAAAACATCCTAAAACTCACACACTATAGGTACCTCCTAGATTCTAAGACTCCTCACATTGGTATTCACTATATGAGCTAAGAACGCTTCACATCCTTGTCTCGTCAACTTCTCTACTATTAGACTTGACACCATACATGTAGGAAGAATCTTCCTGTCTCCTTGGAAGGTCCAAAAGACAACCTCCTCACAAAACGTCACAACTTTGGAACTATAGTCCAAAACAACCATGTACTTATCCAAGGTATCCATACCCAGGATCACATCAGGTCGATGCATATCAAGTGAAATAAGATCCACTTGAATGTTACATCCTAAGAAAGAAAGAATACAAGATGGACACACTTGCAACAACACAATGGAACCAACCAAAGGGGTTTCTAACAAGAGGCTATCATCTCTACTACATACAGACAAGTCACAACTATTTATCACCTCTCTGGTGATAAATGTGTGCGTCACACCTAGGTAAATGAAAACAAATACATAGGTAGATGTAGTTAAGTCAGATAAAAAAGTTCCATTTGACCAATTACGACCGGTGGGTTGACCACTCCTTTCGGCTGGATCATAGCATAGAACCTAGACATTGCCTGTTGTTGCCCTCAACCTCTACTAACTGGTCCTGAAGACCCTACTTGACATTGCCTGTTGTTGCCCTCAACCTCTACTAACTGGTCCTGAAGACCCTACTTGTAAGGAGTGAGACCCGATAGTGGGCTCACTCAATGGTACAACACGAGCCGTGAAATAATTAAGCAGTGGAAAATATAACTATTAATAAAGTTACAAAATACTCTATGTACATAACTTTCTCACCATAAGGGTGGTACATAAAATAAAAAGGTTACATCTATATACATAGAAGCCCATATGTAGAGGGTAACAAGGCTATCTCAAGCTATCCTTAAGTTCACTAATGAGATCACGATCATCCTGAGTCTCTACTCTATAAAGCATCTACACCTGGGTGGAGGGAACACAAAAAAATGAAACAAAAGAATATGCATCAACAAAAGTTGAGTATGCACATTTAACAATATTTTGAGCATATAAATGGGTAAACATAACAAAATAGATGTTTCCATAAAAAGGAGGGTCATCAATAGATTAGTAAGTTCCAACAAGAGATATATTAAGACAATGAATTTCAAAAGAATGAGGCATGTAAATAACCAAAGTGAGATAACACATCTTGCCATTAACCATTCACAATGTTACAACAATCATAATCATTCACATGCAGATAGATATTGACTAAAGTAACTATAGTAGATCCAAGACACCACTGAGTCATTGGCCTAAGTAAAATGGTGGAAATATAACACCCTAGGTGGAAATAGCACATCTCTGTATATATCAAGGTGGAAGTAGCACACCCCGGGCAGAAATAGCACGCCCTAATGGTTACGTATAAGCGTCTATGATAGTTATCTAGTCAAATTATCTAATATTCATAAATAAAGTAGCAAGATAGTTTGCATTCACCATTCACATTGCCAAGTACAACAACAAAGTAGATGGGGACAAAGTAATTATCAAATAAAGTGAAATTAGATGATTTAATACCATGAAATAAGGAATTTGTAATATGGATGAATAAAAGGGAAAAATATTCAAAGGATCCTTCATTGTAAGAAGATATAAGTCAAATTATGCCCCAAATTAAATAGAGAGGAGTACGTACCTAATCTTCATGAGTAAAGGTTAACTCAATAGGTATACTTGGTCCTCTTAATCGAGTAGTCTTCCTAGTAAAATATTATGTATGTTAGCCAAACCAAAGCGAACATATACAAACCTATTATAGATTTTAAGATTATTCTTATCCTAGTATGTATCATCTAATTCCATATTAGGTTTATTAATTTTATTAGGTATACAAGATTGGTATCTATTTTAGTTCTAATATGCATCTTTAGCCACATAAACCTATGTATGTATAGATTGCATATATGTTTTGATACTTATATTCATCCCTTCTACAAAGGTATTGCAATATTATTCTCTTTTGAAATATGATATGATTCAAGTTTAGTCAACTGGGGTCAAATGTTAGTCCATGTTAGGTATATTTATTTAAAATGATCATATTGTGGAGTTTAGGGTTTAACTCTCAGATGCACTCATTTATGATTACTTGAATACCTTTTATTATAAATATAAATGAACTGATATGTAAATATCAGCAATAATGTTTTGCTACAAACTCCAATCATGTTTTACACACTCTGCTCCCATATTACATTTGATCCCAATTAGACCAGTCTAGATTTATCGAATTCATTACTCTTTATTGTATTTCTAGATACCATATATATGGGCTTACATCTATGTATATCTAAGGTTCTTTACTTGTGAAAATAATAGGAATGCTATTCTAGATTATGAATCCTCACCTAACTTCTTAACACACACATTATTAAAATGACAAACATTAATATACTAGATGACTAGGTTCATACTTTAGCCAACTCCATTTATTGTTTAGGACATCACTAGTATCTAAGATTGACTTATAATGCATATCATACTTAGAGACATATTGTATGAGTATTAGATATTAGTATTACAAGAAATCCAACTACTGGCATACACTCATATTCACTTACACACTAGTGAATGACTTTATACCAATATGATTTAATATTTATATGGTCGAATAGCATACTTTGTTTTCATTTTATGTATCCTTCACCCACTCATCTCCATTACCTCTAAGTTCTCAAGAAATCAAATACAAGGAAGGAATACTGACCTTTATCTCATCAAAGTCCAAGGACTTTTAGGATTGATTGCTAATTAGGGACAAGATAAGAAGCCATACTGAACTGCTATTGGTAGCCCTCTGTAGCCATTTGTAAATGACACATTGGCAGTTGCCCACAAAACAGAAGGTAGAAGGCGTCACTTGTGTGCCTTAATTTGAACTGTGGTTCTTGGAGGAAGATTGAGGGAAAGAGGGGAAGGACAGATACGTCATTTCCCTAGTGATGGGGGCGTTGCAGGTGGTGGTGGCTGTAGGCTACCATAGTCGTCGCTGCACTTGCAGGTTGCATGTGCATGTTGTGAGTTCAAGAGGGGATCAAGCAGTGTCTACGCTGGAGTGTTGGCAGTTGCATCTGATCAACAATGTTGGATCATCTTGACGGTAATGAAAGGAGGAACAAGAGAGGTCCTAAGATAGTGAATCATGTTGGCACCACTTCTTGGGTGTTTGCGACAACTACACCAGGATTTGTCACGATGGGAGGCATGAGGAAGAGCTGGTGGGGGAAATTGTAGTAGATTAGGAGTCTTTAGCATTGCATCTGAGTAGAAAAGAGGGAGGGTGCTGTGGTGGAGCATACTGGTTGCTGAAGAGGTCGAATAAGGATAGGGGAGTAACAGGGCAGTTGGTGGACGTCGGTCCTACCTGGAGGCATTCTTCATTGTCTGGCGCTTCTTGGTGTTGTTGGGCATAGGTGGTGGAGAAACTGGAGAGGGGCGAGGAAGAAGATTTTGGATCAAGTCTTGTTGTGATGATGTCGTGGTGATGAGAGGGGAGAGAGGGTTCCACACCCAGGTCAACATTGCAGACTTTCCGTGCAGACACCTGTGGCATTGCAGTGGTGGCTTACTATGGTGGATAATGATATCTTGATGATTTCTGATCCTAGGGTGGTAAGGAGGAGATGTTGGGGTTGTATCAGTGACTAGAAGATCCATCGATAGTTGTGGTGTCATCTGGTTTTCCATGGTGGTAGGTGCAAGGGAAAAGATGAGGAGGAGGTAGCTCTGCCCAACGGTGATGGATCAGTCTGAACAGTGCGTGGCACTGCCAGTGTAGGGTGAATATGTGGATGGCGGCTAGGGTTCTTGGAAGGGACAGAAGTAGGAGATATGAGCAGAGAGGAAAAGGAGGAGGCATACGGAGAAAAACCATCATACAACCGTTACAAAAGACACACCCAACACAAGTAACATGGTGAAGGGCCATGATTGGGAAGGAGACATTACAAGGAGATAATTATCATAGATTGATTTTAATTGAATGCATATATATATATATATATATATATATATATATATATATATATATATATATATATATATATTCAGGTTTTATATTCAACCAACTAATTATGAGGGTAAAATAAGTCCAATTGACTTGAAAATAAGTTCTTATGGTAATTAGGGCATGGAGAATTCGACTTCAGCCTCAAATTTACCTTTTGAAAGTATCTTCTATTATATTTCATTTCTTGCATTTTAAGTATTCATTTATTGTACTTATTTTCTTTAATGACACCAACATGTCACAATACCTTCCATTAATTTAACTTCTCCATCCTTTACTCTTACTAGTATACTAGAGGATCAAACTTCATTATTTGGGGCATTAGTACATCAAACCTATTATTTCTTTTTATTATGATTATTTACATTCAAACCCTTTATGCAGTGTATATTTGTGAAGTATGCTGAAACTAAGTTTCATAATATATTTTTTGAGAACAATAATTTATTTTATTTTGATAAAATGGTTCTAAGTGAATAGGAGGGATGAGTAAGGTACCCAGAGTTGGGTATGTTACATCACTCCACCCCTTAAAGAGGATTTCATCCCTAAAATCCACCATCCTACAACCCAATATACTATGCTATAATTTTCTACCAATTATAAGTTTCTACTTCACTAGATAAAGTTAATGCAGTGAGTCCTAGCATAACACACCCACATCACACTTGTATGCTGAACCTAACGTGAACTTATATTACTCCATCCATCAGGTCTTATTATCTCTTCATATAGTGAATTGGTCTAGGAAATTTACACTAAAATTGAGGATGATATTGATGATTTTAAATTTTTATGGTTATCTACAATGCTAAAGAGTTTTGTCAATCCTACTATTATGATATTTGGTATCCCTTCTATTATTAATTTCCAATGGCTATAACCATTGGTTTCAACTATTCATTAATTTAAGTTACAAACTTAAGTGTACAAGGCACCATCCCTTAAAAGGACCTATCTAACCATATAGAGAACCCAGAGGGGTAATGACTAGATTATATATATTATATTTGTTCTTCTTCCTCCTAAACCTTACATCACACTTATGCCTAGGGCTGGAAGATTCAACATGCAAGTAAAAAATTTATTCACTAAAGGACCAATCTACTACTATGACTTCCTTGTGTACTTGGTTCCAAAACCATTGATGAAATCTGAAAATGTTTTTATTTTTAAATATACTTTAATAATGAAAATAAGTTTGACGATGAAAACCTTGTGATGGGAATCCAAAATGGCATCAAAATCAATCCAAGAACCACGTCGACCACTTTCTACCACATACCACATATACTATCACCCTAACATCACTTCATCCTCACAAAATAGGCTTCTCTACACAAATCATCAAGGAATACACCAAGCATATCCAAATTCTAGATTAGGAGGGGAAACATGTTTCTTCTAGCATGTAGTTAATTTCTAGTAGGTCCTACTAGGCATGACCTTCATTATTCACATCCCTAAATGTCATTTATTTATAAGATCATGTAACCATAATAAGAAAAGATTGGGGTCTCTACTTCCCCAGTTAGTTTACATCCATAATGTCATCACAAGCCCAGATGAACTAAATAGTCAAACTACTCCTCATATCACACATTAAGTAACTAATTAAATGGTGGCGATGAATGAGTGGTCAACGCTTTAAGGATCAACCTTAGATGTACATACCTCACATAACCTTGGTGTCAGTGTACATCCATAGTTTCAAGAAAAAGAGTGTCCACTATAGCTTCCAAACCTAATTTTGCCTCTATATATCCTCAGGTAAAAATAAAATGGCACAACATTTTATTATGTGATCCAACTACGTGATCATTCCTATATTGGAAAAGGGATATATGCATCATTCCTACCTTATGGGTATGTGAGGGATGAAATCCCTAGGATCATTACTTAAAACCTATATCTTATTGCAACAAACCCTCATTCATGAGATATTGCAAGTTTATCTAGGATAGTATACAACCCTTGGATGGCGAGTCTCAAGCAAACCTATTTTGAAATAACTTCATGTTGTAGGCAAGAAAATCTTAACCTTAAAGGATCTATTTCATATCATCATGTACTATCATAGAACATCTTGAAATATAAAACTCATGTCAATATTCTAAGTTTATTTCCATGCATGCTCATTCCTCATAATACATGTATCACAGGCATGCTGGAAAACAAAAAAAGTAAAAGGTTTAATGACTTGTACAAGGATTTCACACAATTATGTGTTTTCAAGTGAATTATCCTCCCCAAAGGTGGGGGTATATGATACTTCCTAGGAGATTCAACCTTTATGTATATAAATCTATACCTAAAAAAAGAGAGGGTAGGACTGATAAGAGTTTACCCAAAACTAGGTCATCCACATACTTTGTTTGGGATACATATATACCACAAAATTGGATAGGGGTAACCCTAATTGGTAAACACGATTCAGGTGTAAGTATGGCATTAACCTCTTAAGGATAACCTACCTACTAAGGAACAATCTAGGATAACTTGATATAGTCTGGTTACTGACTGCTTAGGCTCTGATACCATTTTGTAAAGAGTGGGACGCGATAGTGGGCCCTGTCAATGGTACAAAAACGAACCATAAAATAATTAAGTAGTGAAAAACATAACTATTAACAATGTTACAAAATATTATATGTACATAATATTCTCACCCTAAGGGTGGTACATAAAATGAAAAGGTTACATCTATATAAGCATAAGCCAAGCCCATATACAAAGAGTAACATGACTATCTCAAGCTATCCTTAAGTTCACCAATGAGCTCACAATCATCTTGAGTCTCTTCCCTATAAAGCACCTACACCTGGGTGGAGGGAACAAAAAAAAAACAAAAGAGTATGCATCAACAAAAGCTGAGTATGTACATTTAATAATATTTTGGGCCTTTAAATGGGTAAAAAGAGGTTCCCATAATAAGGAAGGTCATCAAAAGATTAGTAATTTCCAACAAGAGATATATCAAGAAAGTGAATTTCAAAAGAATGAGACATATAAATAAACAAAGTGAGATACACATCTTGCCATTAACCATTCACAATATCACAATAATCATAATCATTGGCATGCAGATACATATTGACTAAAGTAACTATAGTAGGGCCAAGACACCAGTGAGTCACTAGCCTAAGTAAAATGCATGGAAATAGTGCACCCTGATTGGAAATTGTGCGCCTCTATAAATATCAAGGTGGAAGTAGCACACCCGGGCAGAAATAGAGCGCCCTAATGCTTACACATAAGCGTCTACAATAGTTATCTAGTCAAATTATCTAACATGGATAAATAGAGTAGTAAGATAGTTTGCATTCACAATTCACATTTCCAAGTACAACAACAAAGTAGGTGGGGGCAAAGTATTCATCAAGAAAAGTGAAATTAGATGATTCAATATCATGAAATAAGGAATTTGCAATGTGGATGAATAAAAGGGAACAATATTCAAAGGATGTCATTGTAAGAAGATTTTAGTCAAAGTATGCCTTAAATAGAGAGGAATACATACTTGATCTTCATGACTAAAGGTCAACTGAATAAGTATACTTGGTCCTGTTAACCAAGTAGTCTTCCTAGTAAAATATTATGTATGTTAGTCAAACCAAAGTGAACATATACATTCATATTATAGATTTTTATATTATTCTTATCGTACTCTATATCATCCAATTTCATATTAGGTCTGTTAATCTTATTTGGTATACATGATTGGGTATCTATTTTAGTTCTAATATGCGTACATAGAGACATAAACATATGTATGTATAGATTGCATATATGTGTTGATACTTATATTCATTCCTTCTACTAAGGTATTGCGATATTATTCTCTTTTGAAATATGATATGATTCAAGTTTAGTCAACTGGGGTCAAATGTTTGTCCGTGTTAGGTATATTTATTTAAAATGATCATATTGTAGGGTCTAGGGTTTAAGTATCAGATACACTGATTATGATTACTTAAATACCTTTTATTATAAACATAAATGAACTTATATGTACAAATCATTAACAATGTTTTGGTACTAACACCAATCATGTTTTACATACTCTTGTTCCATATTACATTTGATCCCAATTAGACCAGTCTAGATTTATCGACTTCATAACTCTTTATTGTATCTCTAGATACCATATATATGTGCTTACATCTATATCTAGGGTTCTTGACTTATGGAAATAATGGTATTTCTACCCTGGATTATGAATCCTCACCTAACTGCTTATTATCACACACACATTATTAAAATAACAAACATTAAGATACTAGATGACTAGGTTCATACTTTAGATAACTCCATGTATTATTTAGTACATCATTAGTATTTAACATTGAGTTATAATGCAAATCATGATTAGAGACATATTGTATGAGTATTAGATATTTGTATTATAGGAAATTCAACTACTGACATACACTCATATTCACTTACACACTAGAGTATGATTTTATACCAATATGATTTAATATTTGTATGGTTGACTAGCATACTTTGTTTTCATTTTATGTATCCTTCACTCACTTGTATCTATTACCTCTAAGTTCTCATGAAATCAAATACAAGGAAGGAATACTAACCTTCAACTCATCAAAGTCCAATGACTTTTAGGGTTCAGTTGCTGATTAGGGATAAGAGAAGAAGCCATAGTGAACTGCTATTGTTGGTTCTCTACCGCCATCTGT
Source organism: Alisma plantago-aquatica (assembly GCA_963693085.1). Taxonomy (NCBI): domain Eukaryota; kingdom Viridiplantae; phylum Streptophyta; class Magnoliopsida; order Alismatales; family Alismataceae; genus Alisma; species Alisma plantago-aquatica. Next base: position 941,400,836 of record OY856412.1, on the reverse strand, counting down.
GAATGACAGAATGCATTTCCCCATAAAAAAGAAGGTAGAGGGCGTAACTTGTGTGCCTTAATTTGAACTATGGTTCTTGGAGGAAGATTGAGGGAAAGAGGGGAAGGATAGAGACATCGTTTCCCTAGTGATGGGGGAGTTGCTGGTGGTGGTGGCCGCAGGATACCATAGTCGATGCTGCACTTGTAGGTTGTAGGTGCATGTTGTGAGTTCAAGAGGGGATCAAGAAGCATCTACGCTGGAGTGTTGGTAGTTGCATCTGATCAACAATGTTGAATCATGTTGACAGTGTTGAAAGGAGGAACAAGAGAGGTCCTAAGATAGTGAATCATGTTGGCACCACTTCTTGGGTGTTTGTGACAGCTACACCATGATTTTTCACGATGGGAGGCATGAGGAAGAGCTGGTGGGGGCGACCTTGTAGTAGATTAGGATTCATTAGCATTGCATATGAGTAGAAAAGAGGGAGGGTGCAGTGGTGGAACATTCTGGTTACTGATGAGGTCGGAGAAGGAGAGGGGAGTAATAGGGCGGTTGGTGGACGACGGTCCTACTTAGAGGTAGTCTGCATTGTCTGACACTTGTTGGTGTTTTTGGGCACATGTGGAGGAGCAACTAGAGAGGGGTGAGGGAGAATATTTTAGATCAAGTCTTATTATGACGACATCATGATGGTGAGAGGGGAGAGCACCTAGGTCATTATTATAGACTTGCTGTGCAGACACCTATGACATTGCGGTGGTGGGTTGCTATGGTGGATAATGCTATCTTGATGATTTCTGATCCCAGGGCGGTAAGGAGGAGATGTTGGGGTTGTCTTAGTGGCTAAAGATCCATCGATAGTCATGGCATCATCTGGTTTTCCATGGTGGTAGGTGCAAGGGAAGAAGGTGAGGAGGAGGCAACTCTTCCTGGTGATGATGACTCAGTCTAAACAGTGCTTGGAACTACCGACGCAGGGTGAATATGTGGATGGTGGCTAGGGTTCTTGGTAGGGACAGAAGTAGGAGAGGTGGGAGAAGAGGAAAAGGAGGAGGCATAGGGAGAACAACTGTCATGCAGCCATTACAAAAGCCAAAGCCAGTGCAAGGAACACGGTGTAGGGCTGTGACCGAGGGGAAGGAGGCATTACAAGGAGATAATTAGCAATAGATTAGTTTTAATTGAAGACATTTATATATATTAAGGTTTTTGTATTCAATCAAATAATTAAGAGGGTAAAAGAAGTCCAATTGACTTGAAAATAAGTTCTTATGGTAATTCGGGCATGGGGAATTGGACTTCAGCCTCAAATGTACCTTTTGTAATAGTTTTCTATTATACTTCATTGCTTGCATTTTAAGTATTCGTTTAGTGCACTTATTTTCTTTCATGACACCAATATTTCACAATACCTTATATTCTTCTTCATCCTTTACTCTTACTAGTATACTAAAGGATCAAACTTCATTATTTGGGGCATTAGTACATCAAACATATTATTTCTTTTTATTATGATCATTTTATGTTTAAACCCTTTATGTAGTGTATATTTGTTAAGTATGATGAAACTAAGTTTCATAATATTAATTTTAGGAATAATGATTTATTTTATTTTGATAAAATGGTTCTTAGGAAGTAGGAGGGATGAGTAAGGTACCCAGAGTTGGGTATGCTACACTACTTGTGATGCATGTCCATGACCTCTGCTACCACTGCTATTGAACTATTGTTGTTGTTGTGAGCCATGCTGGCCCTGCCTTAGATGCTGTATCACCTTCCCATTCTTCATGGGGCAATACCATCTCACATGCCCAACTTGACTGTACTTGAAGCACATCCTTGTATCATAGTATGGCCTAGATGACCCTTTCACAAACACTGAAGCTAAACTATTTCTCCCAGTTGGCAAAAAACTATGACCTCTTCCCTTGCTAGAAGAACACTGTGACTGGACCTATCTCCTTGGTTAAAAAAAGTCGACCTCAGTTGGTAATACTGGTGTTGCGATGAGGAAAACCTCAACTTCTTGAAGCTACCTAATGATTGTCCTTGGAACTGGGCATACCTCTTCCTCATGTTGGCTCTTTGCTTCTCCATAAAAAACCTCTCTATCCTCCTCACTGATTCCACAAAGGTGGAAAACTTATCATGATTCTCCAAAGTGGATGCCGTTATTCACAAATCAATGTTCAAGCCTTTGTCAAACCTCTAGATCCTCTCCTTCTCTGTGGCTTCCATATGAGGATAGAACCTCAACAACTCCTTGAACTTCACCTCATAGTCATTCACAAACCATGATCCTTGGCACAAATGCTCAAGATGAGCCATCTTCTCGTCTAGATACATCTCAGAGAAGTAATGACTCACAAACTCCTGCCAAAAATCCTCCCAACCTACCACCTCACATGGTCTCTTTTCCTCCTCTATGACCCACCAATTACCATAATTACCCTTTAGGAGATAGATCACATGCTTCACCTTGTCCTCCTCAGAGATGTTTAGTATCATGAACGCCTTCTCCAGTTCCATCAACCACATATCGACATCTTCAAGATGTGTTGTACCCGCATACTCTATGCCATCCATGCACTTTAGCCTCTCGAAGGTCTTCACTAGACCTTGAGATTCTGCATTGGGAACGGGTACCCTGGGTTGAGGTGCAAATGCCATATCTACCAAACACTTTATCGTTGCCATAAGATGTCAAAAAACAACATGAAAGGCTGGATCAACTACATTTGAGGGGTCGAATGGAGGCGATATGGGCTGTTCTGGCCCCATCTTAGGTACTCTTCTTTCTGATATCAGTCTCCCACCACCACCTTCTAGCACCACAAAGTTTCTCTCTGCTTGCTCTTCACATTCTCTAGACATATCTATGTAATCATAAACTACAGTCATATATGTTGGATTATGTAAGAACAAACACAACAACCTAAGTCCTATGTCCTTGTAGACTCATCGAACCTAAAGCTCTGATACCACCAAAATGTGGTAACCTACCACACTAAACAAGATTACTCAAAATCAAACATAGATCATACACAAATTAAACATATTACAAAGAGGTACATAATTGAAACTGAATAAATTTCAAACATTTCAGACAACAAAGGTCCAACTACCAACACACACACACATACACACACACACACACACACACACACACATATATATATATATATATATATATATATATATATATATATATATTTATTTATTCCAGGTAACTTTACACGAATTTTGTGGCCTCAACCACAACCTAAATCCAAAAGATGTTGTTCACATAATTACAATAGTTACATAAAGCATAAACCAAGGTTGATAACTAAAAGCTTGAGTCGATATACATACTGTAAAAACCCCCTTCCTAGACCTGAGAGTACAAGGATAACTTTAGGACTCTACAAAACCCAAAAAACCCTCTGACTCTACTGATCTCTAAACTGCTCCTCCTTGCTATTACGGGTTTGACGACGCTACTGACGATCACCTAAAAAGATGTGGTGATCCACAAGGTGAGACCCATGTTCTAGTGAGAGATATAACTTCTAAAAACATCTATTTCATACTAGAGATATGTATATTAAATAGGTAAACAAATAATGTTACAAAATTTTAAGAGTGAAGAAATTGCATCATAAACAAACATAGCTATAGAAATTTGTACAATTGATTTCTCTTACGACATTTAAAACCATCTATAAATTAAAGAAAAAAAACCAAGAATTAACATCCAATTTGAGTCACCAAGTAAACATAATAGATATAATACTCATCTGAGTTTCATATTTTCTTAAGCCCTGGGTAGCTTGAGACGTACCATTCAAACTATTAGCAGACCACTGTAAAGTCACAATCGGCCCCGTATAAGATCTAGGATAACCAGAATCCTAAGATCTCTTCCCCTCAGTCAGTATGAGTCCACCGTAGTAACACATCAGTCCAACTACAAAAAAACCTAGTCCGTCCTAGGTACGAAGGCTACAACACTAGATACTAGGATATTCAATCCTCAAATTTGAGTTACGACCCCCGTCTCCCTCAATTACATTTACATCTGAGATACAACCTCAACCGCTCTCCAAAAACCTTGGGATCAGGATAACAAGGATATACCCTCCCTACACCCACATATACTCAATAGTACATGACTCTGAGTTCATTTCAGAATACTCATTTCACTATCCAATAAAATCTAACACTGGAACAGTTCTACGGACTCAGGGCACTACATGATTAAAGTTTCATTTGATTAATTAAGCCACTTGAGTGATTTTGGACTGCATCAAACAAGTTACATAGAAGATCCTATAGTATGCTTACAAAATAATTATATGATACAAATCCTAAACATGCAAGATGAATCAAATATGTTCCATGTTATTTCATCATGGTAAACTAATCCAGTGATATCCATAAATAGGACTAAACCTCCATCTAGGGTGTAAATTAGTGAAAAAAACCATTTTTACCAAAACAACAATAACTTCCAGTACACGTATCATTTGTATCCAATTTTTTCCAGAGATATTAACAAGTCAAAAAGAATATTTCACCCCAAATTTCATCTTAAAACTCCATTGGATGCATGAGTTATGGAGTTTCCAAGAACTAAGCTTTTATGTGACCCACACCTAGCATGGATGGACTACTTCCCACAGTATAATTTTGTCTAACTATCATTCAACAACAAAATAGTAATTTAAAACATTAAAACCACCATTGGTTAACCACCATATAGTAATATTTAAAGTCTGGGTCAGATTCCTAAGCATTGGGTAAAAAAACAACACATATATGAACATTATAGGAGTCATTGTACTGATATTTCTGAATTTTAGACCTTGCATGTTTAAAGCAAAGCTCATATTATAGACAAAAAACATTCATAAGGTCAAGGAAGGCCTAATAACACATTTCATCATCATTCTCATGTCAAACAATACATAAAAGACCATCTTTTCTCACATTATGGGTTTTTAGAGTAAGATTAAAGACATGCAATTAGAAGATAGGCGACCAATACATTCAAAGTCATATTACTTTCCTGGTTAGAGAGAGAAACGAAGAGAAAGTAGAAAAACTCCAAAAATCTAAGATGGATGACTTTGATTTAGCAAGAAATGTTGGTCTCAGACCACCAAAGCTCTAAGAACGCCTCCTTCTTCCACAGTTAGAGGGGAACTAGAGCAAGGAGAGAGAGAGAGAAAGAGAGGTCTGAAGCCCACATGCATAGGGTTCTAGTAAGAACACCAAGAAACTCATTCATCAGAAGGAGGGTTATAAACAACAAAAAAACAAGTGAAAGAGTAAAGATCTTACATGAAAGAAGCAAGGAGGTGATCAACGTCTCTATATCAACCCAAGAAGCCTTCATTCTTGCACATGCATCCACGATAAATCCATGATCACCGACCTCGATGGGTTCTCTTCAATCTCCAGAAAATAGTAATAATGTCACCAAATGTGAGAAGAGAGAAAGAGAGAGAAAGAGGGAGGTTGTTTATAGGTGGGTGTAAGTATGATGCTGTCTAGAAAATCTTATCGACCATCAAAAATCTTACCAATAAGAATTGTATACGACTACGGAAAATATCACCGACCAAAATTCTTACTGACCACCAAAAATCTTACCGACAAGAATTCTTACCGGCCACCAAAAACATTTTCTACCGGAATTCTTTCCGACCACAAAAATCTTTCCAAACAGAATTTTAAAAACACTAAAATTTTATATTTACACCCCCAGAAAAAGTTAATCTACACACATGTCCAAAAGATACATGAAATTGCATAATTGGACCAAACAAAATCAATATTGAACCAAAATTTAGTCATCACTTTATTAATTGATGTAAAACCATAATCCAAAGTTTGTTTTTGAAACTAAGCATCCAATGAGTAAAAACGAATTATATTAATTTGATAAGGATAAGGGCCTTACATTCATAAATAGAATTTCTTATCCTAATTGGATGATTAATTTGAAAATTAAACTTTGGATTATGATTTCATATGTTTTAAGAATGCTATATTTAAAATTTCAGTCAATTTAGACTATGTTTTCTCCAGTCATACAACTTTGTATAACTTTTGAACCTTTGTGTAAATTACCCATTTTAGGGTGTAAATATAATTTTCATACTTTTCTTAATGGTGTTATGATAGTCTTAAGAATCTTACAATTTTACATTTCCTTTGGATGCTTTTGAACCTTGCTTTCTTGGGCTTTATATGAGATTTACGAGGTGGTAGTGTAGTGTTTCCATCAGTGCCCAATGAGATTTTCTGTGCCCAATGAAATTTTCAATGCCCACTTGGATTTTTGGTTCCTTCTTGTTTTTAGTGATCACTTGGATTTTTGGTGCCCGCTTAGATTTTCAGTGCTCACTTGTATTTCTAAACAACACCAAACCTCCACTCACCTATAAATACCCCTTCTCTCTTTTTCTGTTCTCATCTTTCACGATCTTGGTGCTGCTTTTAGAAGGTCAACGAGAACCCATCAAGGTCAAAGATCACAATTTCTTTGTGGATGCATGCTTGAGTTTGAGTTCTTCTTGGAATTATCTAGGGTAGTCATCTGCATTCCTTGATCCAATCGTGTAAAACCCCTTCTTTTCTACCCATTTTCCTTGTTCTTCACCCTCCTTCCTCATATGGCTAAGTTTCTTGGTGTTCTTGCTGGAAACCTATGCATAAGGGTTGAAAACTCTCCTTCCTTCCTTTCTTTAGAACCACCCTATTTGTGGAAAGAGGAGGTATTCTTGGAGATTTGGGCCGAGCCCAAAGTTTTATTGCTAATTTCACATTTTCCATATTATATTTTAGTTTTTTTCTCATCCAGGCATGTGATAGAATTTTTATTTCATTTCGTTCCTACTCATATTCCATTTTATGTAAACCTCGTTCATGGAAAACCTGTAATATGAGAAAACATGGCCCTTTTGTGTACTATTTGACATGAAAATGATGATAACATGGTTTCCTAAGTCTTTCTTAGACCTTATGTACGTTCTCTTCTATAAAATGAGCCCTTATTTGAACATGCAAGGTCTAAAATTTGAAATGTTGGTGTAATGACTCCTACAAATGTCATATAGGTGCAATTTTGGTACCCAATGTTTAGAAATATGACCCACTCATTAAACTTTGCTGTATAGTGGTTAACTTATGGTGATTATGTTGCTTTTATATACTGATATGTTGCTGATATTACAATTGAATGAAAGCATAGTACTGAAAAATAGCTCATCCAAGTTAGGATTCAGATAGATAAATGTCTTGTTCTTGGAAGTACCATAACCTTTACGTCCGATAGACATTTATGCTAAAATTTTGATTGGTATCTTGTATATGATTTATTTGACTCTATGCAAAATTTTAGAGGATAATGATGTTCTTAAGGAAGTTATTACTATTTTTGTATGCATGGCTTTTTGGGCTGATTTGGGCCCTAGTTGGAGTTTAAATCCTCTTTATGAATAATGATTGATCGATATACTATGATGGAGTAATAGGAAACATGTTTTATGCATTTTTTATATCTTCTGAAGTTGCAATCTATAGTTTATTTTACAAAGATTACTTAGGATATTGTATGTAACATGATTGATATAATCAATAATGTTTAAACTGATCTAAGTAATCAAGTGTAATCTTAATCATCTAGTACCCCATGATCGAAAAACTATTCTAGTGTCATTTCTTACTGATAGTGAAATGAGTGATCGGAAAGGATCTCAGAGTCATGTACTATTGAATATATGCAGGTGTAGGGAGGGTATAGCCCTGTCATCTTGATTCTAAGGTTTTGGAGAACAGTCAAGATCGTGTCTTGGATGTTATGTGATTGAGAGTGACTGTGGTCATAACTCAAATTTGAGGTTTTATACCCTGGTTTCTAATGTTGTAGCATGTGTACCTAGAGATGACTAGACAGTTTTAGTAGTTGGGTTGACATGTTATTATAATTGTTACTCATAATGATCGAGGGGAAGAGATATTATGATTATAGTCATCTTAGATCTTATGCGAGGCTATTTTTGACTTCAGAATGGTCATGTAGTAGTTTGAGTAGTATGCCTCAAAATACCCATGGCTTTGTAATATGTGTAATTCATTCGTGCAACATAACTATTAAGGTTACTTGGTAAATCACATTGGATGATGATCCTTGCTATGATTCTTTTGATTTATAGGTGTTTTATAATGCGATAAGAGAGTCAAATGTACTTATAACTCTAGCTATGCCTGATCTTTGCATAATAGACATAGTCTTTCAACTCTATAATAATATCTACTTTAAATTGTTAAAATCATAACATTGGTAAGCAATATATGTTTCTGGAGTTATATCTCTTGTTGAGACATGAGTCTTACCTTGTGGATCACCACATCTTTTTCGGGAATTGTCAGCACGGTCAAGACCTTGAAACTAAGGAGACATAGTTTGGATATCAGTAGATATAGAAGGTTAGTTGGTTGCATAGAGTCCTAAATTTGTACCTATATTCCCAAATCTGGGCAAGGATTTTGTATATTGTGTATATCGAATCCATTTTTTGGTCGTAAGATTTAGTTCATGTATAATGTAAATATTCTAATTATCCAGACAACATCCCTCTTAGATATAGGTTTTGGATGAGGCCAAAGAAGTCTAATAAAGTTGCTTGGTATGGATATATATTGTAGTTGGACCTTTGTGAAAAAAGTAATTATGGAATGTTTTAGAAAATTTTATTCGGTTTTAGTTTTGTGCCTTTTCGGTAATATACTTAATTAGTGATATATCAACATTTTGGTTTTGATTAATCTTATTTAGCATGGCATGTTGTCACAATAGTACTGTAATGATAAATGGACAAGACACTTTATATCAAGTTTGCTCATCTATGATACACGTTGAGCATATGATTGTCACATTCTTAGAATTAGCATAACTTTTACACTCTTGAGAGTTTCTAGCTGAAATTTTAGGAGATACCTTTTTTATGACTCACTAAACTTTCTGCAAATTTTTTTAGATGTGATGAATATGTATTGAAAGTTATTGTTGGTTTGGTCTAAAAGTCAAATTGAACTTTTACATGTCCTAGTTTGAGGATTGGTCCTCTTCACCACCAAGGATGGACATATATACCATGATGGAGTAAATGAAACTATTTTATACAATTTGTATCTTCTAAAGGTGCAATCCCTAATTTATATTTCAAGAATCATTTAGGTGCTCCTATGTAACTTGATTACTACTAGTAAAAAATACTTAACTGGCTTAGTTCATCAAGTGTAAATTTAATCATGTAGTGCCCTGAGAGTGTAGAACCATCTTAGCTTCAAAACTTGTTGGATAATAAAATGAGTGATTTGAAAGGAGTAAAGAACCATATACTATTGAGAATATTCAGGTGTAGGGAGGGTATATCCATGTCATCCTGATTTCAAGGTTTTAGAGAGTGGCTGAAGTCATGTCTCATATTTGATGTGATGGAGAGTGATTGCAGCTGCAACTCAGATTTGAGGGTTTATTACCCTAATTTTGGTGACGTGACCTATGTGCCAAGGACGGACCAAGTTGCGTTAGTAGTTGTATCAAGGTGCCACTACAATTTTCACTCATACAGATCGAGCAGAAGAGATCTTTAGGATTTCTGGCCATCCTAGATCTTATACGGGGATGAATGTAATTTTGTAGTGGTGAAATAGTAGTTTGAGAGGTACACCTCAAACTACCCAGGGCTTAATAAAATATATAGTCCAACACAGTAGTATACCTGTTAAGGTTCTTTGATGAATCACATTGGATGATAATTACTTTACTTTTATTGATACCATTATTTGTGATTCATATCTTGGTAAGTGTAATTAAATGTACCTATAACTTTGATTATGCTTGATCATTTAATATACACTATTTGGTCTTCCAAATCTATTATACTATTTGCATAAACTTTTTTAGTTACTGAACCCGCTTATAAGCAATAAGTGTTATTAGAGGTTATATCATATCGCCAGGACATGTGTCTGACCTCATAGATTTCCACACCTCTTTAGGTGATAAGCATCACAGTCAGACATGTTTCAATGAGGAAGCTAAGTTTGGAGACCAATAGAGCTCGTGAGGTTGGTGTGGTTTGTGTAGAGTCCTAGACTCATCCCCGTTCTCTCAGGTCTGAGCAAGGGTTTTTTTTATATGATGTATATCAACTCACATTTTTATTTGTATATTATGAATAATGTAAATATTGTGTTTATGTAGATAACAACTTTTTTATACAAGTTTTGGTCGAGGCCACTAAGCTCCTATAAAGCTACTTGATATGAATATATGTGAAGTTGCACCTTCATTTATATGTTTCTTGGGAATGTTTGGAAAATTTATTTAGTTTCAATTACGTAGCTTTTTGGAAATATGGTTAATTAGTGTTTAACTGACATTTTGGTTTTGAGTAACCTTGTTTAGTGTGGCAGGATGCCACATTTGGTGTTATTGAGCTTTAGGTTCGCCCGAGTCTACAAGGAAACAAGACTTAGATTGTTGTATCTGTTCTTATGTATCCAACAATTCCAACCATTATTTATGGTTATGCAAATAATTTGGAGAGCATGAACATAATGAGAGTAGTTATGTGGTGCCTGGAGGTGGTGGTAGGAGACAAGTATAGGAAGGAAGAGTACATGAGACGGGGCTACAACAACCCATCCCACATCCATTTGACCCTATAGCCATAGTTGATCCAACCTTCTAGTCTATTTTTGGACTACTAATGGCTACAAGTACACATCTAGTAGGCAGGGAGCCTGCACCTCAACCAATGGAACCAATCCCAAATGTTGAATCTCAAGGTTCAGGAAAGACTTGTGAGATGCTAAAATGTGTTTGATACCACTAAGTATGAGGGCATAATGGACCCGACAGATACATATATGTGGTTGCTGGAGTTGGATAAGGCATTCATGATCTTAAATATCTATGAGGAGGATAATGCGAACCAAGTGATCTACCCTCTGTAGGGTAGTGTTGGCTACTAATGGGCCATAAAGGAGGAAAAGAGATCGAGCGAGGTGATCAATATGGTTAGTTTTGATCAGACTTTGTGAGTCGTTACTTCCAAGAGACCTATCTAGAGAAGAATATGGCTCAGTTTGAGTACCTACACTAAGGATCGTGGTCCGTTAATGACTACAAGGCAAAGTTCATGGAGTTGTTAAGGTTCTGTCCTCACATGGAAACCACAGAGAAAGAGAGGATTCGAAAGTTCGAGAATGGATTGAACACTGAGTTGGCGGGGATGACATTGGCCTTGGATTTACATGAGAAGTTTTCCACCTTCGTGGAGTCTGTGAGGACGATAGAGAGAACAATTATGGAGAATTCAAAAGTCAACATCTAGGTAGTTTTAAGAACCCAAGGTTTTCTCCCCCCACCCCCAACATCAACATTCACAACAAAGGTTGATTTTTTTTAAACCAACGACATGAGTACAATCAAAGTGGTATCCTAGATAATGGAGAGGTCTTACCTTTAGTCTATCCAGGACAAAGAGTTCTGGGTTGATGTTTGTGATAAGGCCATCTAGGTCACAGTATGGTATGAGGACATGCTTCAAGTGTGGTCAAGTTGGGCATGTGAGATGGTCTTTTCCTATGAAGAACCAAGAGGTTATCCATTAGATGGGGCAAATTGAGTAGGGCTCACATCAACAATATAGTAGAAGCGTTAGAAGAGGACATGGCCAGACATCACAAGTAGGGTCTTCAGGACCAATAAGTAGAGGTCGAGGATGATAATAGGCAACATCTAAATTTACACCATGAGTCATCCTGAAGGAGTGATCAACCCCTAGGTCATGATAGGTTAAATGGAACTTTTTCATTCTGACTTATATGCATCTACCTTCATGTCTATTTTGGTTGACTTGGGTGCAACACAATCATTTATCACTAGAGAGATGATAAATTGTTGTAACTTTCCTGTTTGTAGTAGATGTGATCATATTTTGTTAGAAACCCCTTTAGTTGGGTCTGCGTGTTAGAGGTTTCCATATTGCATTATTTTTCTCTCAGGAAGTAGCATTTGTGTGGATCTTATGACACTTGATATGAATGGATTAGATGTGATCTTAGGGATGGATACCTTAGATAAGTATAAGGTTATTTTGGAATGTGGTTCCAAAGTTGTGATGTTTTGTGATGGTGATGTATCTTGGAATTTGGAAGAAGATAGGAGGATTCTTCCTACATGTTGGTGTGTTTTTCCCAATCTCACATTCTAATCAACTAAATGGTGACTAGATGCAACCTAGGGCTAGGACAAACACATGAGGATCTTTCAAATATATAAAGATGCTTAGTAAACACACTTGCTTATACTATTCACACTTCACCCACAAGCGCATGGGGTAATGATGTAGTATAGGTAAGTGGCAAGATAAGGGTCAATCCACAAGGAGAGAGGGGGCATTAGAGCTACATTAGTGTAAAATACGTGCCTAATGCAGAGTGTTGGGTTTTTAGCGTTTGTTGGTGGTTTTGATTGATTACTCTAGTGGTTTGAGCAATTAAAGGCAAGGAAGAAAAACTAGATTATCAGAAACCCTAAGTTACTATAAATAGGTTAAGTATAATTAGCAAGACAAGACAATTAACTAAGAAAGAGAAAGGGGCTACAACTAAGTTATACTAATGAAGCAATTTAAGGACTGGAGCAATTAATGGCCTAAGTTATCACTAACTATCAAGATTAACACTTAGCAATCTCAAAAGATCACTAACTACTTAAGAACGACCTAACTATCCAAATCTAAGTAATTAACTAAGAGGAAAAGAAATCAATTGAATAAGCTAGCACTAACAAGCTAAGATAGCAAGATGGGTTTTAACAATATTAATGAGAGGTAGGCCGTTTGGGAAATGATACTAAGATATTAGTTGGGGGATTAACATAGCATGCAAATCTTATATCTTCAATCTAGATTGTCAAACCAAACAACAAGACAAGTGCTATTTGAATCTACCCTAAGCTACTAGTTGGGAAACTAGGGCTAGGTATAATTCTGATAGGACTTGGCAACTCTAGGTTTCTAGGGTAAATGGTATTAGGGAAATTGAGAGCCAAGGGTAGGAATGGGAGTAGAGATGAGGGTGTTTCACCTCATGTTACTCACCATCTATCCTTTATAAAACTCTAGGCAATTGCACTAATGACTCTTACACTAGCTACTTAGATCTCACACCTATTTGTATGAGAAGGGATTTGTATGGAGGAATATAGGGTGCTAGCTAGGGATCCACTATTTGGACCTAGGAGCAATTCCTAATATGGCCACATATAATCCAATTTCCCCTATTAGCTAGGTGTTTTCAAGCATCATACAACAAGCGATCCATGTTAAAAAGCATAAATCACAAGTAAGATAATGGGAATGAAAGAAAAGCAAGATACAATCATGATATAGTGGAAATATATTCATTACAAGTTATTTCCCCCAACATGGTACCAAAGTAAAATTTTATCCCCAAATAGCCTACCACAAGGGGTTTAGCTACACATAATCAAGAAAAAGAGCAAAAAGGAAACAATAAAGAGGTATAAGATCATGGTAGCTCATTGAAGACCCTCCTTCTTCACCTCCTTGTTGTATAAGCTCGTGCACCTCCCTCCAAGGATGAAAATGGATCGAATGGAAGTGGTTTGGTGGTAAAACCCCTAAAAAACTAGGGTTTGTGGGTGGAAATGAGGTAGATATGGAAGGCGATGGATTGGTAGATCTCTTGGATGCAAAGAGGGGAGAAATTAATGCTAAGTAGTAGCTAAGGAGTGGGTAACCTTGGGCTTCAACCACCATCCATGTATATATAGGTGGTGGGGAAGCACTCAGTAAAGTGGAGGGTAGAATGGGTAATGTAGTACAAAATCTGGGTAGATTTTCAAGTAGCATGGTCGTGGTGGGATGCACGACCGTGGTGGGGTGTGAGTAGAATAGTTGTGGTAGATGGGAATGACCATGGTGGGAAAATGGAATGAATAGGGGAATTTTGGTTTTTTTGGGACTAGTAGCACGACCGTTCTGGCCAGCACGACCATGCTGGGATTCGCAAGCATGGTTGTTTTGGCTAGAATGACCGCTTTGGCCAACTAGGTGATTTTTTGAAGGTTCTACTACTTGGGGCATGTCCCAGAATGGCCATTCCATGGTAGCACAACTGTTCTGAACTTTGTCATCTATGGAGGTTATTGTTTCAATACATTCTTTGATCATTCAGGGTAGGTTGGGTGTGGTTTTGGCCTCATTTTGGGCTCCTCCAAGCCTGGGAAAACCCCAGATTCAACCTCACTCTATCCCTTCCATAAAGTAGTGGCTAAAGTACCTATAAAACATGCAAAAAGCTTCCATAAGTGCTTTTGATGGAAATATGCATATTAGGGGACTAACTTGCATTCTAACAATACTTAGATGTGATAGTAGTGCAAAAAGACACAAGATGAAGCCCTAAAATAGGGCTACATCACCACAAAAACTTTAAACATACTCGCCCTCGAGTATGCTCCATCCTAATCTCTTTTCAAATCCTTTCAGCAAACAAGAATGATAAATGCATTTCAAAATATGATTATTGATTAAATGGGGTCAAAAGGTGAGTAAGTACATGTGTTCCACCTCCTATGCTCTCCACTTTCACAAACCAATCATGACAAGAGCACTGAGCATATAAACTTCAAATACATGGCATAAAACACATAATCAAATTCATACGACTTTCATGTAATTTCAGGTAGACCGTTTCATGATGGTGTTAATCAAAGATGACTAGGAGTGTTGTTTCACTTTCATGCATTCAATCTTATGCTTCAAACCACACAAAATGGCACACATGGATGTAGAAAAAGGTGAAATGATCTAGGTTTGATGTTTCCTAGATCAGTGGGTATAAAAATGGAAGAAAGAATTGCGGTAAGAGATTGGAGTGCTATAACGCTCATGTTTTCTTTGTTTAGATGCTCCTAAACTTGAGCATCTTTTATTTTTTTTTTTGTTTTTTATTTTCTTCTTTTCTTTTCTTTTGCCCATGGTGTATATAGGTCATATGGTGGATAGAGTGAAGTGGGGATATGTAGATATGGCCACCCCAAACTTTTAAAGGTGGCCAAGGCTAATATGTGCACTTAGGCATCCTCTCTTGAGGCAGAGGGGCGTGAAGATGATGAAAGAACTGTCAAGACAAAGAGGGGTCACTAGTGGGATTTTCCATATAAAGTCTCATGTGTGAAAGTTATTCCAACACTTCATTAAATAATGTCACACCACATGAGTGAATAAAATGAAGTTCATACTTCTGTCAAATGATTCCATAGACCCTAAGAGTTTATAGCTTGCTTGAATCACAATTCAACTAAAACATTCACAAGCATAAGAGATGTGATGCATGTGTAAAAGGTTAACAATCAAGAAAATTTAGCAATAAAATATGAGAATGTGGTATGCATTTGTCAAGGATCGACAACTTTTAGTTCAAAAATTGGAGATATAAGTTGATACATGCTTTTGGATAAGGATTTCCAAATTTGAGAAAAATTTGTTAAAAAGGTGTTAATTTGCACTAAATCTCATCCAAACCTACTTTTAAGGAATATAAAACATAAAGCAAGAAAATTCTAATTAAAGCACACAAAAATTACCCAAAAAATCTACATGAGATGTAATGCATGAGATGGAATGGCAAAAAGAGATTTCTTTTGAAAAATTATGCAAAAATGCATGAAAAAGAATGACATGTATGCATGAATGCAAGAAAACACACAAGGTTATGATAGAAAAGTATGAAAGTTATTTAAACTATTTGATCATCTTACAAAATGTAGAACAAGGACTATTAGAGCAATACGACTGCTCTGGATTGCAAGCAACACAGACATGCTATGGAGCACGACCATTCCTGACTTCTTCCTGTAGCTTCTTCAATGTCTTAGAATTCTATTTTCAATTTTAATCATCCCTTTTTCTATGTCCTTCATGCCTCATCGTTTCTCCATGGTACCTTCTCTAACATGATTCAAAAACATCAAAACTATCAGGTATGGTGTGTATATTTTTGGAAAAACTCAAGTGTAATAAAAGCAAGGAGGTTTTGAGAATCTCAAACCAAGTGGGTTGCCACCCAATAATGCTAAATTTAGACCCTTCAACCATGCTTGTTGTTCCTCCATCAATCAACTATTTCTCAAAAGCAAAATGTTTCCATCCTCATCATAGGAAATCCTCTCGTATGCCTTCATTGTTTGATCTTCCTCCCAAGGGTCATGCAAGCTTCTCAAGTGTCTTTCTTCATTTTCCTCTCCTCTGGGATCATTATCATAGACCTCAAAGTAATATTCTTCATCAATGAAACTTTTCACATCATTCAACATGATCCTCTTAGACATCTTCCTTCTTATCTTCTTAATCATCCTTGAGACCTTCAAAATTTTCATGCTATTTTTTTTCTTTCCGTTGAGGAATGGGTCTTCATAGGCTTCAAAGAGAGGGGTCTCAATCATATTGGACACTTGAGAACCTTGAAATGTCACATTGGGATGTCTTGGATCAACAATTGTGGAACTTGGTGGTGTAATCTCAAAGGAAGGTGGGACACTTGGTATCATTGCTTTAAAAAGAGTTGGAACAATAGGTTTGCTAGTTCCCTTGGCACTCTGAATAGAAGGTGGTGCGACACAATCTCTAGTGCACTTGGCACTCACACAAGGACTTTCCGACAAGGGTACTCTCTCATTTTTGGACTTCTCAACTACCTTCTCACACCTCAAGATGGGAACCATCCTCACTTGATCATGGGGAGGAGGGAAATCATGTGATGGTTGTGGTGATGGTGGTGGTCTTTGGTGTGGTGGGTTAGGATTGTGAAGGATGTAGGATGGTTGTTGTGGAGGTGGTTGGTATGGGGGTGGTTCTTGTGGTTGATATTGTGGTGGTGGTTGTGAGGTGTGTTGGAAGTTGTATGAAGGTTGAGGAGGTGGTGGATCATAAGGGGTATGGGGATCTTGATATTGTTGAAAGGTAGATACTTTCCCTAGTAGTGGAGAATAGATGCCTTGAGGAGAACCCATCGAACCATTTACATTGTTTGGGTTGGCCATGGTTTAGGAAGGGGTTCTTCCCTCCTCACAAAGGGTAAGTGAAAGGGAAATATGATCCAGCCTTTGCTCAAGCCAATCAATGATTTGTACATGAAAGGACACCTCTCTCCACTTCGTCAAGGATTCTTAACCTTGCAATAACTTCTTTTTCAAACATGGAGTTGTTTCTTGGATCCTGGTCTCCTTATTGCTCCCATGAAAAGTTTGGATGATTTCTCCACTCTGAAGTGTAAGAGCTTGAAATGGACATTTGGTTGTTCTGAATGCCATAGCATTGTAGAACTTGCACATCTTCACAAAGAGCCTCCATGATGTCGGTGGAGTGATAGAAGAACCTCCCACATGAATCTTCTTGAGATTTACCATGTCTACCAATATCTTCATCATGCAGGGTTGTTGAGGAATTGAAGGGGTTCATGCATCTTGGTCTACCATCTTGACTTCAAAGGGTTTCTTGCCACATGCACAAGGCAAAACCAAATAAAATAGGAAAGTTAGCAAACTAAGATGCAAAAGTAACACAAAGAAAAAAATAAAATTGGTGAGGGCAGTAGGAAAAGCTAAGCTACACTAACTAGCTAGGCCAAGCACCTCAATCCCCAACAACGACGCCATAAATCTTGGTGTGTTTTTCCAGAGGTCACACACTAATCAACTAAATGGTGACTAGATGCAACCTAGGGCTAGGAAAAACACATAAGGATCTTTCAAATTTATAAATGCCTAGTCTAACACAATCACTTAGACTATTCACACTTCACCCGCTATAAATAGGGTCATATTGTAGTATAGGCAAGTGGCAAGAGAAGGGTCGATGCATAGGGATAGAGGGGGCACTAGAGCTATGTTAGTGTAAACTACGTTCCTAATGTGAAGGGTCGAGTTTTTAGGGGTTTTTGGTGGGTTTGATCGATTATTCTAATGGTTCAAGCAATTAAAGGCAAGGAATACAAACTAAATTATCAGAATCTGTAAGTTATTCTAAACAAATTAAGTCTAATTACCGAGACAAGACAATTAATTAAGCAAGAGAAAGGGACTAAAACTATGTTACACTAATGAAGCAAGTTAATCACTAGAGAAATTAATTGCGTAAGTTATCACTAACTATCAATATTAACACTTAGCAAGCTAAAAAAAGCACTAACTACTCAAGCAAGACCTAACTATCCAAATCTAAGTAATTGACTAAGAGGCAAGGAAAATAATGAATAAGCTAGGATTAACAAGCTAAGAGATCAAGATGGGTTTCAATAATACTAATGAGAGGTGGGCTGTTTGGGAAATGATACTAAGATATTATTTGGAGGGTTAAAATAGCATGCAAGTCTTATATCTTCAATCTAGATTGCCAAACCAAACAACAAGGCAAGTGCTATTTGAATCTATCCTAAGCTACTAATTGGGAAACTAGGTCTAGGTGTAATTCTAATAGGACTTGGCAAGTCTAGGTTTCTAGGGTAAGTCGTACTAGGGAAATTGAGATCCAAGGGTAGGAATGAGAGCAGAGATGAGGGTGTTTCACCTCATGTTTCTCACCATCTAGTCTTTAGAAAGCTCTAAAAAATTGCACTAATCACTCTTACACTAGATACTTATATCTCACACTCATTTGTAGGAGAAGTGATTTATATGTAGGAATATAGGGTGATATATAGGGATCCACTATTTGGACCTAGAAGAAATTCCTAAGATAGCCACATACAATCCATTTTCCCTAGAAGCTAGGTGTTTTCAAGCACCATACACCAAGCAATCCATATTTAGAAGCATAAATCACAAGTAATATAATGGGAAATGAGATAGAAGAAAGTGAAAATCATCATAAAATGTAAATATGTTCATTACAAGTTATTTCCCCCCAACATGGTATCAAAGTAACATTCTAGCCCCAAACAACCCACCATAAGGGGCTTAGCTACACATAATCAAGCAAAAGAGGAAAAAGGAAAGAAGAAATAGGTAGAAGATCATGATAGCTCGTGGAATATCCTCCTTCTTCACCTCCTTGCTATAGAAGCTCATGCACCTCCCTCCGAAGGATGGAAATGGCATGAATGGAAGTTATTTGGTGGTGAAAACCCCTAAAAACTAGGATTTTTGGGTGGAAATGAGGTAGATATGGAAGGAGATAGGTTGGTGGAGCTCTTGGATGTAAAGAGGGGAGAAATGCATGATAAGGAGTAGATAAGGAGTGGGTAACCTGAAGATCCAGCTACTACCCATGTATATATAGGTGTTGGGGAAGCACTAGGGCAAGTGGAGGGTAGAATGGGTAATATAGTGCAAAAGTTGGGTAGATTTTCAAGTAACACAACCATGATGGGAAGCACAACCATGGTGGGGTGTGAGTAGAATAGTCATGGTGGATGGGAACAACCATGGCGGAGAAATGGAATGAACATGGGAATTCTGGGACTGGTAGTACGACCATGCTGGTATTTGCTAGAACGACCATTTTAGCTAGAATGGCCGTTCTGGCCAACTGGGTGATTTTTTGAAGGTTCTGCTACTTGGGGCATGTCCCAGAACGACAATTCCATGGTACACGGCCATTATGGGGTCCTTACCCTGCATTTGGGCCTTAAACTTTGTCATCTATGGAGGTTATTGCTTCTATACATTCTTTGATAGCTTGGGGTAGGTTAAGAGTGGTTTTGGCCTCATTTTGGGCTCCTCCAAGCCTGGGGAAACCCTAGATTCACCCTTCCTCTCTCCATTCCATCAAGTAGTGGCTAAAGTACTTATAAAATATGTAAAAAGCCTCCATAAGTGCATTTGATAGAAATATGCATATTAGGGGACTAACTTACATTATAAAAATGTTTAGATGTGATAGTAGTGCAGAAAGAAACAAGATGAAGTCCTAAAATAGGACCGCATCACATGTCTAGTGTCGACCTTGATTGTAACGTCCCCACCTCCCGATAACCCCCACTTAAGGGAGACCAAGGGGTCAGAGCCGTTAACCCAATAAACCAGATCAAAGGTTCGACAATTAATCAATAATAATTAATAAATTCTACCAACTAAACTGGAATTTTGGTATAAAATAAAACTTTGCATACCTTTTGAAAACTTTGGAACTCTATCTCTATACTCAATTTGAAACTATGCTATCTAATCTTCCTCGCACTTTATTTCATAATTTCACAATATGTCACTTTACTATTTGTCCTTTTTCAGAGATGTACCTAAAACGTCGACAAACAAAACGTCGGTCAGCATAATGAATATGCTGGTGTGTGGGGAAACTAAAAACTCACACATAAGGCTAACAACCTAATTATCACAATCAAGTTATATTAACAATGCGATTTACATTTTCAATGTGCCACACTCCACCGCTTTTGCCCTAACCCTGGATTACACTCTCTTAGGGTTTCTTGTTGCCATTGACCTAAGGTCACCTTCTCCATCCTGAGCTTGGTGCCTGGGGTCACCTCTCATGGTGCCCATTAGTCATGCAATAAAGACCACCTTCTCGATCCTGAGCTTGGTGTTTGGGGTCACCTCTCATGGTGCCCATGGGTCATCCCTCCTGGGCTTGCCCCTTTTTGCATCTTCCATCAGGGTGGCATGTAGGTGCGAGTGTACACACTTATAATTTAATTGTGATAGTCATAGGGACTTTATAATTGCAAATATGAACATCTACCAGATAGATTGCATTCAATGTGATTAATCATTCGGAAATTCTTCGGAAAACTAAGGTGATTAATCATAACTAACCGCATACCTGTCAGGCAGACTCGAGTGCAGGAATAATCCAAACAAGCAAGTAATCCAGAATCAAGCAAGCACACAATTCGGCCCTGAAATACACATCCAATATTTCCTATCATGGATCATGATATCCAAGTCTAATAGGCCTAATCGTGCTCTAGGGTTACTAGCCCCTTTTTATGGTTTTGACTATAATTAGTGTTTCACTTTCTTTTTACTACCTTAATTCTACTTTTATCAAAATATCCAACAAACCCTAATTACTTCATCTTATTTTTCATTAAGATCCTAAGATCAGGTTTGGACCACAAAACCCTAATTTTCAGATTAACTATATCTTTTCTTCCCCTTTTCCCTTACTTAGGGTTTTCTAAGGATATTATCCAACATATTAGGTTTAAACCCTAAATCTTGCAATTCCATCTCTAAAATAGGTTAAGATTCATCTTAATCATTAAATAAGTTAACAAAACTCGAATTTATTTATTTGCAACATCAAATCTACCCTTAATCATTAATTAGGGTTTCTAACCACAAATTAACACCTTTTTTACCAAAATTATATACTTTTGCAAAATGATACAGATTTAGGCTTTCAAAGTATTTTTAGCTTATTCCTCGTATTTTTTTGATCAAATTTCATGTGTAAAGTTTATTCATATGAGTTTCCTACTAATTTCTAGGATTTTCGCAAGAAAAAGCCTTTTTCTAACTTAATTGGATCGGAGAGGAAATTACCGAAAAATAGGCGACCGCTTGATCTGTGGACCTGTTGTCTGCTCCTCAGATCTGACAGTCATGGTTGCACGTGCCTACAATAGCCACTCCCCCGCTTGCTCGTTGGATCCCTGATCGGGACCACGATGGACCGCGATCAGACGATCGCTGGTTGTCTTCTTCCTTTGATCGCGCGTAGAGGGGCAGTCAACTCCTCAGTTGACTTAGAGTTCTACGCCACCAGTGAAAGAATGAAGGTGCTCGGAAGCTCCACCATTGCCACCCGAACTCAAAGAGCCACCCAATTTCCCACACAAACTCAACCTTCGCTTTGAACCACTCACCGGTGTTCCGCCATGACTCACTGGTTGCAGAGGGGGTAGGTCAGGTTAGAACGGGCAATTGAAGGTGTCGTTGCACTTGCCGTCACACTCCGTAGTGATTGGGGTAGGTTTTAGGTCTGCTGATACCCTCAAGTACCCTCCCCTTATATAGAGTTGAGCTTGGGGAGTCCGGAGAATTGGGGGTTTCTCCCCTCGTCGACGACAACCCTCAAAGTTAGGGTCTAGATCCTTCAGAACGATCTCCCGAACCTGATGGACTAGTTAGTTCATCGGATTATCGCTTCAAAATTGAGGAAATCGGATTCCTAGATCACCTACCAATCCCACTGGGACTCGAGGTAGACGATGCACGGCGGCCCTTGGATCTGTGGTCCCCTGGACCCCGCGGTCATCCAACGGCTGGCATTGTTTCCCTAGTTACTATTATCTAAAAACGAATTAAAAAGGGCATTTTAACATGATAACTTGGAAAATTCATTTCTATCTCCTTGTTTAACATTTTCTTCTCAAATTTTAGGGAAAACTCCATCTTGGCATTATATAACTATCCACTAAATTTGAAGATTAAATTCCAACAGTTGAGAGTGTTTCCTTCCCATCCAAGTTATTCACTAATTAACCCAATTTTATTTAGTATTTCTTTTTCATTTTCCATTATCTAAATATCTCGGGTCCCTTGGCCCTCAAGGAACCCTAAGGCTACAAAACCTCCCCTTGGGAAATATCTCCTTGCCTTTTCCCCAATATATTTATCCTTTTTCTATATCTCCCTTTTTATTAGGCAATTCCTTTCCTTTTTTATTTCTATTTCTTTTCAATTGGACCCAATGGCCAATTAAGCCCAATCATACTCAATCAAGGCCATTGCACATGAACTCCACTAATTAAAGCAAGCAAATCAATTGTCTATCTTATGCTGCCTTCAACTATTGTTGAATTAACTTGATCTTTTCTGTAGTCTATTGCACTAACTCAGGACCCAAAAATAGTTATTCTCATGTCTCGAGCTAACAAAAAGGTGATCTAGAACGCCTTCCTTGCAAACCTTCATATAGTGTCATGTTTATACTCCTTTAGAAACTATTCTTTTAGGCAAACTCAATCAGTTTTAGGTGAATATCCCAACTTCCTAGAAATTGAAGTACACATGCCCTCAACAGATTCTCTACTATCTAGATAGTAGTTTCTGACTGGCCATATGTTTGTGGGTGAAAGGCTATACTGAACTTCAATGACGTCCCCAACGTTGTATGTAGATGATTCCCATAAGCTGCTTGTAAACTGAGGACATCTATTTGACACTATTGTAGTAAGTATTCCATGCAGATGAACTATTTCCCCAACATGGATCTGTGTGAACTTCTATGTAGTGTAGGTGGTCTTAATCAATAAAAAGTGAGCTAACTTTGTCAACTAATCAACGGTCATCCAAATTGAATCATGACCTTTGGATGTCCTTGGAAGACCAACCACAAAGTCTATGGTTATAAGATCCCATTTCCACTGTGGAATAGGAAAAGGTTTCAACATTCTCCTAGGTTTTTGATGCACTGCTTTGACCTACTGATAGGTTGGACACTTGGCAACAAACTCTACCCCATCACGCTTTAGACCTGATTACTAATACAAATTCTTGAGGTTATGATACATATGTGTGCTGCTAATATGCATCGTGTACATTAAGGAATGAGCCTCCTCAAGTACGATCTCTCTCAAACCACCAACGTCGAGAACCACAATCATAATGTGAAAACATATTGTCCCGTCATCCATTTCATGAAACCCATCACAATTTCCACTCCTAGACTCTGATCTAATGTTTTGTATAATAGTATCATCATTCTATGCATATCCAATATGTTGTATCAATGTCAACTTCACCTGCAACCGTGCCAAAAAAACCTACCAATAGAGAGAATTCTAACTATACATTCATCTGCCAAAGAGACATCAAAATATCCTACTATGACAAGACATGGAGTACAATTGTGCTTTATCGACAAATGATGATGAGTAACATGACTTTCTACTCAATGCATAAACCACTACATTTGCCTTTTCTGGATGATAGTCTATCATACAATTGTAGTCCTTGATCAGCTCCATCCATCTCCTTTGTCTCATGTTTAGCTCCTACTTTGAGAAGGTGTATTGAAGATTTTTGTGGTCTGTGAAGAATTGACACTTCTCTCCTTACAAATATTGTATGCAAATCTTCAAGGAAAGAACCATGGATACTAACTATAGGTTATGAGTTGGATAGTTATCATCATTCTTCTTAAGTTTTCGAGAAGAAGAAGAAAATCACGTTCTTGTCTTGCATCAACACACATCCTAATCGATTCTTTGAGGCATCACATAATTCAATGTAACCTTTTCCAGGTTCTGGCAACAACAACACTGGAAGACTTTTCAACTTCTCCTTCAATAACTGGGAAGATCATTAACACTTCTCATCCCAATCAAATGGAACACCCTTTTTAGTCAGTCTGGTTAAAGGTAAAGCTATTGTATTGAAATTTTTGATGAACCTCCTATAGTAACCAGCTAAACATAGGAAAATTTGAACCTTTGTTGGTGTCTTGAGCTACTTCCACTCAACACTACTTATTAGAGTTTACACAAAATCCCTTTGTAGAAATGGCATGGTCAAGGAAAAACACCTCGGTCAACCAAAAATCACACATACTTAACTTAGCATATAGCCTATCCTGCCTCAACAACTCCAACGCCTTACGAAGGATGCTCATATTGTTAGTTATCCCTAGAGTATATAAAGATATCATATATGACAACAACCACCAACTGTTTAAGATACGGTCTAAAGACCATGTTCATCAGATTCATAAATGTTGTTGGTGTATTGGTTAGCCCAAACGGCATAACCACAAACTCATAATGACCATACCTAGTCTTAAAAGCAGTTTTAGGTATCTCATGTTTCTTGATCCTCAACTTGTGATACCTAAACTCATATCAATCTTGGAAAACATTGTGACACCCCTCAACTGACCAAACATGTCATCTATCCTTGGCAACAAGTACTTGAACTTTATTAAAACCTTATTCAACTATATATGGTCTATAAAAGCCTCATATAACCATCCTTCTTCTTCACAAAAAATACTATAGAAACCCAAGGGGAAGTGCTCGACCGGATGAAACACTTCTCTAACAGTTCCTATAACTTCTCCTCAACTCCTTCATCACAGTTAGAGTCATCGTATAAGGTGCATGTGTTATGGGTTGTGTGTCAGGAACTATATTGATTTCAAAATCTATCCCTCTTGAGGGTGGCACACCAGGAACTCATCGGAAAAGACATCCTCAAACCGATGCACCATGGGTGGATGCTCGATACTAGGACTTGTTGCCTTGGTATCCATTATGTGTGACATGAAGGCTTCACATCCTTGTCTCATCAACTTCTCTACCATCAATGTTATAGCCTCAATTTGTTGAATAATGTAATGAGATGTGTAATTCCTTTTCTTCAATAATGAACGAAGTAGGTGTTGTGGCATCATTGTAGTGTAGAGGAAGCTACATGAGAGTTGGAGGATGAGATGTGTAGGAAGTACCCTTCTTTGTGTGTTTAGGATTTTGGGGGCGAAATCCTTACTAGGGTTTATTGTTGTAAGGCCCCAACCTTGTTTAATACCTAAACATATTTATTTGAATTGATTGGATGCTTACTTTCAAAATTAAATATTAGATTAATATGAAATACTAGTTGACAAAGCTATGTACAAAATTTGATTCAATTCCGATTTTGTTCGCTCAAGTTATAACTAATAGGCCTTTCTACAGTTTATCCATTTTTAGGGGTCTAAAAATAATTGTAACACATACATATTTTGTTACATGGTGTTCTAAAGAATCTTATAAAACTTTATTTTATTTAGATGCCTTTTGACTTTATAGCATGATGTACTTTCCACCTATAAATATTAATTTGGTTGGTAGTGATACCTCACGTTTTGGTCATCCCATGGCTTCAAAAGGAGTTTACAACAGCGTTTTCATCGGTCCGATGGTTTTTATCATTCTGTCTTCTTTTGACCGACGGGACCACCAAATGGAACACATCAACCGCATGGTCGACGGCCAATCTGATTCTTCCTTGGGGTAGCTGCTTCATCGGACCCCTCTCCCTTTCTGCTTAGCAATACCGAAAGACATCTGGGTCGACGATGCCATGCTGATCGACGCATGTATTTACGTTTTCCTTGTTGAGCTAACGGAAGCGTGAATATGTAAAGGATAAACGAGGTCTGTATTTCCGTCGGACCGACAGGAGCTGTTCACAACAATTGTATTTTTATTATTTAATAGCCCGACGAACTACTATGCTGATGAAGAGCTTTGTGTTAATCTAAAAGATGAAGCCATATCTTCTCTTCCCTGAACAACTGACGAATGGCTGTGATATGAATACAATGATACTTTGTTGCCCGACGGGCGACGGGTGTGCGATATACAACTACAGCTATAGTTAAAACTGTCGTCCACTTAGCCTTTTATTTTCTTTGCTTTGACGACCGCTGCGAATGCTGAATGATATGAATGCAATGATACTTTGTTGCCCGACGGGTGTGCGATATACAACTACATCTATAGTTAAACTATCGTCCACAGCCTTTTGTTTTCATGCTTTGACGACCGCTGCGAATGGCTGAATGATATGAATACAATGA
The DNA here is from genome assembly GCA_963693085.1 of Alisma plantago-aquatica. Classification (NCBI taxonomy): domain Eukaryota; kingdom Viridiplantae; phylum Streptophyta; class Magnoliopsida; order Alismatales; family Alismataceae; genus Alisma; species Alisma plantago-aquatica. The sequence goes on along the minus strand of OY856412.1, from coordinate 941,374,233 downwards.
TACTTTGTTGCCCGACGGGTGTGCGATATACAACTACATCTATAGTTAAACTATCGTCCACTTAGCCTTTTGTTTTCATGCTTTGACGACCGCTTGCAATCTCGAGGTCGATGAGACCACTATAGTCATTGACCGACGGAATCACGGAGATCATAGCGACCAATGACGCTGCTGAGCAACATAGTTGATGAATAATATCCCGATGAAGAAGTGACCAACGACCGAGCAGCGTTCACACCCTGATGAGATCTCTGGACATCGTGCAATGGGTTTTCTGCTCTCCTTTAACAAACAAAAATACGACTTTAGACTATTCAACCACCACATTATCTATAAATAACCCTTCCCACCCTCTTCTAGCAATCTTTTGCGAATCTATCAATGTATTTTGGAGAGCAACCAACATCCATTAAAGGTCAACGAAACCGCCATTTGTGGATGCATGTCTCTGATCAAACATCTGTAGGACAGATTTAAGCATTTTAGACTTGTTTCTTGCTCACTATATGTAATATCTCTCTTCTAATTCACTTTTCTTGTTGTTCCTTCCCCATATCTTCTGTCATGGGTCTCATGGCCAATATTCATGGTGCTACGAGTTTAAAACTTGTGCACGTGGCTAAGGAACCCTCTTTTCTTCTCTCCTTGCTTTAGATACACCAGAATCTTGGATTTTAGGAGCTTCTTTGGATTTTTTTGAAGAACAAAAATCGAGTCTTTACCACTATTTTTGTTGTTCTTCCTCTTGACTTGGTTTTCATCACACATAATGCGAATGATATAACTTCTTAATACATTTCCTATCTACTTAATCGTACATGACCTTAATCTTATTCGTACTATGCTAAAAGATTGTCTTTTACACACTGTTTTACATAAGTAAGTTGATAATATGAGTTCTTCCGTTTCCTTAAACTCTATGAACATTTTATTTTGTAAAATGAGCTTTTCTTAGAAAATGAAAATTATAAAATTCGAAACTCAGGATAATGACTCCTAAAAATGTAATTTTGTGGTGTTTTGATGCCAAATAAAAGGAAATCTGACAACTATATTATCCCTTATTATTTGAAGGCCATATTACACAAAGTTTAAGGTTTGTAATTACTGCTATAATACTATAATGATAAATGGATGATGCACTATATATCAAGCTTGCTCATCCATAATAGGCGTTGAGCATATGATTGTCAGATTCTTAGAAATATCATAACTTTTACTCCCTTGGGAGCTTTTAGATGAATAATTGGGAGCTACCTTGTTTATGAGTCACTAAATTCTCTAAAAAAATTCAAATGTCAATACTATTCCTATAGGAAGTTATTACTATTTTGGACAAAAAGTCAAATTAGACTTTTATATGTCCTAGTTTGAGGCTTGGTCCTATTTACCACTAAGGATAGATACATATACCATGATAGAGTAATATGGAATTATTTTATACATTTTATATCTTCCAAATTTTGCAATTCATATTTATTTTACAATAATCATTTAGGTACTTGTATGTAACTTGATTGATATTGTTAAAAATACTTCACTAGCTTAATTAATCAACTATAACATTAATCATATAGTATCCTGAGACTCCAGAACTAACTCAATGTCAGAACTTGTTGGATAGTGAAATGAGTAATCCTAAAGGAGCTCAGAGTCATACACTATTGAGTATATGCAGGTGCAGGTAGGGTATATCCCTATCATCCTAAATCCAAGGTTTTAGAGAGAGGTTAACGATGTGTCTTGGATTTAATGTGATAGAGAGCGGATTCAATCATCACTCAGATTTGAGGGTTTAGTACCCTAGATTTTGGTATCATGACATGTGTACCCATAACCAACTAGGCTGTGAGTAGTTGGGTCAAGGTGCCTCTAGGGTTGTTACTCGTACTGGCCAAGGGGAAGTGATCTTCATAAATTTTAGTCATCCTAGATCTTATACGGGGTTGATTGTGACTTCACAATGGTCAACTATCCTGTGCGATATACAACTACAACTATAGTTAAACTGTCGTCCACTTAGCCTTTTGTTTTCTTGCTTTGACGACCGCTGCGAATGGCTGAATGATATGAATGCAATGATACTTTGTTCTTCTTCCTCTTGAATTGGTTTTCATCACACATAATGCGAATGATATAACTTCTTAATACATTTCCTATCTACTTAATCCTACATGACCTTAATCTTATTCGTACTATGCCAAAAGATTGTCTTTTACCCACTATTTTACATAAGTTGATAATATGAGTTCTTCTGTTTCCTTAAACTCTATGAACATTTTATTTTGTAAAATGAGATTTTCTTAGAAAATGAAAATTATAAAATTCGAAACTCAGGATAATGACTCCTAAAAATGTAATTCTGTGGTGTTTTGATGCAAAATAAAAGGAAATCTGACAACTATATTACCCCTTATTATTTGAAGGCCATATTACACAAAGTTTAAGGTTTGTGATTACTACTATAATACTATAATGATAAGTGGATGATGCACTATATATCAAGCTTGCTCATCCATGATAGGCGTTGAGCATATGATTGTCATATTCTTAGAAATATCATAACTTTTACTCCCTTGGGAGCTTTTAGATGAATAATTGGGAGCTACCTTGTTTATGAGTCACTAAATTCTCTAAAAACATTCAAATGTCAATACTATTCCTATAGGAAGTTATTACTATTTTGGACAAAAAGTCAAATTAGACTTTTATATGTCCTAGTTTGAGGCTTGGTCCTCTTTACCACCAAGGATAGATACATATACCATGATAGAGTAATATGGAATTATTTTATACGTTTTATATCTTCCAAATTTTGCAATTCATATTTATTTTACAATAATCATTTAGGTACTTGTATGTAACTTGATTGATATAGTTAAAAATACTTCACTAGCTTAATTAATCAACTATAACATTAATCATATAGTATCCTGAGACTCCAGAACTAACTCAATGTCAGAACTTGTTGGATAGTGAAATGAGTAATCCTAAAGGAGCTCAGAGTCATACACTATTGAGTATATGTAGGCGCAGGTAGGGTATATCCCTATCATCCTAAATCCAAGGTTTTAGAGAGAGGTTGACAATGTGTCTTGGATTTAATGTGATAGAGATCGAATTCAATCATCACTCAGATTTGAGGGTTTAGTACCCTAGATTTTGGTATCATGACATGTGTACCAATGACCAACTAGGCTGTGAGTAGTTGGGTCAAGGTGCCTCTATGGTTGTTACTCGTACTGGCCAAGGGGAAGTGATCTTCATAAATTTTAGTCATCCTAGATCTTATACGGGGTTGATTGTGACTTCACAATGGTCAACTAGTAGTTTGAGAGGTACACTTCAAAATACCCAGGGTTTAATAAAATATTTAATTCAGCTGAGTAGTATACCCATTAAGATTATTTGACAAATAACATTGGATGATAATCATTGCTTTTCTTACTAGCACTATTTGTGATTCATATCTTGTCAAGTGTACTTAATTATACCTGTAACTTTAACTATGCTTGATCATTTTATATATACTTATTGGTCTTCCAAATCTGTTGTACTATCCACCTTAACTTCTTTAATTACCTGACCTTCTTGTAAGTACTAAATGTTATTAGAGGTTATATCATATCGCTGGGACATGGGTCTCACCTTTTGGGTTTCCATACCTTTTTAGGTAATCAGCAGTGCGGTCATACGTGTGGTGGAAAAAAGGCTCAATTTGGATACCAATAGAGATTGAGAGGTTGGTGTGGTGTGTGTGGAGTCCTAGTTTCTTCCCTATACTCTCAGGTTCGGGCAGGGCGATTTTTATATGATATATATTGACTCAAATTTTTTGTTGTATATCATGAATACTGTAAATATTGTGTTTATGTGGACAACACCTTTTGTATATAGATTGTGACAGAGGCCACTCAACTTGTGCAAAGGGACCTGATATAAATATATGTAAATTTGGACCTTTCTGTAAATGTTTGTTAGGAACGTTCAGAAATTCTATTTGGCTTTAATTTTGTACCTATTTGGTAATATGGTTTATTAGTGTTCGAATTGACGTTTTGGCTTTGAGTAATCTCATTTGGTGTGGCAGACTGCCACACATGTATTTTACTTTTTATGTTCTAGGTGTATAATTTACATTCTTTATTACACTTATATATGTTTCATATGCTACATGTGCATTTTTACAATCTTTATCACTTATATTTCATTTTTTGACCATTTTCAATATGAATTTTTTTAGATAACATCTAATTGTGAGAATGAGCACCGTGATGATGTGCACTGTGAGGATGATTTTGGCATAAGTTTTATTGTTTTAATACATAGAAGTGCATTTTACATTCTTGATAATCTAAGGATGAGAAGCCTAAGGATGTGCACTCTGAGGATTTTGTTGAGTCTGCTCAGGAGAAACATGATTGTACATGTAAAAGAGACATCACTTTGATGAACAAGTTAGTAGCACAAAGGGGCAAAGGTTTGAAGCTAGCCATTAACTTTTATGAAATATAAAATCCTATTGGGAAGAATCACAGTTCTTTTAGACAATATATTGGGGTTATTCTATTTTTCTCACCCCTTTTAGGTGTCACGATTCATTGTGTTCCAATGTCTAACAATGTGGTTCCTGTGACTATCAAGATTGTCTACCCAGCTTGGAGACAAATACTACTTCCATACGGACACCCCCATCCGAGCATGACATGAGATGCAAAGACGGCATGGTTGTGACCCAAAGCTGGAGTTATCCATGATGATTTATGATAAATTTACATTGCATTTATATTTGTGATTATTTTCTATTTGTGTATATAATTGAAAACAAATATGAGAATACATACATATTGTAGTACCTAAGAATCCCCCTACAATTCCCCTTATAGTTCCTCTTAAATTACCTACTTGGATTGCAAATGCCCTAATCAAATATCTAGGTCCTAAGTGTAGGAGGTTGGCACTATGGTTATACAATTTAGAAAAAGGGTTGACATGATGGTTATAATCCAAGAGGACCTTGCAGGTCAAGATCACGATACTAGTATATTCTTGAAAGATATCACAGAGTTGTTTACTTATAATCAGTTGAATACAACCATGATAGACTTTTTGATATGGTGAGATATTATGACTAAATACCTTGTTCTATATATGTAAAAATATATGTTGATTTGTTTTCTTATATATTGATCCACACACACACACACTCACACACACAATATATATATATATATATATATATATATATATATATATATATATATATATATGTTTTGCAACTATTTATATACGATGCATGGACATTTAAATATTTTGGTACTGTGGGAAAGAACATGATTATAGATCCTTTCAATGTTAAGTAATTTTTGTGCATTTTACTTATAATTTTGACTTATGAATTCGATTTCTTTGTGGAATTTGAATTTTCTTTTGTTTGCCTTCTTTTCACCCTGTAATAAGCATTAAGAGTTGTTGGCGATTGTCATTCAGACGCTATATGCATATTATCTGGATATTTTGGGTAGCATAATAGGGAGTGAGGGACTTACAATTAAGTGGCGTTAGTAGTGTAAGTAAAAGTTTTTATTCGTCAATATATATTAATGTCTGCATCGTTACATGAATATTTACTAATTCAATTAAATGTATTACTTTAATTTAAAAGAATTCAAACAAATTGGAGGAAAGTATTCATAGTTTTTTTACTCTAATGTATATACCTTCCAATTGTACTTATTTTTATTTGTTAATGTTCCACATATCTGTAAATTCATAGTGCCCTTTACAAGATAACAATTTGGCATGCAGATGCTACGTGATGTGCTATATGGACTTGATTGTCAAAAAAGCATCACAAGATATATATTGTATACAGAAGGTAATCTATATAGTCTTAATCATCATAAGTAAAAAGGACTAATTTGATAATATATTAGAAAATCAAATCAAACTCCTAAATTATGTCGTTCTTCTTACAACTATTTGACAAGACAAGGCCATATACAAAAGAAGATATGGATGGGATACAATGAGATTGAGAATAATCTTTGTTAAGAAAGTCAACTTTGTATTTGATTGGGATAAAATATGAGTTTTCTCAACTTTTATGTCATTAATTCTGTATACATGTGATGGTTATGACTTTTTGCAACTTTAAACTTAATACTAGTGAATTGTTGGTGCATATGTGAATGATGTGCGTATATATACATATGTGTATGAATGAATGCGAAAATGAATGAATACAATGAAAATTGAATTTCTACTTGTAATAAGAATGGAATTGGAGAATGGATTTGTATGTGTATTTTCTGAATTGTATATGTGCATAAGAATGAAATTTCATATTGATGAGAATGGAAATTCATGTGTGTAAATGAACTATTTAGATGTGGACTCTTGTATGTGTTTGTTATTATAAATTTTACATGTATGTTGGCATGTTGTTAACTGCATACAAGATGGAACCTGTAGTTCTAATGAACTGCAAGTTTGACATCCTGCTAAACAACCGAATAGCAAGTCTGGAGACCTATTATATAAAAAAATGTACATGCAATGTTGGTTGTTAAAAAAGAATTGACATCATAAATCTGCCTCATTAGTTTTCCATAAAATCACAATTCCACAACTGTCCTTATCAGTTAATTTTTTTTTGATGTGAAAGCTCTAGTTCCTTTTTTTTGTATATTTGAAAAATGGGACTACAAAGTCAGTGCCTAAAAACTATTAATCTGACTTCATACAAAACAAGACTATCTGCACATCTCAATATAGGAGACAAGAAAAGACAGTGAAAAAGAAGCATTAAGCTTGTAACAAGGCAATAGTACTCTCAATATGAGGCCAATGCCTATCAATATGAATATATCTATTTTTGTGAACATGAAGATTTCTTTCATGCCACAAAGTATAAAGAATAATAAGAGCAAGAGTATGAGAATCTTTACTTGACCATTGAATCAAATCACCACAACAACTGGGAACCGATCCATAAGAAACAACCTTCCTCCAAATATTTGCAGAATACGAATAAGAGAACATAACATGAGTCAAATCATCATACCCTTCCATGCATAGGAAGCACACAGAGGTAATAGCAATGCCCATTCTCATTAGATAATCTGAAGTCAATATCTTCTTATGAGACACTTTCCAGGCATGGATCTAAAAATTTCTAGAGCATTCGAATTTCCTGATCCATTTAAAAATTTCAGACTTCTCAGATTTATCTCTAATAATATTACAGACATAGCCAATCTTCAAAGTCCTTAAACCCATGCAGTTGACTAAATCATCACCAGAAGAAGATATAGGAACAGTCTTCAAAACCTCAATAATAGGACCATTTCTACGATTGAAAGGAATTTACCAATCACCATCTTTAATAACCTGAGCTAGCAAAGTGTCTCCAAGAAACCCAAGGCCTAAAACAACTTTAGATCCAACACTTCTCTGAGAAATTTATTCCCAGGAAACCAAGGATCACCCCACAGTTTAATATCACTACCAACCCCTATAATATAACTCACATGAGGAGGGATACAATTTCTAACACATATTAGTTAATTCCGTACCCAGGAACAAAAGCTACTAATACCAATCCGCCAAATAGAAAATTTAAAGAAGTATTTCTCATGGATCCAATGCACCCACAAGCTATCCTTTTTACTAGCCACATTCCAAAAATTAATTGTTAAAGTAGCCTTCACTGTAGTTCTAACTTATCTAACCCCAAGTCCACCTTCCTTTTTAGGTAAGATGACTTTATGCCAGCTTACTAAATGCACACCTCTCTTGTTCTCAGAACCATCCCACAAAAAATTCCTACAAAGCATCTCATTTTCTTCAATCACAGAGCAAGGTAGAGGAAAAACAACCGACCATTACAACTGAATAGCAGAAATGGTAGATTGAATCAACTCAAATATCCCAACCATCGAGAGAAGGTCAAACTTCCATCCATCAAGTCTAGATTTAATTCTATCCATGAGAGGAGAAAACAAGTTCTGTTTTAACTTACCAATAAAAGTGGAAATCCCAAGTATCTCTGAGGAAGAACACCTTCACCGATCTTCAAGATAGATTCCAACAACTCTTTGTCAAAATCACAACTATAGAAGATTGAACTCTTAATAGGGTTAAGATACAAACTAGTAAGGTTCTTCAAGTCATCAAAAACTTGAGTTATATTCCTATCATTCAACTCATTAGCTTTCTTAAAAACCATCAAATCATCATCAAAGATAAGATGGGACATAGAAAAAGTTTTAGAGGCTTTGAGAGGATGAATCTTGCCCTCAACAACATAAGTATTTACCAATTGAGTGAAACACTGCATCACAATCACAAATAAGTATGGTGCCAAAGGATCACCCTATCTTATCCCATTACTCAGAGAGAAAGTTTCAATAGATTCTCCATTAAAAAGAACCTGATAAGAAGATGTACAAAAAAATTCTCTAATCCATACAATCTAACAACAAGGGAAATTCATCTTCCTTAAGATGGTGAAAAGGGCCTTCCAATTGATCGAATCATAGGCTTTAGACAAATCAGCCTTAATGCACATATGATCATTCCCCCAGCTCTTATTAAAATCATGAATAATTTTAATAGACAAGATAATCACATCTTTAATGCTTCTGCCCTTCACAAAAGCACATGATTAGAGATAACAAGAGAAGGAAGAACTATTTAAAGCTTGTTAGCCATAATTTTTGAGATCACTTTATAGATGATGTTGCATAGCACAATCAGACGCCAATTGTTTAACTCACTAGAGTCACTACTCTTGGGGATAAGACAAATAAAAATCTTGTTAGCCTCCTTAAGTAACCTTCCAATTCTAAAGAAATCAAGAACAACCCAAGTTACATCATCCTTAACACAAGCCCAACACTCTTTAAAGAATTTTCCATTGTACCCATCGGGTCCTGGACACTTATCAACATTTAAATTCAAGAAAACATTCTCAACTTCTTTAAGAGAGACAATCCTATCTAAATGAATCTTCTGAACCTCATTCAGACAAGGAAAAGCAAGGCTTTCAAGACAAGCATTATCAATATGGAAATTACTGTTGAAGATTTTGCTGTAATAACTAGTAACATAACTTTTGAGAGAGTTAGGATCAGTACATAGATCACCTTCAATATTTAAAAACTTGATGTGATTTCTATGTCTACGTACTCTCAAGGTGGAATAAAAAAACTTGGAGTTTTTATTACCCTCCTTCAGCCAGGACACCTGTGATTTCTGCCTTAAAATGGATTCATACCGAACAAAAGCTTCAACAACATATTTTTGAAACCTAGTAGTCTGTTCAACCAAATCAACATCTAAAGGATTTTTTTCAAGATCATTCTGAATACGAGAAGCCTCAATCTCAAGCAATTTGACATTATCAGTGAAGTTCCCATTCTTCTTATTCTAAGCAATAAGTCCAGCCTTCACACCTCTTAGTTTGCTATAAATTTTAAACATAGGAAAACCCAAGACCTTAGCACTCCAAGCTTCAATAACACACTGTTTAAAACCATCCATAGAGAACCAAGCATTAATGAATCTGAACAGACTTTTAACTGAAATCCTCTGTCCAATAGATAAATCAATGAGTCTATGATCACTAGTAGTCGCGGCATGAGCAAGAGCCTTAACAACATGGAACTTGGAAATGAACTAAGAATGAAATAAAATCCTATCAATCCTAGAAATAACAAAGTCCTTTCCCCCTTGATGATTATCCCAAGTGTAGAAAGTCCCATCGACATCGAGTTTAAAGAGACCAGTATACAACATACACTCATTAAAATCCCTCATACTTTTCTTCATAGGAGGGTCTTTACCAATACACTCAATATCCTTCCTCACTGAGTTGAAATCACCAATCAAACACTAGTGATTCATAATGTAATCAGAAATCCTATCAATATCCTTCCATAAACTAGCTCTTTCATAATCATTATTGTGGGCATAAATCCCTGTAAGAAGAATGGTCTCTCCATTAATAGACACAATAGTGCAAACAAATTGATCAGACTCATCAATCTTAATGATGGAGCAATGGTCCTCCTTCTAGAGAAAAATAACTCTTCTAAGAACATGGGAATTATGATTTGAAACCCATGAATAACTGGGATAATACCTATCAAGAAGCTTCTTAACTTTACCATACCTAACTTTAGTTTCCATAAGAACAGTAGCATAAGGATTTATTCCACTAACTTCTTCCTACACCTTGAGGATATTTTTTTAAGACCTCTAACGTTCTAGGAAAATATGTTAAAAGAAAAACCAAGCATTTGAACAATTTTCATCCAATACTTCACTAGGAACAATGGAGTCAAAAACTCCTCCAAGATCTTTAAACCTGTTGTTTAAAACCACATTCTGGTCAGCAATCTTCTTCATGAATTTAGCTTTTTTCTTATTTCCATAAAATTTGAAACCATCTTCCTTAGCTTTAGCTTCCTTATAAGGTGTATTATCAGACGTAATGTCAATAACTACAACCTCAAAGGCTTTCTCTTTCTCCTTATCTTTAAACTCTTTCACAACCTTCTCAAAAGCTTCCTTTTCCTTTTCAAGATCATTACCCATGGTCGCAACAGGAGCATTCATAGCACCATCATCAATTCCCGTATTAGATAAAGGCTTATTAGAACCAATCACAGTGAACTACACTACTTTATCATCATAAATGTTAACAACCATCTTAACCCATATCTTCTTAATGATACCTCCTTTCCTACATTCACCATGCCCAAACATTCTACATGTACTACACCTAGTCGACCTCCATTCATACTAAAATTTTATTATATGAACCTCCCCCTCATTCGAGCATAATTCTAATTCAGAAGGATAGCTAAAATCTACAGGAATAAGAACTTGGAATCTCAAAAATTCCATCCTCTTACATTCACTTGTAAGCCTATCAGAACATAATAGAAAGCCCAGGAATGACCCAATGCGGTCGAACATCCTCTTATCCTAGATTTCTAGAGGAATGTCATGAACCCTCAACCAAATTGGTATATCAGTCAGTTTGAACCTCGTAATTGCATCACCCGACTTCCATCTCATTAAAACCAGTGGTTTACCCTTCACCGTCCAAATCCCACCCTCAAGAACATCTTCTTAATCCTGATTATCTGAGAACCTGACACTGAAGAAACCATTTCACCTTCCAATGACTTCAATCGTACCTTTGATTCTCCAAATATGAGCAAAGTACATTTCTAGAGTAGGGAGATGGGGTTTGAACCCGACAATGTAACCTGCAAGGCAATCTTTCCACTTCTCAAAATTTTCTACAACTTCCTTCTTCAGATATATCAACCTACCCCCATGCAAATCAATCTCCATCTTCTCCGGGAGAGTGTTGGTATTTCTCTTTGGCATTTGAAACAACTCGCTCTATGACTTCTTAATAAGATTCTGACCACTCCCGGTAGCAGAGCTCATATCACTTCTTAATAACTGAACTTATTAGTTAAAATTTTAAATGATAAGAAAGTACAACATCGACCGTTTGAGGAAAATTGACAGTTATTTGTTTGTTGATATAGTTCTGTGTCATCAGTTTCTTTGAATAGAATCAATGACATACATCTATGTTAGTGGTTCCTGTCTGTTGAACCAAAGACTATAAACACAAAATGATTTTTTAGTTATTGTTGATATCACTCTGTGTCATCAGTTTCTTTTTTCATTGAAACTGACACTGTCTTTGTGTCTTCAGTTTTGGCTAACCCTATAAAAGGATAATGAAGGCCCTTAGGTAGTGTCACCCACTTAGGTGTTGGTACAAAGCTGATGTTGTTTCTCTAACTTAACTGACTATAGATGGTATATGTACTAGTGCATACTGACTATTCTTCAAATGACTATTTAAAAGACATGGGATTTCAAACAAGTGACCATGACATGATATCAAAATGGATATTAATATTATTATTACCGAATGTCTGTAGTCAAGTAATATTGTTGATTATACAAAAACACACATATGAGACTAGTATATGCGACGATCAATGATAAAGTCTCATGGGTGATAGGTGAAAGATACCAATCTGCAGATATAGGTGCTTGTTTGAGAACAAGTGTACAAGATAGACATACATAGATAGTGATTCATGGACCATTATGTGACTGTCATAACCAAATATCAATGTGATAATGGTATTGTGATCCTTTAGTTTATAATCCCCAAAATGGTCACACAACATCATCTTATTTTGACATTAGTCAACATGATCTTGAAGAAAATTACCAAAAAGGTAGCCATCATTATGATGAAAAATTTACGATATACTTTGTGAGTGATGTTGTTATTTGCACCTATTATATGACAAGATTGACTTATAAGGCCTCTTGATTAGCTAGTACAAAGAAATGCATGACATGTACACGTTAATTAGTATGTGATATGGAGCTCATATGTATCTTGCTAGTCTTATTGGAGATCAAGGAACTTGGACTAAATATCATGAGGATGGCTCATCATCCCAATTGTTCAATATAGATATATGTGGAAAATAGATTATACAACATGCTCAAATTGGTCACTTTTTGTTCACTCTTTTTTTACTATCTACAACCCAAGTAGCAAAGATGTATTGCTAGAAATCACTCGTTCTCATGACTTACAGTAACAAAAATTGAATATGTTAACAATGTACAATGCTACTGACAAAGTCACATGCATATAGATCACTAAAAGAAAGGTTCATGTCAAACTTATCATAAATATTACAATAGATATCAAGACCTAAAAATTAGTCTTGAGGACCTAGAGTTATGTTGTTGACCCAAGACTTTACAATCATGTTTAAAAATTCTAAAAATGAAATCCCTGGAAACAAACGGTCTATACTGTGATGAGACTTGATGAACATTGCATTATGAGAGACCCGGTGAGAAATTTCGTCACTCCATAATTTTTCCTAAAATGACGCATATTGGGTTTAGTAAACACTATACTCAAGTACTCTATATATATGATATGGAAGGAGACTATCAATGCTATCTCGTTTTTGAATAGTTTCCATAGATATATGAAAAAAATTAGAAATAGAGAGAAAGGGAAGTGGAGACTACTAATATTACATTGACCATGAGCACTCATGCCAAAACCATGAATACCAATTCAAAAAAGAATTCATTCTAATTGGGTGACATAAATAACATCTCAATAATGAAAATATGATCGAATAGTTTCAAGTTATTGACTAATCTTTACAAAATTAGATTGTAATATGTTCATAAAATATGGTTGAATGACCAACTAAATTTTTAAGTACATAACTTTGTAAACCTAATAATCCATTTATGCTATTTACAAATTAAACTAGTGATTCTTTAGACGAAGAAATGCTTTACATCTATCGATTGTCTAATTAAACATAATGTTAGACCAAAATGACTGACACCTATTCTTAATGTGTATTACAATAATATGAATCTCAAATCAAGTTCTATAATTTTTGGAGATCATATGCAATTAATTTGATTTGATGTATTCCACGGACATAGACCATGTAAGGCCCCATACCTTGCTTAGTGGTTGAACATGCTTGATTACCTTAATTAAGTTCTTAAAACCTCAATTAAACCTTGTGATGTGCTTTTATGTCCTATGAAAAGCTTAAGTTTCAAGTTTGGTCTAGTTTGGATATTGTTTGAGCTAGTTATGCAATTTTATGCACATTTTGGGTTTTTCTACAATTTACCATATTTGAGTTTTTTGTTGAAATTTGTCAGATGATTTTGTTCCTAACATGTTTTCATATCACAATTTATCTTAATGTGCCTTTGGGATCTTGGTTGCACCTTGGTTTGGTGGTGACAACTTCCTAGGGTAAGTTAGGGTTTTGCTCTCATGGATGAGCTACCTTAGAGGCCATCAACCGATGGTTTCCCGTGGATGGGTCCTATGGTCATCCTCTAGTGGGGGAAACTGATAGTTATCTCTAGAGATGGTAGGTCGATGGTGTTCTCTCTTGAGGATCCCTAAACTGATGGTTTTGTTGGAAGGGGTGTTCAATCGATGGTTTCCCACCTAGTGACCTCGGGTTTCAAGAACTTACGGTCACCAAGTGATGAAAGTGGATGGCCACTCTAGGAGGAAAAGATCTGATGGCCCTGCAAACTCCACAACTAAGGGAGCTTCTGCATGCATGGATGTGATGCCCATGGCTATGAACACTAGGCAAACATGGTAGGACACTTGAACCTTCTCTTCTCTCTCACCCATAGCTATATAAGCCTCCTACCTTCCATGCAAACAAACCTTTTGGACTCCTTACTCTTCCTTTTTGTTTTGATCTTCGTCCTCCTTGTCTAGGTGTCGAAGAAGGTGCCCAAGGTAGAAGAATGTGGCCGATCTCCTTGCATGTGTGGCTAGGGTTCAGATCTACCATCTCCTTTTGAGCTTGTGGAGCTTCCTTTGCTTGTTCTTGGCCTAAGCAAGTAAGACACCCTTCTTTATCCTTGTTTTTCTTGGTGCTCTACCTCCTTCTTCCTTCTTATTGGTCATGGACATCATTTTCCATGGTGGATCATGCTCTAGAGCCTAAAGAACCCTTCTTTCTTGCTTCCTTAACCTAGGGTTTGCTCTCTTTCTTGGAGAAGGAGCTTGCTTGGCCGTGTGGAGTGATAAGCTAGGGTTTTATACCTCCTTTGCTCAAGCTTCCTTTCTATTTGGAGTTTCTTCTTCTTCTTAGAGGTGAATTATATAACTTTCTCCATGTTCATTGCATACTTAGCTTTCATGTGCTACATCTTGCTCTAAAACTAAGTTTTAAGTAGAAAGATCCCACCTTTTCCTAGGGTTTGAGCTTAGGTTCTAGTTCTTGGATGGTTTATCTTCTTATTTCTCTCTAAACCTTGTTCACGACCTTCATTTGGTAGAGAAAGATTTAGGGTTTTCTGGAATGAAAAAAGATGGTTCTTAATGTCTCTTAAACGATGGGGTTGCTTAGGGTTTTTGAGCTATTTTCCACCTTGTGTAAAACTCGATGGTTTGTCTTATTGCTAGAAATGATGGACTTACTTTTGGGTGATTTTTTGCTTATTTTTCTCATGCCAATCGCTGTTTCTACCTTAAGTCCTATTTTGACTCTTTTGGTGCTCAACAATTGATTGTCCTAGTGCCCTAGTGATGACTCCAACAAATGGTTTCTTTCCCTCCACCAAACAATTGTTTTTCCTTATATTTTGCTTTGTTTTACCACCTGGGTCTAAAAACTAATGGCCCTTCTGGCCCATCAACCAATGGACATTCTGACTCCAAATCTTGATGGTCCAATGACCTATGATCACCAAACGATGGCTCTACTGGTTCAACACTCGATGGTGTCAACCATTGGAAGTTCTGACTCCATGTTCCAATGGTTGTCCTACACTCCACAACTGATGGTGGCACTGGGAACCACAATGAATGGTGATCCATTGTGTGACAACCAATGGTGGGTTGCAAGCCCACCATCGATGGTGCTTCTTATGTCTTCAACTGATGGTGCTTTCTATGTTATCAAATGATGGCTTGAGTAGGTTTAGTTGGTGACTCTTTCTACAGAAAAAATCAATGGTTTGTTGAAGGTGTTTGCTTGTGTTAAATCCTATGGTTTTGCCTTCTCAACACCCAATGATTTGGGATTGATACTTACAACATGATGTTTGGTTTTAATGATGTAGAACCAATGGTGTTATGCCCTTAACCATGTAGTGTTACCTTTGTCCTCATATGAATGTAAACTTATGATTACCATAATGAGATGATGTGTAATGCTAATACAGCTTACCTTAATACACCAAGCCCTAATACAACTAAGTGGTGATAGTTGATCATACTTAATCTAGCTTTTTTTGGGGGGGGGGGCTGAATCAAACCTTTGTATTGCTATTTTTATTTTTTTGTAAGTACAGAAAAATGCACCATAGAGCTGAGGAAAACACTATGAGCTAGGAAGGCTCCACCAAAGGGTGAGCAAAAAACTATATAGTTAGATTAGAAAAAGAGAAGAAAGTCTAAATACAACTCCAAGGGAGGATGAGCAACTGAAAAATTCCACCAAGCATTCAGGTCAGTTGCATGAAGAAATGATCATATTCCAAAAAACACTGCTGTTAGTAGGAAGGTTCCTATGGACCTGAGAGTTCCTTTCAAAACATAAGTAGTGAATAGCAGAAAGAGTAAGAAAATGCTCTTTCCTAGACTTGAAATTAGCAAGATCTTGGAAGGAGTTGGGGATACATTCGGAGTAATTTTCATTCACAACTTTTTCTCAGTTGGAAGCACTGTACTTGCAGCCAAACATAAGATGGTGAGTGTTTTCAACATCTCCCCTACATAGGAAGCATAAGTAAGGTATAGAAATCCCTATGCTTCTGGCATAGTCAGTGGTGGGAAGTCTGTCATGACAAAACTTCCAAGTAGAAATTTGGAAAATACGAGGCACATTGAAGCTCTAAATCCATTTGAACAAGGGTTTATTAGCACCTTTTTCTCTAATGTTCAATCAAATAAGACGTTGGTTGATAATAAGTTCATTACAGACAAAGATTTTATCCTCACCACCCGTAGGTTAATCCATCTTCTCAAGGAACTGGTAGAGATGCTGATGCAGTCTAGAAGAAGAACTTATCCAGTGATTTCCATCAATAATAGAACTGACCTTGTAGGAGTTGATAAATCCAGACCTAATGACCTCCTTACTCCCAATACAATCATTAAGAAAAAAACCTATCCATGGATCGAGCCAAAGAAAGACAATATCACCATTTCCAATCTTGTACTCAACTAACAACCTGAAATCGTCTAAATATCTCAAAATCTGAGTGAAATACTAGGAATGATGAGTAGAAGGATCAACATTCCACAAGGAGTTTTTTGTTAAATACTTTTCATGAACCCACTTAATCCACAAGGCATACTTTTTTGAGACAATTCTTTAGATATTGAACAGAATAGCAGCTTTGCAGATCTCTTTAACATTCCTAATTCCAAGGCCTCCTTCTTCTTTTATCTTGGTAATCTTGTCCCACTGGATAAGATGTAGGTTGCTCTAACCATCGGTTTGACCCCACAAGAAGTTCCTAATAACTCTCTCAATCTCTTCACAAATAGAGCTAGGAAGAGGAAAAGTGGAGGACCAATATATGTGCATGGCAGAGAAAGTGGAATTGCAAAGCTCTAATCCACCGACAAAGGAAAGCTGCTTAGCTTTCCAACCATCCAATCTCTTATTCAATCTATTAATGAATGGATAAAAATGAGCATTAGATAATTTTTCAATGAAAAGAGGAATACCCAAGTACCTTTGAGGCACGAATCCTTGTCCAATTCCCAGAATATTAGTGACCATATCAACATCAACACCAATGCTAACAAAGAAAGAGCTCTTCTCCTGACGAACTTTGAGACCAGTCAGGAAAGCAAGTTTATCAAATATATTTCTAAGCTTAGTAACACCACATTTATTAGCATTCATGAAAACCATCAAATGATTGGCAAAGGCTAGATGTGAGACACAAAGATTTAGAGGCAATAAGAGGCTTAATTCCTTCTGACTCAACTTCTGACTTCATAAGCCGTGTGGAAGTTTGCATAACTATAGTGAAAAGATAAGGGGCAAGAGGGTCTCCCTGCCTGATCCCATTAGTGGGCTTAAAGGGCTCAATATCTTCACCATTAAACAAAATTTCATAGGAAGTAGTGTGAAAATCTCTCTCAACCAGACTACCCAACTATTGAGGAAATTCATAAGGTTCAAAATCTTGAACAAAGAATCCCAATTAATAGTATCATAAGCTTTGGTAAGGTCAGCCTTCACACATATTTTCTTACTACTCACTTTTCTATTAAAGTTGTGGATCAACTCATTAGATAGTAAGATAACATCATGGATGCTTCTGCCTTGAATAAAATCACACTGGTTACTGCTAATAACAGTAGGAAGAACATCCTGCAACTTGTTAGTGAGGATTTTATAAATAATCTTATAAGTAACATTGCAAAGAGCAAAGGGTCTCCAATTCTTAAGAAGATGGGATTCAATACTTTTGGGAATGAGAGCAGTGAATGTTCTATTGGTGTCTTTGAGTAATCTACCAGACTTGAAAAACTCCAAAACAACAACAATGGCATCCTCTTTAATAATACTCCAACTAGACTTAAAGAACTTCCCATTAAGACCATCATGACTTGGGCACTTATCAAGATTAAGTCCCTAAACAACATCCTCAACCTCCTTTCTAATGACAAACCTATCAAGAGCATCCTTCTATGCATCAGAAATGGTAGGGAAATTAAGGTTCTCCACAGTAGAAGTTTCCACAAAAGAATTAGTATTAAACAAGCTAGAATAGAAATCCAACACAAACTTCCTAATGTCTCCAGAATGATGATTAAGAACTCCTTCAATCTCAAAAGTTTTAATGTGATTTCTATGTCTTCCAGTTTTGATAGTCGAATAGAAGAGCTTGGAGATGGAGTCCCCCTCCTTCAGCCACTGGATTCTAGATTTCTACCTTACCAAAGATTCTTCATTAAGTCTTGTCTCTCTAGCATGTTTTCTACTTTCACAAGCTTGAGATTGAAGTTTAACATTAAGAGGGTCCCTGTCAAGATTAGCTTGGATCATCACAACATCCCTTTCAAGAATCACAACTTCATCTGAAAGATTACCCACCTTTTCCCGATTCCATTTAAAGAGGTTCCTTCTTAGAATTCTAAATTTCAAATAAAGAACGTACGTAGGATAGCCCTAAAAATCATCCTTCCAAGAGTTGGCAATGATCTTCTCAAAGTCCTCCCTATCATTCCAGGCATTTATGAATCCAAAGGGAGTAGCAATTTTCCTTTTTTGCTAGTATTCAACACCATGATCTTATGGTCTCTAGTAATATTAGGAATAAGAGTACCATGCATCTCAGGAAAAACATCCATAAACTTATTGTTATAAGTGATCTTATCAATCTTTGAGGTACCAAAATCCAAACCACTTTGGTGGTTGTCCCACGAGAAGAAAGCTCCACTAAAGGACAATTCAAAATGCCCACTATTGATCATGCAATTGTTGAAGTCTTCCATGGATCATTTGGAAGGAGGTTCCTTACCAACCTTTTCATTATAGCTTCTGACAGTGTTGAAATCACCTAAGATAATCCAAGGTTCAAAGACATCCTTGTTAATAGCTTCCAAGTCAATCCATAGATCAAACCTATATGCATCTGGGTTATGCCCGTACACAGCTGTAATAGGAAAACTCTTATCTTCTACTAAAACTTTAGCATGAACAAACTGGTCCGACTCTAAAATTTTGTTAAGAGTACAAAAGTTTCTATCCCACAAAAAGACAACTCTACCAAGAACATGACTAGCATGATTAGAAGTCCAATTATATTGAGAAAAGTATTTCCACAAAATCCTGTCAATTTTACCAACCCAAACTTTAGTTTCAACAAGAATTAAGATATGAGGCTGAAGCCTCATAACCTCCTCCTGAATTTTTGGAGCTTTAATATTAAGACCCCTTACATTCGAGGAGAGGATGGTCAGATTATTTTCAATCATTGGAATGATTTTGAACCAGTACTTCACTGGTTTGGTTCACTTCAACTTCACCACCAAGATTCCCAAACTTGTTGTGAAGAGTAGCACCACTGTCTTGAGCTTTTTTCCCTTTACCTCTAGCTTTCTTTCTACTATTTCCATTTGGAACCTCAAAATCCTCTAAAACTTTTTGCCCAAATGAGTTTGGTGGAGTGGATAAGTCAACCACATCCCCATCTTGAAGTATACTAGGTTCAATGCTATCTTGGGTAACAATGTTAGAGATTTGATCATTATATTCAAATGATTCTTCAGTAAAATGAAACTCTTCATCTTCTATTTTAGTTTCTGCATGATTCAGTTCTACCATATCAATATTATTTCCAGTAGGCAATTCTACAGTAACATGCAATGTACTATTATAAGGCAATGAAATAGTAGGAATCTCCTCAACATTTTTTTCTTAGTAGCTTTAGGAACCCAAACCTTTTTCCTTTTATTATCAATAAGAACATCATTACGACCAATCTGCACACAATCATTATGCCCAAATAGATTTCAAACTAGACACCTTAAAGGAGTCCACTCATACTCAAATAGGATAGTGTATTTCTCTCCTTTACTACTCGTCACTTCAAGGGACTCAGGAAAAAATGACGTCGCAGGTAGCAGGACTTGGATTCAGGCATATTCAAGCCTGCGACACTCATGTGTGAACCTATCTGCTCTTAGAGGAATCCCCTGGGAAGATCCAATCTTAGAAAACATCTTGGAATCCGACAACTCCAAAGGCAAGTCATGGATCCTAATCCAAACCGATATATCTTCAAGTCTTAATATAGCTTGTTGAACCTAACCCTAATGTAATCCAATAATGGTGATTGATTATACTTAACTCCCTTGTGCATCTTATGTGGTGATGGATTATCCTCTCAATGTGGTTGTAACCCAAATGTGCAGTTATGTGAACATCTTAATACAATGTTATGCTAAACTTGTGTATCACAAATATGGTGATAGTTTGTTGAGCCTTTGGTAAGACATGGAAGGATAATGATGTTCTTACAGGTGATTATAACGTGATGGTCTTAATTACCCTTGGGCATGGTTGAGTCCTATTAGATGTGATATCCTCTTGCTCATGTAATAGAGATTTATATCATGTGGTGATGTGACAAGTGTTATACCTCATATGTTTTATATTTTCTGTCAGTTTTCTATATTAATGCTTGTTAGAAATGAATTAGGGCTTGTATGTACACTTGTTTGATGCAGACTTACTTAACCCAATTGGTGATAGCTAATCAAGTGAAACCTTAATCATGTAGTGCCCTGTGCCTAGAACCATTCAATGTTAGGACTTGTTAGATGGGGAAATGAGTATTCCTAAGGGAAACTTGGAGTCACATACATAACATGTTGAGTTTGTGCGGGTGCATGGAGTGTACATCCTTGACATCCTAATCCTATGATTATGGAGGATGGCTGCGGTCATGCCTCAATTTGAGAAATAGTTTATACTTGTACATTTGTGATTGAGGACAGATGTGGTTGTACCTCAGATGATAGGGTGATATATACCCTAGTTTTGGGCATTGTGACCTTTATACCAAAGATGGGTTAGTGTTTAGTAACTTGACTATATGTCACTACAGACAACTTGACTGTTATGTCACTGTCTCACTCATACTGACCAATGGGGTGAGATCTTAGGATGCTGATACTCCTAGATCTTGTATGGAATTGATTGTGGCCAAGCGGTGGTTAGTTGGGATTTGAGCGGTATACCTTCAAATTCCCCAGGGCTTAATAAGAGACGTAATTCATCCATGTAGCATATCTATTTAGGGTTAAACATGACTCACATTGGTTTTTTACCCTTGATTTGATTCTTATGCTGCTTAGCTATTAAATTTATGCAACTACTTAGTTAATGATAGTCTAATATGTTTTCTTGATTATCTTGTTATTCAAATTATTGTTGTTCTGTCTGTTAGATCTTATTAATATGTTATCATTGCTTAACCTATTTATCTTCTTAAACAACCTGAATTTTCTTATCCTGGTTTAATAATGTAATCTGTTGTAATCAATAACCATTGTTGAGAGTTATAGCTCTCGCTGGGACATGCCTCTCTCTTGTGGGTTACCACATCTTTTAGGTGGTCATTAGTGGCATGGGAAGTTTTGAGGTGTTGAAGAGGAGTAGCTTGGGGAGTAATAGTTGTTGAATTTTGGCTAGTAGTTCTAGTTGTTGTGGAGTCCTAGAGTCATTCATGTATTCTCATGTCTGGGCATGGGATGTTTTGTAGATGATATGTGTAACGACTTGAGTTTTTGGCATATGCCGATGTTGTATTTGACATTTTATTATGGAACACAACTTTTGTATATAGTTTGTGGCCTCAACCACGTGAAAAATATATAAATACCTGATATGGTATATGCTACTATTCAAATTTTATGGATCGTAATGCAAATGTTTCTTCTTATGATAGTAATGTTTAAATCAGTTTTAATTTACCCTATTTTATGGTAATTTGGATGTTTAGTAGCTGATCACATGTTTATTTTGAGTAATCTTATTTTTGTGGCATTGGGGATCATATACCATGTCTAAGGAATTAATTTAGTTATTAAATCTTCTCATGTTTGTTTCAAAATTGGTAGAGAGATCGGTATATTGATGAAGTATATATGGTTAAAATCATATAATCTTGAGCTACAAGATGTGTGATGTGGTTTTTGGGTAATGATGATTATTTATAGGATTATATGGATACTCTTTGGTATTTATCAAGTTTGTGTTTATTAGGACTATTGTATTGTAATCTAGTGGTCGATCCAACTAATGAACAACATGAAGTGATGCATGTTATGGAGATGTGTCCAGCACTAGGCAATTTATGTGGTAGATCTATAATCTAGGCCATCATGTCGTACCTTCAAAAGACATGAGATGAAGGAGAGGCTCAATTGTGAATAAAACATGTTGAAGGTTTCATGAACCTAGTTGAGAAGATGGTTATATTTCATCCCTAGTTCCATTGGCTCCTTGTTTGGTGACTGGGAATAAAAATTTGGTTTAAATGAATCACCCTACATCATTGGTTCTCTACCGTCCATTAAATTTGAAGGTGAAAAGGTAACGATAGGTTTGGGCATGTTGAGGAGTTTTGGGTGGCTATCAAGCTTCATGGTGACTAGGGGAGGTTCTTCGGATGGTTTTTAGTGGTTTGGAGGTTTCCCCATGGATGATGTATTTGATTTCCTTATTAGATAAATATGGAGTCAGGGAGGGATAGTCAAGTTTTTCCATTGTGTAGATAGCATGCATGTGAATTTTTGGTGGCATGGATCCTGATGAATTTCTATTCATCATGTTTTGGGTGCATTTTAGATATAGTTTTGCATATCTAATTGCATTTTACTTAATATTTCACTTGTTTTAGAATTTTAGTATTTTAAACATTTTATTTGATATTTAATGCATATTTATGTTTATTTTGTAGGTTGATGCAAAAAGAAGAGGAGAAGTCATAAAATCTTCATAAAGTTGTGATGCAATAAGTAAAAAGCATTTATGCAACAAAAAGAGGAGAACTCACATACTCCATACCAAATTCCCATTGAATATGTGAAAACATCAAATCCTCACTCCCTAACTCTATAAATTGGAGAGAGGATCATTAATACATACCAGTTAGAAAATGACTCTAGATTCTACATTCAATGTAGGAATTGTATGAATAAATTGTGTTGGAAGTGTAATTCAGTTATCTACTCAACAAATATATTTACTGGCTACTTTTATGTGGCCAAATAGCACTCTAGTTGTTTGAAACTCCTATGAACAAAACATGCAATAACTCTTCCCATAACTTTTGGATATTTTACAACCGACTTGAAATTTTAAGGCATGCTATAAATGTAGTTGAGGGATATCCAAGACACCTATACACGACCAATATCTCTCATACACATCCCTAGCCATCACCAAGGAATGTCGGAGATTAAAGATTCTAATTGTGAAGACGCGTTCCACCATAGATCTGAATAGGAGACTGCAACTATCATTTGGAAGTTGTGATGAGGTCACTGAGCTTCTTCCCCACATTGCTACTTTCTCCATAAGCTTCTTCTTATCTCTCTCTCTCTCTCTCTTTGTATCATGAACAAGATTATAGATTATATCATTTACTGGGGTGTAGGGACTGGCTTCATTGCTGTATCTTGTATTCTAATGTTATAAATTATTATTTATTTTGATTTTTGGATTGATTGTATACTCTATGGATTGTACACTAATCTTGTATGATTGTTAGAATTATAGACACAAATACTAATCGGTATTGTTGAGCCCCATATGACATCATTGAAGGGAGTTCTCTAGATGACATATTAAGAATCCGTAGGTAACAAGACCTCGAGCCTACTGAGAAATATGTCAGTGTAAATTTCATACTCTGAAAGGATATAAAACTCCTTGGTCCTAGTCTAAATATGTATGAATGAGTGATGTAACATAAGAGAGAAGATACATAGGAAATGGTGGTGAAACATGTCATTTTGGTAATTTACCATCATTAAAAATGTTTTCTTTCATATTTAAATTTTATTTATCATTTAGGTAATTTAGTTGATAAACTACAAAAATCAATCATCTATCCTTGTTAGATAATTTGTATTAATTTTATAACATATCCAGTTTGTTCTTAAAAAGTTGTCATTTGGTTTTGATCCTTGATAGTAGTACGATACGACCCATCCGCTTAAAGATGGTGTTTTTGTGTTATTATTGGTAAAAACTAGGATTTTATATCCCAGTGGATTTGATAGGTAGAAAACATCACATCAAATTTTCATGTTGTTGTCAGGAAACGAACCCCGATCACCCGCATGACAGGTGGAATACTCATCACTATACTATAATGACATTCATTCCTCCTCCCATGTTTTTGAAAACATGGCAATGGTTTGAAATCACCCTTTGTATCCTATGAATATTAGCATTATATTCCCAAGAAAATATGACACATGTTCGAGTAACTGATAGGGATCAAATACAACATTCCTCCCAGTGATTAGTGAATCATATCTATAGAATTTACACACATATCCTTATCATGTCATTCTTGGGTGTAATGAATTAGTGCAATAAACTGATATATTTAAACATTAAAATAAGTTTTACATATGATCCAAACCCTCTTCTACAATTTTTCTTCCATCTTCTTACCTTTCATACAACAAAGTTAAAGAAAAAAGAAAAGAAATAGCCATAAATTGTGCCAAACCCTAAGATCAAGGTGGCATACCACTCTTTCCCTCTAGAAGCACTTCTTCCATACTCCTGTGTATGTAATAGAGGTTTATCACCAAAAAAGGAAAGGTTCCAATGTGCAAAAAAGAAAAAAAAATACAATATATATATACATATATATCTATATATATATATATAAGTATAAAAAGCAATCCAACCTTATGGATGTGATGCATACCCCTTAGATAACATATGTATCAAAAATCACTTCAAATTGATACATACATACATATATATATATATATATATATATATATATATTTGAACATATAAAATGGAATCTTAAGCCGAACAGAGGAATATATGTTTTCTTTCTTTCATACCTCCATTCACTCTATTTGTACCTAGAACCCATTTCATGCTCCATTGATTTCCATTTACCATACCTTGGTGTTGGATTATGTACATAATTGCAATTTTGCGGGACTCCTCAAATTTTCATGGAATTCTTAGACATGTGTGGTACTGAGGATGATGGTGAGCAAGTTCTATTGTGACGAGAAGTCAAAAACATGGATATGGCTAGTCGTGTTTAATGATCTCAGGAGGTTTGTTTGCTTGGTCATATTGGTGGTAGGATTCATGTAAATTGGTTGAAAATAATTATTTGGAGAGTGCTTTGGATTTTGTGTTACTCAAGGATGAGAAACATTCAAGTTAGGGGTTGTGATGAATGTCAATTCATCATGTTAGTAGTTGCATTGTAGATTTAGTTTTGCATATGTTTCTTGCATTTGACTTAATATTTCGTTTTTTAGGATTTTAGTAGTTTATAAAATTTATTTGGTATATAATGCATTTTATATTTAATTTATAGGTTTATGCAAGAAGAAGAGGAGAAGTCATGAACTCTCTACAAAAAGTTTGATGTAATAAGTAAAAAATGTTGACATAAGGAGAAGAAGAGAAGTCATAAACTCCATACAAAGTGTTTGTTAAACAAGACAAAATATTAAATCCTCAATCCCAACTCCAACAATTGGAAGAAATTTGCATTAAATAAGCCAAAATATTAAATCCTCAATCCCCAACTCCAAAGATTGGAAGAAGATCATTATTACGTACCAAATAGTAAAATGACTCTAGATACCACATTCATGTTAAAATTAGATGATTCAACATAGGTTGAAAGTGTAGTTTGATTATCTATGCAATGAATATATTTAGGGTTAGTAATCTGTTTGCTCTAAAAAAGGGTTAAATTTGAGATCTAGGGTTAGAATATATGGTATTCTAACCCTAGATCTCAAACTTCAATGATACAAATTGCTATGCAATGATAAAAGTTATAAATGCAACATATTTGAGATACAAATTGCTATGCAATGATAAAAGTTATAAATGCAACATATTTGAAAAAAAAAGATAAAATATCATAAGTTAAACACTTCCCAATTGATAGGAAATGATTTAAATATGTTTTAGAATTCACTAAATGAAATTTATTTTTTCATATGTATACTTATATCTTTGGTAATCGTATCTAGTATTGGACAATTACAATATTATATTATTTGAAGTGTGAATGGAACAATAAAGTAACAATGATAACCATATTCCAAACTAGTGGATTAGTATGTACATATAATGATATATAATGTAATAAATATCATGTATTGGCTATTAATTCTCAAAATGGTTAGTGGACTCCTAATTATGTGTAGACTTCATGTGATGACTATGATTATGAAAGTAGGGTAATATTCTTTGAGTGTAGTTAGAAACACTAATTAGGACTGAAACCCTCACTTAGCTCAATACATTTTGAAGTATTCATTAAAACTCAAAATTAATATGATAATCTTTTCTTGATGTAAGAATCATTATGGAGTGTGAGATCACTAATGATTCAAAAGTCAAAATACTTAATGCAAAAAAAATATTTGTGGGTTAAGCCCCATTCTAGTAATGAAGCCCTAATCTTCAAACTTTTATGATGGTCACATGCTATGATTGATAAGTATGGACCCACTACCCAAGCCCTAATCTTCAAACTTTTATGATGGTCACATGCTATGATTGATAATGATGGACCCACTACCCAAGCCACATTCACGTTGAATCACTCCGATATCACATATTAGATAATTGACACATAATGTATTACGTGATGATATAATAACTTTAGAATTCAGTTAGAAATTTACAGTTAGACTAAGTCATGTTTAATAACACTAGATTTTAGATTCATTTATAATCTTATTACATCATGATATAAGTACTTTAGAATTGATTAGAAATTCAGAATTAGACACATGTGTTTTTGAATTACTTGATAGACATGATCTAAGGACAGGTGATGGTCTTCCAAAACCTACCTAATACCCAAATGCAAACTCAAATGAACCTCTAGTGCTGGTAGGTTTCATTAGTTTAGTCATTGGATACATTTTTCACACATTTGCACATTCATGGAGTCTACCTTGGTCGAGAAACTTGTCAACCAAGGCACTTTCAGTCGACAAAATTATCGACTGAGACTCCCCTCGGTCAAAGAATCAGATCACCAAAAGAACCTTTACAAAAATCATGTTATAAGAACACCGGTAATCAGGTTTAGATTTAGGTTTAGTTCGACTATTAGTGCTCATATATTAGATTCAAATTCAATCTCAGCCGTCAAAACCTCCAGATTCATTTACTAAGGGTTTCATAGTAGTTATATAAAACTTTCCATTCAGTAATCAGTTTTTGGATGATTCGTTTCATTTAGATTATAAGAGCTAATAAATATATAGCAACTTTTTGACTTTGTTCCCTAGAATTCAGAAGTACAATTATGCCAACTCAAAGGTACGTACCATTCAAATGCACTTTGACACGATTATGATGCATTCAAGTTTAACCCTAATATCGATTCATATGTACATGATCTGAGGATTTCACCTAGAATTGGATTCTCTTACTTGATTATTAACTTTCTTTTTTAGAAGTTGATGTAATGAATTTTCTTTATTAATAATAATGAGAATTATAATATCCTAGTTAGTGATAGTTTTCTTTCTGCTATTGGTGTGAAGAATATCATAATTAATGACACTATGTGTCAAAGGATATGAATTGATGTTGATACTTCAGTTCGCATGATACCGAAATAAGGAGCAGACGAGTTCAGTCCTAGCACATGATCAATGTCAAGGAGCTACTATTTCTGATCGAGCTTGAGCCTTGTACATGTTGCTATATATTGAGAAGCACGATCTCCATGAATTTGTGGAAGTTGAGATGCACCACAATACTTAATACGCCGATTGGTTTGTCGTAACTGGTCCGAAAAATTTATGAACTGGAGTTCTTTAAGTAATTTTTCATGATTGGTTTAAAGTTCGTGTTGAAACTTGAGTTTCATGACTTCTAGCGAGTTATAAACTTATATACAAAATACAGTTCCCGAGTTCCTCTTATGGCCTATTTGGTACGCGGTGAATGGAGGGGGTGGGAAGGGAACAAAAATGTCTTAAGCTGTTTGGTTGCACATGGTGAGGGGGAAGGGAAGGGAATAGAGGAGAAAGAATCAAGCATATTTCTAGTCACTTTTCTCCCCACCAAATCAGAGTGGAGACAAGGGAAAGGAAAAATATTTGACGGAAAATTTATTATAAAGTTTGGAGGAAAATATAGAATGTGGACGGAAAATATAAATAATATGAGAGGATACTTGTATAGCTCACAACCAATGCAAAAAAAGAGCATGTATTATCTCACCTCACATGGAGGGAATACCAAAATGTTGGGAGAAAGTTGAAGAGAAAAATTAGAGGAAAAATTTAAATTAAAAGGAAACTAGAATAATGTAGTGTAAAATTTAAAAAAAAATCTTAGAATGTCTAAAAAAATGTTGGTAGAGAATAAAGAAAGTTTGAGATAAATATTTTTTTAACATAATAACACAAGGAAAAATAAAAAAGTGATGAAATTGTGGATTAAATTGGATGAAACTCTCAAGTTATTGGGGAAAATTAAATAAATAGAAGGAAAGCTATAAATATAGAGGGAAGTACACGCATAATCACAATAGCTATAAAAAGAGAAGTGGTAGTCCCTATTTACATCAACAATGTTTTACATCACGTTAGACATAAGAAATGTATTTTCTTCATTAACAAAATAATTATTCAAATAATTTTGTTTTGATCATGAGACATGTGAGTTGAATTTATCTTGATTTTTCATGTATTCATATGTGTTTGGTGTATGTAATTTTTTGGAATGATATGACTTGTTAAAAAAATTGTATATTTTTATGTTTGTCATGTTCTCTCCCTTTCCCCTCCCCATGCTAACCAAACATACCAAAATAAGTATCTCCTTCCCTTCCCTCCTTTCCCGTCCCCTCCCCTCACTTTCCCTTCCTTCCCCTCTCCTTCATTTTTTTTAATAGAAAAGATAGAGCTTATGTATTCATCCTACGCTCTAAAGAAGGCCAAAAGTCAGATAACGTGACATCAAGGCTTTCAAGTGGCCAGAGTGGCGTGGTACAATGGAAAGAGAAGGAATTGCGGGAAGATATAGATAGTTTTGCAGTTCTGTCAGCAACTTGATTCAGCTCTCTTGGGGTATATAAGACCAGGAGGCGATGTAAAACTCCCTTAGTGACATGAAATTTCCTCCAGAGTTGCTGGAGCCTCGGTGAATTACAGGATGACTCATGTATCAGCTGCACCAACATGCTGGAGTCAGAAACAATTATAGAATTATGCATATTCCGAGCCCTATAGATGGAGGCCGCCGTTGTGATGGCAATGAATTCGGCTTGCAGCGCCGATGTGGCTCTGAGGAAGAAACCTTCGCCTTGAATGAAGTGGCCAGAATGATCAAGGATGTGAATGCCAATACCAGCATCCAAGGTTAGACTGTTGAAAGTGGCATCAACGAACAATAGGTGTTCAGGAGGAGCTGGATAAGTGAAGGTCCCATTGGACAGAATTGGCTTATGTGGGCTCAGGTCCGTGCAAGACACGATTGCTCTCGTTCTTTCCTTGATAAAAGCGATCTGATCACTTTCTTTCGGGTGATGGTTCTCATGGACTTGTTTATTCCGACAGTTCCAAATGTGCCAGCACGCCACACTATAAAGAATGGTAGAGACCTCATTGGCCTTAGGGTGGAGATGAGACAAATAATCCAGTCTTCCTCGTTCAGCAGGAGAGAGTTTGGAGGGGCATCGAGTTTCCTTCAGATGCCTTTGCAATAGTTACAGTCACATAGACAATGTTGCAACGTATCGTCCTGGTTATTACAGAGGGGGCAGACTGTGTCCACCTCCAAATGGCGTCTGCGTTTCTCCATATTTGTAAGCAAGGCACGGTGTTTCAGTAGCCAAAGGAAGAACTTCAGACGTTCAGGGATCTTCAGATTCCAAATAGATGTCCAGTCACCCGACGTAGAGTAGTGATCGTCCTCTTTGATCCAGGTGTAGGCGCCTTTAGCTGTCAGGTTGCCCATCTGATCGGGTGGCCATACCCATATGTCTGTACCGGTGTCCCCAGTTGGCGGGGGGATATGCTGGATGATCCGGTATGCTTCTGGTGGCATGTAATTGGCTATGAACTCGTAGTCCCAATCTCCATTATCAAGACGGAGAGAGCTAACTTTCAAGTCCTGCAAATCCGGAGGGATATCCCAGGTAGGATTGAGTTCTAGAACAGAAGTACCATTCAACCATTTATCTGACCAAACACATGTTTCCAAACCTGAGATAACAGATTTGTGACACAAGCTGGTGATTTTATGCAAGTTGCATTTGATAAAGGCCCAGACCGAGGAGCATGGTCTTTTGGCAACTTGATTATCCTTCATGTACTTTTCTTTAAGGATTGTAACCTAGAGGGCTGGGTGGTTGTTCAAGAAATCCCAGACATTCTTCATCATTAAGGAAACGTTTTGATCTCTTGCATTCTTGATGCCCAACCCACTAGCGGATTTGAGGCTTGTAACCTTTTTCCACGACACAAGTGAGAGTTTCTTCTACTCTCTGCCACCAGACCAGATGAAGTCTTTGTTGTGTCGGTTGATGTCATCACAAAGCGCGGGCGAGAGCTTTACAATCTGCATGGTGTGTGCCGTTATTGCTTGCAGCGTAGCTTTAGCTAAAGTTATCCTTCCTGCTGTGGAGAGGTGTCGGGCAACCCAGCTCGACATGCGCTCTTTGATGCCTGTAACAAGGTGCTGATGGGTGCTTTTATTGATACGATGGTGAAGGATCGGGACCCCAAGATATTTCCCAAGATCAGTGGTGTGGGCTATCCCCATGGCACGGGCGAAAGCACGTTTTTTAGGGTTGGTGGTGTTAGCTGAGAAGAAGCAGTGTGACTTTTTCTTTTGAGATTACTTGTCCTAAAACGTTGCTGAACTGGTTGAGGGCGTCCAGGATGACGCCCACTTGGCTCACTCTTGCTTCAGCCATTAGTAGGATGTTATCTGCAAAGAAGATGTTGGAAAGAGGTGTGCCCTGTCTCGTTAAGCGGATAGGCTTCCAAAGATTGTTGGAGATTGCTGCATTGATGGCCTGGGAAAGGCGTTCCATACACAGAACGAAGACATAAGGGCTGAGAGGATCATCTTGGCGGACTCCCTTGGTTGATTTGAATGCCGGCAGCAGCGCACCTTCCCAAAGGATGGAAGTGTTCCCACTAGAAATGATATTCATAATAAGAACAATAGTACCTGTCCTTCTGAGGGTATCCTCAATGAATTGCCAGCTCATACGGTCGAAAGCCTTGGAAAGATCAAGTTTGATGGTAACCCAACGCTTCCCACCAGACTTTTGCTTCAATGAGTGAATAACCTCTTGTACCAGGAGAATGTTATCACTTATCCTCCTGTCGAGGATGAAGCTAGATTGGTTATCTGAGATTGGTTATCAAGCATATGAATTTTTTTTATGTCTTTGCCATCTTTACTTATTTACACAACACAATACAATTAATATTTTTTTTAATGATTTACATATTTACACTTACAACAAACCAATCACATGGAAGTGAATAAAACTTAAGTTCTAAAAATTGAATTAGAATTCCCAAAAAATGAGTTCCACGGAACTCATGACTTATACCAAACCAAAGGAAAGGAAAATGATACAGAGACAGTCCGGGATGAGAAGTCGAACAATCAATTTATCATTGATTTTTCCGATCCCAACAAGTGTACCATTCTATCTAGAGAACATATTGATTGGGTAATGTCAATGAGAGGTGTGGTGAGAGAGGACGTGATTGTAGGAGGGAGAAAAAAGAAGAATTATATTTTGCTAATAATTTTAAATCATAATTAAATTTTAAAATAATATAAAACTTTTTGTATACCTTAAAAAATACATTATAACGAGATTAATGTCGACATACTTATGAAAAGTATAACATACAATCTTAAAGTGGAGAGAGGAAGTGGTTGGAACAAGACAAAAAAAGAGGAGAGAGAGATTTATTTTGCTTAAAACTTTAAATCCTTAATGCAGTTTTGACGAAATAAAAATCACTAGATTCTTTACGAAGTATACATTCCAAAAAGACTAATATGGACATATTTTTATACACCTAATACACAATCAAAATGATGTGTTATCTCTAGTTTAGTTATCATCTCTGGTTCAATTCATTGTTATCTTCGGTCCACTATGTTGTTATCTCTTCTCTAGTTTTTATTTTTCTCTCTCCTCATTTCACTCATCGCAAACAAATATGTAGTTATTGTTAGTTTAATTTGTTGTTACCTCTGATGTAGTTTGTTGTTATCTTTGGTCCAGTGTATTTTTTAAGAGAGTAAAAATACAAAAAATAATAGGAAAATAGTGCCATTACTTTTTTGGTTCTATTTTTGTCTCTATTCTAGTTTGGTGTTACTAGAATAATTTATTTTTTGCAAGAGAGAGAAAATGCTAGGAATATGAGGGAAGTAGTGCTATTAATTTTTTAAAATCTAGCTGTTATCTCGTTGGTCCAATTTGTTATTTTCTCTGGTCCAATTTATTGTTATCTCTAGTATAATTTGTTCTTTTTATAAGAGAGAATTTATGAGGAATATGAGGGAAATAATATAATTATTTTTTAAAATCTCTCTAGTCTAATTTGTTATTATCTCTAATCCTACTTGTTGTTATCTCTAGTACAATCTGTTATTTTGTAAGAGAGAAAATACAAGAAATATGAGGGTAGTACTGCCACTAATTTTATAAATTTAGTTGTTATCACTGGTCTAGTCTGTTGTTAACTCTGGTCTAGCTATTTATTGAGGAAGAGAGAGAAAAATTGAATAATAGAAGGAAGTAGTGTCATTATTTTTTTGATTGAGTTGCTATCTTTGCTCCAATTTGTAGTTATTGCTGGTCCAATTTATCCTTATCTGTATACTAATTTGTTGTCATATCTAGTGTGTTGTGTTGTTAACTCTGATCTAATGTTTTATTTTTCTCTCTCATCATCATCTCACTCATAACAAAGATATATGTTGTTATCATTGGTCTGATTTGTTGTCATCTCTCATAGAGTTTGTTGTTATCTCTAGTCCAATTTGTTGTTATCTCAGGTTCAAGTGGTTGTTATTTCTGGTCTAATTTTTGAATTTTATAAGAGAGAAAAAATATGAAAATAAGAAGAAAGTAGTATCATTAATTTTTTAATTGAGTTGTTTCTCTGGTCCAATTTATTGTTATCTGCGATTCAAATTACTTGTTCTTACATGTCCAATTTGTTGTTATTTTTGGAATATTTTTAAGCTTTTCTCTCTCCTAATTTCATTCATCAGAAAGAGATGTGTTGTTATCGTTGATTTGATTTTTGTTATTTCTGGTTCATTTTGTCGTTATCTCTGGTCTCATGTTTTCCTTTTACAAGAGGGAGAAAATATGAGGAATAAGAGAGAATTTGTGTCATAAATTTTTTTCTTCAGGTTGAGTTGTTATCCCTGATTTATTATTTTGTTATCTCTGGTCTATTATTTTGTTATCTTTGGTCTAGTATTTTGATATTTCTCTCTCCTCCTCATTCACTGCTCAAAAGAGATGTGATGTTATCTCTGGTCCAATTTTTTTTGTTATTTTCAGACCAATTTATTATTATATCTGGTCTGTTGTATTGTTATCTCCAGGTTAGTATTTTATTTTTCTCTCTCCTCCTCATTTCACCCATCACAAAGAGATGTGTTGTTATTTTTTATCCGGATTGCTGTTATCTCTTATCCACTATTTTGTTTTTCTAAGAGAGAGAAAATATAAAGAACATGAGGAAATATGTGCCCCAATCCTTTGTTGTGTCAGACCTGATTTGTTGTTATCTCTTATCCAATTTGTTGTTGTCTTTGATCCAATTTATTTTTACAAGAGAGAAAAAATACGAAAAATAAGATAACAATAGTGATATTAATTTATTTTCTTACGTAACCGAGTTGTTATCTAGTTTAGTATGTTGTTAAATCTGATCTGTTGTTTTGTGTTATATTTTTATCAAAAATTTGTCACATGGAACATATTTTTGTAAACTAATTTAACAATTTTATTTTATCAAAAAATTCGTTATGCTTTATAAGCTATTTGTAAAATAAACTTCTTTCCCTGTAGTGTCTTCACGAAATTCCTCCAGTTTTGCCTCGTATTTGCCTCTATATCATAAATCTCTTGTCCAAAGCCCCACTGCCTCCTGCATGCCATCTTAAAAGAGTTTCCCAGTCAAACACTCCCAGTGCAGTAGGTAACCAACCTTGAGAGGGATATTCTACACGATGATGAAAATGTTGTCTCGTGGCCAGTTAGAGCTAATCGGTAGGAGGTGGCTGCGACGGAGAACGTACATTTGGCCAGTGGCACAGTTAGAGGAGTTTGTGCTGTAGCAGAGACGGTTGCAGGTATTAATGAGAGAATAGTCGCTTTGTTCTTGAGGGTTGTATGGATATGTTGATATGGGGGCACTTGTATGTGGATCGCTGGTTGAGCCTGGTACCACGGGAGTCGTTGATTGACAACCCTCAGTAGCGTAACAGGTTCCTTGTATTTATGGAATGAGTATTAGATTGTATTTAACGACACAAATGTCCTTAGAGTTTCTTTCTTCGTTGTCAGCAGAAAGTCCATGGTGTAAACTTGGACTCTGTGAGAGAGATTTGTTTATGATTAACAATTTTATGCTATGAAAAACTAAAATGTCTATATATTTTTGAAAAAACTAAATTGTACAGTTTTTTAAAATTATTTGATTGCATAGCAGCAACTGTTGTTAACTTTAATTACGTCATTAGATACAACAATGTTGTTGTTGATTTTAATTACGTCATTACATGCAACAACAACATGAGTAGTTAGGTTAACAGTTCCATATGATTCTGATAAGAAAACGTAGACCAATACATGAGAACAAAAAACAAAGGTTAGGAACACACACTAGATGGTTCGTTGAAAAATGAACTAGTCATACTTAAACAAATCAGCGTCATGTAAACCTTAAGAATAGGCGTTGTTCTCCTAGTCGACCCGGTCACGAACCTGGAGAAGAGATCGTCTCTCTCGTTTTGACGATGAATGATACATACGAATGACTTGCACCACCAGGACAGCCTAGCAACCACAGGAATCATCGCCTGATAGATCGCGTCTCATAAGAGATATGATGGACTAACTAACCACACACATGAAAGAATCTCCACGTATGTATCATTGTGCTTTATCGACAAATGATGACGAGTAACATGACTTTCTACTCAATGCATAAACCACTACATTTGCCTTTCCTGGATGATAGTCTATCATACAATTGTAGTCCTTGATCAGCTCCATCCATCTCCTTTGTCTCATGTTTAGCTCCTACTTTGAGAAGGTGTATTGAAGATTTTTGTGGTCTGTGAAGATTTGACACTTCTCTCCTTACAAATATTGTCTGCAAATCTTCAAGGAAAGAACCATGGATACTTACTATAGGTTATGAGTTGGATAGTTATCATCATGCTACTTAAGTTGTCAAGAAGAAGAAAAAAATCACGTTCTTGTCTCGCATCAACACACACCCTAATCGATTCTTTGAGGCATCACAGAATTCAATGTAACCTTTTCCAGGTTCTGGAAACAACAACACTGGAAGACTTTTCAACTTCTCCTTCAATAACTGGGAAGATCATTAACACTTCTCATCCCAATCAAATGGAACACCCTTTTTAGTCAGTCTGGTTAAAGGTAAAGCTATTGTATTGAAATTTTTGATGAACCTCCTATAATAACCAGCTAAACATAGGAAAATTTGAACCTTTGTTGGTGTCTTGAGCTACTTCCACTCAACACTACTTATTAGAGTTTACACAAAATCCCTTTGTAGAAATGGCATGGTCAAGGAAAAACACCTCGGTCAACCAAAAAGCACACATGCTTAACTTAGCATATAGCCTATCCTGCCTCAACAACTCCAACGCCTTACGAAGGATGCTCATATTGTTAGTTATCCCTAGAGTATATAAAGATATCATATATGACCACAACCACCAACTGATTAAGATACGGTCTAAAGACCATGTTCATCAGATTCATAAATGTTGTTGGTGTATTAGTTAGCCCAAACGACATAACCACAAACTCATAATGACCATACCTAGTCTTAAAAGCAGTTTTAGGTATCTCATGTTTCTTGATCCTCAACTTGTGATACCTAAACTCATATCAATCTTGGAAAATATTGTGACACCCCTCAACTGACCAAACATGTCATCTATCCTTGGCAACAAGTACTTGAACTTTATTAAAACCTTATTCAAATATATATGGTCTATAAAAGCCTCATATAACCATCCTTCTTCTTCACAAAAAAATACTATAGAAACCCAAGGGGAAGTGCTCGACCAGATGAAACACTTCTCTAACAACTCCTATAACTTCTCCTCAACTCCTTCATCACAGCTAGAGTCATCGTATAAGGTGCATGTGTTATGGGTTGTGTGTCAGGAACTATATTGATTTCAAAATCAATCCATCTTGAGGGTGGCACACCAAGAACTCATCGGAAAAGACATCCTCAAACCGATGCACCATGGGTGGATGCTCGATACTAGGACTTGTTGCCTTGGTATCCATTATGTGTGACATGAAGGCTTCACATCCTTGTCTCATCAACTTCTCCACCATCAATGTTATAACCTCAATTTGTTGAATAATGTAATGAGATGTGTAATTCCTTTTCTTCAATAATGAACGAAGTAGGTGTTGTGGCATCATTGTAGTGTAGAGGAAGCTACATGAGAGTTGGAGGATGAGATGCGTAGGAAGTACCCTTTTTTGTGTGTTTAGGATTTTGGGGGCGAAGTCCTTACTAGGGTTTATTGTTGTAAGGCCCCAACCTTGTTTAATACCTAAACATATTTATTTGAATTGATTGGATGCTTACTTTCAAAATTAAATATTGGATTAATATGAAATACTAGTTGACAAAGCTATGTACAAAATTTGATTCAATTCCGATTTTGTTCGCTCAAGTTATAACTAATAGGCCTTTCTACAGTTTATCCATTTTTAGGGGTCTAAAAATAATTGTAACACATACATATTTTGTTACATGGTGTTCTAAAGAATCTTATAAAACTTTATTTTATTTAGATGCCTTTTGACTTTATAGCATGATGTACTTTCCACCTATAAATATTAATTTGGTTGGTAGTGATACCTCACGTTTTGGTCATCCCATGGCTTCAAAAGGAGTTTACAACAGCGTTTTCATCGGTCCGATGGTTTTTATCATTCTGTCTTCTTTTGACCGACGGGACCACCAAATGGAACACATCAACCGCATGGTCGACGGCCAATCTGATTCTTCCTTGGGGTAGCTGCTTCATCGGACCCCTCTCCCTTTCTGCTTAGCAATACCGAAAGACATCTGGGTCGACGATGCCATGCTGATCGACGCATGTATTTACGTTTTCCTTGTTGAGCTAACGGAAGCGTGAATATGTAAAGGATAAACGAGGTCTGTATTTCCGTCGGACCGACAGGAGCTGTTCACAACAATTGTATTTTTATTATTTAATAGCCCGACGAACTACTATGCTGATGAAGAGCTTTGTGTTAATCTAAAAGATGAAGCCATATCTTCTCTTCCCTGAACAACTGACGAATGGCTGTGATATGAATACAATGATACTTTGTTGCCCGACGGGCGACGGGTGTGCGATATACAACTACAGCTATAGTTAAAACTGTCGTCCACTTAGCCTTTTGTTTTCTTTGCTTTGACGACCGCTGCGAATGCTGAATGATATGAATGCAATGATACTTTGTTGCCCGACGGGTGTGCGATATACAACTACATCTATAGTTAAACTATCGTCCACAGCCTTTTGTTTTCATGCTTTGACGACCGCTGCGAATGGCTGAATGATATGAATACAATGATACTTTGTTGCCCGACGGGTGTGCGATATACAACTACATCTATAGTTAAACTATCGTCCACTTAGCCTTTTGTTTTCATGCTTTGACGACCGCTTGCAATCTCGACGATGAGACCACTATAGTCATTGACCGACGGAATCACGGAGATCATAGCGACCAATGACGCTGCTGAGCAACATGGTTGATGAATAATATCCCGATGAAGAAGTGACCAACGACCGAGCAGCGTTCACACCCTGATGAGATCTCTGGACATCGTGCAATGGGTTTTCTGCTCTCCTTTAACTAACAAAAATACGACTTTAGACTATTCAACCACCACATTATCTATAAATAACCCTTCCCACCCTCTTCTAGCAATCTTTTGCGAATCTATCAATGTGTTTTGGAGAGCAACCAACATCCATTAAAGGTCAACGAAACCGCCATTTGTGGATGCATGTCTCTGATCAAACATCTGTAGGACAGATTTAAGCATTTTAGACTTGTTTCTTGCTCACTATATGTAATATCTCTCTTCTAATTCACTTTTCTTGTTGTTCCTTCCCCATATCTTCTGTCATGGGCCTCATGGCCAATATTCATGGTGCTACTGAGTTTAAAACTTGTGCACGTGGCTAAGGAACCCTCTTTTCTTCTCTCCTTGCTTTAGATACACCGGAATCTTGGATTTTAGGAGCTTCTTTGGATTTTTTTGAAGAACAAAAATCGAGTCTTTACCACTATTTTTGTTGTTCTTCCTCTTGACTTGGTTTTCATCACACATAATGCGAATGATATAACTTCTTAATACATTTCCTATCTACTTAATCGCACATGACCTTAATCTTATTCGTACTATGCTAAAAGATTGTCTTTTACACACTGTTTTACATAAGTAAGTTGATAATATGAGTTCTTCCGTTTCCTTAAACTCTATGAACATTTTATTTTGTAAAATGAGCTTTTCTTAGAAAATGAAAATTATAAAATTCGAAACTCAGGATAATGACTCCTAAAAATGTAATTTTGTGGTGTTTTGATGCCAAATAAAAGGAAATCTGACAACTATATTATCCCTTATTATTTGAAGGCCATATTACATAAAGTTTAAGGTTTGTAATTACTGCTATAATACTATAATGATAAATGGATGATGCACTATATATCAAGCTTGCTCATCCATAATAGGCGTTGAGCATATGATTGTCAGATTCTTAGAAATATCATAACTTTTACTCCCTTGGGAGCTTTTAGGTGAATATTTGGGAGCTACCTTGTTTATGAGTCACTAAATTCTCTGAAAAAATTCAAATGTCAATACTATTCCTATAGGAAGTTATTACTATTTTGGACAAAAAGTCAAATTAGACTTTTATATGTCCTAGTTTGAGGCTTGGTCCTCTTTACCACTAAGGATAGATACATATACCATGATAGAGTAATATGGAATTATTTTATATGTTTTATATTTTCCAAATTTTGCAATTCATATTTATTTTACAATAATCATTTAGGTACTTGTATGTAACTTGATTGATATAGTTAAAAATACTTCACTAGCTTAATTAATCAACTATAACATTAATCATATAGTATCCTGAGACTCCAGAACTAACTCAATGTCAGAACTTGTTGGATAGTGAAATGAGTAATCCTAAAGGAGCTCAGAGTCATACACTATTGAGTATATGCAGGTGCAGGTAGGGTATATCCCTATCATCCTAAATCCAAGGTTTTAGAGAGAGGTTGACGATGTGTCTTGGATTTAATGTGAAAGAGAGCGAATTCAATCATCACTCAGATTTGAGGGTTTAGTACCCTAGATTTTGGTATCATGACATGTGTACCCATGACCAACTAGGCTGTGAGTAGTTGGGTCAAGGTGCCTCTAGGGTTGTTACTCGTACTGGCCAAGGGGAAGTGATCTTCATAAATTTTAGTCATCCTAGATCTTATACGGGGTTGATTGTGACTTCACAATGGTCAACTAGTAGTTTGAGAGGTACACTTCAAAATACCCAGGGTTTAATAAAATATTTAATTCAGCTGAGTAGTATACCCATTAAGATTATTTGACAAATAACATTGGATGATAATCATTGCTTTTCTTACTAGCACTATTTGTGATTCATATCTTGTCAAGTGTACTTAATTATACCTATAACTTTAACTATGCTTGATCATTTTATATATACTTATTGGTCTTCCAAATATGTTGTACTATCCACCTTAACTTCTTTTATTACCTGACCTTCTTGTAAGTACTAAATGTTATTAGAGGTTATATCATATCGCTGGGACATGGGTCTCACCTTTTGGGTTTCCATACCTTTTTAGGTAATCAGCAGTGCGGTCATACCTGTGGTGGAAAAAAGGCTCAATTTGGATACCAATAGAGATTGAGAGGTTGGTGTGGTGTGTGTGGAGTCCTAGTTTCTTCCCTGTACTCTCAGGTTCGGGCAGGGCGATTTGTATATGATATATATTGACTCAATTTTTTTGTTGTATATCATGAATACTGTAAATATTGTGTTTATGTGGACAACACCTTTTGTATATAGATTGTGACAGAGGCCACTCAACTTATGTAAAGGGACCTGATATAAATATATGTAAATTTGGACCTTTTTGTAAATGTTTGTTAGGAAAGTTCAGAAATTCTATTTGGCTTTAATTTTGTACCTGTTTGGTAATATGGTTTATTAGTGTTCGAATTGATGTTTTGGCTTTGAGTAATCTCATTTAGTGTGGCAGACTGCCACACATGTATTTTACTTTTTATGTTCTAGGTGTATAATTTACATTCTTTATTACACTTATATATGTTTCATATGCTACATGTGCATTTTTACTATCTTTATCACTTATATTTCATTTTTTGACCATTTTCAATATGAAATTTTTTAGATAACATCTAATTGTGACAATGAGCACCGTGATGATTTGCACTGTGAGGATGATTTTGGCATAAGTTGTATTGTTTTAATACATAGAAGTGCATTTTACATTCTTGATAATCTAAGGATGAGAAGCCTAAGGATGCGCACTCTGAGGATTTTGTTGAGTCTGCTCAGGAGAAACATGATTGTACATGTAAAAGAGACATCACTTTGATGAACAAGTTAGTAGCACAAAGGGGCAAAGGTTTGAAGCTAGCCATTAACTTTGATGAAATATAAAATCCTATTGGGGAAGAATCACAATTCTTTCAGACAATATATATGGGTTATTCTATTTTTCTCACCCCTTTTAGGTGTCACGATTCATTGTGTTCCAATGTCTAACAATGTGGTTCCTGTGACTATCAAGATTGTCTACCCAGCTTGGAGACAAATACTACTGCCATACATCCACCCCCATCCGAGCATGACATGAGATGCAAAGACGGCATGTTGTGACCCAAAGCTGGAGTTATCCATGAGGATTTATGATAAATTTACATTGCATTTATATTTGTGATTCTTTTCTATTTGTGTATATAATTGACAACAGATATGAGAATACATACATATTGTAGTACCTAAGAATCCCCCTACAATTCCCCTTATAGTTCCTCTTAAATTACCTACTTGGATTGCAAATGCCCTATTCAAATATCTAGGTCCTAAGTGTAGGAGGTTGGCACTATGGTTATACAATTTAGAAAAAGGGTCGACCTGATGGTGATAATCCAAGAGGACCTTGCAGGTCAAGATCACGATACTAGTATATTCTTGAAAGATATCGCGGAGTTGTTTACTTATAATCAGTTGAATACAACCATGATAGACTTTTTGATATGGTGAGATATTATGACTAAATACCTTGTTCTATATATGTAAAAATATATGTTGATATGTTTTATATATTGATCCACACACACACACACAAATATATATATATATATATATATATATATATATATATATATGTTTTGCAACTATTTATATACGATGCATGGACATTTAAATATTTTGGTACTGTGGGAAAGAGCATGATTATAGATCCTTTCAATGTTAAGTAATTTTTATGCATTTTACTTATAATTTTGACTTATGAATTAGATTTCTTTATGGAATTTGAATTTTCTTTTGTTTGCCTTCTTTTCATCCTGTAATAAGCATTAAGAGTTGTTGGTGATTGTCATTCAGACGCTATATGCATATTATCTGGATATTTTGGGTAGCATAATAGGGAGTGAGGGACTTACAATTAAGTGGTGTTAGTAGTGTAAGTAAAAGTTTTTATTCGTCAATATATATTAATGTCTGCATCGTTACATGAATATTTACTAATTCAATTAAATGTATTACTTTAATTTAAAAGAATTCAAACAAATTCGAGGAAAGGTAGATAAAAAAGAAATTATTCATAGTTTTTTTACTCTAATGTATATACCTTCCAATTGTACTTATTTTTATTTGTTAATGTTCCACATATCTGTAAATTCATAGTGCCCTTTACAAGATAACAATTTGGCATGCGGATGCTACGTGATGTGCTATATGGACTTGATTGTCAAACAAGCATCACAAGATATATATTGTATACAGAAGGTAATCTATATAGTCTTAATCATCATAAGTAAAAAGGACTAATTTGATAATATATTAGAAAATCAAATTAAACTCCTAAATTATGTCATTCTTCTTACAACTATTTGACAAGACAAAGCCATATACAAAAGAAGATATGGATGGGATACAATGAGATTGAGAATAATCTTTGTTAAGAAAGTCAACTTTGTATTTGATTGGGATAAAATATGAGTTTTCTCAACTTTTATGTCATTAATTATGTATACATGTGATGGTTATGACTTTTTGCAACTTTAAACTTAATACTAGTGAATTGTTGGTGCATATGTGAATGATGTGCGTATATATACATATGTGTATGAATGAATGCGAAAATGAATGAATACAATGAAAATTGAATTTCTACTTGTAATAAGAATGGAATTGGAGAATGGATTTGTATGTGTATTTTCTGAATTGTGTATGTGCATAAGAATGAAATTTCATATTGATGAGAATGGAAATTCATGTGTGTAAATGAACTATTTAGATGTGGACTCTTGTATGTGTTTGTTATTATAAATTTTACATGTATGTTGGCATGTTGTTAACTGCATACAAGATGGAACCTATAGTTCTAATGAACTGCAAGTTTGACATCCTGCTAAACAACCGAATAGCAAGTCTGGAGACCTATTATATAAAAAAATGTACATGCAATGTTGGTTGTTAAAAAAGAATTGACATCATAAATTTGCCTCATTAATTTTCCATAAAATCACAATTCCACAACTGTCCTTATCAGTTAAATTTTTTTTGATGTGAAAGCTCTAGTTCCTTTTTTTGTATATTTGAAAAATGGGACTACAAAGTCAGTGCCTAAAAACTATTAATCTGACTTCATACAAAACAAGACTATCTGCACATCTCAATATAAGAGACAAGAAAAGACCGTGAAAAAGAAGCATTAAGCTTGTAACAAGGCAATAGTACTCTCAATATGAGGCCAATGCCTATCAATCTGAGTATATCTATTTTTGTGAACATGAAGATTTCTTTCATGCCACAAAGTATAAAGAATAATAAGAGCAAGAGCATGAGAATCTTTACTTGACTATTGAATCAAATCACCACAACAACTGGGAACCGATCCATAAGAAACAACCTTCCTCCAAATATCTACAGAATACGAGTAAGAGAACATAACATGAGTCAAATCATCAGACCCTTCCATGCACAGGAAGCACACAGAGGTAATAGCAATGCCCATTCTCATTAGATAATCTGAAGTCAATATCTTCTTATGAGACACTTTCCAAGCATGGATCTAAAAATTTCTAGAGCATTCGAATTTCCTGATCCATTTAAAAATTTCAAACTTCTCAGATTTATATCTAATAATATTACAGACATAGCCAATCTTCAAAGACCTCAAACCCATGCAGCTGACTAAATCATCACCAGAAGAAGATATTGGAACTGTCTTCAAAACCTCAATAATAGGCCCATTTCTACGATTGAAAGGAATATACCAATCACCATCTTTAATAACCTGAGCTAGCAAAGTGTCTCTAAGAAACCCAAGGCCTAAAACAACTTTAGATCCAACACTTCTATGAGAAATTTATTCCCAGGAAACCAAGGATCACCCCACAGTTTAATATCACTACCAACCCCTATACTAAAACTCACATGAGGAGGGATACAATTTCTAACACGGATTAGTTAATTCAGTAGCCAGGAACAAAAGCTACTAATA
Organism: Alisma plantago-aquatica; assembly: GCA_963693085.1. NCBI lineage: Eukaryota > Viridiplantae > Streptophyta > Magnoliopsida > Alismatales > Alismataceae > Alisma > Alisma plantago-aquatica. The sequence goes on along the minus strand of OY856412.1, from coordinate 941,329,755 downwards.
CCAATCCGCCAAATAGAAAATTTAACTAAGTATTTCTCATGGATCCAATGCACCCACACGCTATCCTTTTTACTAGCCACATTCCAAAATTAATTATTAAAGTAGCCTTCACTGTAGTTCTAACTGATCTAACCCCAAGTCCACCTTCCTTTTTAGGTAAGATGACTTTATTCCAGCTTACTAAATGCACACCTCTCTTGTTCTCAGAACCATCCCACAAAAATTCCTACAAAGCATCTCATTTTCTTCAATCACAGAGCATGGTAGAGGAAAAACAACCGACCATTACAAATGAATAGCAGAAATGGTAGATTGAATCAACTCAAATATCCCAACCATAGAGAGAAGGTCAAACTTCCATCCATCAAGTCTAGATTTAATTCTATCCATGAGAGGAGAAAACAAGTTCTGTTTTAACTTACCAATAAAAGTGGAACTCCCAAGTATCTCTGAGGAAGAACACCTTCACCGATCTTCAAGATAGATTCCAACAACTCTTTGTCGACATCACAACTATAGAAGATGGAACTCTTAATAGGGTTAAAACACAAACTAGTAAGGTCCTTCAAGTCATGAAAAACTTGAGTTATATTCCTATCATTCAACTCATTAGCTTTCTTAAAAACCATCAAATCATCATCGAAGATAAGATGGGATACAGAAAAAGTTTTAGAGGCTTTGAGAGGATGAATCTTGCCCTCATCAACATAAGTATTTACCAATTGAGTGAAACACTACATCCTAATCACAAATAAGTATGGTGCCAAAGGATCACCCTGTCTTATCCCATTACTCGGAGAGAAAGTTTCAATAGATTTTCCATTAAAAAGAACCTGATAAGAAGATGTACAAAAAAATTCTCTAATCCATACAATCTAACAACAAGGGAAATTCATCTTCCTTAAGATGGTGAAAAGGGCCTTCCAATTGATCGAATCATAGGCTTTAGACAAATCAGCCTTAATGCACATATGATCATTCCCCTAGCTCATATTAAAATCATGAATAATTTCATTAGACAAGATAATCACATCTTTAATGCTTCTTCCCTTCACAAAGGCACATGATTAGAGATAACAAGAGAAGGAAGAACTATTTGAAGCTTGTTAGCCATAATTTTTTAGATCACTTTATAGATGATGTTGCATAGCACAATCGGACGCCAATTGTTTAACTCACTAGAGTCACTACTCTTGGGGATAAGACAAATAAAAATCTTGTTAGCCTCCTTAAGTAACCTTCCAATTCTAAAGAAATCAAGAACAACCCAAGTTACATCATCCTTAACACAAGCCCAACACTCTTTAAAGAATTTTCCATTGTACCCATCGGGTCCTGGACACTTATCAACATTTAAATTCAAGAAAACATTCTCAACTTCTTTAAGAGAGACAATCCTATCTAAATGAATCTTCTGAACCTCATTCAGACAAGGAAAAGCAAGGCTTTCAAGACAAGCAGTATCAATATGGAAATTACTGTTGAAGATTTTGCTGTAATAACTAGTAACATAACTTTTGAGAGAGTTAGGATCAATACATAGATCACCTTCAATATTTAAAAACTTGATGTGATTTCTATGTCTATGTACTCTCAAGGTGGAATAAAAAAACTTGGAGTTTTTATTACCCTCCTTCAGCCAGGACACCTGTGATTTCTGCCTTAAAATGGATTCATACCAAACAGAAGCTTCAACAACATATTTTTGAAACCTAGTAGTCTGTTCAACCAAATCAAAATCTAAAGGATTTTTGTCAAGATCAGTCTGAATATGAGAAGCCTCACTCTCAAGCAATTTGACATTATCAGTGAAGTTCCCATTCTTCTTATTCCAAGCAATAAGTCCAGCCTTCACACCTCTTAGTTTTCTATAAACTTTAAACATAGGAAAACCCGAGACCTTAGCACTCCAATCTTCAGTAACACACTGTTTAAAACCATCCATAGAGAACCCAACATTAATGAATCTTAACGGACTTTTAACTGAAATCCTCTGTCCAATAGATAAATCAATGAGTCTATGATCACTAGTAGTCGGGGAATGAGCAAGAGCCTTAACAACATGGAACTTGGAAATGAACTAAGAATGAAATAAAATCCTATCAATCCTAGAAATAACAAAGTCCTTTCCCCCTTGATGATTATCCCAAGTGTAGAAAGTCCCATCGACATCGAGTTAAAAGAGACTAGTATACAACATACACTCATTAAAATCCCTCATACTTTTCTTCATAGGATGGTCTTTACCAATACACTCAATATCCTTCCTCACCGAGTTGAAATCACCAATCAAACACTAGTGATTCATAATGTAACCAGAAATCCTATCAATATCCTTCCATAAACTAGCTCTTTCATAATCATTATTGTGGGCATAAATCCCTGTAAGAAGAATGGTCTCTCCATTAATAGACACAATAGTGCAAACAAACTGATCAGACTCATCAATCTTAATGATGGAGCAATGGTCCTCCTTCTAGAGAAAAATAACTCTTCTAAGAACATGGGAATTATGATTTGAAACCCATGAATAACCGGGAAAATACCTATCAAGAAGCTTCTTAACTTTACCATACCTAACTTTAGTTTCCATAAGAACAGTAGCATAAGGATTTATTCTACTAACTTCTTCCAACACCTTCATGATATTTTTTTAAGACCTCTAACGTTCTAGGAAAATATGTTAAAAGAAAAACCAACCATTTGAACAATTTTCATCCAATACTTCACTGGGAAGAATGGAGTCAAAAACTCCTCCAAGATCTTTAAACTTGTTGTTTAAAACCACATTCTGGTCAACAATCTTCTTCATAAATTTAGCTTTTTTCTTGTTTCCATAAAATTTGAAACCAGCTTCCTTATCTTTAGCTTCCTTAGAAGGTGTATTATCAGGCGTAATGTCAATAACTACAACCTCAAAGGCTTTCTCTTTCTCCTTATCTTTAAAATCTTTCACAACCTTCTCAAAAGCTTCCTTTTCCTTTTCAAGATCATTACCCATGGTCACAACAGGAGCATTCATAGCACCATCATCAGTTCCCATATTAGATAAAGGCTTATTAGAACCAATCACAGTGGACTACACTACTTTATCATCAGAAATGTTAACAACCTTCTTAACCCATATCTTCTTAATGGTACCTCCTTTCCTACATTCACCATGCCCAAACATTCTACATGTACTACACCTAGTCGACCTCCATTCATACTAAAATTTTATTATATGAACCTCCCCCTCATCCGAGCATAATTCTAATTCAGAAGGATAGCTAAAATCTACAGGAATAAGAACTTGAAATCTCACAAATTCCACCCTCTTACATTCACTTGTAAGCCTATTAGAACATAATAGAAAGCCCATGAATGACCCAATGCGGTCGAACATCCTCTTATCCTAGAGTTCTAGAGGAATGTCATGAACCCTCAACCAAATTGGTATATCAGTCAGTTTGAACCTCGTAATTGCATCACCCGACTTCCATATCATTAAAACCACTGGTTTACCCTTTACCGTCCAAATCCCACCTTCAAGAACATCTTCTTAATCCTGATTATCTGAGAACCTGACAGTGAAGAAACCATTTCCCCTTCCAATGACTTCAATCGTACCTTTGATTCTCCAAATCTGAGCAAAGTACATTTCTAGAGTAGGGAGATGGGGCTTAAACCCGACAATGTAACATGCAAGGCAATCTTTCCACTTCTCAAAATTCTCTACAACTTCCTTCTTCAGATATATCAACCTACCCCCATGCAAATCAATCTCCATCTTCACCAGGAGAGTGTTGGTATTTCTCTTTGGCACTTGAAACAACTCGCTCTATGACTTCTTAATAAGATTCCGACCACTCCCGGTAGCATAGCTCGTATCACTTCTTAATAACTGAACTTATTAGTTAAAATTTTAAATGATAAGAAAGTACAACATCGGTCGTTTGAGGAAAATTGACAGTTATTTGTTTGTTGATATAGTTATGTGTCATAAGTTTCTTTGAATAGAATAAATGACATACATCTATGTTATTGGTTCCTTTCTGTTGAACCAAAGACTATAAACACAAAATGACTTTTTAGTTATTGCTGATATCACTTTGTGTCATCAGTTTCTTTTTTCATTGAAACTGACACTGTCTTTGTTTCTTCAGTTTTGGCTAACCCTATAAACTGATAATGAAGGCCCTTAGGTAGTGTCACCCACTTTGGTGTCGGTACAAACCTGATGTTGTTTCTCTAACTTAACTGACTATATATGGTATACGTACTAGTGCATACTGACTGTTCTTCAAATGACTATTTAAAAGACATGGGATTTCAAACAAGTGACCACGACATGATATCATAATGGATATTAATATTATTATACCGAATGTCTGTAGTCAAGTAATATTGTTGATTATACAAAAACACACATATGAGACTAGTATATGCAACGATCAATGATCAAGTCTCATGAGTGATAGGTGATAGATACCAATCTGTAGATATAGGTGCTTGTTAGAGAACAAGTGTACAAGATAGACATACATAGATAGTGATTCATGGACCATTATGTGACTGTCATAACCAGATATCAATGTGATAATGGTATTGTGATCCTTTAGTTTATAATCCCCAAAATGGTCACACAACATCATCTTATTTTGACATTAGTCAACATGATCTTGAATAAAATTACCAAAAAGGTAGCCATCATTATGATGAAAAATTTACGATATACTTTGTGAGTGATGTTGTTATTTGTACCTCTTATATGACAAAATTGACTTATAAGGCCTCTTGATTAGTTAGTCCAAAGAAATGCATGACATGTGCATGTTAATTAGTATGTGATATCGAGCTCATATGTATCTTGCTAGTCTTATTGGAGATCAAGGAACTTGGACTAAATATCATGAGGATGGCCCATCATCCCAATTGTTCAATATATATATATGTGGCAAATAGATTATACAACATGCTCAAATTGGTCACTTTTTGTTCACTCTTTTTTTACTATCTACAACCCAGGTAGCAAAGATGTATTTCTAGAAATCACTCGTTCTCATGACTTACACTAACAAAAATTGAATATGTTAACAACGTACAATGCTACTGAAAAAGTCACATGCATATAGATCACTAAAAGAAAGGTTCATGTCAAACTTATCATAAATATTACAATATATATCAAGACCTAAAAATTAGTCTTGAGGACCTAGAGTTATGTTGTTGACCCAAGACTTTACAATCATGTTTAAAAATTCTAAAAATGAAATCCCTAGAAACAAATGGTCTATATTGTGATGAGACTTGATGAACATTGCATTATGAGAGACCCGGTGAGAAATTTCATCACTCCATAATGTATCCTAAAATGACACATATTGGGTTTAGTAAACACTATACTCAAGTACTCTATATATATGATATGGAAGGAGACTATCAATGCTATCTCGTTTTTGAATAGTTTCCATAGATATATGAAAAAACTTAAAAATAGAGAGAAATGGAAGTGGAGACTACTAATATTACATTGACCATGAGCACTCATGCCAAAACCATGAATACCAATTCAAAAAAGAATTCATTCTAATTGGGTGACATAAATAACATCTCAATAATGAAAATATGATCGAATAGTTTCAAGTTACTGACTAATCTTTACAAAATTAGATTGTAATATGTTCACAAAAATATGGTTGAATGACCAACTAAATTTTTAAGTACATAACTTTGTAAACCTAATAATCCATTTATGCTATTTACAAATTAAACTAGTGATTCTTTAAATGAACATATGTTTTATATTTATCGATTGTCTAATTAAACATAATGTTAGACCAAAATGACTGACACCTATTCCTAATGTGTATTACAATAATATGAATCTCAAATCAAGTTCTATAATTTTTGGGGATCATATGAAATTAATTTGATTTTATGTATTCCACGGACATGGACCATGTAAGGCCCCATACCTTTCTTAGTGGTTGAACATGCTTGATTACCTTAATGAAGTTCTTAAAACCTCAATTAAACCTTGTGATGTGGTTTTATGTACTATGACAAGCTTAAGTTTCAAGTTTGGTCTAGTTTGGATATTGTTTGAGCTAGTTATGCAATTTTGTGCACATTTTGGGTTTTTCTACAATTTACCATATTTGAGTTTTTTCTCGAAATTTGTTAGATTATTTTGTTCCTAACATGTTTTCATATCACAATTTACCTTAATGTGCCTTTGGGATCTTGGTTGCACCTTGGTTTGGTGGTGACAACTTCCTAGGGTAAGTTAGGGTTTTGCTCTCATGGATGAGCTACCTTGGAGGCCATCAACCGATGGTTTCCCCTGGATGTGTCCGATGGTCATCCTCTAGTGGGGGAAATTGATATTTATCTCTAGAGATGGTAGGTTGATGGTGTTCTCTCTTGAGGATCCCTAAACTGATGGTTTTCTTGGAAGGGGTGTTCAATCGATGGTTTCCCACCTAGTGACCTCGGGTTTCAAGAACTGACGGTCACCAAGTGATGAAAGTGGATGGCCACTCTAGGAGGAAATGATCTAATGGCCCTGCAAACTCCACAACTAAGGGAGCTTCTGCATGCATGGATGTGATGCCCATGGCCATGAACACTTGGCAAACATGGTAGGACACCTAAACCTTCTCTTCTCTCTCAGCCATAGCTATATAAGCCTCCTACCTTCCACGCAAACAAACCTTTTGGACTCCTTACTCTTCCTTTTTGTCTTTTGCTTCGTCCTCCTTGTCTAGGTGTAGAAGAAGGTGCCCAATGTAGAAGATTGTGGCCGATCTCCTTGCATGTGTGGCTAGGGTTCGGATCTACCATATCCTTTTGAGCTTGTGGAGCTTCCTTTGCTTGTTCTTGGCCTAAGCAAGTAAGACACCCTTTTTTATCCTTGTTTTTCTTAGTGCTCTACCTCCTTCTTCCTTCTTATTGGTCATGGACATCATTTTCCATGGTGGATCATGCTCTAGAGCCTAAAGAATCCTTCTTTCTTGCTTCCTTAACCTAGGGTTTGCTCTCTTTCTTGGAGAAGGAGCTTGCTTGGCCGTGTGGAGTGCTAAGCTAGGGTTTTCTACCTCCTTTGCTCAAGCTACCTTTCTATTTGGAGTTTCTTCTTCTTCTTAGAGGTGAATTATATAACTTTCTCCATGTTCATTGCATACTTAGCTTTCATGTGCTACATCTTGCTCTAAAACTAAGTTTTAAGTAGAAAGATCCCACCTTTTCCTAGGGTTTGAGCTTAGGTTCTAGTTCTTGGATGGTTTATCTTCTTATTTCTCTCTAAACCTTGTTCACGACCTTCATTTGGTAGAGAAAGATTTAGGGTTTTTTGGAATGAAAAAAGATGGTTCTTAATGTCTCTTAAATGATGGGGTTGCTTAGGGTTTTTGAGCTATTTTCCACCTTGTGTAAAACTCGATGGTTTGTCTTATTGCTAGAACTGATGGACTTACTTTTGGGTGATTTTTTGCTTATTTTTCTCATGCCAATCGCTGTTTCTACCTTAAGTCCTATTTTGACTCTTTTGGTGCTCAAGAATTGATTGTCCTAGTTCCCTAGTGATGACTCTAACAAATGGTTTCTTTCCCTCCACCAAACAATTGTTTTTCCTTATGTTTTTCTTTGTTTTACCACCTGGGTCTAAAAACTAATGGCCCTTCTGGCCCATCAACCAATGGACATTCTGACTCCAAATCTTGATGGTCCAATGACCTATGATCACCAAACGATGGCTCTACTGGTTCAACACTTGATGGTGTCAACCATTGGAAGTTCTGACTCCATGTTCCAATGGTGGTCCTACACTCCACAACTGATGGTGGCACTGGGCACCACAATGAATGGTGATCCATTGTGTGACAACTAATGGTGGGTTGCAAGCCCACCATCGATGGTGCTTCTTATGTCTTCAACTGATGGTGCTTTCTATGTTATCAAATGATGGCTTGAGTAGGTTTAGTTGGTGACTCTTTCTAGAGAAAAACTCAATGGTTTGTTGAAGGTGTTTGCTTGTGTTACATCCTATGGTTTTTCCTTCTCAACACCCAATGATTTGGGATTGATACTTACAACAAGATGTTTGGTTTTAATGATGTAGAACCAATGGTGTTATGCCCTTAACCATGTAGTGTTACCTTTGTCCTCATATGAATGTAAACTTATGATTACCATAATGAGATGATGTGTAATGCTAATACAGCTTACCTTAATACACCAAACCCTAATAAAACTAAGTGGTGATAGTTGATCATACTTAATCTAGCTTTTTTGGGGGGGGGGCTGAATCAAACCTTTGTATTGCTATTTTTATTTTTTTGTAAGTACAGAAAAATGCACCATAGAGCTGAGGAAAACACTATGAGCTAGGAAGGCTCCACCAAAGGGTGAGCAAAAAACTATATAGTTAGATCAGAAAAAGAGAAGAAAGTCTAAATACAACTCCAAGGGAGGATGAGCAACTGAAAAATTCCACCAAGCATTCAGGTCAGTTGCATGAAGAAATGATCATATTCCAAAAAACACTGTTGTTAGTAGGAAGGTTCCTATGGACCCGAGAGTTCCTTTCAAAACATAAGTAGTGAATAGCAGAAAGAGTAAGAAAATGCTCTTTCCTAGACTTGAAATTAGCAAGATCTTGGAAGGAGTTGGGGATACATTCGGAGTAATTCTCATTCACAACCTTTTTTCAGTTGGAAGCACTGTACTTGCAGCCAAACATAAGATGGTGAGTGTTTTCAACATCTCCCCTACATAGGAAGCATAAGTAAGGTATAGAAATCCCTATGCTTCTGGCATAGTTAGTGGTGGGAAGTCTGTCATGACAAAACTTCCAAGTAGAAATTTGGAAAATACGAGGCACATTGAAGCTCTAAAGCCATTTGAACAAGGGTTTATTAGCACCTTTTTCTCTAATGTTCAATCAAATAAGACGTTGGTTGATAATAAGTTCATTACAGACAAAGATTTTATCCTCACCACCCGTAGGTTAATCCATCTTCTCAAGGAACTGGTAGAGATGTTGATGCAGTCTAGAAGAAGAACTTATCCAGTGATTTCCATCAATAATAGAACTGACCTTGTAGGAGTTGATAAATCCAGACCTAATGACCTCCTTACTCCCATACAATCATTAAGAAAAAAACCTATCCATGGATCGAGCCAAAGAAAGACACTATCACCATTGCCAATCTTGTACTCAACTAACAACCTGAAATCGTCTAAATATCTCAAAATCTGAGTGAAATACTAGGAATGATGAGTAGAAGGATCAACATTCCACAAGGAGTTTTTTGTTAAATACTTTTCATGAACCCACTTAATCCACAAGGCATACTTTTTTGAGACAATTCTTTAGATATTGAACAGAATAGAAGCTTTGCAGATCTCTTTAACATTCCTAATTCTAAGGCCTCCTTCTTATTTTAGCTTGGTAATCTTGTCCCACTGGATAAGATGTAGGTTGCTCTAACCATCAGTTTGACCCCACAAGAAGTTCCTAATAACTCTCTCAATCTCTTCACAAATAGAGCTAGGAAGAGGAAAAGTGGAGGACCAATATATGTGCATGGCAGAGAAAGTGGAATTGCAAATCTCTAATCCACCGACAAAGGAAAGATGCTTAGCTTTCCAACCATCCAATCTCTTATTCAATCTATTAATGAATGGATAAAAATGAGCATTAGATAATTTTTCAATGAAAAGAGGAATACCCAAGTACCTTTGAGGCACGAATCCTTGTCCAATTCCCAGAATATTAGTGACCATATCAACATAAACACCAATGCTAACAAAGAAAGAGCTCTTCTCCTGACTAACTTTGAGACCAGTCAGGAAAGCAAGTTTATCAAATATATTTCTAAGCTTAGTAACACCACATTTATTAGCATTCATGAAAACCATCAAATGATTGGCAAAGGCTAGATGCGAGACACAAAGATTTAGAGGCAAGAAGAGGCTTAATTCCTTCTGACTCAACTTCTGACTTCATAAGCCGTGTGAAAGTTTGCATAACTATAGTGAAAAGATAAGGGGCAAGAGGGTCTCCCTGCCTGATCCCATTAGTGGGCTTTAAGGGCTCAATATCTTCACCATTAAACAAAATTTCATAGGTAGTAGTGTGAAAATATCTCTCAACTAGACTACCCAACTATTGAGGAAATTCATAAGGTTCAAAATCTTGAACAAAGAATCCCAATTAATAGTATCATAAGCTTTGGTAAGGTCAACCTTCACACATATTTTCTTACTACTCACTTTTCTATTAAAGTTGTGGATCAACTCATTAGATAGTAAGATAACATCATGGATGCTTCTGCCTTGAATAAAATCACACTGGTTACTGCTAATAACAGTAGGAAGAACATCCTGCAACTTGTTAGTGAGGATTTTATAAATAATCTTATAAGTAACATTGCAAAGAGCAAAGGGTCTCCAATTCTTAAGAAGATGGGATTCAATACTTTTGGGAATGAGAGCAGTGAATGTTCTATTGGTGTCTTTGAGTAATCTACCAGACTTGAAAAACTCCAAAACAATAGCAATGGCATTCTCTTTAATAATACTCCAACTAGACTTAAAGAACTTCCCATTAAGACCATCATGACTTGGGCACTTATCAATATTAAGTCCCTAAACAACATCCTCAACCTCCTTTCTAATGACAAACCTATCAAGAGCATCCTTCTATGCATCAGAAATGGCAGGGAAATTAAGGTTCTCCACAGTAGAAGTTTCCACAGAAGAATTAGTATTAAACAAGCTAGAATAGAAATCCAACACAAACTTCCTAATGTCACCAGAATGATGATTAAGAACTCCTTCAATCTCTAAAGTTTTAATGTGATTTCTATGTCTTCCAGTTTTGATAGTCGAATAGAAGAGCTTGGAGATGGAGTCCCCCTCCTTCAGCCACTGGATTCTAGATTTCTACCTTGCCAAAGATTCTTCATTAAGTCTTGTCTCTCTAGCATGTTTTCTACTTTCACAAGCTTGAGATTGAAGTTCAACATTAAGAGGGTCCCTGTCAAGATTAGCTTGGATCATCACAACATCCCTTTCAAGAATCACAACTTCATCTGAAAGATTACCCACCTTTTCCCGATTCCATTTAAAGAGGTTCCTTCTTAGAATTCTAAATTTCAAATAAAGAACGTACGTAGGATAGCCCTAAAAATCATCCTTCCAAGAGTTGGCAATGATCTTCTCAAAGTCCTCCCTATCATTCCAGGCATTTATGAATCCAAAGGGAGTAGCAATTTTCCTTTTTTGCTAGTATTCAACACCATGATCTTATGGTCTCTAGTAATATTAGGAATAAGAGTACCATGCATCTCAGGAAAAACATCCATAAACTTATTGTTATAAGTGATCTTATCAATCTTTGAGGTACCAAAATCCAAACCACTTTGGTGGTTGTCCCACGAGAAGAAAGCTCCACTAAAGGACAATTCAAAATGCCCACTATTGATCATGCAATTGTTGAAGTCTTCCATGGATCATTTGGAAGGAGGTTCCTTACCAACCTTTTCATTATAGCTTCTGACAGTGTTGAAATCACCTAAGATAATCCAAGGTTCAAAGACATCCTTGTTAATAACTTCCAAGTCACTCCATAGATCAAACCTATATGCATCTGGGTTATGCCCGTACACAGTTGTAATAGGAAAACTCTTATCTTCTACTAAAACTTTAGCATGAACAAACTGGTCCGACTCTAAAATTTTGTTAAGAGTACAAAAGTTTCTATCCCACAAAAAGACAACTCTACCAAGAACATGACTAGCATGATTAGAAGTCCAATTATATTGAGAAAAGTATTTCCACAAAATCCTGTCAATTTTACCAACCCAAACTTTAGTTTCAACAAGAATTAAGATATGAAGCTGAAGCCTCATAACCTCCTCCTGAATTTTTGGAGCTTTAATATTAAGACCCCTTACATTCGAGGAGAGGATGGTCAGATTATTTTCAATCATTGGAATGATTTTGAACCAATACTTCACTGGTTTGGTTCACTTCAACTTCACCACCAAGATTCCCAAACTTGTTGTGAAGAGTAGCACCACTGTCTTGAGCTTTTTTCCCTTTACCTCTAGCTTTCTTTCTACTATTTCCATTTGGAACCTCAAAATCCTCTAAATTTTTTTGCCCAAATGAGTTTGGTGGAGTGGATAAGTCAACCACATCCCCATCTTGAAGTATACTAGGTTCAATGCTATCTTGGGTAACAATGTTAGAGATTTGATCATTATCTTCAAATGATTCTTCAGTAAAATGAAACTCTTCATCTTCTATTTTAGTTTCTGCATGATTCAGTTCTACCATATCAATATTATTTCCAGTAGGCAATTCTACAGTATCATGCAATGTACTATTATAAGGCAATGAAATAGTAGGAATCTCCTCAACATTTTTTTCTTAGTAGCTTTAGGAACCCAAACCTTTTTCCTTTTATTATCAATAAGAACATCATTATGACCAATCTGCACACAATCATTATGCCCAAATAGATTTCAAACTAGACACCTTAAAGGAGTCCACTCATACTCAAATAGGATAGTGTATTTCTCTCCTTTACTACTCGTCACTTCAAGGGACTCAGGAAAAAATGAAGTCGCATGTAGCAGGACTTGGATTCAGGCATATTCAAGCCTGCGACACTCATGTGTGAACCTATCTGCTCTTAGAGGAATCCTCTGGGAAGATCCAATCTTAGAAAACTTCTTGGAATCCGACAACTCCAAAGGCAAGTCATGGATCCTAATCCAAACCGATATATCTTCAAGTCTTAATATAGCTTGTTGAAACTAACCCTAATGTAATCCAATAATGGTGATTGATTATACTTAACTCCCTTGTGCATCTTATGTGGTGATGGATTATCCTCTCAATGTGGTTGTAACCCTAATGTGCAGTTATGTGAACATCTTAATACAATGTTATGCTAAACTTGTGTATCACAAATATGGTGATAGTTTGTTGAGCCTTTGGTAAGACATGGAAGGATAATGATGTTCTTGCAGGTGATTATAACGTGATGGTCTTAATTACCCTTGGGCATGGTTGAGTCCTATTAGATGTGATATCCTCTTGCTCATGTAATAGAGATTTATATCATGTGGTGATGTGACAAGTGTTATACCTCATATGTTTTATATTTTCTGTCATTTTTCTATATTAATGCTTGCTAGAAATGAATTAGGGCTTGTATGTACACTTGTTTGATGCAAACTTAACCCAATTGGTGATAGCTAATCAAGTGAAACCTTAATCATGTAGTGCCCTGTGCCTAGAACCATTCAATGTTAGGACTTGTTAGATGGGGAAATGAGTATTCCTAAGGGAAACTTGGAGTCACATACATAACATGTTGAGTATGTGCGGGTGCATGGAGTGTACATCCTTGACATCCTAATCCTATGATTATGGAGGATGGCTGCGGTCATGCCTCAATTTGAGAAATAGTTTATACTTGTACATTTGTGATTGAGGACAGATGTGGTTGTACCTCAGATGATAGGGTGATATATACCCTAGTTTTGGGCATTGTGACCTTTATACCAAAGATGGGTTAGTGTTTAGTAACTTGACTATATGTCACTACAGACAACTTGACTGTTATGTCACTGTCTCACTCATACTGACCAATGGGGTGAGATCTTAGGATGCTGATACTCCTAGATCTTGTATGGAATTGATTGTGGCCAAGCGGTGGTTAGTTGCGATTTGAGCGGTATACCTTCAAATTCCCCAGGGCTTAATAAGAGACGTAATTCATCCATGTAGCATATCTATTTAGGGTTAAACATGACTCACATTGGTTTTTTACCCTTGATTTGATTCTTATGCTGCTTAGCTATTAAATTTATGCAACTACTTAGTTAATGATAGTCTAATATGTTTTCTTGATTATCTTGTTATTCAAGTTATTGTTGTTCTGTCTGTTAGATCTTATTAATATGTTATCATTGCTTAACCTATTTATCTTCTTAAACTACCTGAATTTTCTTATCCTGGTTTAATAATGTAATCTATTGTAATCAATAACCATTGTTGAGAGTTATAGCTCTCGCTGGGACATGCCTCTCTCTTGTAGGTTACCACATCTTTTAGGTGGTCATTAGTGGCATGGGAAGTTTCGAGGTGTTGAAGAGGAGTAGCTTGGGGAGTAATAGTTGTTGAATTTTGGCTAGTAGTTCTAGTTGTTGTGGAGTCCTAGAGTCATTCATGTATTCTCATGTCCGGGCATGGGATGTTTTGTAGATGATATGTGTAACGACTTGAGTTTTTGGCATATGCCGATGTTGTATTTGACATTTTATTATGGAACACAACTTTTGTATATAGTTTGTGGCCTCAACCACGTGACAAATATGTAAATACCTGATATGGTATATGCTACTATTCAAATTTTATGGATCGTAATGCAAATGTTTCTTCTTATGATAGTAATGTTTAAATCAGTTTTAATTTACCCTATTTTATGGTAATTTGGATGTTTAGTAGCTGATCACATGTTTATTTTGAGTAATCTTATTTTTGTGGCATTGGGGATCATATACCATGTCTAAGGAATTAATTTAGTTATTAAATCTTCTCATGTTTGTTTCAAAATTGGTAGAGAGATCGGTATATTGATGAAGTATATATGGTTAAAATCATATAATCTTGAGCTACAAGATGTGTGATGTGGTTTTTGGGTAATGATGATTATTTATAGGATTATATGGATACTCTTTGGTATTTATCAAGTTTGTGTTTATTAGGACTATTGTATTGTAATCTAGTGGTCGATCCAACTAATGAACAACATGAAGTGATGCATGTTATGGAGATGTGTCCAACACTAGGCAATTTATGTGGTAGATCTATAATCTAGGCCATCATGTCGTACCTTCAAAAGACATGAGATGAAGGAGAGGCTCAATTGTGAATAAAACATGTTGAAGGTTTCATGAACCTAGTTGAGAAGATGGTTATATTTCATCCCTAGTTCCATTGGCTCCTTGTTTGGTGACTGGGAATAAAAATTTGGTTTAAATGAATCACCCTACATCATTGGTTCTCTACCGTCCATTAAATTTGAAGGTGAAAAGGTAACGATAGGTTTGGGCATGTTGAGGAGTTTTGGGTGGCTATCAAGCTTCATGGTGACTAGGGGAGGTTCTTCGGATGGTTTTTAGTGGTTTGGAGGTTTCCCCATGGATGATGTATTTGATTTCCTTATTAGATAAATATGGAGCCAGGGAGGGATAGTCAAGTTTTTCCATTGTGTAGATAGCATGCATGTGAATTTTTGGTGGCATGGATCCTGATGAATGTCTATTCATCATGTTTTGGGTGCATTTTAGATATAGTTTTGCATATCTACTTGCATTTTACTTAATATTTCACTTGTTTTAGAATTTTAGTATTTTAAACATTTTATTTGATATTTAATGCATATTTATGTTTATTTTGTAGGTTGATGCAAAAAGAAGAGGAGAAGTCATAAAATCTTCATAAAGTTGTGATGCAATAAGTAAAAAGCATTTATGCAACAAAAAGAGGAGAACTCACATACTCCATACCAAATTCCCATTGAATATGTGAAAACATCAAATCCTCACTCCCTAACTCTATAAATTGGAGAGAGGATCATTAATACATACCAGTTAGAAAATGACTCTAGATTCTACATTCAATGTAGGAATTGTATGAATAAATTGTGTTGGAAGTGTATTTTAGTTATCTACTCAACAAATATATTTACTGGCTACTTTTATGTGGCCAAATAGCACTCTAGTTGTTTGAAACTCCTATGAACAAAACATGCAATAACTTTTCCCATAACTTTTGGATATTTTACAATCGACTTGAAATCTTAAGGCATGCTATAAATGTACTTGAGGGATATCCAAGACACCTATACACGACGAATATCTCTCATACACATCCCTAGCCATCACCAAGGAATGTCGGAGATTAAAGATTCTAATTGTGAAGACGCGTTCCACCATATATCTGAATAGGAGACTGCAACTATCATTTGGAAGTTGTGATGAGGTCACTGAGCTTCTTCCCCACATTGCTACTTTCTCCATAAGCTTCTTCTTATCTCTCTCTCTCTCTCTCTCTCTCTCTCTCTCTCTCTCTTTGTATCATGAACAAGATTATAGATTATATCATTTACTGGGGGTGTAGGGACTGACTTCATTGCTGTATCTTGTATTCTAATGTTATAAATTATTATTTATTTTGATTTTTGGATTGATTGTATACTCTATGGATTGTACACTAATCTTGTATGATTGTTAGAATTATAGACACAAATACTAATCGGTATTGTTGAGCCCCATATGACATCATTGAAGGGAGTTCTCTAGATGACATATTAAGAATCCGTAGGTAACAAGACCTCGAGCCTACTGAGAAATATGTCAGTGTAAATTTCATACTCTGAAAGGATATAAAACTCCTTGGTCCTAGTCTAAATATGTATGAATGAGTGATGTAACATAAGAGAGAAGATACATAGGAAATGGTGGTGAAACATGTCATTTTGGTAATTTACCATCAGTAAAAATGTTTTCTTTCATATTTAATTTTTATTTATCATTTAGGTAATTTAGTTAATAAACTACAAAAATCAATCATCTATCCTTGTTAGATAATTTGTATTAATTTTATAACATATCCAGTTTGTTCTTAAAAAGTTGTCATTTGGTTTTGATCCTTGATAGTAGTACGATACGACCCATCCGCTTAAAGATGGTGTTTTTGTGTTATTATTGGTAAAAACTAGGATTTTATATCCCAGTGGATTTGATAGGTAGAAAACATCACATCAAATTTTCATGTTGTTGTCAGGAAACGAACCCCGATCACCCGCATGACAGGTGGAATACTCATCACTATACTATAATGACATTCATTCCTCCTCCCATGTTTTTGAAAACATGGCAATGGTTTGAAATCATCCTTTGTATCCTATGAATATTAGCATTATATTCCCAAGAAAAGATGACACATGTTCGAGTAACTGATAGGGATCAAATACAACATTCATCCCAGTGATTAGTGAATCATATCTATAGAATTTACACACATATCCTTATCATGTAATTCTTGGGTGTAATGAATTAGTGCAATAAACTGATATATTTAAACATTAAAATAAGTTTTACATATGATCCAAACCCTCTTCTACAATTTTTCTTCCATCTTCTTACCTTTCATACAACAAAGTTAAAGAAAAAAAAAGAAATAGCCATAAAGTGTGCCAAACCCTAAGATCAAGGTGGCATACCACTCTTTCCCTCTAGAAGCACTTCTTCCATACTCCTGTGTATGTAATAGAGGTTTATCACCAAAAAAGGAAAGGTTCCAATGTGCAAAAAAGAAAAAAAATACAATATATATATATATATATATATATATATATATATACATATATATCTATATATATATATAAGTATAAAAAGCAATCCAACCTTATGGATGTGATGCATACCCCTTAGATAACATATGTATCAAAAATCACTTCAAATTGATACACACATATATATATATATATATATATATATATATATATATATATATATATATATATATATATGAACATATAAAATGCAATCTTAAGCCGAACAGAGGAATATATGTTTTCTTTCTTTCATACCTCCATTCACTCTATTTGTACCTAGAACCCATTTCATGCTCCATTGATTTCCATTTACCATACCTTGGTGTTGGATTATGTACATAATTGCAATTTTGCGGGACTCCTCAAATTTTCATGGAATTCTTAGACATGTGTGGTACTGAGGATGATGGTGAGCAAGTTCTATTGTGACGAGAAGTCAAAAACATGGATATGGCTAGTCGTGTTTAATGATCTCAGGAGGTTTGTTTGCTTGGTCATATTGGTGGTAGGATTCATGTAAATTGGTTGAAAATAATTATTTGGAGAGTGCTTTGGATTTTGTGTTACTCAAGGATGAGAAACATTCAAGTTAGGGGTTGTGATGAATGTCAATTCATCATGTTAGTAGTTGCATTGTAGATTTAGTTTTGCATATTTTTCTTGCATTTGACTTAATATTTCGTTTTTTAGGATTTTCGTAGTTTATAAAATTTATTTGGTATATAATGCATTTTATATTTAATTTATAGGTTTATGCAAGAAGAAGAGGAGAAGTCATGAACTCTCTACAAAAAGTTTGATGTAATAAGTAAAAAATGTTGACATAAGGAGAAGAAGAGAAGTCATAAACTCCGTACAAAGTTTTTGTTAAACAAGCCAAAATATTAAATCCTCAATCCCAACTCCAACAATTGGAAGAAATTTGCATTAAATAAGCCAAAATATTAAATCCTCAATCCCCAACTCCAAAGATTGGAAGAAGATCATTATTACGTACCAAATAGTAAAATGACTCTAGATACCACATTCATGTTAAAATTAGATGATTCAACATAGGTTGAAAGTGTAGTTTGATTATCTATGCAATGAATATATTTAGGGTTAGTAATCTGTTTGCTCTAAAAAAGGGTTAAATTTGAGATCTAGGGTTAGAATATATGGTATTCTAACCCTAGATCTCAAACTTAAATGATACAAATTTCTATGCAATGATAAAAGTTATAAATGCAACATATTTGAAAAAAAAGATAAAATATCATAAGTTAAACACTTCCCAATTTATAGGAAATGATTTAAATATGTTTTAGAATTCACTAAATGAAATTTATTTTTTCATATGTATACTTATATCTTTGGTAATCGTATCTAGTATTGGACAATTACAATATTATATTATTTGAAGTGTGAATGGAACAATAAAGTAACAATGATAACCATATTCCAAACTAGTGGATTAGTATGTACATATAATGATATATAATGTAATAAATATCATGTATTGGCTATTAATTCTCAAAATGGTTAGTGGACTCCTAATTATGTGTAAAGTTCATGTGATGACTATGATTATGAAAGTAGGGTAATATTCTTTGAGTGTAGTTAGAAACACTAATTAGGACTGAAACCCTCACTTAGATCAATACATTTTGAAGTATTCATTAAAACTCAAAATTAATATGATAAGCTTTTCTTGATGTAAGAATCATTATGGAGTGTGATATCACTAATGATTCAAAAGTCAAAATACTTAATGCAAAAAACAATATTTGTGGGTTAAGCCCCATTCTAGTAATGAAGCCCTAATCTTCAAACTTTTATGATGGTCACATGCTATGATTGATAAGTATGGACCCACTACCCAAGCCCTAATCTTCAAACTTTTATGATGGTCACATGCTATGATTGATAAGTATGGACCCACTACCCAAGCCACATTCACGTTGAATCACTCCGATATCACATATTAGATAATTGACACATAATGTATTACATGATGATATAATAACTTTATAATTCATTTAGAAATTTAAAGTTAGACGAAGTCATGTTTAATAACACTAGATTTTAGATTCATTTATAATCTTATTACATCATGATATAAGTACTTTAGAATTGATTAGAAATTCAGAATTAGACACATGTGTTTTTGAATTACTTGATAGACATGATCTAAGGACAGGTGATGGTCTTCCAAAACCTACCTAAAACCCAAATGCAAACTCAAATGAACCTCTAGTGCTGGTAGGTTTCATTAGTTTAGTCATTGGATACATTTTTCACACATTTGCACATTCATGGAGTCTACCTTGGTCGATAAACTTGTCAACCAAGGCACTTTCAGTCGACAAAATTATCGACTGAGACTCCCCTCGATCAAAGAATCAGATCACCAAAAGAACCTTTACAAAAATCATGTTATAAGAACACCGGTAATCAGGTTTAGATTTAGGTTTAGTTAGACTATTAGTGCTCATATATTAGATTCAAATTCAATCTCAGCCGTCAAAACCTCCAGATTCATTTACTAAGGGTTTCATAGTAGTTATATAAAACTTTCCATTCAGTAATCAGTTTTTGGATGATTCGTTTCATTTATATTATAAGAGCTTATAAATATATAGCAACTTTTTGACTTTGTTCCCTGGAATTCAGAAGTACAATTATGCCAACTCAAAGGTACGTACCATTCAAATGCACTTTGACACGATTATGATGCATTCAAGTTTAACCCTAATATCGATTCATATGTACATGATCTGAGGATTTCACCTAGAATTGGATTCTCTTACTTGATTATTAACTTTCTTTTTTAGAAGTTGATGTAATGAATTTTCTTTATTAATAATAATGAGAATTATAATATCCTAGTTAGTGATAGTTTTCTTTCTTCTATTGGTGTGAAGAATATCATAATTAATGACACTATGTGTCAAAGGATATGAATTGATGTTGATACTTCAGTTCGCATGATACCGAAATAAGGAGCAGACGAATTCAGTCCTAGCACATGATCAACGTCAAGGAGCTACTATTTCTGATCGAGCTTGAGCCTTGTACATGTTTCTATATATCGAGAAGCACGATCTCCATGAATTTGTGGAAGTTGAGATGCACCACATTACTTAATACGCTGATTGGTTTGTCGTAACTGGTCCGAAAAATTTATGAACTGGAGTTCTTTAAGTAATTTTTCATGATTGGTTTAAAGTACGTGTTGAAACTTGAGTTTCGTGACTTCTAGCGAGTTATAAACTTATATACAAAATACAGTTCCCGAGTTCCTCTTATGGCCTATTTGGTACGCGGTGAATGGAGGGGGTGGGAAGGGAACAAAAATGTCTTAAGCTGTTTGGTTGCACATGGTGAGGGGGAAGGGAAGGGAATAGAGGAGAAAGAATCAAGCATATTTCTAGTCACTTTTCTCCCCACCAAATCAGAGTGGAGACAAGGGAAAGGAAAAAGATTTGACGGAAAATTTATTATAAAGTTTGGAGGAAAATATAGAATGTGGAGGGAAAATATAAATAATATGAGAGGATACTTGTATAGCTCACAACCAATGTGAAAAAAGAGCATGTATTCTCTCACCTCACATGGAGGGAATACCAAAATGTTGGGAGAAAGTTGAAGAGAAAAATTAGAGGAAAAATTTAAATTAAAAGGAAACTAGAATAATGTAGTGTAAAATTTTAAAAAAAATCTTAGAATGTCTAAAAAAATGTTGGTAGAGAATAAAGAAAGTTTGAGATAAATATTTTTTTAACATAATAACACAAGGAAAAATAAAAAAAGTGATGAAATTGTGGATTAAATTGGATGAAACTCTCAAGTTATGGAGGAAAATTAAATAAATAGAAGGAAAGCTATAAATATAGAGGGAAGTACACGCATAATCACAATAGATATAAAAAGAGAAGTGGTAGTCCCTATTTACATCAACAATGTTTTACATCACGTTAGACATAAGAAATGTATTTTCTTCATTAACAAAATAATTATTCAAATAATTTTGTTTTGATCATGAGACATGTGAGTTGAATTTATCTTGATTTTTCATGTATTCATATGTGTTTGGTGTATGTAATTTTTTGGAATGATATGACTTGTTAAAAAAATTGTATATTTTTATGTTTGTCATGTTCTCTCCCTTTCCCCTTTCCATGCTAACCAAACATACCAAAATAAGTATCTCCTTCCCTTCCCTCCTTTCCCGTCCCCTCCCCTCACTTTCCCTTCCTTCCCCTCTCCTTCATTTTTTTAATAGAAAAGATAGAGCTTATGTATTCATCCTACGCTCTAAAGAAGGCCAAAAGTCAGATAACGTGACATCGAGGCTTTCAAGTGGCCAGAGTGGTGTGGTACAATGGAAAGAGAAGGAATTGCGGGAAGATATAGATAGTTTTGCAGTTCTGTCAGCAACTTGATTCAGCTCTCTTGGGGTATACAAGACCAGGAGGCGATGTAAAACTGCCTTAGTGACATGAAATTTCCTCCAGAGTTGATGGAGCCTCGGTGAATTATAGGATGACTCATGTATCAGCTGCACCGACATGCTGGAGTTAGAAACAATGATAGAATTATGCATATTCTGAGCCCTATAGATGGAGGCCGCCGTTGTGATGGCAATGAATTCGGCTTGCAGCGCCGATGTGGCTCTGAGGAAGAAACCTTCGCCTTGAATGAAGTGGCCAGAATGATCAAGGATGTGAATGCCAATACCATCATCCAAGGTTAGACTGTTGAAAGTGGCATCAACAAACAATAGGTGTTCAGGAGGAGATGGATAAGTGAAGGTCCCATTGGACAGAATTGGCTTATGTGGGATCAGGTCCGTGCAAGACACGATTGCTCTCATTCTTTCCTTGATAAAAGTGATCTGATCACTTTCTTTCGGGTGATGGTTCTCATGGACTTGTTTATTCCGACAGTTTCAAATGTGCCATCACGCCACAATATAAAGAATGGTAGAGACGTCATTGGCCTTAGGGTGGAGATGAGCCAAATAATCCAGTCTTCCTCGTTCAGAAGGAGAGAGTTCGGAGGGGCATCGAGTTTCCTTCAGATGCCTTTGCAATAGTTACAGTCACGTAGACAATGTAGCAATGTATCGTCCTGGTTATTACAGAGGGGGCAGACTGTGTCCACCTCCAAATGGCGTCTGCATTTCTCCATATTTGTAAGCAAGGCACAGTGTTTTAGTAGCCAAAGGAAGAACTTCAGACGTTTGGGGATCTTCAGATTCCAAATAGATGTCTAGTCACCCGACGTAGAGTAGTGATCGTCCTCTTTGATCCAGGTGTAGGTGCCTTTAGCTGTCAGGTTGCCCATCTGATCGGGTGGCCATACCCAGATGTCTGTACCGGTGTCCCCAGTTGGCGGGGGGATATGCTGGATGATCCGGTATGCTTCTGGTGGCATGTAATTGGCTATGAACTCGTAGTCCCAATCGCCATTATCAAGACGGAGAGAGCTAACTTTCAAGTCCTGCAAATCCGGAGGGATAGCCAAGGTAGGATTGAGTTCTAGAACAGAAGTACCATTCAACCATTTATCTGACCAAACACATGTTTCCAAACCTGAGATAACGGATTTGTGACACAAGCTGGTGATTTTATGCATGTTGCGTTTGATAAAGGCCCAGACCGAGGAGCATGGTCTTTTGGCAACTTGATTATCCTTCATGTACTTTTCTTTAAGGATTGTAACCTAGAGGGCTGGGTGGTTGTTCAAGAAATCCCAGACATTCTTCATCATTAAGGCAACGTTTTGATCTCTTGCATTCTTGATGCCCAACCCACTAGCGGATTTGAGGCTTGTAACCTTTTTCCACGACACAAGTGAGAGTTTCTTCTGCTCTCTGCCACCAGACCAGATGAAGTCTTTGTTGTGTCAGTTGATGTCATCACAAAGCGCGAGCGAGAGCTTTACAATCTGCATGGTGTATGCCAGTATTGCTTGCAGCGTAGCTTTAGCTAAAGTTATCCTTCCTTCTGTGGAGAGGTGTCGGGCAGTCCAGCTCGACATGCGCTCTTTGATGCCTGTAACAAGGTGCTGATGGGTGCTTTTATTGATACGATGGTGGAGGATCGGGACCCCAAGATATTTCCCAAGATCAGTGGTGTGGGCTATCCCCATGGCACGGGTGAAATCACATTTTTTAGGGTTGGTGGTGTTAGCTGAGAAGAAGCAGTGTGACTTTTTCTTTTGAGATTACTTGTCCTGAAACGTTGCTGAACTGGTTGAGGGCGTCCAGGATGATGCCCACTTGGCTCACTCTTGCTTCAGCCATTAGCAGGATGTTATCTGCAAAGAAGATGTGGGAAAGAGGTGTGCCCTGTCTCGTTAAGCGGATAGGCTTCCAAAGATTGTTGGAGATTGCTGCATCGATGGCCTGGAAAAGGCATTCCATACACAGAACGAAGACATAAAGGCTGAGAGGATCATCTTGGCGGACTCCCTTGGTTGATTTGAATGCCGGCAGCAACACACCTTCCCAAAGGATGGAAGTGTTCCCACTAGAAATGATATTCATAATAAGAACAATAGTACCTGTCCTCCTGAGGGTATCCTCAATGAATTGCCAGCTCATACGGTCGAAAGCCTTGGAAAGATCAAGTTTGATGGTAACCCAACGCTTCCCACCAGACTTTTGCTTCAATGAGTGAATAACCTCTTGTACCAGGAGAATGTTATCACTTATCCTCCTGTCGGGGATGAAGCTAGATTGGTTATCAAGCATATGAATTTTTTTAATGTCTTTGCCATCTTTACTTATTTACACAACACAATACAATTAATATTTTTTTAATGATTTACATATTTACACTTACAACAAACCAATCACATGGAAGTGAATAAAACTTAAGTTCTAAAAATTGAATTAGAATTCCCAAAAAATGAGTTCCACGGAACTCATGACTTATACCAAACCAAAGGAAAGGAAAATGATACAGAGACAGTCTGGGATGAGAAGTCGAACAATCAATTTATCGTTGATTTTTCCGATCCCAACAAGTGTGACATTCTATCTAGAGAACATATTGATTGGGTAATGTCAATGAGAGGTGTGGTGAGAGAGGACGTGATTGTAGGAGGGAGAAAAAAGAAGAATTATATTTTGCTAATAATTTTAAATCATAATTAAATTTTAAAATAATATAAAACTTTTTGTATACCTTAAAAAATACATTATAACGAGATTAATGTCGACATACTTATGAAAAGTATAACATACAATCTTAAAGTGGAGAGAGGAAGTGGTTGGAACAAGACAAAAAAAGAGGAGAGAGAGATTTATTTTGCTTAAAACTTTAAATCCTTAATGCAGTTTTGACGAAATAAAAATCACTAGATTCTTTACGAAGTATACATTCCAAAAAGACTAATATGGACATATTTTTATACACCTAATACACAATCAAAATGATGTGTTATCTCTAGTTTAGTTGTCATCTCTGGTTCAATTCATTGTTATCTTCGGTCCACTATGTTGTTATCTCTTCTCTAGTTTTTATTTTTCTCTCTCCTCCTCATTTCACTCATCGCAAACAAATATGTAGTTATTGTTAGTTTAATTTGTTGTTACCTCTGATGTAGTTTGTTGTTATCTTTGGTCCAGTGTATTTTTTAAGAGAGTAAAAATACAAAAAATAATAGGAAAATAGTGCCATTACTTTTTTGGTTCTATTTTTGTCTCTATTCTAGTTTGGTGTTACTAGAATAATTTATTTTTTGCAAGAGAGAGAAAATGCTAGGAATATGAGGGAAGTAGTGTTATTAATTTTTTAAAATCTAGCTGTTATCTCGTTGGTCCAATCTGTTATTTTCTCTGGTCCAATTTATTGTTATCTCTAGTATAATTTGTTCTTTTTATAAGAGAGAATTTATGAGGAATATGAGGGAAATAATATAATTATTTTTTAAAATCTCTCTAGTCTAATTTGTTATTATCTCTAATCCTACTTGTTGTTATCTCTAGTACAATCTGTTATTTTGTAAGAGAGAAAATACAAGAAATATGAGGGTAGTACTGCCACTAATTTTATAAATTTAGTTGTTATCACTGGTCTAGTCTGTTGTTAACTCTGGTCTAGCTATTTATTGAGGAAGAGAGAGAAAAATTGAATAATAGAAGGAAGTAGTGTCATTATTTTTTTGATTGAGTTTCTATCTTTGCTCCAATTTGTAGTTATCGCTGGTCCAATTTATCCTTATCTGTATACTAATTTGTTGTCATATCTAGTGTGTTGTGTTGTTAACTCTGATCTAATGTTTTATTTTTCTCTCTCATCATCATCTCACTCATAACAAAGATATATGTTGTTATCATTGGTCTGATTTGTTGTCATCTCTCATAGAGTTTGTTGTTATCTCTAGTCCAATTTGTTGTTATCTCAGGTTCAAGTGGTTGTTATTTCTGGTCTAATTTTTGAATTTTATAAGAGAGAGAAAATATGAAGATAAGAAGAAAGTAGTATCATTAATTTTTTAATTGAGTTGTTTCTCTGGTCCAATTTGTTGTTATCTGCGATTCAAATTACTTGTTCTTACATGTCCAATTTGTTGTTATTTTTGGAATATTGTTAAGCTTTTCTCTCTCCTAATTTCATTCATCAAAAAGAGATGTCTTGTTATCGTTGATTTGATTTTTGTTATTTCTGGTTCATTTTTTCGTTATCTCTGGTATCATGTTTTCCTTTTACAAGAGGGAGAAAATATGAGGAATAAGAGAGAATTTGTGTCATAATTGTTTTTCTTCAGGTTGAGTTGTTATCCCTGATTTATTATTTTGTTATCTCTGGTCTATTATTTTGTTATCTTTGGTCTAGTATTTTGATATTTCTCTCTCCTCCTCATTCACTGCTCAAAAGAGATGTGATGTTATCTCTGGTCCAATTTTTTTTGTTATTTTCAGACCAATTTATTATTATATCTGGTCTGTTGTATTGTTATCTCCAGGTTAGTATTTTATTTTTCTCTCTCCTCCTCATTTCACCCATCACAAAGAGATGTGTTGTTATTTTTGATCCAGATTGCTGTTATCTCTTATCCACTATTTTGTTTTTCTAAGAGAGAGAAAATATAAAGAACATGAGGAAATATGTGCCCCAATCCTTTGTTGTGTCATACCTGATTTGTTGTTATCTCTTATCCAATTTGTTGTTGTCTTTGATCCAATTTATTTTTACAAGAGAGAAAAAATATGAAAAATAAGAGAACAATAGTGATATTAATTTATTTTCTTACGTAACCGAGTTGTTATCTAGTTTAGTGTGTTGTTAAATCTGATCTGTTGTTTTGTGTTATATTTTTATCAAAAATTTGTCACATGGAACATATTTTTGTAAACTAATTTAACAATTTTATTTTATCAAAAAAATCGTTATGCTTTATAAGCTATTTGTAAAATAAACTTCTTTCCCTGTAGTGTCTTCACAAAATTCCTCCAGTTTTGCCTCCTATTTGCTTCTATATCATAAATCTCTTATCCAAAGCCCCACTGCCTCCTGCATGCCGTCTTAAAAGAGTTTCCCAGTCAAACACTCCCAGTGCAGTAAGTAACCAACCTTGAGAGGGATATTCTACATGATGACGAAAATGCTGTCTCGTGGCCAGTTAGAGCTAATCGGTAGGAGGTGGCTGCGACGGAGAACGTACATTTGGCCAGTGGCACAGTTAGAGGAGTTTGTGCTGTAGCAGAGACGGTTGCAGGTATTAATGAGAGAATAGTCGCTTTGTTCTTGAGGGTTGTATGGATATGTTGATATGGGGGCACTTGTTTGTGGATCGCTGGTTGAGCCTGGTACCGCAGGAGTCGTTGATTGACAACCCTCAGTAGCGTAACAGGTTCCTTGTATTTATGGAATGAGTATTAGATTGTATTTAACGGCACGAATGTCCTTAGAGTTTCTTTCTTCGTTGTCAGCAGAAAGTCCATGGTGTAAACTTGGACTCTGTGAGAGAGATTTGTTTATGATTAACAATTTTATGCTATGAAAAACTAAAATGTCTATATATTTTTGAAAAAACTAAATTGTACAGTTTTTTTAAATTATTTGATTGTATAGCAGCAACTGTTGTTAACTTTAATTACGTCATTAGATACAACAATGTTGTTGTTGATTTTAATTATGTCGTTACATGCAACAACAGCATGAGTAGTTAGGTTAACAGTTCCATACGATTCTGATAAGAAAACGTAGACCAATACATGAGAACAAAAAACAAAGGTTAGGAACACAAACTAGATGGTTCGTTGAAAAATGAACTAGTCATACTTAAACAAATCAGCGTCAAGTAAACCTTAAGAATAGGCGTCGTTCTCCTAGTCGACCCGGTCACGAACCTGGAGAAGAGATCGTCTCTCTCGTTTTGACGATGAATGATACATACGAATGACTTGCACCACCAGGACAGCCTAGCAACCACAGGAACCATCGCCTGATAGATCACGTCTCATAAGAGATATGATGGACTAACTAACCACACACATGCAAGAATCTCCACGTATGTATCATTGTGCTTTATCGACAAATGATGACGAGTAACATGACTTTCTACTCAATGCATAAACCACTACATTTGCCTTTCCTGGATGATAGTCTATCATACAATTGTAGTCCTTGATCAGCTCCATCCATCTCCTTTGTCTCATGTTTAGCTCCTACTTTGAGAAGGTGTATTGAAGATTTTTGTGGTCTATGAAGATTTGACACTTCTCTCCTTACAAATACTGTCTGCAAATCTTCAAGGAAAGAACCATGGATACTAACTATAGGTTATGAGTTGGATAGTTATCATCATGCTTCTTAATTTGTCGAGAAGAAGAAAAAAATCACATTCTTGTCTTGCATCAACACACACCCTAATCGATTCTTTGAGGCATCACAGAATTCAATGTAACCTTTTCCAGGTTCTGGAAACAACAACACTGGAAGACTTTTCAACTTCTCCTTCAATAACTGGGAAGATCATTAACACTTCTCATCCCAATCAAATGGAACACCCTTTTTAGTCAGTCTGGTTAAAGGTAAAGCTATTGTATTGAAATTTTTGATGAACCTCCTATAATAACCAGCTAAACATAGGAAAATTTGAACCTTTGTTGGTGTCTTGAGCTACTTCCACTCAACACTACTTATTAGAGTTTACACAAAATCCCTTTGTAGAAATGGCATGGTCAAGGAAAAACACCTCGGTCAACCAAAAATCACACATGCTTAACTTAGCATATAGCCTATCCTGCCTCAACAACTCCAACGCCTTACAAAGGATGCTCATATTGTTAGTTATCCCTAGAGTATATAAAGATATCATATATGACCACAACCACCAACTGATTAAGATACGGTCTAAAGACCATGTTCATCAGATTCATAAATATTGTTGGTGTATTAGTTAGCCCAAACGACATAACCACAAACTCATAATGACCATACCTAGTCTTAAAAGCAGTTTTAGGTATCTCATGTTTCTTGATCCTCAACTTGTGATACCTAAACTCATATCAATCTTGGAAAACATTGTGACACCCCTCAACTGACCAAACATGTCATCTATCCTTGGCAACAAGTACTTGAACTTTATTAAAACCTTATTCAACTATATATGGTCTATAAAAGCCTCATATAACCATCCTTCTTCTTCACAAAAAATACTATAGAAACCCAAGGGGAAGTGCTCGACCAGATGAAACACTTCTCTAACAACTCCTATAACTTCTCCTCAACTCCTTCATCACAGCTAGAGTCATCATATAAGGTGCATGTGTTATGGGTTGTGTGTCAGGAACTATATTGATTTCAAAATAAATCCATCTTGAGGGTGGCACACCAGGAACTCATCGGAAAAGACATCCTCAAACCGATGCACCGTGGGTGGATGCTCGATACTAGGACTTGTTGCCTTGGTATCCATTATGTGTGACATGAAGGCTTCACATCCTTGTCTAATCAACTTCTCCACCATCAATGTTATAACCTCAATTTGTTGAATAATGTAATGAGATGTGTAATTCCTTTTCTTCAATAATGAACGAAGTAGGTGTTGTGGCATCATTGTAGTGTAGAGGAAGCTACATGAGAGTTGGAGGATGAGATGCGTAGGAAGTACCCTTTTTTGTGTGTTTAGGATTTTGGGGGCGAAGTCCTTACTAGGGTTTATTGTTGTAAGGCCCCAACCTTGTTTAATACCTAAACATATTTATTTGAATTGATTGGATGCTTACTTTCAAAATTAAATATTAGATTAATATGAAATACTAGTTGACAAAGCTATGTACAAAATTTGATTCAATTCCGCTTTTGTTCGCTCAAGTTATAACTAATAGGCCTTTCTACAGTTTATCCATTTTTAGGGGTCTAAAAATAATTGTAACACATACATATTTTGTTACATGGTGTTCTAAAGAATATTATAAAACTTTATTTTATTTAGATGCCTTTTGACTTTATAGCATGATGTACTTTCCACCTATAAATATTAATTTGGTTGGTAGTGATACCTCACGTTTTGGTCATCCCATGGCTTCAAAAGGAGTTTACAACAGCGTTTTCATCGGTCCGATGGTTTTTATCATTCTGTCTTCTTTTGACCGACGGGACCACCAAATGGAACACATCAACCGCATGGTCGACGGCCAATCTGATTCTTCCTTGGGGTAGCTGCTTCATCGGACCCCTCTCCCTTTCTGCTTAGCAATACCGAAAGACATCTGGGTCGACGATGCCATGCTGATCGACGCATGTATTTACGTTTTCCTTGTTGAGCTAACGGAAGCGTGAATATGTAAAGGATAAACGAGGTCTGTATTTCCGTCGGACCGACAGGAGCTGTTCACAACAATTGTATTTTTATTATTTAATAGCCCGACGAACTGCTATGCTGATGAAGAGCTTTGTGTTAAGCTAAAAGATGAAGCCATATCTTCTCTTCCCTGAACAACTGAGGAATGGCTGTGATATGAATACAATGATACTTTGTTGCCCGACGGGCGACGGGTGTGCGATATACAACTACAGCTATAGTTAAAACTGTCGTCCACTTAGCCTTTTGTTTTCTTTGCTTTGACGACCGCTGCGAATGCTGAATGATATGAATGCAATGATACTTTGTTGCCCGACGGGTGTGCGATATACAACTACATCTATAGTTAAACTATCGTCCACAGCCTTTTGTTTTCATGCTTTGACGACCGCTGCGAATGGCTGAATGATATGAATACAATGATACTTTGTTGCCCGACGGGTGTGCGATATACAACTACATCTATAGTTAAACTATCATCCACTTAGCCTTTTGTTTTCATGCTTTGACGACCGCTTGCAATCTCGAGGTCGATGAGACCACTATAGTCATTGACCGACGGAATCACGGAGATCATAGCGACCAATGACGCTGCTGAGCAACATGGTTGATGAATAATATCCCGATGAAGAAGTGACCTACGACCGAGCAGCGTTCACACCCTGATGAGATCTCTGGACATCGTGCAATGGGTTTTCTGCTCTCCTTTAACTAACAAAAATACGACTTTAGACTATTCAACCACCACATTATCTATAAATAACCCTTCCCACCCTCTTCTAGCAATCTTTTGCGAATCTATCAATGTGTTTTGGAGAGCAACCAACATCCATTAAAGGTCAACGAAACCGCCATTTGTGGATGCATGTCTCTGATCAAACATCTGTAGGACAGATTTAAGCATTTTAGACTTGTTTCTTGCTCACTATATGTAATATCTCTCTTCTAATCCACTTTTCTTGTTGTTCCTTCCCCATATCTTCTGTCATGGGCCTCATGGCCAATATTCATGGTGCTACGAGTTTAAAACTTGTGCACGTGGCTAAGGAACCCTCTTTTCTTCTCTCCTTGCTTTAGATACACCGGAATCTTGGATTTGAGGAGCTTCTTTGGATTTTTTTGAAGAACAAAATCGAGTCTTTACCACTATTTTTGTTGTTCTTCCTCTTGACTTGGTTTTCATCACACATAATGTGAATGATATAACTTCTTAATACATTTCCTATCTACTTAATCGTACATGACCTTAATCTTATTCGTACTATGCTAAAAGATTGTCTTTTACACACTGTTTTACATAAGTAAGTTGATAATATGAGTTCTTCCGTTTCCTTAAACTCTATGAACATTTTATTTTGTAAAATGAGCTTTTCTTAGAAAATGAAAATTATAAAATTCGAAACTCAGGATAATGACTCCTAAAAATGTAATTTTGTGGTGTTTTGATGCCAAATAAAAGGAAATCTGACAACTATATTATCCCTTATTATTTGAAGGCCATATTACACAAAGTTTAAGGTTTGTAATTACTGCTATAATACTATAATGATAAATGGATGATGCACTATATATCAAGCTTGCTCATCCATAATAGGCGTTGAGCATATGATTGTCAGATTCTTAGAAATATCATAACTTTTACTCCCTTGGGAGCTTTTAGATGAATAATTGGGAGCTACCTTGTTTATGAGTCACTAAATTCTCTGAAAAAATTCAAATGTCAATACTATTCCTATAGGAAGTTATTACTATTTTGGACAAAAAGTCAAATTAGACTTTTATATGTCCTAGTTTGAGGCTTGGTCCTCTTTACCACTAAGGATAGATACATATACCATGATAGAGTAATATGGAATTATTTTATACATTTTATATCTTCCAAAATTTGCAATTCATATTTATTTTACAATAATCATTTAGGTACTTGTATGTAACTTGATTGATATAGTTAAAAATACTTCACTAGCTTAATTAATCAACTATAACATTAATCATATAGTATCCTGAGACTCCAGAACTAACTCAATGTCAGAACTTGTTGGATAGTGAAATGAGTAATCCTAAAGGAGCTCAGAGTCATACACTATTGAGTATATGCAGGTGCAGGTAGGGTATATCCCTATCATCCTAAATCCAAGGTTTTAGAGAGAGGTTGACGATGTGTCTTGGATTTAATGTGATAGAGAGCGAATTCAATCATCACTCAGATTTGAGGGTTTAGTACCCTAGATTTTGGTATCATGACATGTGTACCCATGACCAACTAGGCTGTGAGTAGTTGGGTCAAGGTGCCTCTAGGGTTGTTACTCGTACTGGCCAAGGGGAAGTGATCTTCATAAATTTTAGTCATCCTAGATCTTATACGGGGTTGATTGTGACTTCACAATGGTCAACTAGTAGTTTGAGAGGTACACTTCAAAATACCCAGAGTTTAATAAAATATTTAATTCAGCTGAGTAGTATACCCATTAAGATTATTTGACAAATAACATTGGATGATAATCATTGCTTTTCTTACTAGCACTATTTGTGATTCATATCTTGTCAAGTGTACTTAATTATACCTGTAACTTTAACTATGCTTGATCATTTTATATATACTTATTGGTCTTCCAAATATGTTGTACTATCCACCTTAACTTCTTTAATTACCTGACCTTCTTGTAAGTACTAAATGTTATTAGAGGTTATATCATATCGCTGGGACATGGGTCTCACCTTTTGGGTTTCCATACCTTTTTAGGTAATCAGCAGTGCGGTCATACCTGTGGTGGAAAAAAGGCTCAATTTGGATACCAATAGAGATTGAGAGGTTGGTGTGGTGTGTGTGGAGTCCTAGTTTCTTCCCTGTACTCTCAGGTTCGGGCAGGGCGATTTGTATATGATATATATTGACTCAATTTTTTTGTTGTATATCATGAATACTGTAAATATTGTGTTTATGTGGACAACACCTTTTGTATATAGATTGTGACAGAGGCCACTCAACTTATGTAAAGGGACCTGATATAAATATATGTAAATTTGGACCTTTTTGTAAATGTTTGTTAGGAATGTTCAGAAATTCTATTTGGCTTTAATTTTGTACCTGTTTGGTAATATGGTTTATTAGTGTTCGAATTGATGTTTTGGCTTTGAGTAATCTCATTTAGTGTGGCAGACTGCCACACATGTATTTTACTTTTTATGTTCTAGGTGTATAATTTACATTCTTTATTACACTTATATATGTTTCATATGCTACATGTGCATTTTTACAATCTTTATCACTTATATTTCATTTTTTGACCATTTTCAATATGAATTTTTTTAGATAACATCTAATTGTGAGGATGAGCACCGTGATGATTTGCACTGTGAGGATGATTTTGGCATAAGTTGTATTGTTTTATTACATATAAGTGCATTTTACATTCTTGATAATCTAAGGATGAGAAGCCTAAGGATGCGCACTCTGAGGATTTTGTTGAGTCTGCTCACGAGAAACATGATTGTACATGTAAAATAGACATCACTTTGATGAACAAGTTAGTAGCACAAAGGGGCAAAGGTTTGAAGCTAGCCATTAACTTTGATGAAATATAAAATCCTATTGGGAAGAATTACAATTCTTTCAGACAATATATAGGGGTTATTCTATTTTTCTCACCCCTTTTAGGTGTCACGATTCATTGTGTTCCAATGTCTAACAATGTGGTTCCTGTGACTATCAAGATTGTCTACCCAGCTTGGAGACAAATACTACTGCCATACATCCACCCCCATCCGAGCATGACATGAGATGCAAAGACGGCATGGTTGTGACCCAAAGCTGGAGTTATCCATGAGGATTTATGATAAATTTACATTGCATTTATATTTGTGATTGTTTTCTATTTGTGTATATAATTGACAAGAGATATGAGAATACATACATATTGTAGTACCTAAGAATCCCCCTACAATTCCCCTTATAGTTCCTCTTAAATTACCTACTTGGATTGCAAATGCCCTATTCAAATATCTAGGTCCTAAGTGTAGGAGGTTGGCACTATGGTTATAAAATTTAGAAAAAGGGTCGACATGATGGTGATAATCCAAGAGGACCTTGCAGGTCAAGATCACGATACTAGTATATTCTTGAAAGATATCGCGGAGTTGTTTACTTATAATCAGTTGAATACAACCATGATAGACTTTTTGATATGGTGAGATATTATGACTAAATACCTTGTTCTATATATGTAAAAATATATGTTGATTTGTTTTCTTATATATTGATCCACACACACACACAAATATATATATATATATATATATATATATATATATATATATATATATATATATATGTTTTGCAACTATTTATATACGATGCATGGACATTTAAATATTTTGGTACTGTGGGAAAGAGCATGATTATAGATCCTTTCAATGTTAAGTAATTTTTATGCATTTTACTTATAATTTTGACTTATGAATTAGATTTCTTTGTGGAATTTGAATTTTCTTTTGTTTGCCTTCTTTTCACCCTGTAATAAGCATTAAGAGTTGTTGGTGATTGTCATTCAGACGCTATATGCATATTATCTGGATATTTTGGGTAGCATAATAGGGAGTGAGGGACTTACAATTAAGTGACGTTAGTAGTGTAAGTAAAAGTTTTTATTCGTCAATATATATTAATGTCTGCATCGTTACATGAATATTTACTAATTCAATTAAATGTATTACTTTAATTTAAAAGAATTCAAACAAATTGGAGGAAAGGTAGATAAAAAGAAATTATTCGTAGTTTTTTTACTCTAATGTATATACCTTCCAATTGTACTTATTTTTATTTGTTAATGTTCCACATATCTGTAAATTCATAGTGCCCTTTACAAGATAACAATTTGGCATGCGGATGCTACGTGATGTGCTATATGGACTTGATTGTCAAACAAGCATCACAAGATATATATTGTATACAGAAGGTAATCTATATAGTCTTAATCATCATAAGTAAAAAGGACTAATTTGACAATATATTAGAAAATCAAACCAAACTCCTAAATTATGTCATTCTTCTTACAACTATTTGACAAGACAAAGCCATATACAAAAGAAGATATGGATGGGATACAATGAGATTGAGAATAATCTTTGTTAAGAAAGTCAACTTTGTATTTGATTGGGATAAAATATGAGTTTTCTCAACTTTTATGTCATTAATTATGTATACATGTGATGGTTATGACTTTTTGCACCTTTAAACTTAATACTAGTGAATTGTTGGTGCATATGTGAATGATGTGCGTATATATACATATGTGTATGAATGAATGCGAAAATGAATGAATACAATGAAAATTGAATTTCTACTTGTAATAAGAATGGAATTGGAGAATGGATTTGTATGTGTATTTTCTGAATTGTGTATGTGCATAAGAATGAAATTTCATATTGATGAGAATGGAAATTCATGTGTGTAAATGAACTATTTAGATGTGGACTCTTGTATGTGTTTGTTATTATAAATTTTACATGTATGTTGGCATGTTGTTAACTGCATACAAGATGGAACCTGTAGTTCTAATGAACTGCAAGTTTGACATCCTGCTAAACAACCGAATAGCAAGTTTGGAGACCTATTATATAAAAAAATGTACATGCAATGTTGGTTGTTAAAAAAGAATTGACATCATAAATTTGCCTCATTAGTTTTCCATAAAATCACAATTCCACAACTGTCCTTATCATTTAAATTTTTTTTGATGTGAAAGCTCTAGTTCCTTTTTTTGTATATTTGAAAAATGGGACTACAAAGTCAGTGCCTATAAACTATTAATCTGACTTCATACAAAACAAGACTATCTGCACATCTCAATATAAGAGACAAGAAAAGACCGTGAAAAAGAAGCATTAAGCTTGTAACAAGGCAATAGTACTCTCAATATGAGGCCAATGCCTATCAATCTGAGTATATCTATTTTTGTGAACATGAAGATTTCTTTCATGCCACAAAGTATATAGAATAATAAGAGCAAGAGCATGAGAATCTTTACTTGACCATTGAATCAAATCACCACAACAACTGGGAACCGATCCATAAGAAACAACCTTCCTCCTAATATCTACAGAATACGAGTAAGAGAACATAACATGAGTCAAATCATCAGACCCTTCCATGCACAGGAAGCACACAGAGGTAATAGCAATGCCCATTCTCATTAGATAATCTGAAGTCAATATCTTCTTATGAGACACTTTCCAAGCATGGATCTAAAAATTTCTAGAGCATTCGAATTTCCTGATCCATTTAAAAATTTCAAACTTCTCAGATTTATATCTAATAATATTACAGACATAGCCAATCTTCAAAGACCTCAAACCCATGCAGCTGACTAAATCATCACCAGAAGAAGATATTGGAACTGTCTTCAAAACCTCAATAATAGGCCCATTTCTACGATTGAAAGGAATATACCAATCACCATCTTTAATAACCTGAGCTAGCAAAGTGTCTCCAAGAAACCCAAGGCCTAAAACAACTTTAGATCCAACACTTCTATGAGAAATTTATTCCCAGGAAACCAAGGATCACCCCACAGTTTAATATCACTACCAACCCCTATACTAAAACTCACACGAGGAGGGATACAATTTCTAACACGGATTAGTTAATTCAGTAGCTAGGAACAAAAGCTACTAATACCAATCCGCCAAATAGAAAATTTAACTAAGTATTTCTCATGGATCCAATGCACCCACAAGCTATCCTTTTTACTAGCCACATTCCAAAATTAATTATTAAAGTAGCCTTCACTGTAGTTCTAACTGATCTAACCCCAAGTCCACCTTCCTTTTTAGGTAAGATGACTTTATTCCATCTTACTAAATGCACACCTCTCTTGTTCTCAGAACCATCCCACAAAAAATTCCTACAAAGCATCTCATTTTCTTCAATCACAGAGCATGGTAGAGGAAAAACAACCGACCATTACAAATGAATAGTAGAAATGGTAGATTGAATCAACTCAAATATCCCAACCATCGAGAGAAGGTCAAACTTCCATCCATCAAGTCTAGATTTAATTCTATCCATGAGAGGAGAAAACAAGTTCTGTTTTAAGTTACCAATAAAAGTGGAACTCCCAAGTATCTCTGAGGAAGAACACCTTCACCGATCTTCAAGATAGATTCCAACAACTCTTTGTCAACATCACAACTATAGAAGATTGAACTCTTAATAGGGTTAAGACACAAACTAGTAAGGTTCTTCAAGTCATGAAAAACTTGAGTTATATTCCTATCATTCAACTCATTAGCTTTCTTAAAAACCATCAAATCATCATCGAAGATAAGATGGGACACATAAAAAGTTTTAGAGGCTTTGAGAGGATGAATCTTGCCCTCATCAACATAAGTATTTACCAATTGAGTGAAACACTGCATCACAATCACAAATAAGTATGGTGCCAAAGGATCACCCTGTCTTATCCCATTACTCGGAGAGAAAGTTTCAATAGATTCTCCATTAAAAAGAACCTGATAAGAAGATGTACAAAACAATTCTCTAATCCATACAATCTAACAACAAGGGAAATTCATCTTCCTTAAGATGGTGAAAAGGGCCTTCCAATTGATCGAATCATAGGCTTTAGACAAATCAGCCTTAATGCACATATGATCATTCCCCTAGCTCTTATTAAAATCATGAATAATTTCATTAGACAAGATAATCATATCTTTAATGCTTCTGCCCTTCACAAAAGCACATGATTAGAGATAACAAGAGAAGGAAGAACTATTTGAAGCTTGTTAGCCATAATTTTTGAGATCACTTTATAGATGATGTTGCATAGCACAATCGGACGCCAATTGTTTAACTCACTAGAGTCACTACTCTTGGGGATAAGACAAATAAAAATCTTGTTAGCCTCCTTAAGTAACCTTCCAATTCTAAAGAAATCAAGAACAACCCAAGTTACATCATCCTTAACACAAGCCCAACACTCTTTAAAGAATTTTCCATTGTACCCATCGGGTCCTGGACACTTATCAACATTTAAATTCAAGAAAACGTTCTCAACTTCTTTAAGAGAGACAATCCTATCTAAATGAATCTTCTGAACCTCATTCAGACAAGGAAAAGCAAGGCTTTCAAGACAAGCAGTATCAATATGGAAATTACTGTTGAAGATTTTGCTGTAATAACTAGTAACATAACTTTTGAGAGAGTTAGGATCAATACATAGATCACCTTCAATATTTAAAAACTTGATGTGATTTCTATGTCTATGTACTCTCAAGGTGGAATAAAAAAACTTGGAGTTTTTATTACCCTCCTTCAGCCAGGACACCTGTGATTTCTGCCTTAAAATGGATTCATACCGAACAGAAGCTTCAACAACATATTTTTGAAACCTAGTAGTCTATTCAACCAAATCAACATCTAAAGGATTTTTGTCAAGATCAGTCTGAATATGAGAAGCCTCACTCTCAAGCAATTTGACATTATCAGTGAAGTTCCCATTCTTCTTATTCCAAGCAATAAGTCCAGCCTTCACACCTCTTAGTTTTCTATAAACTTTAAACATAGGAAAACCCGAGACCTTATCACTCCAAGCTTCAATAACACACTGTTTAAAACCATCCATAGAGAACCCAGCATTAATGAATCTTAACGGACTTTTAACTGAAATCCTCTGTCCAATAGATAAATCAATGAGTCTATGATCACTAGTAGTCGGGGAATGAGCAAGAGCCTTAACAACATGGAACTTGGAAATGAACTAAGAATGAAATAAAATCCTATCAATCCTAGAAATAACAAAGTCCTTTCCCCCTTGATGATTATACCAAGTGTAGAAAGTCCCATCGACATCGAGTTAAAAGAGACCAGTATACAACATACACTCATTAAAATCCCTCATACTTTTCTTCATAGGATGGTCTTTACCAATACACTCAATATCCTTCCTCACCGAGTTGAAATCACCAATCAAACACTAGTGATTCATAATGTAACCAGAAATCCTATCAATATCCTTCCATAAACTAGCTCTTTCATAATCATTATTGTGGGCATAAATCTCTGTAAGAAGAATGGTCTCTCCATTAATAGACACAATAGTGCAAACAAACTGATCAGACTCATCAATCTTAATGATGGAACAATGGTCCTCCTT
This sequence comes from Alisma plantago-aquatica, assembly GCA_963693085.1. Classification (NCBI taxonomy): domain Eukaryota; kingdom Viridiplantae; phylum Streptophyta; class Magnoliopsida; order Alismatales; family Alismataceae; genus Alisma; species Alisma plantago-aquatica. The sequence goes on along the minus strand of OY856412.1, from coordinate 941,290,395 downwards.
CTAGAGAAAAATAACTCTTCTAAGCACATGGGAATTATGATTTGAAACCCATGAATAACCGGGAAAATACCTATCAAGAAGATTCTTAACTTTACCATACCTAACTTTAGTTTCCATAAGAACAGTAGCATAAGGATTTATTCTACTAACTTCTTCCTACACCTTGAGGATATTTTTTTAAGACCTCTAACGTTCTAGGAAAATATGTTAAAAGAAAAACCAACCATTTGAACAATTTTCATCCAATACTTCACTGGGAAGAATGGAGTCAAAAACTCCTCCAAGGTCTTTAAACTTGTTGTTTAAAACCACATTCTGGTCAACAATCTTCTTCATAAATTTAGCTTTTTTCTTGTTTCCATAAAATTTGAAACCAGCTTCCTTATCTTTAGCTTCCTTAGAAGGTGTGTTATCAGGCGTAATGTCAATAACTACAACCTCAAAGGATTTCTCTTTCTCCTTATCTTTAAACTCTTTCACAACCTTCTAAAAAGCTTCCTTTTCCTTTTCAAGATCATTACCCATGGTCGCAACAGGAGCATTCATAGCACCATCATCAGTTCCCATATTAGATAAAGGCTTATTAGAACCAATCACAGTGGACTACACTACTTTATCATCAGAAATGTTAACAACCTTCTTAACCCATATCTTCTTAATGATACCTCCTTTCCTACATTCACCATGCCCAAACATTCTACATGTACTACACCTAGTCGACCTCCATTCATACTAAAATTTTATTATATGAACCTCCCCCTCATCCGAGCATAATTCTAATTCAGAAGGATAGCTAAAATCTACAGGAATAAGAACTTGGAATCTCACAAATTCCACCCTCTTACATTCACTTGTAAGCCTATTAGAACATAATAGAAAGCCCATGAATGACCCAATGCGGTCGAACATCCTCTTATCCTAGAGTTCTAGAGGAATGTCATGAACCCTCAACCAAATTGGTATATCAGTCAGTTTGAACCTCGTAATTGCATCACCCGACTTCCATCTCATTAAAACCACTGGTTTACCCTTTACCGTCCAAATCCCACCTTCAAGAACATCTTCTTAATCCTGATTATCTGAGAACCTGACAGTGAAGAAACCATTTCCCCTTCCAATGACTTCAATCGTACCTTTGATTCTCCAAATCTGAGCAAAGTACATTTCTAGAGTAGGGAGATGGGGCTTAAACCCGACAATGTAACATGCAAGGCAATCTTTCCACTTCTCAAAATTCTCTACAACTTCCTTCTTCAGATATATCAACCTACCCCCATGCAAATCAATCTCCATCTTCACCAGGAGAGTGTTGGTATTTCTCTTTGGCACTTGAAACAACTCGCTCTATGACTTCTTAATAAGATTCTGACCACTCCCGGTAGAAGATCTCGTATCACTTCTTAATAACTGAACTTATTAGTTAAAATTTTAAATGATAAGAAAGTACAACATCGGTCATTTGAGGAAAATTGACAGTTATTTGTTTGTTGATATAGTTATGTGTCATCGGTTTCTTTGAATAGAATCAATGACATACATCTATGTTATTGGTTCCTTTCTATTGAACCAAAGACTATAAACACAAAATGACTTTTTAGTTATTGTTGATATCACTTTGTGTCATCAGTTTCTTTTTTTCATTGAAAGTGACACTGTCTTTGTGTCTTCAGTTTTGGCTAACCCTATAAACTGATAATGAAGGCCCTTAGGTAGTGTCACCCACTTAGGTGTCGGTACAAAGCTGATGTTGTTTCTCTAACTTAACTGACTATAGATGGTATACGTACTAGTGCATACTGACTGTTCTTCAAATGACTATTTAAAAGACATGGGATTTCAAACAAGTGACCACGACATGATATCATAATGGATATTAATATTATTATTACTGAATGTCTGTGGTCAAGTAATATTGTTGATTATACAAAAACACACATATGAGACTAGTATATGCAACGATCAATGATCAAGTCTCATGAGTGATAGGTGATAGATACCAATCTATAGATATAGGTGCTTGTTAGAGAACAAGTGTACAAGATAGACATATATAGATAGTGATTCATGGACCATTATGTGACTGTCATAACCAGATATCAATGTGATAATGGTATTGTGATCCTTTAGTTTATAATCCCCAAAATGGTCACACAACATCATCTTATTTTGACATTAGTCAACATGATCTTGAAGAAAATTACCAAAAAGGTAGCCATCATTATGATGAAAAATTTACGATATACTTTGTGAGTGACGTTGTTATTTGTACCTCTTATATGACAAAATTGACTTATAAGGCCTCTTGATTAGCTAGTCCAAAGAAATGCATGACATGTGCATGTTAATTAGTATGTGATATCGGGCTCATATGTATCTTGCTAGTCTTATTGGAGATCAAGGAACTTGGACTAAATATCATGAGGATGGCTCATCATCCCAATTGTTCAATATATATATATATATATATGTGGCAAATAGATTATACAACATGCTCAAATTGGTCACTTTTTGTTCACTCTTTTTTTACTATCTACAACCCAGGTAGAAAAGATGTATTGCTAGAAATCACTCGTTCTCATGACTTACACTAACAAAAATTGAATATGTTAACAACGTACAATGCTACTGACAAAGTCACATGCATATAGATCACTAAAAGAAAGGTTCATGTCAAACTTATCATAAATATTACAATATATATCAAGACCTAAAAATTAGTCTTGAGGACCTAGAGTTATGTTGTTGACCCAAGACTTTACAATCATGTTTAAAAATTCTAAAAATGAAATCCCTAGAAACAAACGGTCTATATTGTGATGAGACTTGATGAACATTGCATTATGAGAGACCCGGTGAGAAATTTCATCACTCCATAATGTATCCTAAAATGACACATATTGGGTTTAGTAAACACTATACTCAAGTACTCTATATATATGATATGGAAGGAGACTATCAATGCTATCTCGTTTTTGAATAGTTTCCATAGATATATGAAAAAACTTAAAAATAGAGAGAAAGGGAAGTGGAGACTACTAATATTACATTGACCATGAGCACTCATGCCAAAACCATGAATACCAATTCAAAAAAGAATTCATTCTAATTGGGTGACATAAATAACATCTCAATAATGAAAATATGATCGAATAGTTTCAAGTTACTGACTAATCTTTACAAAATTAGATTGTAATATGTTCACAAAAATATGGTTGAATGACCAACTAAATTTTTAAGTACATAACTTTGTAAACCTAATAATCCATTTATGCTATTTACAAATTAAACTAGTGATTCTTTAGACGAACATATGTTTTATATTTATCGATTGTCTAATTAAACATAATGTTAGACCAAAATGACTGACACCTATTCCTAATGTGTATTACAATAATATGAATCTCAAATCAAGTTCTATAATTTTTGGGTATCATATGAAATTAATTTGATTTTATGTATTCCACGGACATGGACCATGTACGGCCCCATACCTTGCTTAGTGGTTGAACATGCTTGATTACCTTAATGAAGTTCTTAAAACCTCAATTAAACCTTGTGATGTGCTTTTATGTCCTATGACAAGCTTAAGTTTCAAGTTTGGTCTAGTTTGGATATTGTTTGAGCTAGTTATGCAATTTTGTGCACATTTTGGGTTTTTCTACAATTTACCATATTTGAGTTTTTTCTCGAAATTTGTCAGATGATTTTGTTCCTAACATGTTTTCATACCACAATTTATCTTAATGTGCCTTTGGGATCTTGGTTGCACCTTGGTTTGGTGGTGACAACTTCCTAGGGTAAGTTAGGGTTTTTCTCTCATGGATGAGCTACCTTGGAGGCCATCAACCGATGGTTTCCCCCGGATGGGTCCGATGGTCATCCTCTAGTGGGGGAAATTGATATTTATCTCTAGAGATGGTAGGTCGATGGTGTTCTCTCTTGAGGATCCCTAAACTGATGGTTTTCTTGGAAGGGGTGTTCAATCGATGGTTTCCCACCTAGTGACCTCGGGTTTCAAGAACTGACGATCACCAAATGATGAAAGTGGATGGCCAATCTAGGAGGAAATGATCTGATGGCCCTGCAAACTCCACAACTAAGGGAGCTTCTGCATGCATTGATGTGATGCCCATGGCCATGAACACTTGGCAAACATGGTAGGACACCTGAACCTTCTCTTCTCTCTCACCCATAGCTATATAAGCCTCCTACCTTCCACACAAACAAACCTTTTGGACTCCTTACTCTTCCTTTTTGTCTTGAGCTTCGTCCTCCTTGTCTAGGTGTAGAAGAATGTGCAAAATGTAGAAGATTGTGGCCGATCTCCTTGCATGTGTGGCTAGGGTTCGGATCTACCATATCCTTTTGAGCTTGTGGAGCTTCCTTTGCTTGTTCTTGGCCTAAGCAAGTAAGACACCCTTTTTTATCCTTGTTTTTCTTGGTTCTCTACCTCCTTCTTCCTTCTTATTTGTCATGGACATCATTTTCCATGGTGGATCATGCTCTAGAGCCTAAAGAATCCTTCTTTCTTGCTTCCTTAACCTAGGGTTTGCTCTCTTTCTTGGAGAAGGAGCTTGCTTGGCCGTGTGGAGTGCTAAGCTAGGGTTTTCTACCTCCTTTGCTCAAGCTACCTTTCTATTTGGAGTTTCTTCTTCTTCTTAGAGGTGAATTATATAACTTTCTCCATGTTCATTGCATACTTAGATTTCATGTGCTACATCTTGCTCTAAAACTAAGTTTTAAGTAGAAAGATCCCACATTTTCCTAGGGTTTGAGCTTAGGTTCTAGTTCTTGGATGGTTTATCTTCTTATTGCTCTCTAAACCTTGTTCACGGCCTTCATTTGGTAGAGGAAGATTTAGGGTTTTCTGGAATGAAAAAAGATGGTTCTTAATGTCTCTTAAACGATGGAGTTGCTTAGGGTTTTTGAGCTATTTTCCACCTTGTGTAAAATTCAATGGTTTGTCTTATTGCTAGAACTGATGGACTTACTTTTGGGTGATTTTTTTGCTTATTTTTCTCATGCCAATCACTGTTTCTACCTTAAGTCCTATTTTGACTCTTTTGGTGCTCAAGAATTGATTGTCCTAGTGCCCTAGTGATGACTCCAACAAATGGTTTCTTTCCCTCCACCAAACAATTGTTTTTCCTTGTGTTTTGCTTTGTTTTACCACCTGGGTCTAAAAAATGATGGCCCTTCTGGCCCATCAACCAATGGACGTTCTGACTCCAAATCTTGATGGTCCAATGACCTATGATCACCAAACGATGGCTCTACTGGTTCAACACTTGATGGTGTCAACCATTGGAAGTTATGACTCCATGATCCAATGGTGGTCCTACACTCCACAACTGATGGTGGCACTGGGAACCACAACGAACGGTGATCCATTGTGTGACAACCGATGGTGGGTTGCAAGCCCACCATCGATGGTGCTTCTTATGTCTTCAACTGATGATGCTTTCTATGTTATCAAATGATGGCTTGAGTAGGTTTAGTTGGTGACTCTTTCTAGAGAAAAACTCAATGGTTTCTCTAGATGGTATGTTGAAGGTGTTTGCTTGTGTTACATCCTATGGTTTTGCCTTCTCAACACCCAATGATTTGGGATTGATACTTACAACATGATGTTTGATTTTAATGATGTAGAACCAATGGTGTTATGCCCTTAACCATGTAGTGTTACCTTTGTCCTCATATGAATGTAAGCTTATGATTACCATAATAAGATGATGTGTAATGCTAATACAGCTTACCTTAATACACCAAACCCTAATACAACTAAGTGGTGATAGTTGATCATACTTAATCTAGCGTTTTTTTTGGGTGGGGGGTGAATCAAACCTTTGTATTGCTATTTTTATTTTTTTGTAAGTACAGAAAAATGCACCATAGAGCTGAGGAAAACTCTATGAGCTAGGAAGGCTCCACAAAAGGGTTAGCAAAACACTATACAGTTAGATTAGAAAAAGAGAAGAAAATCTATATACAACTCCAAGGGAGGATGAGCAACTGAAAAATTCCACCAAGCATTCAGGTCAATTGCATGAAGAAATGATCCTATTCCAAAAAACACTGCTGTTAGTAGGAAGGTTCCTATGGACCTGAGAGTTCCTTTCAAAACATAAGTAGTGAATAGCAGAAAGAGTAAGAAAATGCTCTTTCCTGGACTTGAAATTAGCAAGATCTTGCAAGGAGTTGGGGATACATTCGGAGTAATTCTCATTCACAACTTTTTCTCAGTTGGAAGCACTGTACTTTCAGCCAAACATAAGATGGTGAGTGTTTTCAACATCTCCCCTACATAGGAAGCATAATTAAGGTATAGAAATCCCTATGCTTCTGGCATAGTCAGTGGTGGGAAGTCTGTCATGACAAAACTTCCAAGTAGAAATTCGGAAAATACGAGGCACATTGAAGCTCTAAATACATTTGAACAAGGGTTTATTAGCACCTTTTTCTCTAATGTTCAATCAAATAAGACGTTGGTTGACAATAAGTTCATTACAGACAAAGATTTTATCCTCACCACCCGTAGGTTTATCCATCTTCTCAAGGAACTGGTAGAGATGCTGATGTAGTCTAGAAGAAGAACTTATCCAGTGATTTCCATCAATAATAGAACTGACCTTGTAGGAGTTGATAAATCCAGACCTAATGACCTCCTTACTCCCAATACAATCATTAAGAAAAAAAACCTATCCATGGATCGAACCAAAGAAAGATACTATCACCATTGCCAATCTTGTACTCAACTAACAACCTGAAATCATCTAAATATCTCAAAATCTGAGTGAAATACTAGGAATGATGAGTAGAAGGATCAACACTCCACAAGGAGTTTTTTGTTAAATACTTTTCATGAACCCACTTTATCCTCAAGGCATCCTTTTTTGAGACAATTCTCTAGATATTGAACAGAATAGCAGCTTTGCAGATCTCTTTAACATTCCTAATTCCAAGGCCTCCTTCTTCTTTTAGCTTGGTAATCTTGTCCCACTGGATAAGATGTAGGTTGCTCTAACCATCAGTTTGACCCCACAAGAAGTTCCTAATAACTCTCTCAATCTCTTCACAAATAGAGCTAGGAAGAGGAAAAGTGGAGGACCAATATATGTGCATGGCAGAGAAAGTGGAATTGCAAAGCTCTAATCCACCGACAAAGGAAAGCTGCTTAGCTTTCCAACCATCCAATCTCTTATTCAATCTATTAATGAATGGATAACAATGAGCATTAGATAATTTTCCAATGAAAAGAGGAATACCCAAGTACCTTTGAGGCACGACTCCTTGTCCAATTCCCAAAATATTAGTGACCATATCAACATCAACACCAATGCTAGCAAAGAAAGAGCTCTTCTCCTGACTAACTTTGAGACCAGTCAGGAATTCAAATATATTTCTAAGCTTAGTAACACCACATTTATTAGCATTCATGAAAACCATCAAATGATTGGCAAAGGCTAGATGTGAGACACAAAGATTTAGAGGCAAGAAGAGGCTTAATTCCTTCTGACTCAACTTCTGACTTCATAAGTTGTGTGGAAGTTTGCATAACTATAGTGAAAAGATAAGGGGCAAGAGGGTCTCCCTACCTGATCCCATTAGCGGGCTTAAAGGGCTCAATATCTTCACCATTAAACAAAATTTCATAGGAAGTAGTGTGAAAATCTCTCTCAACCAGACTACCCAACTATTGAGGAAATTCATAAGGTTCAAAATCTTGAACAAAGAATCCCAATTAACAGTATCATAAGCTTTGGTAAGGTCAGCCTTCACACATATTTTCTTACTACTCACTTTTCAATTAAAGTTGTGGATCAACTCATTAGATAGTAAGATAACATCATGGATGCTTCTGCCTTGAATAAAATCACACTGGTTACTGCTAATAACAGTAGGAAGAACATCCTACAACTTGTTAGTGAGGATTTTATAAATAATCTTATAAGTAACATTGCAAAGAGCAAAGGGTCTCCAATTCTTAAGAAGATGGGATTCAACACTTTTGGGAATGAGAGCAGTGAATGTTCTATTGGTGTCTTTGAGTAATCTACCAGACTTGAAAAACTCCAAAACAACAGCAATGTCATCCTCTTTAATAATACTCCAACTAGACTTAAAGAACTTCCCATTAAGACCATCAGGACTTGGACACTTATCAAGATTAAGTCCCTGAACAACATCCTCAACCTCCTTTCTAGTGACAAACCTATCAAGAGCATCCTTCTATGCATTAGAAATGGCAGGGAAATTAAGGTTCTCCACATTAGAAGTCTCCACAGAAGAATTAGTATTAAACAAGCTAGAATAGAAATCCAACACAAACTTCCTAATGTCTCTAGAATAATGATTAAGAACTCCTTCAATCTCTAAAGTTTTAATGTGATTTCTATGTCTTCTAGTTTTGATAGTCGAATAGAAGAGCTTGGAGATGGAGCCCCCCTCCTTCAGCCACTGGATTCTAGATTTCTACCTTGCCAAATATTCTTCATTAAGTCTTGCCTCTTTAGCATGTTTTCTACTTTCACAAGCTTGAGATTGAAGTTCAACATTAAGAGGGTCCCTGTCAAGATTAGCTTGGATCATCACAACATCCCTTTCAAGAATCACAACTTCATCTGAAAGATTACCCACTTTTCCCGATTCCATTTAGAGAGGTTCCTTCTTAGAATTCTAAATTTCAAATAAAGAACGTACGTAGGATAGACCTAAAAATCATCCTTCTAAGAGTTGGCAATGATCTTCTCAAAGTCCTCCCTATCATTCCAGGCATTTATGAATCTAAAGGGAGTATCAATTTTCCTTTTTTTGCTAGTATTCAACACCATGATCTTATGGTCTCTAGTAATATTAGGAATAAGAGTACCATGCATTTCAGGAAAAACATCCATAAACTTATTATTATAAATGATCTTATCAATCTTTGAGGTACTAAAATCCAAACCACTTTGGTGGTTGTACCACGAGAAGAAAGCTCCACTAAAGGACAATTCAAAATGCCCACTATTGATCATGCAATTCTTGAAGTCTTCCATGGATCATTTGGAAGGAGGTTCCTTACCAACCTTTTCATTATAGCTTCTGACAATGTTGAAATCACCTAAGATAGTCCAAGGTTCAAAGACATCCTTGTTAATAGCTTCCAAGTCACTCCATAGATCAAACCTATCTGCATCTGGGTTATGCCCGTACACAACTGTAATAAGAAAACTCTTATCTTCTACTAAAACTTTAGCATGAACAAACTGGTCCGACTCTAAAATTTTGTTAAGAGTACAAAAGTTTCTATCCCACAAAAAGACAACTCTACCAAGAACATGACTAGCATGATTAGAAGTCCAATTATATTGAGAAAAGTATTTCCACATAATCTTGTCAATTTTACCAACCCAAACTTTAGTTTCAACAAGAATTAAGATATGAGGCCGAAGCCTCATAACCTCCTCCTGAATTTTTGGAGATTTAATATTAAGACCCCTTACATTCGAGGAGAGGATGGTCAGATTATTTTCAATCATTGGAAAGATTTTGAACCAGTACTTCACTGGTTTGGTTCACTTCAACTTTTCCACCAAGATTCCCAAACTTGTTGTGAAGAGTAGCACCACTGTCTTGAGATTTTTTCCCTTTACCTCTAGCTTTCTTTCTACTATTGCCATTTGGAACCTCAAAATCCTCTGAAACTTTTTTCCCAACAGAGTTTGGTGGAGTGGATAAGTCAACCACATCCCCATCTTGAAGTATACTAGGTTCAATGCTATCTTGGGTAACAATGTTAGAGATTTGATCGTTATCTTCAAATGATTCTTCAGTAAAATGAAACTCTTCATCTTCTATTTTAGTTTCTGCATGATTCAGTTCTACCATATCAATATTATTTCCAGTAGACAATTCTACAGTAACATGCAATGTACTATTATAAGGCAATGAAACAGTAGGAATCTCCTCAACATTTTTTTCTTAGTAGCTTTAGGAACCCAAACCTTTTTCCTTTTATTATCAATAAGAACATCATTACGACCAATCTGCACACAATCATTATGCCCAAATAGATTTCAAACTAGACACCTTAAAGGAGTCCACTCATACTCAAATAGGATAGTGTATTTCTCTCCTTTACTACTCATCACTTCAAGGGACTCAGGAAAAACTGACGTCGCAGGTAGCAAGACTTGGATTTAGGCATATTCAAGCCTGCGACACTCATGTGTGAACCTATCTGATCTTAGAGGAATCCCCTGGGAAGATCCAATCTTAGAAAACATCTTGGAATCCGAAAACTCCAAAGGCAAGTCATGGATCCTAATACAAACTGGTATATCTTCAAGTCTTTATCTAGCTTGTTGAACCTAACCCTAATGTAATCCAATGGTGGTGATTGATTATACTTAACTCCCTTGTGCATCTTATGTGGTGATGGATTATCCTCTCAATGTGGTTGTAACCCTAATGTGTAGTTATGTGAACATCTTAATACAATGTTATGCTAAACTTGTGTATCACAAATATGGTGATAGCTTGTTGAGCCTTTGGTAAGACATGGAAGGATAATGATGTTCTTGCAGGTGATTATAACGTGATGGTCTTAATTACCCTTGGGCATGGTTGAGTCCTATTGGAGTTGATATCCTCTTGCTCATGTAATAGAGATTTATATCATGTGGTGATGTGACAAGTGTTATACCTCATATGTTTTATATTTTCTGTCATTTTTCTATATTAATGCTTGCTAGAAATGAATTAGGGCTTGTATGTACACTTGTTTGATGCAGACTTACTTAACCCAATTGGTGATAGCTAATCAAGTGAAACCTTAATCATGTAGTGCCATGTGCCTAGAACCATTCAATGTTAGGACTTGTTGGATGGGGAAATGAGTATTCCTAAGGGAAACTTGGAGTCACATACATAACATGTTGAGTATGTGCGGGTGCATGGAGTGTACATCCTTGACATCCTAATCCTATGATTATGGAGGATGGCTGCGGTCATGCCTTAGTGTGAGAAATAGTTTATACTTGTACATTTGTGATTGAGGACAGATGTGGTTGTACCTAAGATGATAGGGTGATATATACCCTAGTTTTGGGCATTGTGACCTTTATACTAAAGATGGGTTAGTGTTTAGTAACTTGACTATATGTCACTACAGACAACTTGACTGTTATGTCACTGTCTCACACATACTAACCAATGGGGTGAGATCTTAGGATGCTGATACTCCTAGATCTTGTATGGAATTGATTGCGGCCAAGCGGTGGTTAGTTGGGATTTGAGCGGTATACCTTCAAATTCCCCAGGGCTTAATAAGAGACGTAATTCATCCATGCAGCGTATCTATTTAGGGTTAAACATGACTCACATTGGTTTTTTACCCTTGATTTGATTCTTATGCTGCTTAGCTATTATATTTATGTAACTACTTAGTTAATGATAGTCTAATATGTTTTCTTGATTATCTTGTTATTCAAGTTATTGTTGTTCTATCTGTTAGATCTTATTAATTTGTTATCATTGCTTAACCTATTTATTTTCTTAAACTACCTAAATTTTCTTATCCTGGTTTATTAATGTAACCTGTTGTAATCAATAACCATTTTTGAGAGTTATAGCTCTCGCTAGGACATGCCTCTCTCTTGTGGGTTACCACATCTTTTAGGTGGTCATTAGTGGCATGGGAAGTTTCGAGGTGTTGAAGAGGAGTAGCTTGGGGAGTAATAGTTTTTGAATTTTGGCTAGTATTTCTAGTTGTTGTGGAGTCCTAGAGTCATTCATGTATTCTCATGTCCGGGCATGGGATGTTTTGTAGATGATCTATGTAACGATTTGAGTTTTTGGCATATGCCGATGTTGTATATGGCATGTTATTATGGAACACAACTTTTGTATATAGTTTGTGGCCTCAACCACGTGACAAATATGTAAATACCTGATATGGTATATGCTACTATTCAAAATTTATGGACCGTAATGCAAATGTTTCTTCTTATGATAGTAATGTTTAAATCAGTTTTAATTTACCCTATTTTATGGTAATTTGGATGTTTAGTAGCTGATCACATGTTTATTTTGAGTAATCTTATTTTTGTGGCATTGGGGATCATATACCATGTCTAAGGAATTAATTTAGTTATTAAATCTTCTCATGTTTGTTTCAAAATTGGTAGAGAGATCGGTATATTGATGAAGTATATATGGTTAAAACCATATAATCTTGAGCTACAAGATGTGTGATGTGGTTTTTGGGTAATGATGATTATTTATAGGATTATATGGATACTCTTTGGTATTTATCAAGTTTGTGTTTATTAGGACTATTGTATTGTAATCTAGTGGTCGATCCAACTAATGAACAACATGAAGTGATGCATGTTATGGAGACGTGTCCAACACTAGGCAATTTATGTGGTAGATCTATAATCTAGGCCATCATCTCGTAACTTCAAAAGACATGAGATGAAGGAGAGGCTCAATTGTGAATAAAACATGTTGAAGGTTTCATGAACCTAGTTGAGAAGATGGTTATATTTCATCCCTAGTTCCATTGGCTCCTTGTTTGGTGACTGGGAATAAAAATTGGGTTTAAATGAATCACCCTGCATCATTGGTTCTCTGCCGTCCATTAAATTTGAAGGTGAAAAGGTAACGATAGGTTTGGGCATGTTGAGGAGTTTTGGGTGGCTATCAAGCTTCATGGTGACTAGGGGAGGTTCTTCGGATGGTTTTTAGTGGTTTGGAGGTTTCCCCCATGGATGATGTATTTGATTTCCTTATTAGATAAATATGGAGTTAGGGAGGGATAGTCAAGTTTTTCCATTGTGTAGATAGCATGCATGTGAATTTTTGGTGGCATGGATCCTGATGAATGTCTATTCATCATGTTTTGGGTTCATTTTAGATATAGTTTTGCATATCTACTTGCATTTTACTTGATATTTCACTTGTTTTAGAATTTTAGTATTTTAAACATTTTATTTGATATTTAATGCATATTTATGTTTATTTTGTAGGTTGATGCAAAAAGAAGAGGAGAAGTCATAAAATCTTCATAAAGTTGTGATGCAATAAGCAAAAAGCATTGATGCAACAAAAAGAGGAGAACTCACATACTCCATACCAAATTCCCATTGAATAAGTCAAAACATCAAATCCTCACTCCCTAACTCTATAAATTGGAGAGAGGATCATTAATACATACCAGTTAGAAAATGACTCTAGATTCTACATTCTATGTAAGAATTGTATGAATAAATTGGGTTGGAAGTGTAATTCAGTTATCTACTCAACAAATATATTTACTGGCTACTTTTATGTGGCCAACTAGCACTCTAGTTGTTTGAAAATCCTATGAACAAAACATTTAATAACTTTTCCCATAATTGTTGGATATTTTACAACCGACTTGAAATCTTAAGGCATGCTATAAATGTACTTGAGGGATATCCAAGACACCTATACACGACCAATATCTCTCATACACATCCCTAGCCATCACCAAGGAATGTCGGAGATTAAAGATTCTAATTGTGAAGACGCATTCCACCATAGATCTGAATAGGAGACTGCAACTATCATTTGGAAGTTGTGATGAGGCCACTGAGCTTCTTCTCCACATTGCTACTTTCTCCATAATCTTCTTCTTATCTCTCTCTCTCTTTGTATCATGAACAAGATTATAGATTATATCATTTACTAGGGTGTAGGGACTGGCTTCATTGTTGTATCTTGTATTCTAATGTTATAAATTATTATTTATTTTGATTTTTGGATTGACTGTATACTCTATGGATTGTCTACTAATCTTGTATGATTGTTAGAATTATAGACACAAATACTAATCGGTATTGTTGAGCCCCATATGACATCATTGAAGGGAGTTCTCTATATGACAGATTAAGAATCCGTAGGTAACAAGACCTCGAGCCTACTGAGAAATATGTCAGTGTAAATTTCATACTCTAAAAGGATATAAAACTCCTTGGTCCTAGTCTAAATATGTATGAATGAGTGATGTAACATGAGAGAGCAGATACATAGGAAATGGTGGTGAAACATGTCATTTTGGTAATTTACCATCATTAAAAATGTTTTCTTTCATATTTAAAATTTATTTATCATTTAGGTAATTTAGTTAATAAACTACAAAAATCAATCATCTATCCTTGTTAGATAATTTGTATTAATTTCATAACATATCCAGTTTGTTCTTAAAAAGTTGTCATTTGGTTTTGATCCTTGATAGTAGTACGATACGACCCATCCGCTTAAAGATGGTGTTTTTGCGTTATTGTTGGTAAAAACTAGGATTTTATATCCCAGTGGATTTGATAGGTAGAAAAACATCACATCAAATGTTCATGTTGTTGTCAGGAAATGAACCCGGATCACCCGCATGACAGACGGAATACTCATCACTATACTATAATGACATTCATTCCTCCTACCATGTTTTTGAAAACATGGCAATGGTTTGAAATCACCCTTTGTATCCTATGAATATTAGCATTATATTCCCAAGAAAAGATGACACATGTTCGAGTAACTGATAGGGATCAAATACAACATTCCTCCCAGTGATTAGTGAATCATATCTATAGAATTTACACACATATCCTTATCATGTCATTCTTGGGTGTAATGAATTAGTGCAATAAACTGATATATTTAAACATTAAAATAAGTTTTACATATGATCCAAACCCTCTTCTGCAATTTTTCTTCCATCTTCTTACCTTTCATACAACAAAGTTAAAGAAAAAAGAAAAGAAATAGCCATAAAGTGTGCCAAACCCTAAGCTCATGGTGGCATAACACTCTTTCCCTCTAGAAGCACTTCTTCCATACTCATGTGTATGTAATAGAGGTTTATCACCAAGAAAGGAAAGGTTCCAATGAGCAAAAAAGGAAAAAAAATACAATATATACATACATACACACACACACACACACACACACAGATATATATATATATATATATATATATATATATATATATATATATATATATATATATATATATATATATAAGTATAAAAAGCAATCCAACCTTATGGATGTGATGCATACCCCTTAGATAACATATGTATCAAAAACCACTTCAAACTGATACATACATATATATAATATATATATATATATATATATATATATATATATATATATATATATATATATTTGCACATATAAAATGCAATCTTAAACCAAACAGAGGAATATATGTTTTCTTTCTTTCATACCTCCATTCACTCTATTTGTACCTAGAACCCATTTCATGCTCCATTGATTTCCATTTACCATACCTTGGTGTTGGATTATGTACATAATTGCAATTTTGCGGGACTCCTCACTTTTGCATGGAATTCTTAGACATGTGTGGTACTGAGGATGATGGTGAGCAAGTTTTGTTGTGACGAGAAGTCAAAAACACGGATATGGCTAGCCGTGTTTAATGATCTCAAGAGGTTTGTTTGCTTGGTCATATTGGTGGTAGGATTCATGTAAATTGGTTGAAAATAATTATTTGGAGAGTGCTTTTGGATTTTGTGTTACTCAAGGATGAGAAACATTCAAGTTAGGGGTTGTGATGAATGTCAATTCATCATGTTAGTAGTTGCATTGTATATTTAGTTTTGCATATTTCTTGCATTTGACTTAATATTTCATTTTTTAGGATTTTAGTAGTTTATACAATTTATTTGGTATATAATGCATTTTATATTTAATTTATAGGTTTATGCAAGAAGAAGAGGAGAAGTCATGAACTCTCTACAAAAAGTTTGATGTAATAAGTAAAAAATATTGACGTAAGGAGAAGAAGAGAAGTCATAAACTCCGTACAAAGTTTTTGTTAAACAAGCCAAAATATTAAATCCTCAATCCCCAACTCCAACAATTGGAAGAAATTTGCATTAAATAAGCCAAAATATTAAATCCTCAATCCCCAACTCCAAAGATTGGAAGAAGATCATTATTACATACCAAATAGTAAAATGACTCTAGATACCACATTCATGTTAAAATTAGACGATTCAACATGGGTTGAAAGTGTAGTTTGATTATCTATGCAATGCATATATTTAGGGTTAGTAATCTGTTTGCTCTAAAAAAAGGTTAAATTTTAGATCTAGGGTTAGAATATATGGTATTCTAACCCTAGGTCTCAAACTTCAATGATACAAATTGCTATGCAATGATAAAAGTTATAAATGCAACATATTTGTAAAAAAAAGATAAAATATCATAAGTTAAACACTTCACAATTGATAGGCAATGATTTAAATATGTTTTAGAATTCACTAAATGAAATTTATTTTTTCATATGTATACTTATATCTTTGGTAATCATATCTAGTATTGGACAATTACAATATTATATTATTTGAAGTGTGAATGGAACAATAAAGTAACAATGATAACCATATTCCAAACTAGTGGATTAGTATGTACATATAATGATATATAATGTAATAAATATCATGTATTGGCTATTAATTCTCAAAATGGTTAGTGGACTCCTAATTATGTGTATACTTCACGTGATGACTATGATTATGAAAGTTGGGTAATATTCTTTGAGTGTAGTTAGAAACACTAATTAGGACTGAAACCCTCATTTAGCTCAATATCGACTGATACTCCCCTCGGTCAAAGAATCAGATCACCAAAAGAACCTTTACAAAAATCATGTTACAAGAACACCGGTAATCAGGTTTAGATTTAGGTTTAGTCAGACTATTAGTGCTCATATATTAGATTCAAATTCATCTCAGCCGTCAAAACCTCTAGATTCATTTACTAAGGGTTTCATAGTAGTTATATAAAACTTTCCATTTAGTAATCAGTTTTTGGATGATTCGTTTCATTAAGATTATAAGAGCTTATAATTATATAGCAACTTTTTGACTTTGTTCCCTGGAATTCAGAAGTACAATTATGCCAACTCAAAGGTACGTACCATTCAAATGCACATTGACATGATTATGATGCATTCAAGTTTAACCCTAATATCGATTCATATGTACATGATCCGGGGATTTCACCCAAAATTGGATTCTCTTACTTGATTATTAACTTTCTTTTTTAGAAGTTGATGTAATGAATTTTCTTTATTAATAATAATGAGAATTATAATATCCTAGTTAGTGATAGTTTTCTTTCAGCTATTGGTGTGAAGAATATCATAATTAATGACACTATGTGTCAAAGGATATGAATTGATGTTGATACTTCAGTTCACGTGATACCGAAATAAGGAGCAGACGAGTTCAGTCCTAGCACATGATCAACGTCAAGGAGCTACTATTTCTGATCGAGCTTGAGCCTTGTACACATTGCTATATATCGAGAAGCACGATCTCCATGAATTTGTGGAAGTTGAGATGCACCACATTATTTAATACACCGATTGGTTTGTTGTAACTGGTCTGAAAAATTTATGAACTAGAGTTCTTTAAATATTTTTTCATGATTTGTTTAAAGTACGTGTTGAAACTTGAGTTTCGTGACTTCTAGCGATTTATAAACTTATATACAAAATACAGTTCCCGAGTTCCTCTTATGGCCTATTTGGTACGCGGTGAATGGAGGGGGTGGGAAGGGAACAAAAATGGCTTAAGCTATTTGGTTGCACATGGTGAGGGGGAAGGGAAGGGAATAGAGGAGAAAGAATCAAGCATATTTCTAGTCACTTTTCTCCCCACCAAATCAGAGTGGAGACAAGGGAAAGGAAAAAGATTTGACGGAAAATTTATTATAAAGTTTGGAGGAAAATATAGAATGTGGAGGGAAAATATAAATAATATGAGAGGATACTTGTATAGCTCAGAACCAATGTGAAAAAAGAGCATGTATTCTCTCACCTCACATGGAGGGAATACCAAAATGTTGGGAGAAAGTTGAAGAGAAAAATCAGAGGAAAATTTTAAAATAAAAGGAAATTAGAATAATGTAGTGTAAAATTTAAAAAAAATCTTAGAATGTCTAAAAAAATGTTGGTAGAGAATAAAGAAAGTTTGAGATAAATATTTTTTAACATAATAACACAAGGAAAAATAAAAAAAGTGATGAAATTGTGGATTAAAGTGGATGAAACTCTCAAGTTATGGAGGAAAATTAAATAAATAGAAGGAAAGCTATAACTATAGAGGGAAGTACACCTATAATCACAATAGCTATAAAAAGAGAAGTGGTAGTCCCTATTTACATCAACAATGTTTTACATCACGTTAGACATAAGAAATGTATTTTCTTTATTAATAAAATAATTATACAAATAATTTTGTTTTGATCATGAGACATGTGAGTTGAATTTATCTTGATTTTTCATGTATTCATATGTGTTTGGTGTATGTAATTTTTTGGAATGATATGACTTGTTAAAAAATTGCATATTTTTATGTTTTTCATGTTCTCTCCCTTTCCCCTCCCCATGCTAACCAAACATACCAAAATAAGTATCTCCTTCTCTTCCCTCCTTTCCCGTCCCCTCCCCTCACTTTCCCTTCCTTCCCCTCTCCTTCATTTTTTTTAGAAAAGATAGAGCTTATGTATTCATCCTGCGCTCTAAAGCAGGCCAAAAGTCGGATAACGTGACATCAAGGCTTTCAAGTGGCCAGAGTGGCGTGGTACAATGGAAAGAGAAGGAATTGCGGGAAGATAAAGATAGTTTTGCAGTTCTGTCAGCAACTTGATTCAGCTCTCTTGGGGTATACAAGACCAGGAGGCGATGTAAAGCTGCCTTAGTGACATGAAATTTCCTCCAGAGTTGCTGGAGCCTCAGTGAATTACAAGATGACTCATGTATCAACTGCACCGACATGCTGGAGTCAGAAAAAATGATAGAATTATGCATATTCTGAGCCCTACAGATGGAGGCCGCCGTTGTGATGGGAATGAATTCAGCTTGTAGCGTCGATGTGTCTCCGAGGAAGAAACCTTCGCCTTGAATGAAGTGGCCAGAATGATCAAGGATGTGAATGCCAATACCAGCATCCAAGGTTAGACTTTTGAAAGCAGCATCAACGAACAATAGGTGTTCAGGAGGAGTTGGATAAGTGAAGGTCCCATTGGACAAAATTGGCTAATGTGGGCTCAGGTCCGTGCAAGACACGATTGCTCTCGTTCTTTCCTTGATAAAAGTGATCTGATCACTTTATTTCGGGTGATGGTTCTCATGGACTTGTTTGTTCCGACAGTTCCAAATGTGCCAGCACGCCACAATATAAAGAATGGTAGAGACCTCATTGGCCTTGGGGGTGGAGATGAGCCAAATAATCCAGTCTTCCTCATTCAGCAGGAGAGAGTTCGGAGGGGCATCGAGTGTCCTCTAGATGCCTTTGCAATAGTTACAGTCACGTAGACAATGTAGCAACGTATCATCTTGGTTATTACAGAGGGGGAAGACTGTGTCCACCTCCAAATGGCATCTGTGTTTCTCCATGTTTGTAAGCAAGGCACGGTGTTTCAGTAGCCAAAGGAAGAACTTAAGACGTTCGGGGATCTTCAGATTCCAAATAGATGTCCAGTCACCCAGCGTAGAGCAGTGATCGTCCTCTTTGATCTAGGTGTAGGCACCTTTAGTTATCAGGTTCCCCATCTGATTGGGTGGCCATACCCAGATGTTTGTACCGGTGTCCCCAGTTGACGGGGGGATATGTTGGATGATCCGGTATGCTTCTGGTGGCTTGTAATTGGCTATGAACTCGTAGTCCCAATCGCCATTATCAAGACGGAGAGAGCTAACTTTCAAGTCCTGCAAATATGGAGGGATAACCCAGGTAGGATTGAGTTCTAGAACAGAAGTACCATTCAACCATTTCTCTGACCAAACGCAGATTTCCAAACCTGAGATAATGGATTTGTGACACAAGCTGGTGATTTTATGCATGTTGCGTTTGATAAAGGCCCAGACCGAGGAGCATGGTTTTTTGGCAACTCGATTATCCTTCATGTACTTTTATTTTAGGATTGTAACCCAGAGGGCCGGGTGGTTGTTCAAGAAAGCCCAGACATTCTTCATCATTAAGGCAGCGTTTTGATCTCTTGCATTCTTGATGCCCAACCCACCAGCGGATTTGAGGCTTGAAACCTTTTTCCACGACACAAGCGAGAGTTTCTTCTGCTCTCTGCCACCAGACCAGATGAAGTCTTTGATGTGTCGGTTGATGTCATCACAAAGCACGGGTGAGAGCTTTACAGTCTGCATGGTGTATGCCGGTATTTCTTGTAGTGTAGCTTTAGCTAAAGTTATCCTTCCTGCTGTGGAGAGGTGTCGGGCAGCCCAGCTCGACATGCGCTCTTTGATGCCTGTAACAAGGTGCTGATGGGTGCTTTTATTGATACGATGGTGGAGGATCGGGACCCCAAGATATTTCCCAAGATCAGTGGTGTGGGCTATCCCCATGGCACGGGCGAAAGCACATTTTTCAGGGTTGTTGGTGTTAGCTGAGAAGAAGCAGTGTGACTTTTCTTTTGAGATTACTTGTCCTGAAACATTTCTGAACTGGTTGAGGACGTCCAGGATGACGCCCGCTTGGCTCACGCTTGCTTCAGCCATTAGCAGGATGTTATCTGCAAAGAAGATGTGGGAAAGAGGTGTGCCCTGTCTCGTTAAGAGGATAGGCTTCCAAAGATTGTTGGAGATTGCTGCATTGATGGCCTGGGAAAGGCGTTCCATACACAGAACGAAGACATAAGGGCTGAGAGGATCACCTTGGCAGACTCCCCTGGTTGATTTGAATGCCGGCACCGGCGCACCTTCCCAAAGGATGGAAATGTTCCCACTAGAAATGATATTCATAATAAGAACAATAGTAACGGGGGTAGACCTGTCCTCCTGAGGGTATCCTCAATGAATTGCCAGCACGGTCGAAAGTCTTGGAAAGATCAAGTTTGATGGTAACCCAGCACTTCCCACCAGACTTTTGCTTCATGGAGTGAATAACCTCTTGTACCAGGAGAATGTTATCACTTATCCTCCTGCCGGGGATGAAGCTAGATTGATTATCTGAGATTGGTCATCAAGAATATGATTTTTTTTATGTCTTTGCCATCTTTACTTATTTACACAACACAATACAATTACTATTTATTTAATGATTTACATATTTACACTTACAACAAACCAATCACATGGAAGTGAATAGAACTTAAGTTCTAAAAATTGAATTAGAATTCCCAAAAAATGAGTTCTACATAACTCATGACTTATACCAAACCAAAGGAAAGGAAAATGATACAGAGACAGTCCGGGATGAGAAGTCGAACAATCAATTTATCGTTGATTTTTTCGATCCCAACAAGTGTGACATTCTATCTAGAGAACAGATTGATTGGGAAATGTGAACGAGAGGTGTGGGGAGAGAGGACGTGATTGTAGGAGGGAGAAAAAAGAAGAATTATATTTTGCTAATAATTTTTAAATCATAATAAAATTTTAAAATAATATAAAACTTTTGTATACCTTAAAAAATACATTATAACGAGATCAATGTCGACATACTTATGAAAAGTATAACATACAATCTTAAAGTGGAGAGAGGAAGTGGTTGGAATAAGACAAAAAAAGAGGAGAGAGAGATTTATTTTGCTTAAAACTTTAAATACTTAATGCAGTTTTGAAAAAATAAAAATCACTAGATTCTTTACGAAGTATACATTCCAAAAAGACTAATATGGACATATTTTTATACACATAGTACACAATCAAAATGATGTGTTATCTCTAGTTTAGTTGTCATCTCTGGTTCAATTCATTATTATCTCTGGTCCACTATGTTGTTATCTCTACTCTAGTTTTTATTTTTCTCTCTCCTCCTCATTTCACTCATCACAAATAAATATGTTGTTATTGTTAGTTTAATTTGTTGTTACCTCTGATGTAGTTTGTTGTTATCTTTGGTCCAGTGTATTTTTTTAAGAGAGTAAAAATACAAAAAATAATAGGAAAATAGTGCCATTACTTTTTTTGGTTCTATTTTTGTCTCTGTTCTAGTTTGGTGTTACTAGAATAATTTATTTTTTGAAAGAGAGAGAAAATTCTAGGAATAGGAGGGAAGTAGTGCTATTAATTTTTTAAAATCTAGTTGTTTTCTCGTTGGTCCAATTTATTATTTTCTCTGGTCCAATTTATTGTTATCTCTTATATAATTTGTTATTTTTATAAGAGAGAGAATTTATGAGGAATATGAGGGAAATAATATAATTATTTTTTAAAATCTCTCTATTATAATTTTTTATTATCTCTAATCTAACTTTTTGTTATCTCTAGTACAATCTGTTATTTTGTAAGAGAGAGAAAATACAAGAAATATGAGGGTAGTACTGCCATTAATTTTATAAATTTAGTTGTTATCACTGGTCTAGTCTGTTGTTAACTTTGGTCTAGCTATTTATTGAGGAAGAGAGAGAAAAATTGAATAATAGAAGGAAGTAGTGCCATTATTTTTTTGATTGAGTTTCTATCTTTGCTCCAATTTGTAGTTATTATTGGTCCAATTTATCCTTATCTGTATACTAATTTGTTGTCATATCTAGTGTGTTGTGTTGTTAACTCTGATCTAATGTTTTATTTTTCTCTCTCATCATCATCTCACTCATAACAAAGATATATGTTGTTATCATTGGTCTGATTTGTTGTCATCTCTCATAGAGTTTGTTGTTATCTCTAATCCAATTTGTTGTTATCTCAGGTTCAAGTGGTTATTTCTGGTCTAATTTTTTGTTTTTATAAGAGAGAGAAAATATGAAAATAAGAAGAAAGTAATATCATTTATTTTTTAATTGATTTGTTTCTCTGGTCCAATTTGTTATTATCTGCGATTCAAATTACTTGTTCTTACATGTCCATTTTGTTGTTATTTTTGGATTATTATTAAGCTTTTCTCTCTCCTAATTTCATTCATCAGAAAGAGATGTGTTGTTATCATTGATTTGATTTTTGTTATTTCTGGTTCATTTTATCGTTATCTCTAGTCTCATGTTTTCCTTTTACAAGAGGGAGAAAATATGAGGAATAAGAGAGAATTAGTGTCATAATTTTTTTCTTCAGGTTGAGTTGTTATCCCTGATCTATTATTTTGTTATCTCTGGTCTATTATTTTGTTATCTCTGGTCTAGTATTTTGATATTTCTCTCTCCTCCTCATTCACTGCTCAAAAGAGATGTGATATTATCTCTGGTCCAATTTTTTTGTTATTTTCAGACCAATTTATTATTATATCTGGTCTGTTGTATTGTTATCTCCAGGTCAGTATTTTATTTTTCTCTCTCCTCCTCATTTCACCCATCACAAAGAGATGTGTTGTTATTTTTGATCCGGATCGCTGTTATCTCTTATCCACTATTTTGTTTTTTTAAGAGAGAGAAAATATAAAAAACATGAGGAAATATGTGCCCCAATCCTTTGTTGTGTCAGACCTGATTTGTTGTTATCTCTTGTCCAATTTGTTGTTGTCTTTGATCCAATTTATTTTTTACAAGAGAGAAAAAATACGAAAAATAAGAGAACAATAGTGATAGTAATTTATTTTCTTACGTAAACGAGTTGTTATCTAGTTCAGTGTGTTGTTAAATCTGATCTGTTATTTTGTGTTATATTTTTATCAAAAATTTGTCACATGGAACATATTTTTGTAAACTAATTTAACAATTTTATTTTATCAAAAAATTCGTTATGCTTTATAAGCTATTTGTAAAATAAACTTCTTTCCCTGTAGTGTCTTCACGAAATTCCTCCAGTTTTGCCTCCTATTTGCCTCTATATCATAAATCTCTTGTCCAAAGCCCCCATTGCCTCCTGCATGCCGTCTTAAAAGAGTTTCCCAGTCAAACACTCCCAGTGCAGTAGGTAACCAACCTCGAGAGGGATATTCTACATGATGACGAAAATGCTATCTCGTGGCCAGTTAGAGCTAATCGGTAGGAGGTGGCTGTGATGGAGAACGTACATTTGGCCAGTGGCACAGTTAGAGGAGTTTGTGCTGTAGCAGAGACGGTTGCAGGTATTAATGAGAGAATAGTCACTTTGTTCTTGAGGGTTGTATGGATATGTTGATATGGAGGAACTTGTATGTGGATCGCTGGTTGAGCCTGGTACCACGGGAGTCGTTGATTGATAACCCTCAGTAGCGTAGCAGGTTCCTTGTATTTATGAAATGAGTATTAGATTGTATTTAACGACACAAATGTCCTTAGAATTTCTTTCTTCGTTGTCAGCAGAAAGTCCATGGTGTAAACTTGGACTCTGTGAGAGAGATTTGTTTATGATTAACAATTTTATGCTATGAAAAACTAAAATATCTATATATTTTTCAAAAAAAACTAAATTGCACAGTTTTTTTAAATTATTTGATTGTATAACAGCAACTGTTGTTAACTTTAATTACGTCATTAGATACAACAATGTTGTTGTTGATTTTAATTACGTCGTTACATGCAACAATGACATGAGTAGTTAGGTTAACAGTTCCTTACGATTCTGATAAGAAAACGTAGACCAATACATGAGAACAAAAAACAAAGGTTAGGAACACAAACTAGATGGTTTGTTGAAAAACGAACTAGTCATACTTAAACAAATCAGCGCCATGTAAACCTTAAGGATAGTTGCCGTTCTCCTAGTCGACCCGATCACGAACCTGGAGAAGAGATCGTCTCGCTCGTTTTGACGATGAATGATACATACGAATGACTTGCACCACCAGGGCAGCCTAGCGACCACATGAACCATCACCTGACAGATCGCGTCTCATAAGAGATATGATGGACTAACTAACCACACACATGAAAGAATCTCCAAGTAGCACCACAGAAGCGATAACGACATAATATTTTAACTTTAGAGTTTGCAAAAATAAGAACTCAAAGTTTGAATGATGTGTTTAACTCTAATGACTGAATGCCTATTTATAGCCTTACATGCCCCGTAATCCTATTTCCGTTAAGATGCAACTACTCGGTCGCTCTTGTATACATTACAGAAAAATTCACAAAGAGACACTTTCCAGTTAGAATTAATAAATCCAGTTCGGAATGAAATAAATTAAATTAATCATTCATTATGCGGTTGTATCCTAGTGCAAAAAGAAGACGGAAGATGGAAGACTTTCTCCACAATCCACAATCCACGAGACCGAGCCCATGCCTTGCCCGTCCAGACGAGGCGAGGCGAGGCGTGGCGTGACGCGCACACGCGTTTGTGTGTGTGTGTTGTGGTCACCATATCCACTAAGGAGGTGAGCATACCCTCTCCTAGGACCCTTGGACACTAGTGTCACATGTGATCCTATAAATAAAGACCGCAAATTTTTTAGGAGTGAGCAATGTGGGATAAAATTTCTTCATCATTTGCATTAAACACAAAACTACCTTTCTCACATGTGCTAGCTACACTACATTGGGCTTAACCCATGCTATATATATGGCTAACAATCATATATCTAACTGTCTCCCACAAAGTCCAATGAAGGGTGTGCTCTACAATTTAGTCCTCCATACTGTGCTTTCAACAGATACCTTTCAGTTGGAATCTACCTGAGTTATCCAATTGTGACCCCCGCAGAAACTAGGTGAACAAAAGTCTTGAATCTTAACCTTGGATGCAAGAGTATAAGTTGGTAAAAACACAATAAAGACATGGTAGAAAAGAAAATAATGCATTAAGTCCATGCATATAAAATTTTATTTCATGATTGATATCAGATAACAATCTAATTCTCTTGTTGCGGCCTATACAACATCAATCATTTAGTTGGAGTCTCTAAGGATGTACTGCTATCATCTTGTCCTAAGACTTGACACCATTCAGAGACTAATAGCTTACTAACTTGTAGTCATGACACTAACATGTTTCCCATGAGATAGACACATAGATGCATGAATCATCAAAGGAATTACATAGTTTAATCCAATTCACCCAACAACTTGCTATTACCACATTGAACCAAATTTGTGGGATCTCCACTCTGTTGGATTGGATTACTACTGCCTACAAAGAATGAGGGGTTTCAGTAACATCCCCAACCTGGATTTTTCCACTAAGGCTAGAGTAAGACCTTTAGTGAAAGGATCAACGGTATTTTCTTTAGTACCGACATAATCCACAACCAAGACCCCATTAGACACTAATTCCCTTACAGACTTGAGCATGACTTGGATGTGTCTACATTGTTTTTTATTGTACTTGTGACTCTTTATCTTAGCAATGGTTGTATTGTTATCACAATGAACTGAAATTGTAGGAAACATCTTCTTTACCATAGGTAAACTGGATGTAAGTCCATGTAGCCATTCCAATTCCAATCCAATTTCATCTAAATCACACAACTCTACCTCAAAAGTAGACCGAGACAATATGATTTTTTTCTTATATCTCCAGGAAATAGCCCATCCTCTGAACAAGAATACATATCCTGAGACACCATTACTCCCAGAGTAAATGGCAATCCGGCTTGCATCACTATGTCCTTCGACTATAGAAGGATATTTGCCATAATGCAGCCCAAGGGAACAAGTTCCCTTGATATACCTCAAAACTCTATCAAGAGCTTCCCAATGGGTCTTGTCAAGATAACTGGTGTATCTACTTAACTTGCTCAAGAAAAATGCAATGTCTGGACATGTGCAGTTCATAAGTGTAAGGACCCTGACCTTCATTTAGGGTTTACCCTATTTGTTTTGCTTAACCTTAGTGCTTTGGTGCTTGCTAATAACCTTTAGTGGTGATTAGGGTTTGGTTGTTCTTTGTTAAGAGTTTGAGTGGATACTTGCAAATAACCCAAGTTTAGGGTTTTGTGTGCAAGTTTGCCATCTTGTGAGGTGTTTCCCTCTCTTTGCTTCCTCTAGGGTTGAGAGGAAGGCTTGGGCTTGTTGCTTGAGTTCTTTAGGCCTTGGTTGAGTTTGTTTGGGCCTTGAGGTGCCTTGTTTGGGCTTGGTGGAGCCTTGTGTCGGTTAAGACTTGCTTGTGTCGACCAAGACTTGCTTGTGTCACCCAAGGTGAGTAGTATGTCGACCTAGTGTGGCTTGTGTCTCCCAAGTGAGTGTGTGTCATCCAGGGTACCTTGGTGTGTCGCCCAGGGAGCTGCTGGTTGTGTCGCCCATGATGCTTGGTCCAACCTTGACCATGTTTGGTGGACACTTGGTGCACATCTTGGACAAGTGTCTTATGGCTTGCTAGGGTGGTGGCTTGAGCCCTAGGACAAGTGTCCCTTGGGTGGACGACACATAGCATGGATCTACCTTGTTTTCTCCTCCCTTTCCTTCTATATAGGTGGTTCTTTCCCTTGCCTTAGCTTCCTTGGATCTTTTGGTCTCTCCTCCACCTTGAGTGCACGACACTCCTTCCTTCTTTGCTTGTGTTGGCCGATACACTTCCTTGGAGGAGCAGTGGTGTCCGATACACCCCCTTGGAGGAGCTGTGGTGGACGATATCCCTTAGAGCTTGGAGTTCTTCTTCTTCCTTGGAGCTTGGAGCTTAAGGCGGGTTGCATAAATTCTAACCCTAGCTCCATTACCTCTTGTTATGTTCTTATTCATATGTTAGTAGCTAGTTCCTTGCTTTTGTACCTTTGGTGGCCGGTCCTCCTTAGGGTTTATGGTTTCCTTGTAATCTAGTGTACCTTGTTATCTAGGGTTTGGAGTTTCCTTGGGCTGGAGGTAGATGGTGACCCTGTTGGGCGATACCCTCTCTTGTCTTGGTGTGTTGGACGACAGGAGTGTTCTTGGTGTTGGGTGATATCCTTGCTCTTATGATGGGCGATAGGTTGAGCTAGAGGAGTGTTGGCCGATATGGTGGTGTTGGATGACATGATAGTTCTTCTTGGGATGAGCAAAACTTTTGTTCTTATGATGGATGTTAGACCAGGAAGTGGCATGATGGTTTGCTTGATTTGAACGATAGGGCCTTGTTTGGGTTGGACGATAGGCTAGTGTGAGTGTTGGCCGATATAGTTGTGTTGGGCAAGTAGGGTTGGTAACGGGCGATACATCTTGGGCTTGTGACGGGCGTCACACCTCTCTCTTTGGTGTGTATCGGCCGATAGGCCTTGGTTGGTGGTTGCACATTTTGAGGAAGTGTTCCTTCTCTCTCCCTCTCTCTCTTGGTGGTTGGAGATGGTGGTGATCTGGCCGTTATGCTAGCAGGAGTATCGGGTGTTGTGGTTGGGGTGCGGTGACGGGCGTCACACTCCCTGGTGTGTCGGCCGGAAGGAGGTGTGACGGGCGTTGCCCAATACACATGGAATGCCCGACACCCTCTCTGACGCGCGTTATCTCATGTAACGTTGTGTCGCGCAACGTTGCTGCACTCCCTTATGCCAACCGTTGTTGCTGTGTTTGGGTGAGGGTTGTGACGAGTTTTAGTGAGGGTCTTGTGATCTTTTAGTGACAGTTCTTTGTACCATGGAGTCGTTCAGTTGTTCACATATAAACTTGCTTCTAAACGATAGTGATTCCTTGCAACGATAACAATGTTAATGATAGTAATGATGTTGATAATAGTAGTGATGGTAATAATGTTAATAGTAGTAATGATGATAATGAGGAAGGTTATGGTAATGATATGCATGAAGTGATCCTTATGCTTAACTGTTAATGATAAGGAGAATGGTGATAGTTACACTAGTAGTTTGCATAATTATAATAGTGATGATAGTGAATGGTGACAATAATGATAGTGGTAATAATAGTGTTGTTCTTAACATGACTGCTTGCATAAAGTGAACACCTTGATCACTCGTATAATCCTTAGATAAGGATAAGCAGGGATATGGTTTGCTAATGATATGCTTGATCACCAAATAGTGTAAGATGGATAAGTATAGTATCTTGAGTGTCTTCTTGTGATAGTAAGTATGGTCCTTATGTTGAAACTATGATTATTGTGTATCCTAACCATGCACATGATGCTTAGCCATGAAAAGGATATAACATATAGTAACATCACTTTGATAATTACTCTGGTTAATGCGATTGTATATATGGTATGTTTGTCCCATGATGTTGATGTGAGCCTTGAAGAGACATTGGCAATACATGATGAGGGATTGAGATCTCATGGTATGTGATGATCCTTGAGATGGATCTGGATGGTTGGCAAGAGGCCAAGTGGTAACATGTGATGTTGGATCCTTGAGATGGATCAGGTGGATGTAACTTGCAATAATGGTATAATGATGAGTTTATGATATTTCCTTTCTGTTATATCTTGCATGTTATACAACTTGGGTGAATCTTGAAATCCATCTAAAAGATACTAAATAATTACAGTGAAATATATCATGTAGTTTTCCCTGGCCATAGATCCATCATCGTCAGGATTTGGTGATGGTGAAACGGGTTCTCCTACGGGTTAACCTGGAAGCGCATATTGTTGAATATGTGTAGGTTGCTCCTAGCCTAAAAAAATGAGGAGGTAAGAGTGTAACTTCGGTTGCAGACTCATATATGTATATCGAGCATGGTGAACAGGCCCATGGCTCAGGATGTGTGATATGAGGAGCATGAATGCATTCATGGCTCAGAGCACGGTGAATAGGCTCGTGGCTCAGTTTTACTAGCGTTGAGACATGTACCAAGGCGGGCTAGAGTGAGGGTAGCCTACGGAGCTGACCCTGTGGCTAAGACCACTTCAGCATGAGACTGCGGTCCTACTGGTGTTGTGATCGTGCACTGACCACGAGGTGGGAGGTCGTGGAGTCCGGCTCTTCCATTGACCTTGTATGGCACCAGCTTGGGTTTTGTAACCGAAGGTTGGATTTGAACAGTACGGTTCACTTCCTCAGGGCATAATAATACGTAATTCAGCCGTGTAGTATTTACTGCTTAAGACAAACACGAAACATTGGATGAGGCCTTGTTTGTGTAGTTAATTCTGTTATATCTTGCAGTTACTTCTATATTCATCAGGTATGTGGTAATATGTCTCATCTTGATAATCAGGTTATGTGATGTTATATCTTGTTCTGATAATCATGTTACATAGTGATATATCTTATATTGTCAATCATGTTCCATTGAGAGATACTTGGTTATATGCTTTGGTACAACTAGTAAGCTTGTCGGTAAGAAATGCTTTGCTTTATATAGACTGCTCTTGTTATACTGTTGATAGTTATCTGCTGTTATAGTTTATCTTGCTGAGGTTCTGTAGTTGCGGTGGGGAGTTATGTTTCCCACTGGGACAATTGTTCAATTATCTCACCCCGCTAGTTTATACCCTTTTTAGGTGGTTGAGCTAGACATGGTGGTGGTCGTGGTGTTGCGGCCGAGCTGCTTGACGAGCAGTAGAAGGCAAGCGATGGATATGTTGCTATTTTGGATGTTTTGTAGTAGAGTCTAGAGTCATCCTTATACTCTCAGGTCCTTGACATGTTTTGACGTTGATTCACGATGAACGATCGATAATGTTTTGTATATCCGGCTGTTGGCCAGATGTGGGCCTTTATGTATATGGACAGGTGGTGAACTCATGTGATGGATGAACAGCTATTCCTGAGCTGTGGACACGTATCAGATCTCGTGTATGTATATATATGACGTGTTTCTGTGCAGGATGAGGACTGGAAAGTAATAGTTTCACAGTTTATATGTTTTCCGCAATCGGTTTTAATTAACCTGTATTTTGATAATCTGTGGTTATGGTGATTTCCGCACGTTTTCACGTAACACCTCATTATCTGTATGATAATGGGATGTGTTGCCACAATAAGATACATCAAACTTCTGATAATTTGAGAGTATCATAATCGAGACACCAGAACTCCAATCTCATTCTTGAATAAGGCCTTGGATGAATCATATGGAGTCAACATGTTTACGTGATGTGTACTCAAACCTCTCCAGTATATTCTCAACATAGTGAGACTGAGAGAGAGTTATACCATCAGTAGACCTTATGATTTTAAGCCCTAAAATCACATCAATGACACCCATATCCTTCATATCAAACTTGCCACACAAGAATGTCTTTGTCTATATACTACTTTCATATTGGAACCAAAAAGCAGGATATCATCAACATATAAGCATAACAAAATGAATTCATCATTGACAATTTTGCAGTAGAGACATTTATCAAATTCATTAAAAATAAAGCCAAACGATGATATCACAGAATCAAACTTATCATGCCATTGCTTAGGGGTTTTTTTCAAGCCATATAATGACTTAACATGTTTACACACTTTAGACTCATTCCCATGACCCATAAATCTCTCAGGTTGTTCCATATATATCTCTTCGTGAAGATCATCATGTAAGAACTCGATCTTCACATCCATCTGATGGATACAAAGATTATAAATGGAAGACAATATTATAAGCAATCAGATTGTGGTCATAGGAGAAATAAGGAAATATGTATCAAAATAATCTATTCCTTCCCTCTGTGTGTAACCCTTAGCAACTAACCTAGCCTTATACTTATTGATTGTCTTGTCTATATTAAGTTTCTTCTTAAAGATCTATTTGCAACCAACTACAGAACAACCAGGAGGCAGATCTACCAATTCTCAAGTTCCATTTGAGAGAATTGATTGGATTTCATCATTAATGACTTCTTTCCAAAGCTTAGCTTCTGGAGATTTCATAGCTTGTTTGAAAGTTACATGATCATCCTCAACATTGTAAGTGAGAAACTCACTTACAAAGTCCTTGGATGTCCTTGGCCATTTACTTCTCTTGGTTCAACCATTTCTTTAGAATCATCAAATTTAGAAATAGCTTATTCTGGGTTGCCCCCCACATTTGTCATCATCTCCACATGCTTGAGAATGGAATTGGCGGTGAATGAATTCTCTTGAGATACTTCATTGGGCACGCCAAATTTTGTGAGAAACACATCATCAAAGAATGTAGCATCACATAATTCCACAATTGTATTGACCTCAATACCTGAGATATCAAATTTTACAATCAAGATTCTATAGGCATAACTTGTTTCTACATACCCCAAGAATATGACATCAACTATTTTCGATTCTAATTTCTTCTTTTTGTGTTAAGGGACAAGTACCTTAGCAACACACCCCCACTTGAAGATATTTGAGACTCGGTTTTCTTCCTCTCCTTAACTCAAACTGACTAATTTCTACATGTTTATGGGGAACTCTATTCAAAATATGGCAAGCCATATTCGAAGCTTCCCCCTACATGAAGTTGGATAGACCTGAGGTTTGAAATAAAGAATTAATCATATCTATAAGGGTTTGGTTTTTATGTTCAGCTATCCCATTAGACTGTGCTGAATACAGAGTGGTAACTTCATGAACTATGCCATGCAATTGGTAAAATTCCAAAAACAAATTCGAGGTATATTATCCTCCCCTATTAGACCTTAATCGCTTAAGTACTTTGCCGATTTGAGTTTCAAATTCTTTCTTATAAATTTTAAATTTATCCAATGCCTCATCTTTACTTCTAAGTAAAAAGACATAATAGTATCTACTAACATCGACAATAAAAGTTATAAAATAATACTTTTGATCCCTAGTATCTATCCCATTAAATTCATAGATATCAGTATGCATTCAATCCAATATTTTCAGATTCCTATTCACATAATGAAAATGATTTCTAGGCAATTTAACTTGCACACAGATTTCACATTTATTATTGCTAATGTCAGATTTAGGGATTAAATTCAGATTCATCATACATTTCATTGATCCAACATTCACATGTCCCAAACATGTATGCCACACATCAGACGATACAAGATTCATACATAAAGAACTACTATCATTTAAATTTAAAACGAAATTTAAAACATGTTCAACAAGAATCTTAAACAAGTTCTCCATATCATATAGATACCCTTTGCCGAAAAATAAAGAATCATGTAGGTGAGTAATAACGACCGTATGACACTTAAAATCTATTCTAAAACCATCTCTAACTAAAATTATGCCACTAAGAATGTTGTGACGTATAGATGGAATATGTCTGACTTTATGAAGCGTCAGAATATTTCCCAAAGGAAACTTAAGTCCCCTGTCCTTCGCCTTTGATGTTTACAACGCTAAAATCACCCAAAGTCACACATCGACCTTTAGAGGCCTGGTAAGACACAAACATGGACTTGTTAGTACACATATGCACATTAGCCCTAGTGTCTATTATCTATTATGGTGGTTAAAAAATAGAAAGAACTTCAAGTTTTATAGATGTGTACCCATCATTAAGGTTCAAGGATTCAATCATCATGTTGACCATGGCCTCTTCAGTTGCAGATGCGACAACTTTATCCTTGTTCCAATGGACAACCTGTCCACAAGTCCAACAAGGTTTGTTCTTCGATTTCTTCTGGATCTTGGTCTTAGGTTTAAGTGAATTCTTAGATTTCTTATCCTTGTTCTTAGTAATAGTTAAATTGACGCTTAGATTAACATCAGTAGGTACTTTGACAGTCTTCTCTTTCTGATGCTCTTCCTAAATATTGATGTCCATCATGAGATTGATCATTGACATGTTTCCTTTGTGATGCTTAAGATTCATGCCAAACGACTCCCAAGATTTTGAGAATTTTTCAATGATTGACTTTGCAACAAACTTTTAAGAAAGTACAATGCCCGCATCAATGAGCTCTTACACCAAGATTTAAAAATTGTGTGTTTGATCAGAAATAGATTCACCCTCAGACATATGAAACTTTAGAAATTTTGAGACATAATATTTTTTAGTTCCATGATTCCCAATATTTTATTTCTTTTCTAATGCCCCCCACAAAATCTTAGATGTAGCAATAGGCGGCTTTAAGTATGAGTCATACAGTTTGTTGTTTAATATAAACAGAATCAACCGTCGACACGTCTTACCACCCTTCATCCAGGTTGCAATTAAATTTGCATTATCGGGGACAATTTCGTCAACTTTGGGTTCATCCACTTCTAGATTTTGACCATACCCTACCACGTTAAGTCAGATTTGCATCCTACTTTGCCAACTAGTAAAATTAGTTCCAATAAACTTTTCAAGCATACTTGACGTATCAATTTTCATGATAGAACCTTGAGTAGCCATAATTAACTAACGACGGATAATGACTTCTTTAAGACCGTTATTAATTTTAATTATGTTGTTACATGCACCAACGACAAGTGCAATTAGGTTAACATTTTAGGGTGATCCAGATAAGAAAGTGTTGAATAAACCAATGCAGGAGAATAAAAGTTAGGAATACAAACCGGGTCATTCGTTGAGAAACGAACATGTTATACTTAAAGAATTCAGTGTCCTGCAACCCTTAAGGATAGACGTCGTTCTCCTAGTTGACCCGGTCACGAACCTTGAGAAGAGATCGGCTCGCTTGATCGTTTTGATGACGAACGACTTGCACCACTAGGGCAGCCCAGCGACCGCAGGAACCACCACCTGACAGATCATATCTCGAAAGGGAGATGATGGACAAACTAACTACACACATGAGAGAATCACCACATAGCACCACGGAAGTGATGGCGGCAAAAGACTCTTATTTTAGGGTTTACAAAATACAAACTCAAACGCTGACAGATGTTTGTTCGAAAGATGTATTTAACTCCAATGATCGGAGACTTATTTATAACCTTACACGCCCCGTAATCCTATTCCTATTAAGGCGCGACCACTTGGTCGCTCTTGTACACATTGCGGAAAAATTCGCGAAGAGACATTTTCCTGTTAGGATTAATAAATCTAGTTCGGAAAAAAATAATTAATTAAATTAATATTTAGTTACATAGTTGTATCATAGTGTAAAAAGAAAACAGAAGACATTGTCCACAATCCACAAGCCCGAGCCTGTGCCTGGTCTGGCCAGGCAAGGCGTGCGCACACGCGTGTGCGCGCGGGTGTGTGTGTTGTGATCAACATACCCACTAAGGAGGTGAGCATATCCTCTCCTAGGACCCTTAGACACCAGTGCCACATGTGACCCTACATATAAGGACCACAAAAGTTCTAGGAGTGAGCAATGTAGGATAAAACTTCTTCTCCATTTGCACTACACAAAACCATCTTTCTCTCATATACTTACTGTACTACATTGAGCTTAACCCATGCTATATACATGGCTAACAACCCATATATCTAACAACAACTAGATATTTTTTTAAAGTAGCCCAAGTAATCGCCAACTATTTTGATGCTTAAGAATTTGTAACAAATATTTTTTTGGCGTTTTGATTATTACAAGTTGTAAAGAGCCAAACTAATTGGCTTTCTCTTAAATCTGGGCTACTTCGTTACTGCTATACTAATACATAATTAAAGTGAACCGTGTAATTTTTTTTCCTATATTTTTTCATTTAAGAAAACTAAGATGTAATATGTTCAATACACATAATGTCATTACTTGCACATTCAAGATCATGCTGCATTCTTCCTTAAAAGTAGCGGAAGCTTCATGCTTACCACCATGGAAGATTTTAATTGCAACAAACATCAACCTGTTTTGCCATGTCGAAGACTGCCTTGTACTCAAAAGCAAAATTCCTAACGCCAATTTATGTGCTTAAGACAACACATTCGTCGTTGTACGCAGAGACACAAAAGAGCTAATGTTTCAAGGAAGGCATTGTCCTATCATCAATCTTGGGATTCTTTTTGGCGAGGAATTGAAGAGAAAGAACATAACTCTGATAAAGCAACAACTGCTAACACATAATTTCCTCCTATGACCTTTGCAAGTTTATATTTTCTAAGTGTTGTTCAGGTATTCCTCTGCATAACTCTTTGTTTCCAGCGACTGATATGTGACTAATTTTATTATAAACCACCCCTTTCTGACAGTTGATTTCCAAAGCAATTGAATATTGATAAAAAAAAATTGCAGAAGTTGAAGTTGAGTCATTCAAATGGTTGTAAGAAACGCTTTACAGCCGAAGACAACTTAAGCTACCCAAGGAGTGTGGGAAGTTGATGTTCATATCTAGGAAGTGCATAAGGATGCAAGAAAGTAGACGGGCAAAGTTCTGGAAATCTTGTTCTTTTTGATGTGTCAAAGAACTGTAGGTCGGTTACTCTGGAGACTTCCATGGGCAATGAAGCCAACCAAAATGTTTTAGAGATGCACAAGTAGCCAGATAAAGATGAAAGGCCCATAAACCGCCAAAGTATAGCTTCACGAAGTGATAAATCCAGCTCAACCAGCTTAGTCAAGTTTCCAAGACTATCCACAAACCACAACGTTGCCATTTCATTTATTCCAGTTTAAATAAAGTATGCTCAATCAAATGCATTTGACTAGAGAATAAGGCCTCGCTGACAGCCCTTTATTGGAAATAGAGAGATATGCTATCTTTGAAATACACTGCTTGGTAGAGCTCTTAGAGAAATATTGGCGATTGAAAAACATTTTAAGGTTCCAGAGATTTTCATTTCCCTAAGGAATCTATCCAGAAATTCTGTTGTTTTGAAGTCCATCAAATTGCAACTTTGTTGAAATTTGACAAGAGAATAAGACAACCTTCCCTCAAGGCAATTCTCTCAAAAAGGTTTTCTACTTTGTCCACCAGTTTGTTTCCATGAAGATCTAACACTGAAAAATTTGCCGAACAACATATGGTTGTAGACTATAAAATGCAGAAGCAACCAGGCTAGTTGCTAACACATGATACTCCTTCTCTGACTTTGCAAGATTGTGATTTGTGAGTGCAGTTCAGGTTTCCTCGCATAACTTTTTGTTTCAGCAACTGATACGAGACTAGCATTATCAAAAAAAGCCTTCTATGGCACTTGACGTTCAGAGTCATTGAACAATGGATTGAAAAATTGCAGCTATATCAAGGTAGTGCACAAGGAAGGAAGTAGAGCGACTGGGATGGTACTGGAAATCTTGTTTTATGATATGTCAAGCGCCTGTAGGTTAGTTAATCTGGAGACTTCCACAGGAAATATATAAGTCCACTACAAAGTAAGTAGAAATGTTCAAGTAACCAGACAAAGATGAAAAGTACCATGATCTCTCCCTACAGGAATGCTGTTAGATACGTGATTACGTAGCTGCTGTTATATAGCAGCTGGTTACTGTGGTGCATTTAATGGATTAATCACTTAGCATGGGTTAAGCCCAATGTAGTGCAGCAAGTGAGAATGTTGTGTTGTTTCTAGTACAAATGGTAAATAAGTTTTATCCCATATTGCTCACTCCTAGAACTTTTGTGGTCCTCATATGTAGGATCACATGGGGCACTAGTGTCCAAAGGAATCCTAGGAGGGAGGTATGCTCACCTCCTTGGTGGGTGGGGTTACCACATCACAACGCACGCACGTGTGCGCCACACCACACCTGGCCTGGCCGGGCTCGGGCTTGTGGATTGTGGATTGTGGAGAATGTCTTTCGTCTTCTTTTCGTACTGGGATACAACTAAGTAATTAATTACTCGTGTAATTAATTATTGCTTTCTTATTCGGATTTCTTAATCTTAATTAGAAAATGTTTCTCTTTTGC
Organism: Alisma plantago-aquatica; assembly: GCA_963693085.1. Classification (NCBI taxonomy): domain Eukaryota; kingdom Viridiplantae; phylum Streptophyta; class Magnoliopsida; order Alismatales; family Alismataceae; genus Alisma; species Alisma plantago-aquatica. The sequence continues at coordinate 941,252,969 of OY856412.1, read as the reverse complement.
GGATTATTCCGTATTGTGTACAAGAGCAACCGAGTATTTGCGTCTTACTGGGAATAGGATTAGGGACGTGCATGGCTATATATACACATCCGGTCATTAGGGTTAAACACACCGAAAACAGTCTTCTGTCGTCGTGTGTTTTGTGAGCCCTAATCCAGAGTGCGAGAGCTTCGTCCCGGAGTAACTTTGTGGAGTTGTCCTCCTGAGCAAAGTGCGACTCCTCCTTCCTGTCCTCAAGACGCAGCTGTCAGGCGGTGGTTCCTGCGGTTGCTGTGCTGCACTGGTAGCAGTGCGACGTGACTACGTCGAGCGTGAGCGAGACGTGCGATTTCCAGGTTCATGCCGGATAGCGACTGGGAGAACGGTGCCTATCCGCGAGGATTTCCGGGCACTGATTTCTTCAAGTAACACGTTCGTTTCTCAACGAACGATCTGGTTTGCCAATCTAACTTCTGTTTTCTATTCTCCTGCTTTGTTTGTTCTTCGATTCTTATTTTGGATCTGTCTGCACTGTTAATTATTTTGTACCTATCGCTGTTGCATGAACGACGATAACCAATATTAACAACAGTCTTAAAGAAATCAGTTTCTGTCGTTAATTAACTATGGCCGGTCAGGGTGGTTCGGGATGTAAAATTGATACAACCAATATGTCTGAAAAGTTTACTGGTACGAACTTTGCCCGTTGGCAGAGTCGTATGGAAATTTGGCTGAATATTGCGGGTTTTGATCAGTATTTAATTGAAACTGAACCTGTATCTGATGAAACAATTCCTAATAATGCAAACATTATTGCTAATTGGAAGAAGGGTGATAAAACGTGCCGCGGTTTGATTCTGTTTGATTTAAATAACAAACTGTATGATTCTTACTCAAAGCTGCCAGTCACTACGTCTAAGGTTTTATGGGAATTGTTAATTAAGAATTTTAGCACTGAAAATCAGGGTGTTGAAAAATACTGTGTGTCTAAATTTCTTAAGTTTCAAATGGTTGAGGGTAAGTCAGTTTCTGATCAAACACACGATCTACTACTCCTAGTTCATGAACTCTCAGATGCCAAGATGGTGTTGCCTGAGAAATTTATTGTTATGTCTATCATAGAAAAATTCCCTAAGTCATGGGAGTCATTTGGTATGTCTCTGAAGCATCACAAAGGGACACACACCATGGATGAATTAATGATGGATATTAATATACAAGAAGAACATTTAAAGGAGAAAGGGGTCAAGGTGCCTACTGATGCAAATCCAACTGTTAATCTTACTTCTACGAAAAACACCAAAGATAAGAAATCTGAGAATGCGCATAAACCCAAGGCAAAGATCCAAAAGAAACCGAAGAACAAACCTTGTTGGACTTGTGGACAGGTTGGCCACTGGAACAAGGATTGTCCTACTAAGAAGGCAAAGAAAGCTACCACATCTGCAACTGAGGAGGCTGTGGTCAACATGATGACTGCATCCTTGAACCTCAATGATGGGTACGTGTCTATTAAACCTGAAATTCTTTCTATATTTGAACCACTTTATTGGATAATTGACACTGGGGCTAATGTACATGTGTGTGCTAATAAATCCCTATTTGTGTCTTATCAGGCCTCTCGAGGTCGGTCCGTGACTTTGGGCGATTCCAGCTCTACAGAAGTCATAGGCAAAGGATGGGTGGACTTGAAGTTCCCTTCGGGAAAGGTTTTGACTCTTAACAGGGTCAGACATGTTCCAACCATTCGACGCAATATCCTTAGTGGTGTCATATTAGTTAGAGAAGGTTATAGAGTAGACTGTAAATGTAATAAGGCTATTATTACACGTCTTCGTGATTCTTTGTTTTCGGAAAGGGGTACTTATGTGATGTGGAGAATTTGTTTAAGATTCATGTTGAACCTGTTTCAAATTCCGTTTTAAATTTGAATGATTATAGTTTTGTTTGCATGAATCTTGTTTCATTCGATGTATGGCATTCACGTTTGGGACATGTTAATATTGTCTCAATGAAGCGTATGATGAATCTAGATTTAATCCCTAAATCTGAAATTAGCAACAATAAATGTGAAATATGTGTACAAGCTAAATTGCCTAGGAAGCCTTTTCATTCGGTGAATAGGAATTCGGAAATTTTGTATTTAGTTCATACAGATATCTGTGAATTTAATGGTGTTGCTACGAGAGATCAAAAGCGTTATTTTATAACTTTTATTGACGATGCGAGTAGATACTGTTATGTCTTTTTACTTAGAAGTAAAGATGAGGCATTGGATAAATTTCAAATTTATAAGAAAGAAGATGAAACTCAAACCGGTAAAGTACTTAAGCAATTAAGGTCTGATAGGGGAGGAGAGTATACCTCGAACTTGTTTTTGGAATTTTGCCAATTACATGGTATAGTTCATGAGGTAACTGCTCCTTATTCACCACAATCAAATGGGATAGCTAAACGTAAAAATCGAACCTTAATAGATATGGTAAATACCTTACTCCAAACATCTGGATTACCCAACTTTATGTGGGGGGAAGCTTTGAATACGACTTGCCATATTCTGAATAGAGTTTCCCATAAACATTCAGAGAGTAGTCTGTTTGAGTTGTGGAGAGGAAGGAAACCGAGTCTTAAATATCTTCGAGTGTGGGGGTGCCTTGCAAAGGTACTTGTCCCTGAACACAAAAGGAAGAAATTAGGACCGAAAATGGTTGATGGCATATTCTTGGGTTATGTAGAGACAAGCTATGCTTATAGATTCCTGATTGTAAAATCAGATATCTCTGGCATTGAAGTCAATACAATTGTGGAATTACGTGATGCAACATTCTTTGAGGATGTGTTTCCTATGAAAACTAGTGTGCCCAATAAAGTTTCTCAAGAAGATTCATTTACCACAGGTTCTATTCCCGAGCACGTGGAAAGGATGACAAATGTGAGGGGTGACTCAGAACATGCTATTTCTGAATCTGATGATTCTGAAGAAATAGTTGAACCAAGGAGAAGTAAATGGTCTAGGACATCCAAATACTTTGGAAGTGAGTTTCTTACTTACAATGTTGAGGATGATCCTGTTACTTTCAAACAAGCTATGGAATCTCCAGAAGCTAAGTTTTGGAAAGAAGCTGTTAATGATGAAATCCAATCAATTCTCTCAAATGGAACTTGGGAATTGGTGGATTTGCCTCCTGGTTGTTCTGCAGTTGGTTGCAAATGGATTTTTAAGAAGAAACTTAATGCAGATGGGACAATAAATAAGTATAAGGCTAGGTTAGTTGCTAAGGGTTACACACAAAGGGAAGGAATAGATTATTTTGATACATATTCACCTGTTTCCCGAATGACCACAATCCGAGTGCTTATAGCATTGGCTTCCATTTATAATCTCTATATTCATCATATGGATGTGAAGATCGCGTTCCTACATGGTGATCTTCAAGAAGAGATATATATGGAACAACCTGAGAGATTTATGGGTCGTGGGAATGAGTCCAAAGTGTGTAAACTTGTTAAGTCATTATATGGCTTGAAACAAGTCCCTAAGCAATGGCATGAGAAGTTTGATTCTGTGATATCATCGTTTGGCTTTATTTCTAATGAATTTGATAAGTGTCTCTACTGTAAGACTGTCAATAATGGATTCATTTTGTTATGCTTATACGTCGATGATATCCTACTTTTTGGTTCCGATATGAAAGTAGTAAAAGAGACAAAGTCATTCTTGTGTAGCAAGTTTGAGATGAAAGATATGGGTGTCGCTGATGTGATTTTAGGGCTTAAAATCATAAGGTCTACGGATGGTAGAACTCTCTCTCAGTCTCACTATGTTGAGAAGATACTGGAGAGGTTTGAGTACACATCTCGTAAACCTGTTAAGACTCCATATGATTCATCCAAACCCTTGTTCAAGAATGAGACTGGGGTTCCAGTGTCTCAATTACGATACTCTCAGATTATCGTAAGTTTGATGTATCTTATGAACTGTACACGTCCAGACATTGCATTTTCTGTGAACAAGTTAAGTAGATACACCAGTTGTCCCGACAAGACCCATTGGGAAGCTCTTGATAGAGTTCTGAGGTATATCAAGGGAACACGTTCCCTTGGGGTGCATTATGGTAAACATCCTTCCGTAGTCGAAGGATATAGTGATGCAAGATGGATTGCCGTGAATTCTGGGAGTAATGGTGTCTCAGGATATGTATTCCTGTTGGGAGGAGGAGTTGTTTCCTGGAGGTCTAAGAAACAAACCATATTGTCTCGGTCCACTTTTGAAGCAGAGTTGTGTGCTTTAGATGAATCTGGAATGGAAGTTGAATGGCTACATGGACTTATGTCTAGTTTACCTATGGTAATGAAGTCGCTTTCTGCAATTTCAGTTCACTGTGACAACACTACAACTATTGCTAAGATAAAGAGTTCCAAGTACAATAAAAAACAGTGTAGACACATCCAAGTCAGATTGAAATTTATAAGGGAGTTAGTGTCTAATGGGGTCGTGGCTGTGGACTACGTCGGTACCAAAGATAATACAGCTGATCCTTTCACTAATTTCTTACCTTGGCTTTAGTGGAAAAATCCAGGTTGGGGATGGGACTGAAATCCCTATAGATTTGCAGGCAGTAGCAACCCAACCCAAAAGAGTGGAGATCCCACAAATTGGGTTCAATGTGGTAATAACAAGCTGTCGGGTAAATCGGATGACACTATGTATTCTTATTTGATGCTTTGAGCATCTGTGTGTCCATCTCCTGGAAACATGTTAGTGTCATGACTGCAAGTTAGTAAGAGAGTAGTCTCTTAATGGTGTCAAGTCTTAAGACAGGATGTTAGCAGTACATCCTTGGAGACTCCAGCTAAGTGATTGATGTTGTGTAGGCCGCAACAGGAGAATTGGGTTGTTCTCTATTATCAATCATGATATAAAATTTTGTATGCATGGCCTTAATGCATTGTTTTTCTTTTACTACCATGTCTTTATTGTGTTGTTACCAACCTATACTCTTGTACCCAAGGTTCAAGTTCAAGACTTTTGTTCACCTAGTTCCTACAGGGGTCAGCGTTGGATAACTCAGATAGATTCAAACCGAAAGGTATCTGCTGAAAGCACAGTATGGAGGACTGAATGGTAGAGCACACTACACATTGGACTTTGTGGGGGATTGTTAGAGACGTGATTACGTAGTTGTTGTTATATAGCAGCGGGTTACTGTAGTGCATTTAATGCATTTAATGTAGTAATCACTTATTTAGCATGGGTTAAGCCCAATGTAGTGGAGCAAGTACATGTGAGAACTTTTTTGGTCCTCATATGTAGGATCACATGGGGCACTAGTGTCCAAAGGAATCCTAGGAGGGAGGTATGCTCACCTCCTTGGTGGGTGGGGTTACCACATCACAACGCACGCGCGCGCCACGCCACGCCTCGCCTCGCCTGGCCGGGCTCGGTCTTGTGGCTTGTGGAGAATGTCTTCCGTCTTCTTTTTGTACTAGGATACAACTAAGTAATTAATTACTCGTGTAATTAATTGTTGTTTTCTTATTCGGATTTCTTAATCCTAATTAGAAAATGTTTCTCTTTTGCGGATTATTCTGTATTGTGTACAAGAGCAACCGAGTGTTTGCGTCTTACTGGGAATAGGATTAGGGACGTGCGTGGCTATATATACACATCCGGTCATTAGGGTTAAACACACCGAAAACAGTCTTCTTCCGCCGTGTGTTTTGTGAGCCCTAATCCAGAGTGCGAGAGCTTCGTCCCGGAGTTGCTTTGTGGAGTTGTCCTCCTGAGCAAAGTGCGACTCCTCCTTCCTGTCCTCAAGACGCAGCTGTCAGGCGGTGGTTCCTGCGGTTGCTGTGTTGTACTGGTAGCAGTGCGACGTGACTACGTCGAGCGCGAATGAGACGTGCGAGGTCCAGGTTCGTGCCGGATCGCGACTGGGAGAACGGTGTCTATCCGCGAGGATTGCCGGGCACTGATTTCTTTAAGTAACACGTTCGTTGAAACGAACGATCTGGTTTGCGAATCTAACTTCTGTTTTCTATTCTCCTGCTTTGTTTGTTCTTCGATTCTCTGTTGCATGAAGGACGATAACCAATATTAACAACAAATGCCTCCTTATCAATCACGCCCTGATAACTCAAGTCTCCAAGACCATCTGAACGGTGCTAATGAACTTATTTCCGTCTAAGTAAAGCTTGTTTAACCCAATGAGATTGCCAGGAGAATAAGGAGCTCTCCCCGACAGGCCATTACTGGAAACAGAGAGATATGCTATCGTTGAAAGCTTTGGTGTGCTGTGTGGCAGAGCTCCAGAAAAAAGGTTATCGCTGATTGAGAAATATTTAAGGTTGCTGAGATTTTCGATTTATGTCCACCGGTTTGTTTCCATGAAGATTTAACACTAACAAATCTGCCAATGTCCAGGATACCTGTTACTGAAATTGCAATCGTAAGTACAAGTTGCTTTGGAAGGATATTGTTCCCCTTCACCACATGAAAAGAATGAAGATATGAGAAGTTGCAGAGAGGATGGGGAATCTGATCGCCAGACAGTTGATTGGATGATAATTTAATAACATTTAGATATTACCCAATTCTGAAGGAATACTGCTCAAGTATAAGTTCCTCAGACGTAGCTCTTCAAGAGAATAAAGGTTGTCAAGGGATGGTGGAATTTCAACCGAAAGAGAGTTGAATTGAAAGATATGCAGTTGCCTGCACGATGCTTCCACTTCAGTAATTGAATTGCATATATAATTCCACCAAAGAAGAAAGGTCGCTGATTTACGACATAATATCTCCAGATAAAGCCGAGCTGGGGAATCTTCCCTTCAAGAATCCTCGTGCTAAGGTCTAGGCAGCGCCATTGGCAAAAGTGGGTGTTGCTGTTCCATTCACCAGTGCTCCAAGAAGCTCGTTATGGGAGTTGTGACAAAAAAGGAGGGCTTCGTAATTGGTGGATGGTGGATGACACGGCAGGCATGACAATGACCAAACAATTGCAGAACGTTGTATCAAGGAATAAGGCATGGAGAGGAGAATCCGAGAATGAGTGAAGGACGAAAGAGACATAAGGAGGCAGGAGGTACAAGTACAACTGTACTTATTGCACCAACGTGGGAAAAAAGTCGGTTGCGCGCAATGGGTAGGACGGAGCGCATGATCCAACCAACCGGGGTGCCACTCTTTGGTTGGTTCACGTAAATTGTCCCTGTGTACTGTCCCACCTAATCAATAAATCATTCAGTCTAACCATGGTGCTGGGAATCCTTTTTATGGAACATACGGTTCTGCGGACAACGCAACTCTCCTCTTGACAAGAATTCGCATATATTTGTGAACTCGAGGACAACAAAATTGTAACTCGACCAATATAAAGAAATGAATTATGTCGTAGGAAAACCAATAACATGGTTAATATAAAAACGTACTTCAACTAGGCTGAAGCAAGTAGAATTCGGCGACTATCCTTTACAAACTACAGTTCTAGTGAAATCACCATCAACGTGTTGCACGGCTACCATTAAAAAGTAAGTGATAAATACCACTTTCAACAAATTCGTATACAGACAAAAATACATTATCTTTTAGCGTTCATAACATTCAACTATTACTATTAGCTTGACCATGAACGTGATAATTTAATGTGTAATCGGGGAAATGCTACACATACAAGAGGCAGCTATTCTAAGGCAATCTTCTAGAGAGGACTGGATGACACAACGATGAAATTTAAATCAAATTTATCATATAAACAAAATCAGTAAACATCATGGAGTACATATCACAAGTAAATTTTTCAAACAAGATTCAATTGATTAATACATGACGATCTAATATATTCATTCATTATCAAGTAATTGTACATTATCCGTTAAGTAGACCCATCCTACAACTGGTATTGTATAATGTATTCATATGTTCCTTAGTTACAAAGTCTGCACTATATACAACAACAGACCACAAAATATGATATGTGAATACATTGATCTAGAAAAAACTTGGGACCCAATTTATAGTTACAACATAAACACTTCACAGAAGAAATTGTCCCAGTCCTTCAAATGCTACCATAAGAATGGGGACTCCTCACCAAGATGCCCCTGAGGAAAACGTCGAGATCCTTAGAACATGTAACAATATACAAGAGTGAGATCAAGTCCTAGTGAATGGAAAAGAACCTCCTAAAAATGAGAGTATGCAAGACCTATATGTCGTTTAACTATACAATCTTATAACAAGAAGTCACCATCCACTAGTTATATTGATATAACAATTTTGACTTAAAATGAAGCATATATATAGATAATGCTACCCTATTTGGTTAGTATTTTTTATTTTGTTTTGTCATGGTTAGCATTATGTGTGTCTTTCTAGTTATTGCTAAAGGATAGTAATCCGCTTAGCCCACGCTATAGGATCGTAGGGTTGCATGTCCCATTAAGTTCTTGCCCCACCTTAGTGTGTGGGAGTCCAAAAATAATAATGCCTTATCGGCATGTGACATACCTAGTCGTTAGGTTTTTCTTAAGTAATCAAACTAGGACCCATTATTGCATCACATGTATCATTATCATAACTCTATATCTCTCATCACATCCAGAGAACGGTTGTCTCATAATTAGAGATACACTCCCAAACACATTCATGTTCATGACTAGTCTTTTGGAACAAAGGGGGTCATACCTTATATGAATTTTCATTCACCAATGTATATTCAACAATGTATGACTTCAAGCAACTTCTCATGGTCCCTGGATTGCTACAAGTATATTTGTTTTCCTTCCCTAAATTTCAGATACAAGAAGTTCAACAATGCGCATGAAAAACTAAAGATGGTTAGGGTTTCACTTATTACTTAGTCCAATTACTCCCCTTTCATGATAAGATGATTAGTCCAATTGCTCCCCTTTCATGATAAGAGGATTAGTCCAATTACTCCCCTTTCATGATAAGAGGACTCACTATACAAGTCTTAAGATAAATCACTAATCTTAATCTATAATAGGTATCATCATGTATGTCCTCAAGGGGTAGAAATATGTCTAGTAAAAACTCGACAACTCACTAACATGGGCACTCAGGTGGAGTATAAAATCTCTCTGATATACTAGAGAAAAGTTCCTAGTGCAATAGTTTTGATGACTCATTACATGATATGTAATGAATGGAGTTTCAAAATCTTTCCTTACACTAAATCGATAAAAAAATGTACCACTTGGTTGTCTAGTTTGTATTTGACACTTCATTAAGAATTTCAGTTCTATAAAGTGCTTTGGTTTATGTTGGATAGTCCAGTATCACTGTGTATCACCAAGATTTTAATTATATGCCAGATACCTTGTAACATCCCATGATTTGATACCTCAAACAAAATGATCTTAAAAGGAATGATTGGACTACCCATATCACCAAGAGGGACCTCTTTTTTAGGGAACCCATCGCTAAAGAACTATATACTTAAGCTTTCTAAGACTAGAGTAGTACTAGGATGGGTGACCAGTCAGAAAGTTTATCCTGACTTGCGTGTGAGTGAGGATAAAGTGTGCAATTAAGACTAGTGGTAGTATGTAAGGCCAATCATCATTCCCAAAAACTTTACTAGAGCCTTGAGCAATTGGCTCAGACGTTACAAATGGTATCAGATCTAATTCCCTTCCAGTAGGTGGAACCCAAATGGGCATGTGCATGCTAGTTTATGAGCTGTGCGATTCATGAATGTTGGAAAGGGGTATCTAATTTGATGGAGCCACCCTTGCAAATGTAGTCTCAATGCATGTTGGAAAGGGCTATTCGAGTTGATGAAGCCACCCTTTCACTAGTAGTCGTGAATGGGAGTTGGGTGCAGATGACCATTCTGGGTATTAACTATAATGGGAAAGTGATTATGAGGTCATATGGTTGAGCCTTAACGAGGACGTTAAGAGTCTAAGTGTGGGGGGATTATAACATCCCAGAATTTGAGGCCTCATATAAGATAATCTTAAAAGGAATGATTAGACTATCCACATCACCAAGGTGCACCTCCTTTTCAGGGAGCCCATCACTAAAGACTCTATGGTTAAATGTGCTCATCCTAGAGTAGTATTAGGATGGGTGGCCATTTGAGAAGTTTATCTTGACTTGTGAGTGAGGATAAAGTTCACCGTTAAGGCTAGTGGTGATCGGTGGAGTCATTCATCATTCTTGAAACTCTACTAGAGCCTTGGGAAGTGGGCCCAGACATTACATACATCATATATATTTAGGATATTTTTTCACTAGTGTTGTACCACTTTCACTCTCTAGTGGACTCTTCCAATGTTTTTTTTCTCCGCATTAGTATAAACCTTCATGAAATATCCTATGGTGTTCAACACATGGATAACTTCTATTTAATATTTATTTCATACTCTAGTCTATTCCTAAGTGAGTTTATATTAACTTTCCTTTTTTATAATTAGAAAGTTGAACTATCAATAAAATATAAAATTGTTCACATATGGTTCAATAACATATAATTTTTAACTATATGCCTATCTCATTTTCTCTTTATTCATCTAATTAAAAAATTCACCTATGTATTCTCATTGTTACATCTCACATCTTCATATCTAATTTAAACATCTAATGTGGTTGTTCCTAATAAGAGTCTACAAAGGGACCTAATAAACCTTAACATGTTGGGTATGTAGGTAATATATGTAGATATGCATATGTGTAATTTGTATAATTGGTATTTGGGTGTGTATAAATATGAATGAATGTTTCATATGGACAATAATGTGACTAATAGATATAGTGTGATAAAAATTTAGTGTTTAAAATGATTAAAGATAACTAGTGTGTTTCTTTTTGTTCATATTGAATTATGAAGATAATGAACTTTATGAGTAAAATATCACTATTCATGGAAATAATCTTGTATAGCTTTAGTAGAGGTAAGATGATAATTAGATATAAAAACCTAAGATCTGATAGTTAATGTGATGTATGGGGATTAATAGAAAGATAAGTTGAGTTAAACCCAATTTTTAGTAAAACTTAGATAAGATAATCTCATAAGTTAAATATAACTCCAAAATCATAGCTTACATCGTGGAGTTATCTTAGATATAAAGTTTCAACTTAACTGATGACGTTTGCAATCCCAATTTGATTAAATGGATAATCCTCTTAAATGTGCACTTCCCTATCTTCGAACTTTGTTCTTTGTTCCACAACACACTTGATGGTTAATTGAGTCTTAATGGGCTCTTTCAAAACTGTGTGATTTAGCATCTAAAAATGATTTTCTTCTTCTTCCTCAAATCCTGGCTGCCTGGGACACCTATAGTAGCGGTGATTTCTCCTCTACTCTTTCCTCCCTCTCCATTGAGTTTTTATCCAATGGAAACCCTCCATAAGAATCACCTCTCTCTCCCAAACCACTCTATCCCAGATTTGAGGGACTCTAATTCCCTAGATCTCTCAAATTCTTGAGGCTATCGCTAACCACCCCTATTCCAACGTCTGAGAGTAACCCTCAAAAAAATTGAGGGACCAACCAGAAATCATTTCCCATCATTTCTTTCCCCCCTCATGCTCCCAATCCTTTCCTCCCTAATCGGCCACCATCAACGACTTGGTTGGACTTTGTCATTGGACTTCATATTTTGGAATGGCCTCCGGTGATTGGAAATAGTTCAAAAAGTCATTGAGAAGCTTTGTGGGAGGTTGTTGACCTAAAGTTCGGTAATCCATTGACTCCACTTTTTGGTGTTTCTTTCTTTGACCTACAATCTGTAAGCATCTGGTCACTATTTGAGCCACTTTATTGCCTCCACATCGATGAAGCAAACCACATATTTGGTTTTTCTTTGTAGATTTCTCTCTCACTATTTTCCCTACTATGGCTAGAACCCCTTAGGCCTGTCATGACATCATATTATCTAGGGTGAAACTGACCATGCCTCATCCTAAGTCAGGTGCCTACCTAATTTAAGACATCGATACTACTACATAACAGCCCTTTGGCATCAGTTGTTTATGCCTTTTTAGAGACGGTTCTAAAGTGACACCTATGTGGGTGCCGCTAAAGGTCAAACTCTTTGGCGTCGGTTTTATCACCGACACCAAAAGGCTTCACGCCACTAAAAATGAGCCAGAAGGTCACCGATAGGCGTCGGCTATTTATAGTAAGCTGACACCATAAGGCTTCACACCAAAAAAAGGGTGCCATCTAGGACACTATCTGTATCGGTTTGCAACTAAAATACCGATGCCATATTCCCAGATGCCACAACCATGCTTCCCTACATGACCGTGTTTAGAACTATAGGCGTCGTTGTTATACTAATAACTGACGCTTTTTTGCCACGGTCGTGCTTTCCTGTACGGTCGGGTTGTTTGTCACATTAGGCGGCAGTTTTTATCCAATAACCGACGCGGTAAGCCTTTGATGATGGGTTTCTATAAACAACCGAAACCTATGTTTTAATTTTTTTTCTTATCAGTTTACAGGCCTGCTATGGCTGGTTAGCAGGAAAAGAACCTACAGTTTAGTTTTGAACTGCAGGTTTACGACATCCATTGATATCAACCAACAAACAGGCCACAAACCTACAAAATCAACAAATATACTTTTCACACAAGTAGATACATTCAGACATCAATTCAATTCTCACATTCACAGATGTAGAAACATTCAAATACATGTAGAAACATTCAGACATGTATAAACATTCAGAAATATTCATTTATAAAATATCATTCAACATCGCTATCATCATCCTAATTATATTTATAGTCCCCACTATTTGTATGGCTCTAGCCCATTCTTCTCTTACTTCATTTAATACTTCCATCGTATATGGAACATGTACATCTTTTAAGCGTTTACCTATAGTGTGGTTAGTTTTAAACACCTGCAAAGAGAATGATGTATATATAAGTAATAATATAAAAATAAGAATGATATATTTCATACTAACTAATGAGACTATATACAATACCTCATGTATGGTATCGATGTCCAATGCGGCATATTGGATAATCATCTGCATAAATCACATCACATAGTATGTGCATGCCCAGTCGTTGTCTTGTGTAGCGCAATATAAATTGAAATATACAAAATATTAAAAAATACAACTAAGCACAGTTCACATAAATAATATATACATTAGAGTCGGGAACTTACTTTTACGTTCTCCCAAATTATTGGATGGTTCTTTTTCCTGGGGACCTTTCCTCCAGCCTTTTTGAATGTATCTAAACCCCTACATGTTAATGTAACAAAGTGAATTGCATAATTAAATAGTAATGTAATAACAAATGTTAACGGATATAAAAATGAAATATTTCTCACCAGAATAATGGCAATCTCATTACGTGTCCAATTTTAGTATTCAATGTAGTCCCCACAGGATCTAGATAATAAACAGTGAACGTCCCGTGGAGAATAACTAGTAACTACCAATGCCTACCGCTAGAGGTAAAAAAGTTAAAAATTAATAACTCAAAATCCGTAATAAAAATGTATTTTCTTAAGTCCCAATTATAAGTAAAGTAAACTTACTTGACATTGAATGGAGCTATTATTATCGTCTTCTTTTGCTGACCAAAAATTGTAAAAGCATCTATACAGTATTGTTGAACACTATCAGGGTCTTTAGCTACCATACTAATCAATGATGGAATCAAAAATCCCACATGGTCAAATGCAAATTGTTTACATTGATTTTCAACTAAGTAGCTAAAAAATATGTATTACGTATGCATTACACATTGATTTTCAACTAAGTAGCTAAAAAATATGTATTACGTATGTATTAATATATAAGAAACCAGATCACCGAATCTTACACAAGGTATATGGATGTATAAACAAGATCTCACATTATCCGTGTCTCTATCATTGATGTATTCAGCCAATCATATATAAACAAATCAATAATATCTTGTATAAATAAAGAGCTTTCGTATGATTGACATGCATAATTCGCTTCTAAAGAAACAGTTATAGGGCAATGTATATTATGTGCCCGTAGCCAACATGTCATTCCCCTACAAGTAGGACCTAATGAGTATTTTAGGTCAGTTGGAACCCAACTTGGTGATGCAGGAAGTGGAGGTGGAGGCCTGGATGCTCCGGGTGTCTTCTTTTTAACCTGTATATATAATTTCAGATCAATTGACCTCATATATACACATTAACAATCTAAAGTAATGTAAATTTATCTTACAATTGCAGTAGTTAGACGACATCTGATTTGGGCCACAATATCACCCCACCTTCTGCCTCAGCAAGTGTATCAATATCCAGGTGGGCATATCGCAATGTAGCTTCCCTCCAATCGGAGAATACACGTATCAGGCTCACACAAACGTAGTCATGTGGCATTGGAGTCCGGTGAAACGTTTCCCTAGGAAGGGACGGGTAAGCCTGCGCCTCTGCAACAACATAGTGTTGCATTCTTAAGCGGCATGGCTTCAACGCCCATAAATTTACGTAAAGAATGTTATACACATATACATATCATCTTGAAAACATATCATCTTGAAAATCCTAGCTACAATGTCATAAACAATACTTACAACAGACGTGATAGACAGTGGGTCTACAGGATTACTCTCAGTCTGTGCATCAGGAGAAGAGTGGGTCGCCATAGGCTGATTGGAAGCCTGAGATGCCTGCCACCACAACAATTCTTCCTTGACCTTCTTAGCAACTATATCCTCGACTCTTTTATTCTCTTATACATAGATAAAAGAAACATTCACTTCTTATTATTAAATTCCCTTTTGCAGTAACATTCTAAAAAAAGAATAGGTTACCTCTTCTTGTGAAAGTCCCGCTCTAGGTTTGCACTGGGATGGCCCAAAGAATGCTTTGATGCCCACACCAGCGCCTGCACCCCTAACACGTCCAAGATGCTCTAGGTTACCCAGAGAAACTGTCAATTCATCCCTTGTGCCCTAAGGGATGAACGTGCCTAGTTTCCTCTGCCCGTGCAGCTCCCGCTAATCACCATCAACAGAAATTGGTAAGTTAACACCACAAATAATCAATATTCAAATGATTGCTCTAAGAGTTGTATTTTACCATTTTCACAGCCGCCTCAGTAGTTACGGGCTTCTTTATTTCACCCTTCTTGTTTTTCCTCCCAGTTATCCAGACATCATGGTGAGGCATAGGTGTGGCACATGTAGTAGAGGACTGCTGAGTAGAAACAGACTCTGCATGTAGTCTTTGGCGAACGCTTGCATAGCCCTTTGGACCCATAGTGTGGTCATGCACATTCAGTGCACGCCTTGCTTTTTGCGCCTCACTGAGGGCCTAGTTAGTATGCACATTAATGATTTGGTTAGTAGCACTAAATGTTAATCTTGAATAGGTGAATACAACATATATTAATTAAATTGGGAGTGACGCCTAATACCTTGAATTCTTCAGATTTTCTTGAAGCAACAAACGTGTCCCATTCTTCTTTGTCCAAGAAGTTCCACTGTTCAAGGGCTGACTTCTTCTTCTTATCACCATCTTTTATGTATTCTCTGTTGAGATTTGTCCTATAGTTCCTTAGCATCTTTCTAGCGTGTTGCATCACACTTTTATGATGCAGCTTCTCATCCAATGCAAATAGATTCTGTAAAATAGAATTGCTATTAACTAGTATCCAAAAATAGAATTGCAAATAATAGAATTTGTAATCTACAAAATAGAATTGGAAATAATAATAACGCATGCATAAATCCTTTCATATCATGTCTTTCTTCGCCTGAGGAACTTTATGTCAATTATCATACTTAACACCACAATGGCTTTGAGTGACAACCCCAAGATAGTTTACAAAATTATTGTGGTTCACTCCAATTTCATTTCCTCCATTACCAAACTCCACAACCAATCTAGATCCACTTCCACTTAGCGCTATTAAGTTCTTCAACAGAGTGATGCCCCTTTTCTTGTTAAGTGTTTGTTGATGCGCATCAAGTTCCTCCAGTGCTTCAGTGGGTACATGTCCATCATCAACCTAAAATTTGACAAAAATAAACACACTGAATTAACCCAATATAGAAATATAGGATATATGACATAACTAGAAGATAATGAATTTTATAAAAATACAGGATATATTTTTAGAACTTACATTGGTATCCTCGCCATGCTCATCATGGACTTCATGCTCATCATGGACATCATGCCCATCATGGTCAACCATCTGAAAATGTCATTAAAAAGGCAAACATTTAGCATTTGTATTAACTAGAAGATAATGAAACATCAAATCTGAAAATGATATTGATATTAAAAAAGCAAACATTTAGCTTCAATAAAAAATATAAACATGCATGCCTCTAAAATTGTTATCTTTTATCAATTCACAATCCTTCATTGTGATCTCCGTGCACATATAAGTCATCATTAACTTCAATATTTTGTGGAGTTGGCAACCCAAGTGAGAATGGACTGGAGTCATCATACTTATCATAGTACTCTTCTTCATCTATAGGATGTTCAATGAACTGTCTTTTACCATGAAGAACAACCGACCATTTATCATTTGCAGGATCATCGATAGAATATTTGTTTCTCCTGTGATGCCAATATGAATGGTTCACCCTTCTTGCCAATATTTTCAAAGTTCACTAAAGTGAAACCCAATTCATCCACTATAAATCTTTTGGTGTTATCAACCCAATTACATTTAAAGAGTGGAATTCTGAAATCTCTGTAGTCAAACTCCCATATGTCTTCAATGACACCGTAATATGACATTTTAGCTTCACGTGAACTCTTATACTTTGCACTTGCAAAATACATAGTCGACGCTTGAAGAGTGACCCCACTGTTTTGGACGACACTCTTATCATCTTGGAGCTTTGTGTAATATGTGAACCCATTAATGTCAAACCCTTCATAAGACATAACATTCGGTTTTGGTTTAAAGGTGAGACATTTGATAGTTTCCGTAATATCATTTGGTGTTTGAGATAGTTGATGTAAGACTTTATCTTCAAACCACTTAGTAAAAGTCTTGTTATGCTCTCTAGCAAGCCACATTGAACTTGCTCGAGGATGTTGTCTCTTGATGAAATTGGTATGTTCCTTGATATAAACACTCACTTCGTCCATGTTGTGTAAAATATACAAGTGACCTGGTTCCAACTGCTCACAGCTGATTACTTTCACCCGTGATCCCAAAATTCCTTTGCCCTCCTCAATATTCTTGTCATTAACAGGAGTGTTATTACCACTCAGAAAGTCATTGCAAAAATCCATAACCTCTCTCGCCACATAACCTTCAATAATACTCCCTCCAGGCTGATAACGGTTTCGAACATCACCTTTAAAAATGCTCATGTATCGTTCAAAGGGTCATCCAATGCAAGAAAACTGGTCCCAACATTTTCACTTCCCTAGTCAAGTGGACAACAAGATGTACCATGATATCAAAGAATGAAGGAGGGAAATACATCTCAAGCTGACATAGGGTAACAACCACTTCTCTTTGCAAATTATCGAGAGTATCAGGGTCAATAACTTTGCTGCATAGACTGTTGAAAAAGAAACAAAGTCTGGTGATTGCAAACCTTACATGCTTCGACAATATAGATTGAATTGCCACGAGCAATATTTGTTGCATTAGAGTGTGACAATCATGAGATTTAAGACCTATCAACTTCAGATCTTTCATTGATACCAATCTACGGATGTTGGATGAGTAACCATGTGGCACCTTAACATTTACCAAGCATTCACAAAAAGCTTTCTTCTCCTTTCTAGACAACGTGTAACAAGAGGGAGGTAAGTATGTTCTTTTATTACCCATTTCACATAATTCTGTTAATTCTGACCTTATTCCCATTTCACATAGGTCCAGTCTGGATTTTATCCCGTCTTTAGTCTTACCTGGTATATTTAACAGAGTACCAATGACGTTATCACAGACATTTTTCTCAATGTGCATTACATTGATACAATGCCTGACTGTCAAAGAACTCCAATAAGGAAGATCCCAAAATATTGACTTCTTCTTGAATGAAGAATTATCACTCTGTGTGGCCATACTACATTGTGATTTCTTACCAAATTCATTGACAATGTCTTTTACTCTTTCATAAACAACATCCCCTGGTTTAGGTTTAGGTGCACTCTATTCATCATTCCATCCATTGAATGCTTTGCGCTTCCTACGATACAGATGGAATTTTGAAAGAAACCTTTGATGACCAAGATATACAGTATTGCTGCCATGTTTTAGTCTTATTGAATCAATGTTTTCTTCACATATAGGACACACTTTAGCTCCTTTGACACTATATCCAGACAAATTCCCGTATGCTGGAAAGTCATTAATAGTGCAAAACAACATAGCGTGCAAACGAAATGTCTCTCTTCCTGAAGCATCATAGGTCATCACACCTTCAACCCAAAGTTTCTTTAAGTCATCAATCAGAGGTTCAAGATAAACATCGATATCATTTCTGGGTTGTTTAGGGCCTGATATCAACAATGACATCATAACGTACTTATTTTTCATATACAGCCAGGGAGGAAGATTGTATAAACAAGCATGACTGGCCAAGTGCTATGTTGGCTACTCAATGTCCCGTATGGATTCATCCCATCTGTACAAAGCCCAAGTCTTAGATTCCTGACTTCTTCACCAAATTCAGGGTACAATAGATCAATCTTCTTCCACTGTGGGAAATCAGACGCATGTCGTAGGATCCCATCATTATTTTTCTTAACATCTGCATGCCACCTCAAATTCTTCGCATCTTTCGGATTTGCAAACAAGCATTGAAACCGTGATATTATAGGTAGATACCACATCACCTTGGCAGGAGAACCAGTTTTGGACTCCCCCGAAGTCGTCAATTTATATCGTGACGCACCACATTTTGGACAATATTTCAAATCCACATAGTCCTTTTGAAATAATACACAATCATTTGGGCATGCGTGTATCTTCTTGGCCTCCATTCCCATTGGACACAACAATTTCTTTACCCAGTATGTTGAGATTGGCAGCTCATTTCCTTTAGGAAGCATTTCTTTCAACAAAGTCAACAATGAAGTGAAGCTTTTATCACTCCATCTATTGTTAGCTTTCAACTTATACAATCTCAACACAGTGCTAAGCTTCGTAAACTTAGCACAACCTGTATATAACGGTATCTCAGCATCATACACAATGTTTCTAAAGATAGGAGGTGGATCGGTGTGCTCTACCCTACAACTATCCAACATCGCATCAATGATGTCTACTAGAACTGGTTCGTTCACATCTACATCATCAGAGGAAATTTCTTCTTCCACCCAAGAACTGCTATCGACATCCACTAGTTTTGAGTTTGAAATCTCTCCATGCCAGTGCCATTGTGTATAGCCTTGTACAATCTCGTTGCACATGACATGACTTTTGATTTCGTCACCAGTGCTGACTTTCAAGTTGTTACTGCAATGCCTACATGGACAGTAGAACCTATCTCCAGGTTCTTTCCTATGTTCCTCAGAAAATCTAATAAATTGACCAAGATCAGATATAAACTTTGGGGTGCAGTGATTGTGAATGGACATCCATGATCTATCCATTCTATGATCAAAGAGAAAACAAGAATATATTAGGACAAGATTAGGGTCTACGGTTTACCCAATACACATTATACACTTACATCCTAAGTGAGATTAGGTGTTCAAGAACAGTCCCAAACCGGGGACAATCCAAGATTTACTCCTATTATCTAGACCCATCCGATTTTCTATTTGTCTGGCTTATTTGCAATTGGGGGTAGACATCGGATTCTGATGGTAATTGTCCCAGCCACGCTAACTATATATAATCTAGACCCATCTGATGCTGAAGTAGACAGTGTGGGACATGAAATGAAAGTGCCTTTATTAACCATTTCTATGGTGATAACATTTGATAGTGTCCAATACAAAATAACGATTGGGCCTGCAGCTACAATGTGATGCGCTACATGGAAAATATTGTCAGATTAGGAGGTACAATGAAGCCAGACTCCATACAAACAATATATAATTTAGTGATTGTTCATTCTAATTTATACCAATGTACAAGTAATATAAAGAACAATGATTGTTCACTTTCTAGGCCAACAAACACATGTGATGTCATTCTTATATATAATAAATGTGTACCACCTATCCCATCCTTGAACTCCTAATCTCACTAGTAAGTGTATAATGTGTATTGGGTTTTCGAGAAAATTTTGGCAGCATTTCCCCGCTGTTCTCTAAGTACATATGTACTTAGAGAACATATGGGGAAATGCTGCCAAAATTTTCTTGAAAACCCAATACACATTATACACTTACATCCTAAGTGAGATTAGGTGTTCAAGAACAGTCCCAAACCGGGGACTATCCAAGATTTACTCCTAATGAGTAAATCTTGGACGGGTTTCTAGGCCAACAAACACAATAATAGATATGTACATGTTAGGGTTTCATCACAATCGATGTTAGGGTTTCATTAATGTTAGGGTTTAATCAAATCAAATTAGGATGCTAGAATGGACAAGTTTGATCTTATTTCAACATGCATCAAAATTTACTGAATTAGGTCAAGCATTAGGATTAGAAGCACAAATATATGCAAGCAAAAGATTTGTTCATATCCTAGAATTTACATAAAGCATTACATAAAGATTTGTTCATATCCTTACCAACAACAAACACGACCGTGGCTGTATTGGCCTACCACGGCCGTGATGGGCAGCACGGCCGTGGTAGGCCAACATAGCCACGGCCGTGTTTGCTGTTGGTAAGGAGCTAGGGAGAAGGAAGAAAAGAGGCTAGGGCTACCTGGAGCTAGCGTGGAGAAGAGCGGAGACGGTGTTGTGAGAGCAACGAGCAGAGAAAGAGTCGGCGAGCGGCGAGAAGAACGGCACTAGGGCGAGCGGCGAGCAGAATGGCACCAGGAGAAGAGAAGAGCGTCAAGCAGCAGTGGCGGCGAGCGACGGTGGCAGTAGGAGAAAGAGGACGCAACGACGGTAGTGGCGAGAAGAGGCGCACCAATAGCAGCGAAGATAAGCAGCAACGGGGGTCGTTGGGCAATTTTAGGCGAGCGACGAGCAACAGAGAAAATTATCACAATGAAACAGAAGGAAGGGGAAGATGATCGGGTGATACAAGTCTATTATGTTTGTAAACGACATCAGTTATCTACAACACCAACACCTTTTACTCTTCACCGTCAGTTGATATTAAAAAATCAACGTCTAATTAGACAATCTTTTCCCTAAATTATTTGGCAGGAACCATTATCAGCGTCAATTATCAAAGGATAACCGACACCGAAATTGGAGCTTTTTGCGTAAATTTTCATCTTATATAGGCGTCGATTAACAGTTAAAACACTGACGTTGTATGTGACACTTTGGGGCCAATTTTTTTCGCTCAAAAATTGGATTTCACGGGCAGTTTTAGGCGTCGGTTTGGTGTTACACAGCCGACGCTGAATACAAAGTGGTACCCATGTGTGGCTGGTCTTTGAATATAGATGTCAGATTTCCTAAATCACCAACATTGAATGTTATAGGCGTCGGGTTTCCTAAAGAACCGACGCCCAGAAAAGTGACATTGAATGTTGTTTCTGTAGTAGTGTCCTTAGGAATGTGTTGGACCTTTCATCACCGCAAGACATCATCTTCCCTTCATGGTTGTTACTTCCTACTCATTGGGAGAGGGATGTGCACCATGGCTATAGAGGAAGAAGCTAGACCTCGGATTCACCCTTCTTCCCCCATGATTGGTATTATGTATCACACGTATTTAGGATAGTATAAGGTTTCCCAAATTTTGATTTCATTTATATCATGCTTCAGATTGATTTATTTTGGATCGTGGATGACCTTGTCATGTCTACGACTAGGAAGTGAATCCATGGGCATATCCATCATTTTTATTTTGATTTATCTGATCCAACTATAGGATAAATTGATTTCTCTTATTTCTGACTTGTTGATAAAATAAAATTTGTATCTTTCTATTGATATGTCTAATGGGGTCGAGTTTATATGAATTTTGATTGATTTTTTTAGATGTATCCATTTTTATGCTTTTGACTTTGGTTTCTCTAGTTTCAAGACTTAACTTAATTTGGGTGTATGAGATAATAACTAGGGTTTTGGGTTATGACAGGAAAAATTAAAGATTTGAGATCAGAATCTTAGGAATGATTGTCCCTACTGTGGTAAGTGGTCCATGTCGTGGGTTTCATTATATTGCCTCGTTCAATTTTGATCACATTATCATGATTAAAGTTCGTATTATATATGCTACAATGTGAAATTTTAATTTTTAAGAGGTATTTATTATATGCACATCTTCTTAAGATTTATCGCATACATGTTTATATATTAAGATCAAATCAATTAAGAATTATGCTTTGTCATGTTTAAGATCAGCAACGCAACTAAGGTGAAAACCCTAAATAAGATAAGATAAGATCATATCAGAATAAGAAGTAATAATTGGGCCCTATCTCATGAACATTTTGTGGAAGGTTAGTGCCTCATGACCCCCCTTCACTTCACAGGTTCAAACCCAAACCCTTACAGTATTAGTGTGTTCAATGATGTTTATGTTTATAGGTTCAAGCTCAAGTATGTACACTTTTTGTGTGTTTAAAAGCCTACACTCCATGTGTATGTCAGTGAAACCAGATTAGATAAGGTTCATTGAGTTGGTTTCCTAATAAGAATGCTTCATTTACTTAAGAATGCATCCTAAAGACATCATAATTTTTTTGCATGCTCTTATCAATTTTATGCTTTATGTTAAGTTATGTTCATATTATTACTAGAACCCAACCACTTACAATCAGTTTGTTGAATGCATGGCTATGTTTGGATGCATATAGGTTGTCTACATAATGGGATAGCTTTCAAGAGGAGAATGTATGTATGAGTTTGAGACTTGATGGGGTGCCATCTATAAGATTCAAGGAGGTTTAGTTTGGTTATTAGTTATATCATGTATCATGTTCCATGTTGCAAGTTTTTTTGTAAAGAATGTGTACTAGAATCAATGTATATATATCATGTTTAAAGTTATTTTTATTATTGCAATGAATGGTATATTTTGTTTGTGATGTTCCACGAGTGTGATTCTGATGGACCATGCTTCTTTTTTGTGTAAATATGTTTCAAACTTGGAGGATGCTACAAAAGTGGCATTAGGGAAATAATATATATGGCCACAAGGAAGCATTCTCACATTCTTATTGGCCTCACCTCTTATATGAGTCCTAAGAGTAAGGAAAGTCAAACCAAGTAATATTAATAAGATTCTACCAAGACAAAGGTATGGATTATCTTAAACCCCATTTTTAATAAATCATGGGAGTTTATGTATATATAATATCCTAACTCATGGGGTTGTTACACTCTAGACATCAATCTATTTTTCTATGAAGAAATTTAACTATACATAAATTAGCATGAAATCTTCAAAACTTAGAGTTCAAGATGATGGAGTGATGGGTGAAGTGATGATGTTCATGCTGTTTACTTTAGGGAAAATCCCCACCTTTGATATATGTCTCACATTAGTGCACAATTATCAATTTATGTTTTCCCATATGATGATTTCAGATCCACATTTTATGATGGTTTTAGCATTTTTCTTGAGAGCTTTGGTTTTGATCTGAAAAAGAAATTTATAAGTATTACATTATAAAGTGTTCAAGTTTTTCATGAATTCTCTATTCTGTAGCTCTTTTGAAAGAAGGAACGAAAGAAATTTTATCAAGATTTCATGTTAATAGAAGTTGTTACATATAGAATGCAAGAGCTAAAGAGGGATAAGTAACCTTAAGTTTAAGTGCTTTTTGTTATGGATTTTAAGCATTGATTCCCAAACTCATAGAATGTCCTCTTTCCTTCGTTATGGTTTTTGGTATGGGACGTAGATGATTTGAACACCTTATAGGATATGCTATGAGACACATATTTTTATTATACCACTCTCTTTTAGTCTAGTGTTTGTGGTATGGGGCAATTGTATCATGGGATGTTGGAGATGAGTATCATAGTACTAAAATCTCTAGATACATATAGTCATAAGTATGTGTCAAGAGATGACATAAAGAGTTAATGCTAGGAACCCATACATGTGTTCATTTGAGCCTAATGGTACAAAAACTTTATAGAAGTATATGGACCATGTCTGATATTAGATTTTAGCATTAAGAATAGAAGAATGGCCTAGAGTAATAACTTGATTGGGATTACCCAAAATATTGCAATAGTTAGACTCTTTTGTTGTACATGTTTACCTAGTAATGCATGCTCTATATAATATGGAAAGGGTTTGAGGAATGAGATATATATATATATATCTTTAATTGTTAGGAAATGTGTGTAACTATAGTAATCACTGATATCTTCTCCTAAGGTTTTCTTATTGCATGATATGTTAAAATTTGGCATCCATAAGTATATCAATGACTTATATTTAATGCCTAGGAAGCTTAACCTTAAAAGAAAGGATGTATTTCTTTCTTAAGGATGAATACCATAATATGTTTGTTTATGAAGATTTAAGGTGTGTCGGGAATTATAAAAAATGCTGAGGTAATGTTTGAGTTAAGTTCAAACAATATTATGTTTCTTACTTATGTAATATAGATGTATTTGTATCTTTGAACCATTAAAATCCATAACCTCTAAAGAGAATGAATATAAATGATTTTAACTAAAGGAAAATGTTCATCTACATAGTTATAGTATTAAGACCAGATTGGTGTAGCATGAGTCTGCCACGTGTCATGAACATAAAATCTTATGTGAGTGAAAATCCTAAAGTTTATATAAATGAAAAAAAATATGTAAGACTCTACCCTGGTTTTCAGATATTGAAAATATGTGGTGGGAGTCGGTCTTTGTATCCCTCAACAACTTGTAGTGGGGTTATAGAAATTTATGTTTAAGGTGATTCACATCATGTTATGAAGACCAACCTATGTTTATGCGCACCATGTTGTGTATCAAATCAAACTAGTTCCATGTATAGATGTTCATACGTGTAATTCATGTAATGATTTAACTAATGAGAAACCATATCCTTAAATCTGGATCATGAGTCATGGTCAATGATGTTTCATGATTTTGGTGTTTATAGTGAAAGTTTTATATATGAATGATAAGTGAGGACATAGTTAGCATTTTGATCTTTTAGAGTCATACTTTTAAGGAGTAGATCTCATCCTTGTTGGTTTGCTGGTATAACTATTTGAGGTAAATTCAGACTTTTCTTGCTAATTATGATGGACATTAGGAAACTCACAATATTTTTGGATTTTGGCAAGGAGGAAAAATTTCCATTAATTGAATCATGATTTATTTCTTCATTGGGAAGTAATTGAGGACAATAAGAATCATGTTATACTTTGAGTTTAAATTTTAATGTGATAGTATGATAATGACTAGGAGTATCCATACTACCTTTTAAGGTTATACAAGAACAATGTAATTTTGAGTGATGACACATTGATGCTTAGACATGTGGTGGTATAAGTTTAGACATAGTAAGAACCAGTGGTCCAAGATGACAAAAATATGATGTTTTATATGATTGGAAACATATCTTAGAAAAGATGAGTGATAAATATTTTCAATTAGTATTCCTAAAGATAATAATGGTTTTATGGTAAGATGGTGACTATGAGTACCTTGAGCTTATCTAGCTAAGGGTACCATGGTATGATGGACTAAGTTATAAAAATGAATATTAAGAAGGTGATGTTAACTTGGTGACCCTCCAAAGTTAATGAGCACCTAAGTGCAATGATCACTTGTGTACGATGAGATCTTGGGAGCAATGGGTACTTCTTTGCCAGTTTACTTTGTTGATTCACTAATTGCAAATAATATAGGTCATGCAAATGATAATGAATCATGAGATAGTATCGGATTTTAAAGCCTATAAGGAAGAATATTTCCCAATAGACTTAAATCATTAGCTTAATTGTATTGGAATTTCTTTATTCTAATAAACATACTTATGATGCTTGTCTTTCCCGTTTGCATGCACGTAGAATGGGGCATGTGTACCAATGAGGTGTTTAAATAAGTGTAATAAGGCATGCCGCATTTAGATATATGATTGGCCAACATTTATCTAAAGGCAACAAACAAAAGATAGTTGACAATTAAAAGTTTGATGCATTAGTTGACCTAGTTAGATGCATAATAGAAGAAAGAATGCAGACAAAGGTAGATATTTTGAAACAAAGAAGTGAGTTGGTTTTAAAGTGGAGACAAGACCCTTTGTAAAATCATTTTGAATAGAAGCAAGCTAGGTTCCTCGATGTGCTAGATAATTATGATGTGAGATAGATCTCAACCTCCATTAGTAGTATATGCACATGTTGGTCAGATTTATATGTTTAATAAGAAGGCCACACCTTGAATTTTTTATGAATATTTGATATAATACTACAGTAATGCAAGTATAGTATGTAAAACCCTAAGGTGGGTAGCATATGGAAATTTCAAGAAAAAAATGATTAAGGTGGGTAGAATGTAACATCCAACATTTTCAAAACTAATTTAAACCTTTAATGTGGTTGTTTATAATAAGAGTCTATTAAGGGACCTAATAAACCTAAAC
Source organism: Alisma plantago-aquatica (assembly GCA_963693085.1). Lineage (NCBI taxonomy): Eukaryota > Viridiplantae > Streptophyta > Magnoliopsida > Alismatales > Alismataceae > Alisma > Alisma plantago-aquatica. The sequence continues at coordinate 941,226,378 of OY856412.1, read as the reverse complement.
ACGGTTGGGTATGTATATAAGTCCATCAAATATGCAGTATGTGTGTCACCTTTGTACAATTGGTTTTTGGGTGTGTAATAATACAAATGAATGTTTTATATAGACAATAATGTGATTAATAATATAGTGTGATAAAAAGTGGGTGTATAATATGACTCAAAATAGCTCATTTGTTATATACATTCATATTGAATTAAAGATAATGAACTTTATGAGTAAAATATCACTATCCAGGTAAAATTATGTCATGTAGCTTTGGTAGAGGTAAAATGATGATAATATTGGACTTTCAATCCTATATATTGATAATTAATGTGATGTATAGGGTTTAGTATCAAGATAATTGAGTTAAACCCTCATTGTAGTAAAAAACATATAATATTATCTCATAAGTCAAATATAACTCCAAAATTGTACCCTACATGGTGGAGTTATCTTAAATATCAATCTACAACTTAATGGAATGATGTTTGCCATTCCAAATTGATTAAATAGGATAACCCTTTTAAACGTGCACTTCCCTATCTTAAGACTTTTATGTTTGGAAATAAATCAATATAAATGTCACACACTCAATTTTTTTTAAAATTCCCTAAGTTTTTTCCATGTCACGCTTGATGTTTACTTGAGTCTTGTTTGGCTCTTTCAGGACTGTGTAATTAGCATCTAACCATGATTTAATCTTCTTCTTCATTAAGTCCTTGCAACCATGGACTCTTATAGTAGACAATATTCTCATATCCACTCTTATCTACCCCTCCATAGAGTCTCTTCCTGAGGGAAACCCTCCATAAGAATCTCCTCTCTGTCCCAAACCACTGTATCGCATACTTGAGGGACTCTATTTCCTAGATCTCTCATACTGTTAAAGCTATCTCTAACCACCCATGTTCCAAACTTTAAGAGTAACTACATCTTCCCAGGGTAACCCATGTATAACTAACCCTTAAAAAATGTTGAAGGGGCAACCAAAAATCAATGCCATTGTCCCTTTTCCCCTCATGCTACCACTCATTGCCTTCCTACTCATCTGCCATCAATGACCTGGTCGAACTTTATGACCAGACTTCAGATTTTAGGACGACCACCGATGATTGGCAATGCTTCAAGAAGTAGTTGAGAAGCTTTGTGGGAGGTCAATTTGATCTATAGTCTGGTAATCCATTGACCCATCTTTTTATGTGTCTTGCGGTGACCTACAATCAACGGGCATCTCGCCACTATTTGAGTTGCTTTTATCGTCTAGCTTGGGTTGCATCGATGGAACAACCCACACATTTAGTTTTTTCTCCATGTCTTGTTCTCTTTCTATTTACTCTTCTCTAACTACACCCCCTTAGGCTTTTCATGGCTGCATATGTTCTAGAGTGAACCCTGCCACCCATCATTCTTTGTTGGGGGCCTTCCTGGTTTGAGACAACATGGGGAATGTATTGAACCTTTAGGTGATGCAAGATCTCCTCTTCCCTTCACTCTTGGTTGGTACTTCCTACTCTTGTTCATTCTCTCGCTCTGCTCATGGAGAGGCATACTGAAAATTCCTCTTCCTTACGATCGAGCTACTTCATCTCTCATTGGAACCGCACCGCACCTTATGGAAGGGAGAAGCTCCATGGCCTATTTTTCCCACCACTCGTCCAACAAACATGACCCTGTGTTTCAAATATATTCCTCAAATTCCATTTCTCAACTCAACCACTATGAGCGAATAGACGATGAGGGTGTTAGGGCCCAGGTCTAGGCTCTCTTTCTCCTTCCTTCCGACCGACAGTGGTATCGGGCAAGGATAGAGTCATTAGATAGAGAAGTCGTAAAAAGTTTAGTCAAGTAAGGGAGAAGGATCGAAGTTCCTCTACTTTGTGTCTCCCAAAACTGAAGGGGGTGTTCTTTCTGCAAGAGCTACAGTGAGTGGTAAGCATAGGGGGTGTGCCAGAAGGGCAGCGACAGTAGTTCTAGGTGCCTAATTACAATTTAGATATTCATTGAGATTTGTAGGGTGGAAGGGACTTCGACACAGGGGTTGTAGGCTTAGTAGGACTCGAACTTACAATATCACTGGTATGTTTCAACCAATTAAACTATAAGCCCCTACTGGTATTTACCATGCAATTCACAAGAGAGGGGTGCATAACATGGGTGGAGAGGAAGAAGCCATGCCTTAGATTTACATTGTTGTCCCTGTGATTGGTATTATATGTCAAAGTGTTTAGAATAGTATGGGGTTTCCTTAATTTTGATTTCATGTATATCGCGTGTCAGGTCAATTTAATTTGGTTCATACATGACACTATCAAACCTATGATCAAGAAATGAATCCATGGGCATATTAGTCCTTTTTATTTTTCTTTATCCATCCAGAAATAAGATAAATTGATTTATCGTGTTTTTGATTGGATAATACAATAAAATTTGTATCTTTCTATTGGTATGTCCGTTGGGTCGAGTTACGTATGAGTCTTGATCAATTTTTTTAGATCTAGCCATTGGAATAGGTTATGAATTATGTTTTTGACTCTGGTTTCATGAATTTTAGTACTTAACCTTATTAAGGTTTATGAGATAATAACTAGGGTCTTGGGTTATGATAAGAAAATAAAAAGATTTGAGATTAGGATCTTAGGAACAATTATCCCTAATGAAAGGTAAGTGGTACATGGCTTGGGTTGAATTTTACCACATCACTTAATTTTGTTCACATTACTATGATTAAAGTTCATATTATATATTTTATCATGTTAATACTTTAATTTTTTAAGAGGTATTTATTATATACACATCTTGTTAATATATACTACATACATGTTTATATATTCATATCAAACTAGTTAAGAACATACCTCTTCATGTTTAAGATCAATAATGCAACTAAGGGTGTAAACCCTAAGTAACATCAGATAAGATCATATCATAATAAGGCTAATAATTGGTCCATATCTCATAATTTTTTTATGGAAGGTTGGTTCCTCATGAACCCCCTTCACTTCATAGGTTCAAACCCAATACTTTAAAATTTTAGTGTGTTTAGTGATGTTTATGCATATGGGTTCAATCCCAAGCATATATATTTTCAATCCTTTCAATGATGTTTATGTTTACAAGTTCAAGCCCAAGTCTATACACTTTTAGTGTGTTCAGAATCTTACAGACCTCATGTATGTCAATGAGATCAGATCACATAAGGTTCATTGAGTAGGTTCCCTAAATAATGTTTAATATAGTTAAGAATGCATCCTAAAGCCGCTATTAATGTTTATGCATGCTCTTATTAGTTTTATGCTTTATGTTAAGTTATGTCCATATTATTACTGGAACCTAATTACAATTGTTTTGCCAAATGCATGGCTATCTGTGAATGCACATGGTTATTTGCATCATGGGATACCTCTCAGGAGGAGAATGCACACAGGAGTCCAAGACATGGCAGGTGTCGTCTATAAGAACCTAGCAGAATAAAAAAATTATCAGTTATATCATGAATCAATTTCCTTGTTTTACTTTTGTGCAATGAATATGTATGAGAATCAATGCACCTATATCATGTTCAAAGTTATTTTTATTATTTCTATGAATAGCATATGTTTGTTTGTGATGTTCACTGAGTGTGATTTTGATGGCCCATGCTTCTGTATTGTGTATATATGGTTCACACTTGGAGGATGCTACACTTTTCATGGCCTTTCTTTTCGTATAATTTTTTATAACATAAGCATGCTCATTTTCTCAATTTAATCACTTTTCTACACTCAATCTATTTGTAGAATAAACCTAGATGAAACTTATTTCCCATTCTCATATTGTTTTACTTCATCATGTATTGTTACATCCAATTCATAAAATACAATCATTTAATCATGCCTAACTTCTCCAAAATTCTCAATAAATCTATTTCGACAATTCACTAGTCATCTAAATTATGTTTCACCATAATCTAATGAATTTAAAACATACAAGTCACAAATTCATCACTTGGCCTTTCTAATGTTTCCTTGAGTTACATAAGAATCTTTACATACATGGTTATGGTCAATATATCAATAGGGTCATATGTAGCATTTTAATAAAACATGATTTTTTTTCAATATTAATACTATCATTTGCTACATATGAACCAAAATTTAGAAATAATTCTTCTAGTAACTCAATTGAGATATAGAATATTTCAATACTATTTTGTATTAAACTAAAGAATTGAATTAAGCAAAAACTATTGTAATTTCAGTTTCAGACTACCTCAGAAGGTTATTCCATGGGATTTTGGTGACATGAGGGTAGCATAGTGGTGAAGGATAATGGCAAATGGGATGATGAATTTCTAAAGGCATTGTTTACTGATACAATAGGGAATGAAATCATCAAAATGCTACCACCAAAATTGGAGTATGGAAAGGATGGATATACATGGATGTTGTATAAGCATGGTATATTCAATTCTAGACCAACATATAACTGATTGATGGAGGGGAAAACAAGTCAAGTAGAAGAAAATTGGGAAATCATTTGGCAATATTTAGTCACAAAAAGAATTAAATATTTCTTATGGTGTCTTCAACATGATCATATACTAATTAACCAACTCACACATGTGTGCAAGATGATGAATACAACTAGTTGTGAAAGATGTGGTGAGATAGTAGAAACAAGCTTACTTGTCATACGAGACTACCCATCAAGAAGGAGGATTTAGAGTTCACTAAAGCCACCCAATGAAAATGTTCTATTCAATACCATTAATGTATATGAATGGAAAACTAAGACCTTGTAAGAATGTAATTGACAATAAGAATGGAACACAACATTAGTAGAGGCACACTAGATTTTATGGAAGGAGAAAATGAAGAACTTTTTTAGAAGAAGAAGATCATTCAATCTAAATGTCTCCTACATATCAAATCCCTTCAACGTGATATTGACATAGATTTTAATAAACAAACGACTTCAACCATTAATCAAAGAGTAGAATGCATGAACCCTTGTGAGTTATACCAAAAAGCTTGCACTTTTATCATAGAAGATGCAGTAGTGAGTACATAGACTGACAAGTCAAGTTCTATTTCTTTCATATAAGACTATAGAGGAATATGGATAAGGGGGGGCTGAAACAATAGTACGCAAAGTTCATATGGAAGAAAAATTGAAATCAATTCATAAGGGTTTGCAAAAATGTAGTCAAATGAAGGTTATTCAACAATGCAAACTAACTCTTCATTGTAAATGGATTATATTGAATGGATCTTGAAATCCATGTCATTTATGAAACTCTCATAAAAGTTGCAAGTATCTTTCTTAGAAATTCACAACATATGAATATGATTTTTCAAAAAAGGAAGAACAATGTACTAGATGATAAGCTAGCCAAGAAGCACTTGAAGGATGAAAAACTTCAAGAAAAAATCAACGAATGTCCAATTTGGGTGATAGATCTATAAAAGAGTGGGACTGTTGTTGATACATAAGATAAAAAAGAGACGCACACAAGAATTTAATAATTAGTTAGTGTAGTACTTAGCTTAAATTGAAACAAGCTACTAATTTAATATAGAGATTAAAATATGAAATGATTTACTATTAAATTTATATAGAGAATGAGACTCACTCACTTGCTACAAAAAATCCCTTTAGATATCTTATCTAATTTTGTTGATTTTGAATTTGATAATAAATCACAAATAAAGTCAAATACCCACTTCTAACTTATCTAAAATAGGCTCTACTCTTATTGGTGTAGAAGAATGCAAACAAAGAAATAAAATAATCTTATTGGGTTTTTGGAGATGGTATCACCCATCAAACAAGAATTGAAAAGGAAAAGAAATGAGACAAAGACTTATCATTGGTCATGTAGATGTGATCTATTGGTTCTTTGGTATTATTCCACCATCCTCCACCCAAGCCAATAGATTTTCTCTTTGATTATTTAATCAAATAAGTCAGGTTGAGATGGAATTGGAGATCACGTTTGACATTAAATGTTAATACATTTTAGAAGTTAGTGCTAATTTCCTGATTAGCTGAAAATAGGTCTATTAACCTTCATTTTTCATCCAACTAATTGAGTAGTCCCCTTGTAGTTTTGGGTTCTTGAGTGGAAACCATGAAGTGTACGCCAATGGATGGATTGCTAAAAAATATGAAATAAAAACCACATTATAAGGAAATATTTGGAAACCATTGAAGAATGCTTTCAAAAATTGGGTGGATAAGACAAACAAGAATAACCACATGACTAGATTAGGCATCAACTTACACATGAGAATGTTTTAGGCACCCAACGATGCCCTTTCGGCATCATAGATCTCAAAAAAATTATGGGATCTCATTTTTTTAAAGAGGGCTTGTGTCTGTGTGAAATAGAATGAATATAGGAAAGATTGTCTGCAAAGTAGGATTTAGTGATAAAAAGATTATACATATGATTGTAGACCCTATATGCTCATGTCATCACGTCACTAAGGGGTTGGTACAAGGGAAATAAGGGAGAAGGAGGGGATACAAGAATAAAAAATAACAATATAAAGAAATGATTTTAGTAATATCAAAATAATATTGATGATCATCAACCTAGCATGATCATACTCTCACACCATTGAGGTCTCAGTAAGAAGGGGAGGGGGAGTGGAGATCACATAATCACCAATTTGTGTGCCTACCTTGTCTGACCATTATTTGAGGGAAAGGAAGTTGTTAATTGGCGGGTTTACTCCATTAGCCTAATAATGAGGTCTCATATCTTCAAGTTGTAACCTCTTGCAAGAGATCTCAAAAAATTATCCTTGTAAAGGGTTTTTATTTCAAGTATCCAATAGCTATCCATTTTTACTATAGCATCCGTTTCTCAAAAGTATAACCCTTGTGAATAGTTTATTGAACACTATATTTATAGTGGTAGGGGGTTTCTAGGTTTTTAATTTAGTTTAAATTGTTACCTAAGTCTCCAAGAGACTGGAAGGTGGTTGGTCACAACATGTGTGGCTAGGATCGTTTATATTCTTTGAGACATGGTCTTATCAAGATAGGCAAGAAACTAAATGTTGGGCACACTTTTAGATAGGAACCTTCAGCCATCTTTATTTTATGGTGCCTAGAGAACTTGTCCATGAACTTTAGAAGTCAGTTTAGTAGTATTGTCAATGAGAAAATCAATGTGTGGCATTGGAAAGACATCTTAAGGACTACATCTATTCAAATCTCATTAGTCCATACACATGCATACATGGATACACCTCTTAGGAACAAGAATAATGTCTTGTATCCATGGTAGTTATGTTATATGTTTAAGAAACCATGAAGTCTCCCACTTTCCAGCTAAATTGGATTTGAATCAGGGATAGTAGCAAGCGATGCACAATAATGTCTTCACCGAGTATAGGATCATCCTAATAGCTCTATAAAAAAATTTCACATATTTTTACAATTGATTGATGAGAGAGTCTCTAATGTGTAAAGGGAGTTTGATCCCTATTTTGACATTCCTTCTATGTTCCATGATCGATATTGAATACTTCTATTCTATCAACAATATGGAATGGAGGTTCTTCATGCAAAGGAAGTGCAGTCTCAACCTTTGGAGATTGATTTAGGATTTATTTCACAATCTCAGTTACATATGCTTGCAGCCACCTAATTGAAACCCTTATTGGAAAAGAAATATATGTATTTTCCCTCATTTTTAATTTTTTCTATTTCATATGTACTCCTTTTATGGGGTTTTAATTTGATACAAAAAGGGATGAGTAAACTTCATACATCTTCACCATATCTATGTTCTCCCTATGCCATGAGAACCATGGTGTTTCTTTCTGAAGTGGATATGTTTTCATATCCACATGTAAGGATGTGCTTGCACCTTGTTATAGTACATTGAAATCACTAATGTTCATCTTGACATCATCCGAGTTTGATTGTTCTATAAGTGCTACAAAGTAAGGTTCATCTACCCTAATTATGGGACACTTCTGGCATGATAATTTTCTACCCAATCACAATCATAGGGGATTTCTATAACATTGGATCTCTTCATGAAGAGACTTGTAGTTGTTCATATCATAACCCTTAGAATGATGGAGATAAAATGTTTTATGTGTGACATATCTCGTTACTATATTGATGGGATTTGCACCCTGATATGGATATTCTAGCTCGTCCCACAATTGGATAGGAGGATCATTACTTTAGGACCCACTTATTTTTCATAGTTTGTGATATTTGTTTTATTCGTGCCACTTCGAAGTCATTAGAACATACTTTGTGGAGTATTGTATACTTGGTTTTCTAGAATCTAGTTTTTCTTGTAGTTGAATTAGATTGAGCCATTTCCCTTATGTAGTAGGGGTCCTAGAGTTTCACTTTGTATTGGATGTATTCCAACATTTATGGGTACAACACAACCTTCCTCTACTACCCATATGTCATCATATATAATTGTAACCTCATAATTATTTTCATCAAGATCAGTTGTTATGTGATTATAGCCACATTGAAATGTGTTATGGTGGTGCATTTGGCGATGGTAGACAACCCCCATGTCTTATTCCATGTATATAAATACTCCCATGATGTTCCCCTCATCCTAAACTATAAGAGTATATGGTGAGGGAGAGTCTGCAAATCATCCTCTTCACCTAGTTGTTTGATGAGCAGAACCAAGGAATTTTGCCACTAACTTTGGCTTGAAAATTGCCTTGGGCCTTCTAGCTCTACCAATTCCACCAAGGTGATGTAGGATTCTTCTTCAACTTATTGAGCTTATGCATGTTGATTTGTAGATTGTTGTAGTAGTGTAAGGTCTATATCATAACCCTTTATCTCTATTATCATAGGTATTTGGGTGGACTTTTCAAGACCCTTTCATATCTTAAGTTCTTTTTTTCTTTCATTTCCTTCATTTATGAGAATGCCACATGTATGGTACAATACCATTCCTCCTTTGAGGTGTTTTTTATTAACTCAAAGCTGAAAATATGTAAATTATTGCCTTCCTCTTTGTGTTTTGCCATTAGATTGTAAGTGTTCTTCATTTTGTTACCTCTTTATATGAAAACATTGTTGTTATCTATCTTATATTTCATACATTGTTCTATAGAAGATGGTATGATTTTGCATTCATGTATGCATGCACGACCTTTCAATGTATTTAAGACTATTACCATTCTCACTATAATGAATATACAATCAAACATCTTCATTTCAATCTTCAAATGAAAATGAATTTCTCTGATGATATGCCTAGTAATAAAATCAAAATATCTTTCCATGGTGGTGCTAGCTCGCATGCCTTCCAACAATTTACCTTAATTAATCAGTTCCCCTGGGGTTATTTTTCGATAAAAACAACATATATTACTATGTGTGGCACATGAAATCCAGGGATAGGAGATGATCACATAGAATTCCTTATTTCCCAATTTTGAAGGGATCTCATCATCAAAAAATTAATGGTTTATGTAGCAACTATCATCCCTAGCATGTTGGCATGAGTTTTTGGACTGGTTTCCTTTTGAGATGACAACCCCTCCCAACACATTTAACATTGCATGTTTATATGTATGGGATATTCATCTAACAAATATATGGTAGCTCTTGTTGTCTACAACTGGTTGATGATGTCATACTTAGGTTGATCTTTTGCCATCAACTACTTTTCTATCTACTAATCTTCATCAAGTTAGGACTATGTTAGTTGCTTCTTAGAAATTATTTGTCTTTCTAAGTTACCATGCCTTCAAGACTAATATTTGCACATGCATTGTATAAATGAAACTTGGGAAGGGGCAAATTCTAAAATCTAATTGATTTTTGAGATGACATTCTTTGGCCTTGGCTTTATTGGGGAAACCAAAGATGTATCCTTTGAGTGAAACAATTTCATCATATGGTGGATACATATATATTGGTTAGGTTATTATATAATCTCCCTCCATCCTATGGTTTTTGAGCATATTCTTTAATCCTTAAAATGACTACAATATCTTTCTTCTTCGGGGGAGGTGCAGGACCTCCCTTGGGTTTTATTGTAACCACATTATTTATAATGTCTCTTTTCTCGATGGGAATATCAATTCATTATATGTCTACACGTATTGGAACTATTTTTGAACTCTTCAAAATATTATGGGTGTCTTCTTTTCTACTACCATAGTGACCTTGATACTATCTCAGTAGGTTTCTTTATTCAAAGTAGTTGTCTCTTTACATGGGCATTTATCTTTCCCCTAAATCAGAATAGGTATGATCGTGTGCACTTCCTAATTGTATATAGTGGTATCAGTGACATTGATTTTATCTTCAAATACTTATAATATCACATCATTATGTTAGGTTTTCAATTCTCAGTCTTTGACTTGTATCTTTCCTTCTAGAACCAAATATTTAGTGGAGTTTTTTAGCACCTCACACATCTTTGTGAAGTGTCTTGTTGATATGTGAAACTCATAGTATTTTGTACATTATATAAAGTAAATAAGTGGTCATGCTTAGGACTTGGATGTATGATTTTCATCAAAGACTACATGGTGTGGGATATACATTGTATATCTCTTCTAAAGGGTTGAATTTGAGTTGTTTCTTTAGATCACATGATATCCTGCATTTTATATTTTGTAAATGATTTGATGCCACCTCTAAAGCTACTATATTTTCTTAGAATTTTGTGTATTATGAGGATGGAGATGATATCCCATAGTTTCCCATATGCATGGTTTTCACCTTTCTCGTGTCACTTGGGGCTCCTAGTATGGTTACTCCCCCAACACTATTGAAGCATTAGTCACATAGAACACTATCGTTATATCAAAATTCTTTTTGTTCTTTGAATGAATAAATTTTTGGTTTGTTGTTTAAGGTTTGATGAAATATGACCATTATTCATAATGGTATGCATTCCTAAATTGAATGCCACTTTGATGTCTTCCTACATCAATCATCTTTTCTGTATAAAGAGTTTATTGGATCATTTGTATCCCCAATATTTCTGGCATGAATTCCCTTATCGTTATGTATGTAGACACTTCATTGGATGGCCTACCCCTCACGTCGTAAGCCACATATCACCACTTTTGACAAACTCATCAAATGACTTCTTCTACTTTTTATAGGGGATTCCACATTTTCTCTCTTAATATTTTGGTCTATGGAAAGTTAATTCTCTATATGGAGTTGAAAAAGCTCTTTGCTTGTTTATATCTTCTCTTCTTTGATGTTTTTGTACCACATTACATCTAATCAAGTTATGCATATATGAAAGAAGTGGATGATCATATTGTCCTTTCCTTGAAGTTCCAACATGTATGTGTAGTGTGCTCTTAGGTGTGATACTAGGTGGCCTTTTCTATTTAAGTTCTAGGACTCATGTGTGATGAAATTTTCCTAAAGTCTCATGTCTAGAAAATAGTTGTGTTGGTGGAAAGGATTTATCCTACTTTGGTCTTAAAATTCCCATACCATGTTGTCTAACATTTGAATTCTCTCTTCTACTACCTAGTTAAGATTTGGGATCACTATAGATTTGACCACTGACTAGTGTTCATCACAACCATTTTTTATATTGTTTAGATCATGGGAATCTACTCCATAACACTTGTATGTGAGTGAGAGCCTTCTTAAGATTTAGGATCACTTTAGACATAGACCAATGACTAGTGTTCACTAAAAATATTGTTGACATTGTTGGGATCATGGAAATATATTGCATAACATTGGAATGTAAGCACAATAATGTAGAATTTTCAAAAGAGGCTTAACATGATAATTTTAAGCTTTTGGAAGTGGTTGGTGATATAGGATGATGAATGGGGTGCATGATAGTTGTGATGCCTCATTACATGAACCTTCAGAGAGGTTTTCTAGGAGTTAGTGTTGTTAGTTTGATCTTAAGGCAGGTTGGGACCAGTCCTAGTTGTGCTTCTATATCCTGATAATTTTTATTATCCTTTCATTATACATCTCTTGGATAACATAGACACCTTGTTCTACTCTTCTTTTATCATATCAATCTCTTCATCATTAGGGTACCCATAGTCTTTTCAATGAAAATTATCAAGAAAATATTTTTATAGCACTTGTTGTGGGATGTGGGAACCCACCACTATTTAGGTCCCCTGTCATTCAAAATTTGAGGCACTATATCACTCAAAGAATAAGTTATGACCCTAATGGTTTGTATCACAGACTTTTTAGTGTAGGCATTAGCATGATCAGAGGCAGCAACATGTTTCTTGCTCATGTTTGCAAGAAAACCAAACATCATTAAAAGATTGTGCCTTCTTAGAACACATTGAGGAGGAAATCAAGGAATCACCTAAGAATATCTTTCCTCAAGATGAGATTAATATATTACAAAAATATATAGTCCATAAACATTACATGAGCTTGTTTGTCATTCAATTGTCAATTACTTAGTGGTGGAAGAGGTTTGATATAGTTCGTTTGACATTAAATGCATGTCATGATACGTTGTAGTAGGAATCTTCACCCTTTTATGTAAAACTGTAGTATAACAATTGTTGAGGTGTTTGAATTATCCTTAGCCTTTTTTTAGTATCCTTCTTTATAAGTATATGCCCACGAGATACTTCGTATTTGCTTATGCATTCATCGTCTTGTCTTTACAATGTTTGGTTGATCATTGAAGAATTATGTTCAAGTCAATGTGTGGAATGATGCCCATAATTTCAAGGGATTAACGTCGAAAGAAAAAAGTGTTGTGTGGAAATTATCCATTTAAGGGTTGCATTCTCATGTTTGAACAAAATGTAAGGGATCTTTTGATTCATTCTTCTGGAATTAAGTTGCAAGTATGAATAGAGGGCATGGGAATATTATTATTTGTAAGACATTTCATATGAAATGTATCATCAACTAGATTCATGATTATATAAATACTCATTAGTTAGTTCAACTGAGACCGATGTGGTACTATCATATATGTTAGTCCTTAATGTCCATACGTCTCAAAAGGTCATTTAACTTTGTAGATAGGTTGGATTCTTAAAAAGTGTTTGACTTCATAATTATAAAGTATTTTTTATTCTTTTTTAAAATTTGTATTGTGGAAAGGATTTGATTTTTTGAACAAGGATTTTATTTTAGAAACAAGTATTGATTTCCAAAAATATTTGCAATTTTAGACAATAGTTTGATTTTAAATATGAAAAAGAGGATTGCAAATTTTAGAATTAGGTTTTCTACCAATATATTGAGTTTTATTTTGAAAAAGACTTTTGTTTTTTTTAAAGAATATTTTTATACAAAAAAGGTTCTAATTTTGGAAAATATTTTGGATCCATTTTAAAAAATCAATTCAAAATCTAAAAATGAAATTTGAAAGGTTTCAAAACATTTGGAATTGTTAGAAGGAAATTTAAATACTAAAAAAGTTAACCTTTTTAACAACATTAGTTAATTTTAAAAATAATATTTTACTTATAATTATTTTATTTTTGAAACATATTGAAATTTTAAAAGGAAAAATGAAGTTTTCTTAATGTGATTTTCAAAAATATTTTTTATTTTGAAGTGGAGATGGAATCTTGAAAATGGTTCTAATTTTCAAGACCATTTTGAATTGTGGAAGACAAAGTTAATATTTGGAATAGTTCATGGATTTTAAAAATATTTTGGATTTTGATAAGAAATTTGAATTTTAAAAAACATTTGGATTTTCAAAAAAATTGAATTTGCAAAGATTTTAGATTTGAAAATTCTCAATTATTTGGGGGAAAAGAATTTTGAAACTGAAATTGAATTCTAAATAAGGTTTTAGACTTTCAAACATATTAAAATTTGGTAATAGAAAAGAAAATCTAAGATGTTTCAAACTTTTAGAATCCTTAAATTTTAGAAAGGAAATTAAATTTTTATAAACGCCTTGATTTTCAAAAAATGGAATTGGGAAGAATGTTCTTGGATTCAACTTATGATTCTATAACATGATTTTGTATGCCAATGATATTATCCCTAATAATAGAAAGACAATATTTAGTAGCACTCATCACATATAAGTGCATAGGGCAATGCCCTAGTCTCTTTTATTTTTTTGTTACTTAACATTGCTTAAGTCCCTAAGATCACCAGGTTGAAGGTATTATCCTTCTTATGCATACTGACTACATAGACCACAATTGATCTTGGGCATAAAGGAACGGGTATGTGATCGTTGCTCAGGATTAGCTATTTACACTAGGGCCTCACTGCTACAAGTAAACTAGACATTTCTTGGACCAACTAGTGTGATTTGCACAATTTTGTACTTTGTCACAAGATGGGATATGTGAAATTTGCAAAGTATTTGTTATTCTAGGAAAGTGAAAATGGTGTATATGCACAATCAAGGTATATAATTGTTTGATAATAAAGTGTATGCAATTCACTTATAACAAACAAGTGAGGTATACAAATTACGTATGTGCAATTATTATGAGTTTTCAATTATGAACTTCTAAGGAATTTTCAAAAACAAATGTAATGATTGATGTGGTCATTGATGTGCGCATATTATATATACTATTTGCCCACTTTTGAACACAAAGTCAGTCTATTTTTCTCTCTGTTTAGTCTCTAATCATACTTGATTTATCACCTTTTAGTTACTCTACTCGCTTTGTGTTTGTAATCACATGTACACAATTTCGACAAAGAAATGGGGTCAATACAACCAAAATCTGACCTTAGTTGGATCCCAAAAGAGTTTGCATTGTTGATAGAGTTGATTTAATGAAACTGAAGAAGACATGACGTATGATATTTTCTACATAGTGTGTAAGTTTATAGAAAGTCACACCCTCATTGTAGAAAAAAAGACATGGCATGTTGCTACTAAAACACGGAGTGTCCACACGTTCAAAAGTCAAGCTTCAAAGTTCTAGAAACTCACACGATGTGTGTTCATTCAGACACATTGTGTGTCATCTACTCAGGTCGGCTTCATGTTGCAGCAACACGACATGTCTTTCAGTGACATGTCGTGCACTCTTTGCAGAGGTAGTTTCACCCAGCAGTTACACGTTGTGACATGGTGTGTATGCCACTAAATACTTTGTGTCTTTGTCAGTTTCTACAAAATTTGAAAAGAACCGCCCCTTATTTTAAATACAAGAACAGTCATATGGTGGCGGTTATCTCTTGTCATTTAAAACACACTATGACCAAAAAAAACAGTGCAAAGCAAAAGGGGGGTGATTTTGGGGGGAAGAAGAGGTTTCATAGGAAAGAACCTCCATTCTTCACCATTTTTTCTCTAAAGAGTACAACAAAGCTTCTCTACTCTATCCAGACTTCTCAGGAGGGAAATTGGTCTGAGTGGAAGCAGCTACAAGGGTGGAATTATGTCCTCAAGCTGGAGTTTTACCTCGTCTTACTTTACTATTGGGTTTCCTTTACTTTTCCTCTCTCTAATCATGGAAAACTCTGAAATTTGTGTCTTGTACTTGTGTTTCTTCACTATGTGTGAGTAGAACCTTTCTTCTTGATCATGGGAGAGTAGCTCCCATGCTATTACTTATGTGAACTCATACTTGTAAATGAATGTTAGTTAATTTGCTTCTCCAATAGTTTATATGATGTTATTTTATCGTATGTTTGCCTTGCCATCAAACGTGCATGTTTTATGCTTCTCTATGTGATTTAGGAGAATGAATAGGGGGTATGGAGTATTTCTTTCAACAATGAACTCTTGACCATAAGAGTGGCTTGGGTACATTGTGGATCCATGGTTGTAGTTTAAATCTGAACATAAGCATGGGAGTGTTATGTAAAGATGAGAACTGTTTCATGTCTCCGAGAGGTTTATGATTATGGCAACCTCCTTATAAGTCAATTAACATGTTACTTTTGTAGTTACATGTGAGTGATAGTGTGAAAGTAAAATCTTATGACCAAGATTGTCTAAAATCTGATCTTAATCCTCTTAGTTTAGCTCTCATTCCTTTTATTACAAGTTAGTAAGTCATAATCAGACTCATCTATTGTAAAATGATCGAGATTGTTGAACATTACCACACTTGTGCATGATAGTGCCTTGCTCTCTTGGACGATCTCGTTGCTACACGCACCCGTATACTTGTAGGGTAGTGCTCGAGTTTATAAATATTAAAACTTGTGTATTTTAGCTAACAAGTTTTTGGCATTGTTTTCGGGGAGCATCAGTATTATTCTATTAGAGTAAGAGGTGTTAACTAGTAAGTGAGACTAGATCACTCACTCACTCGTTTCATCATTCCATTGCCATTTATATCATATATTTGTTCTTCTATTGTTTGTTAAGTGTTCTCACTAGTTGTGAATTTGCAGGAATGCATGCGGAGATCAAAACGTGGTCTTCAACCATTAGCGTTTCTAGACCCAATGATTGAACACACTCTTAGCAGTCGTAGCCGAGCAAGGAGGAGGGAAGACTCTCTAAACTTGGGAGACCAACAATCATCATCACCGCGTTCTTCACTGAAAATCCAAGGATCAATCATGGAAGATGATCGTCCTCTCAAGGAAGTTGTAGTTCCAACTACAATAAACATCAATGGAGATATCAATGGCCCATAGATTGAGGTAAACAACTTCTCCATCAACCTGACAATCATGCAAATGATTCAGCAAAACCTCTTTGCGGGGACTCCCATGGAAGAGCACAACCTTCATGTAGCTGAGTTCTTACAATATCTGAATACGTTCAAGATTAATGGTGATTATCTTGATGGTATACACCTACTATTGTTTCCATTTCTTTTTGTGGGATAGAGCCAAGGCATGGCTCTCTTCTTTACCAAGAAATCCCCTCAACAATAGGGAGGAACTTCTGAAGGTCTGCTTAGCCAAGTACTTCCCACCAAGTAAGACTACTCAACTGAGACACCAATTGACCAATTTCACTCAAAACGATGGAGTGAATCTGTATGATTCATGGGAGACCTTCAACGTCCTTGTCCTCATCATGGATTTACCAACTGGTTGCTTCTCCAAACATTCTATAATGGGCTTTATTATAACACCAAGATGTCTATAGATGTTGCAGACAATGGAGCTCTAATGAACAAGTCTTACCGGGAGGCCTATGTTATGATAGAAGACATGACAATCAATCATTTCTAATGGAATATTGAAAGGAGCAATCAACCACTCTCATCTTCTATTTTTTCTGAGAAGCAAGAAGGTGTCCATCTTATTGAAGAAGTTGATCTAATTTCTATAATAGTAGATGCCTTGACACAAAAGTTTTAGAGGTTGACTGCTCAACCATTTGAACCGGTAAATCTGATTTGTATTGCAAGTGAAGCCATGGTACAAGTAGCTTCTTTAAGATACACTTCTTTCATCCCATTTGAAGAGAATGTAAAGAAATGCAATGTCATAGGAATTTTTGGGAACAAACAATTATACAATCAATATTCCAATACCTACAATTTAGGTTGGTGTGATCATCCAAACTTCTCCTACCACAATAACAATAACTCTCAAATCCTCAACAAGCTCAAGTTCAACAACCGTTGAATATGGGGAATAGTCCACCAAGGGGAAACAATCCTCCAGGCTTCAACAACAACGTCAATAGAAACTTCAACTAACAACAACAACATCCAAAGTCCAATTTGGAGTCTCTTCTTGAAGGTTTTGTTTCATATCAATTGAAGAAAAGTGAGGAATTCCACCAACATAGTTAGATCATGAAGGATTATGTCCAACATCTTTCTTTAAAGGTGGACAACATTACTACTCATACCAAGATGTTGGACAATCAGATTTCTCAGCAATTCTAGCCAATTAAAAGACACCTTTCGGCTCCTTGCCCAGTCAATCGGAGATGAATCCTAAAGAGACATGCAAGTCCATGACACTAAGGAGTGGAGAAATGATAGGAGGATCCTCACCACCTTCAAAGAGGAAATCATAAGAAATTATTGACACAACCATGGACGAGACTGTTGAAATTCAAAAGAAAAAAACTACTAGAAATTCACAACAATGTGATACTTCTTGCAAGCCTAATGTTCCTTTCCCTAATGACAATACAACTAGATGATCTTTCAATTAAATATCCTATAGGGGTTTTTGAACACATTCCCATGAATATAGGGAAGTTCTACATCCATTGTGACTTTGTAGTTTTGGACATGCATGAAAATATGAAAAATACAATCATTTTTGGGAGACCCCTTCTCCAGACTACAGTTCGTATTGTAGATGATATCAAAGGGGAACAAACTGTAAGAGTTGGAGAGGAAGCTCCAATATTTTCTATGTATGATGCAACGAAAGCACCCAACACCAAAGTATATCTTTGTTTGATAGTTAGCATTGATACTTTCTAGAGGAAGACAAGACCAATCTTGAATAGGTTTTTGATGATCTTGAAGGTGAAGAACACAAAGATGACTCAATGATTGTTCTGAATGAATAAAATGCGTAAGCTACATCAAACTTATCATCCAAAGAAATACCAACCAAGAAGGAGGCAACTGATACCACCACCACTTCAGAGAAAAAGGTAGAACTTAAACCCCTCCGACCGGGGTTAAGGTATGCTTTCTTAGACCCGAATTTTTCTTCCCCTATTATAATAAATTCGAATTTGACTCAAGAATAAGAGGATAAGTTGTTGAAAGAGCTTAGTTTGTACAAAAAGGTAATAGGTTATTCAATTGATGATCTAAAAGGAATCAACCCTTCTATTTGCATGCATCACATAGCCTTAGAAGAAGATGTTAAGCTATGTATAGAACCACCAAGAAGGTTAAATCAAAACATGACAAAGGTTGTTAAAAAAGAAATCGTTAAGTTAAAGGATACATGGATAATATATCCTTTCAGTGACATCCCAAGGGTAAGTGTTATACATGTTGTACCTAAAAAGGGAGGAACCACTATAATGAATGGGGGCAAAAATGAATTAATTCAAACAAGGGTAGTAATATGGGTGGTGAATGTGTATTGATTATAGAAAACTAAACAAAGCCACAAGAAAAGACCATTTTCCCATGTCCTTCATTGACTTAGTGTTGGAGAGACTTGTTGATCACTCTTATTTTTTTATTTGAATAGATATTCCAGATTTTTTCAGATTACTATCAATCCATCTGATCAAGAAAAAACAACCTTCACATGCTCTTATGGAACATATGCCTATAGGTGAATGCCTTTTGGATTGTGTAACACATCCACTACTTTCCAAAGATGCATGATGGCCATATTATTTGATTTCATAAAAAATATTATGGAAGTTTTTATGGATGATTTCAGCATTTATGGGAATTCCTTTGATGATTGCTTGTCAAATTTAACTAAATTTTTGCAATGATGTAAATAGGTCAACCTTGTGCTCAATTGGGAGAAGTTCCATTTTATGGTGCAATCAAGAGTCTTATTGGTGATGTCATTTCAAGAAAAGGGATTGAGGTTGATAAAGCAAAAGTTGAAGCTATCGAGAAAATGTCAACTACAACAACAATGACAGAAGTTTGAGGATTTTTGGGACATGTAGGGTTCTATAGAAGATCCATCAAAGACTTTTTAAAGATTGGAAAGCCTCTCTACTCCTTGTTATCTAAATATGTTGAATTAATATTCAATGAAGATTGCAAAATAGCCTTTCAAAATTTGAAAGATGCTCTTATCTCAGCCCCTATCATTCAACTACCAGACTGGAGTGCTCCTTTTGAAATCATGGGTGATGTTAGTGATTATGCCATAGAGGCAGTTCTAGGCCAAAGGCAAGATAACAAGCTCCATGTTATTCATTATTAAAGAAAGACCTTAGATGAAGCTCAAATCAATTCAGCCACTATAGAAAAGGATATTCTTGCTATAGTTTATGCTTTTGATAAGTTCTGACAATATCTTATGGGCTCCAAAGTCATTGTATATATGGACCATATTGTAATTAGGTATCTCATGAGAAAGAAGGATGCCAAGCATTGTCTTATCTATTTAATATTACTATTGTAGGAGTTTTATTTGGAAATCAAAGACAAAAAGGGGACAAAAAATAATGTAGCAGATGACCTTTCATGTCTCTCCACATATTTTAAATACAAGGCTCCTATTGATGATAACCTTACAATTGAGAAGTTGCATGTGGTAAACTCACTTATTATTCCATGGTTGTTTTACTTCACACGCTATCTAGCCACCAGATGCCTTCCTCATGATGTAACGTATCAATAGAAAAAAGAAGTTCATTCACGATGTCAAATTTTACTATCGTGATGATCCCCTATTGTTCAAAAAATGTGCAGATGGATTGATTAGGAGATGTATTTTGAATGAAGACATTCTAAATGTAATCAGATTATCATTCCTCTCATTATGGTGGACATTTTGGAGCAGACAAGACTTCAACTAAGATTCTGCAAGTAGGTTTTTATTGAACAACACTATTATGTGTTGTACATGCGTATGTCAAATCTTGTGACAAGTGTCAAAGATCAGGAGGGATCACAAAGAAGAACAAGATGCCATTGAATTCGATTCTAGATATTGAAGTTTTTTATTATGGGGAATAGACTATATGGGCCCATTTCCCTCTTCATGCTGCTATAATTTCATCCTAGTGGCGTGTGACTATGTATCAAAGTGGGTGGAGGTTATCCCCACTCATGCTTCGAATGCAAAATCAGTGATGAAACTATTCTAGAAGATTATTTTTCTGAGATTTAGAGTTCTAAGAGTAGTCATATTAGATGGACGAAGTTAATTCAATGAAAGAAACTTCAACAATCTGCTGAGGAAGTATGGTATAGGGCATAAGATCTCTACACCATACCATCCACAAACTTCAGGGCAAGTTGAGATTTCAAATAGACAACTGAAGGCAATACTAGAGAAGGCAGTCTCTAACTTAAGAATAGATTGGCCATTGAAACTAGATGATGAACTGTGGGCTTATAGGATAGCTTACAAAACACATATTCGTACCACTCCATTCAATCTAGTCTATGGGAAATGTTTTCATCTACCTATAGAAATTGAGCATAGAGCATGGTGGCAATTAAATTTCTCAACTATGACATGAAGAAAGTAGGAGGAAGAAGGTTGTTGTAACTCTAAGAACTGGAAGAGATTGTATTAGATGCATATGAAAATGCCAAGATCTATAAGGAGAAGACAAAGATATGGCATGATAAAAGGATATATATAAAAGACTTCAAATAAGGAGATCTAGTGTTGCTATGAAACTCCAAGCTCAAATTCTTTCCAGGAAAGTTGTGTTCTAAATGATCCAGCCATTTATTAGTGTTGAAGGTATATCCATACGGAATCGTAGAGTTGCAAGGAAAAGAAGCCTCATTCAAAGTCAACGGCCGATGCTGCAAACTGTACACTGAAGGAGAGAAGATAGACCAGGGAGCCTCTTGCTCCCTCTTAGATGCTTGAAGCAGTTGTCTACAGTCTCACTTCGAATTCAAAATGGAGGACCCTATAGGAGTTGACCCCACATTTATGATAAATTTCTTTACTATCATTATCTCAAGAATTTTTTCCTTTCCAAAATAAATTTTCCATGGATGAATGTAATAATTTAGACCCTCATAAACATATACCATCATCTTTGCAGATGCTGAGAAAAAGAAAAAACAAGTTATGTAAATATTCAATGAGACACGATGTTACACCCCGATCTCACAATTACCATTAATCATGAGATTAGGGCATAAATTGAGGATTTAACATAATACAAAGATCACCCTTAACTTTTTCTTCTTTTTTCAAACTCTTTGTTTTTCTCACATTGAACCACATAAACTAACTTTACAAGGGAATATAAACATTGATTTCTCTAATTTGATTTCAACAGTAAAAATGCATGTATGAACATTCATTATGTTTCTCATACTTTTAAGCACATAAGACTTGCTGATTCGCATATATTGCTAAAAGAGGAATAATGTTATACATCATCATTTACAACTCTCTCTTATTTCTTTACAAGGACCTAGAGTGACAAGGACTGACTAAACTTAACTATACCCAGACTTAACTCTTGTAGCAGATCTACTCTGATGCAATGACCTTCTTCAAGTCCATGGGATATCCCTAAAAATTGTGAGTAGAGGGGTGAGCCTACTCGCTCAGTGAATGAGTACTTCAAAGAAATAGTTTAAAGCAATGATATAATTACAGATATACTTTTGAGCAACTGATATCAATTATAACAATAGTAAGCTTTAAAGAGATTGATCATTGACAATCATAAATATAGCACGATACTAATCAATATATGAGCATGCTTGATTAATTTCAAAGAGAACTAATAATTCCGAAACATACAAAGAATAATTGTTGGGAAACTGTACTCAAGTCTTTCTTAGCCTTTCTTACTTATATGAAACTCTTTAAACCTATATGAACATATTTTAGCTTATGCCCTGATCATATGCATTGTACTCTACATATGAAGACTCATAGCGAACTATGATCTCACCGTACAAGACTTAGCTTAAAACTCAGGAATACTAAGCCTGACTACGTCGCTGGTCTACAACAGGAAAATGGCTCTTTAGCCTCGGCACACCTATTATGTTGTAAAAACTAGACTCCTCCTCTAACCTGAGCACACAGGCGGAGAGTCAAGCCACCTATTGGTTTTTATGTACTCTTGTGCCACCAGGATCTCTGGTTGATGTTGGACACTCAATGTTGTATATTAAGGAGACTTCCACTAGGGCTTGATCCCTCGTACCACCTGTTAGTACGTTCTGACCCCTGTATATTGGACACTGCCAGGGTTAGGCCGTTTCATCCCTACAACGCAGACCTCTCATAGGGAATCTATGGTGTTCAGGGCTCTTAAGTCTATTATTTTATCATTCTTGGAAAGCTCTTACTATATTGTATCTTTTCCCTTACTTATACTTGACTCTGGTATCTCTATGGTACCGTGTCTATTTATTTGAAGTTTATAACACAACATGTATATCATTCTAAACTTGGCAGAGTAATATACTCAAAACACTATAATTGTAACATATCGAATTCTGGAATTCTATTTTTTTACCCTCTTTCCCATCTTTTCCTTTCATTTCTATCCTTATTGGCCTTTCTATTTAATTAGTTGAATTTATAGTGGTTTAGTGAATATTTATTCACTAATTATACCAATGGAAGGTTTTATGCATAAATACCTCAGTGAAAGGTTAATTACCATAATTAAGTGCTCTAAACCTTAATCTAACTTTTTTATGTGATTTGAAAACATAACATATGACACATAACTCATTTTAGTGGTAATATGAAGATAAGAAACTTAATTGGATGAACAATTTAGATAATGGGTCGTTAATGGGCCATATGACATATCTCATAAAAATAAGTCTCAAAAGAGTAAACAAACTTCGAATTCGAAATCTACATATCAAAATTAGCCTACATGTCAAATTTCATCTAATTTGGACAACCTTGAAATATTAGGATAAGTTTAGGAGAGAGAAAATCAATAAAAGGCATAAGTAATTAATAATGTTATTTTATAAATTCAAAATATGGAAATAATATAAAATTCATATTCTACACATCAAATATAATTTGTGGATGAAGTTTGGTCCAATTTGGATGTTGTTTGTGCAAGTTATGCAATTTTAGGTACATTCTGGACTTTTATTCAATTTACCCAATTGGGAGGTTTTCTTTGCAAATTATCAACTGAATTTTAATCCTTAGATATTCTCTTACCATTAACGAGATTTACAAACATTGGATAACCTAGTTTCACCTTGGTTTGATGGTATTTCTTTCCAAGGGCATTATAGGGATTACCCTCTTTATAAAGATGCTTATCCTTAAAAGCTATCAACCAATGAGGTTATTTCTTTCTTGCAAAACGGTGGGGATGGCCTAGAATAATATATGAGCTCTTAGAACCGACTTTTGATATGCATGAAGCCTCTATGAGCTATCCTCATGCTTCACCTCTTTCTATATATAGCCATGTATACCCCTTTCCAACTCACAATTAGAAAACTCTTGCTCTCCTTTTATTTACTCTAGCTTAGATAATAGTTCCTTCTGTATTTGTCCATGAAGTTGCTGCCCCAAGGTAATAGAGGGAGCCTACCTTGGTGAAGAAGGCTCCTAGGGCTTCCAAACTGCTCTATTAGGGTTTCTAAAGCTTCTCCTTGGTAATTTCGACCAAAACTAGTAAGTTTCCTCCCTTACCTCCCAATTTTCATACTGTTAGACTTCCTTACACCTTCTTCTAGGTCGGAATCATGACCGTACATGGTAAAACTCCACCTAAAACCCTAAAACATCTCATATCCATGCTCTTTTGCTAGGGTTTGCACCTCTAAAGTGGAGAAGGTGATCTTTGCCCAAGAAAGGAGCTTTGTTTGGAGAAACCAGACCTTATAATCTCGGAATACTTTCTGTTTGAACCTTATTACCTTCCTAGAGGCAAGTTTGGTTAACACCCTACTCATATATTGCTTAGTACATGCTTAAAACTCATGCTTTTATGTTGAAAATCGACAATTTCCATCTCTTTTTACCATGCTCTTCTAAGGTTTTGAATTCTTCTTGTTTTACCTTCTCTAGAAGCTCTAGTTTGGTTACCTATGTAACTTCAAACCTGATCTTGGTCTAATGGTGTTTTCTCCCTCTCCCTCTCTCTTTAATTATCTCGATCGGTTTGATGATGTGGCAATTTCCTATTGGTCAGTATTGCAAAATTCATATCTTCTAAACCGCTTATCCAAATTTGACAAATAAATATGTTTTGGAATTGGAAAATTAATCTCTATCTAATAAAAATATTTTCAAGGTCTTATTTCATGGTTTGAAGAAGTGTGATTTTTGTAAAACGAATTTAATGCATAAAATCCATAAAAATTACATCTTAATCATCATAACTCCAAAATTAACATAAATATATGTTTTCTTGATCAGGAAAACCTAATAAGTTTATTGGTGATGTTTTAAGAGTCTAAATCCTGCCTCATTGTACTTGTCATCAAAATTGAACTCAAAATCCTTTTCAAGAAAATGGAACAAGGTCTTGGAAATCTTTCTACGGTCTTTGATAAGGCAGTGGTAGGAGCCTACATATCCCAAGAAGGAGCAACATGTTTTACTATGGAAGGAATAGTAAATGCAGAGATTAGTCCCACTTTGTCCTTGTCATGTTCCAATCCAGCTTTAGATACTCTTGGACCAGGGACAATACCCTCGGGCACCACAAAGTGACATTTCTCCCAAGATAGAACCAAATTGAACCTTAACACACCTTTCAAGCACAACTTTTAGGTGGGAGAAACATTCATAAAAAATACTTTCCAAACAATAAAAGATCATCCATAAAGACTTCAAGAGAAGAATCAATAATGTTGGTAAAGATGGATGTGACACATATTTGGAAAGAAGAGGGGATGATGCAAGGCCCAAACCACTTTTCCATGTAGTTCTAAAAATCTCTAAAAATAGGGTTTCTATATATTAATGTGCACTATGTACTCTAATACATTTTAATACATTGAAAATAGGCAAAGTGGAACTTGGACTCAATTAAAGTGGTGAAAGTTAGTAATTGATATCAGTAAGAGAGGTATGTGCATTCCTTACACCCTATGTTGGGATAATTGTAGCCAAATCCTATATTTCCCTAATGAGGCTTAAATGAACCCTAAATATTCTATTCTTGAATCCTAATGTTGTTTAGATTATATTTTCTTCTTGTTTGAGTCTTATATCCCACTACCATGCTTATTGAATATTATGACTACTCTTACCATGACTACTTTTCTAGCATGTGGATTTATATTCTATTTAATTTGAAGTAGTGGTACTTATGTACAACCACCCACAGAGGGCATGTAAATAATCGCCATGGGGAATGTCTTATTCTCCCCATAATATTGTTGGTGACTGGGAATGTCTTATTCTCCCCTCACCTAAGGTTAGAGGTCTGGTAGGTGCCTCAACCCTACTTAGTTAGGTAGGCATAATTATCTTACATGCAAATCCTTTTTGATATAATTGTAAATGGCAAGTTTTTTTTGAATATAGCCTCATACTCTTGTTATCTTAATCATATGATGAACCCTAGCCGATTTTTATTTGATGTACTTATCTTGATATCCTAGATTTGTTTTGTGACACATACTTTTCTTCCCTTTCCCTTTTTGATGGGTGCCTTCCCAACCACCCAGGTGTTGAGCAATGTGATGGATAAGACAAGGAAGATCTTAGCTTTTGGCTTGGACTCGGTTGATGGAGATGTTGCTTGGAGACAAGATTGTAGTAGTCTAGACTTCCCTCTATCTAGATCCTAATTGTGTGTCTTGATGTAAACCCTAATGGGAGAATTTGATGTATTTTTGTAAACCTTTTATGAAATTTAACATAGTCAGTTATTTTTTATTCCGCTGCTTTCTAATGGTGTTTTATTTACCATATTTTAGTAAAAGGGTGATTTCACCTCCTTACAGTAATATACTGAGAAATCAACATTTTATACCTATAGGCAGACTAAAATTCTTAAATAACAGAATACATGTCCACTTGAGACTTTATACACTAGTATCATGCAATTGAACTTCTTAATACACTAATAATAGTTAATTACTTAACATACGAGTAATCGTCATTTGCACTTGTAAATTATTTGTACTTTCTTGGAAAATGTGCACCTCAACCCAAATCTTGAGTTGTGCATCACCACATCTCATACTGAGAACATTGATATCAAAATACTTGATTCATTGAATACCCTATCCTTAGGATTTCGTTTACCTCATTCACTTATCACATGGCTCTCATAAGGATTTCATGCGACATAAACATTCACTGAATAAAGACTACTATCAACAAATCATAAAAAATCAATATATGTATGAAACCTTGGAACTGAGTTGAATTTGGGTTTCCATGCCATTCACTGAGATAACTTGCATCAATAATAAATTGAATAAATAAATTCTATCATTTCAAGAAAATATGTTCAAATGGATTTCACGATATCTATTTGCAAATATTCAACTTTCCTCGCATCTAGGGTTTCACCCTCTTTACTAAGATATCAAACAAACACTATTCCCCTTAAATGAAATCCAAGATAGTATCTGACATATATGTACTATGAATTTAGATAAACAATCATTCATAACCAAGGGAATCCAGATAAACAAATTTCTCTATTTAATTATACAGTAATTTCAGCCATAGACAAATTCCCTATATTTCTGTTTACTTTTATAACCTATGTGAATACTTAGGGAATTCTCATTAGGATGTATTGTATACATTTCTAGTATGATTTTATCATCTGAAATTCATCCAAATAGAGGAAGAATCCATTTCATATCATTTTGCAACAACTTAGATCTAACACACAATTCAGGGTTTGTAGTCGCATACTAAGCAATTAAAGATTATAGATGATTTAACCAATTTTCTTGCAATATACTGTTTAAAGGAAGTTCTCACTCACCCTAAGGTGTGAAAACACCTTAAAAACGCAGCTCATCCCTAAAAATCTCGACCTCATATCAAATCCCTAGCAATTCACCCGATTCGTCTTCCTTTCAACTCGGAAACCCTAAAAATGAGGGATTATGAAGAAAGAGTGAGAAAAGGGTAATTTTTGACACCATTTTGGATCAAATTAGAGGAGGGATGGAATCTTGACATGTGATAGAATATTCACCATTAAATTCTATGAAAAGAAGCTAAACTTACATGATTCCATCATTCCTCGGACCGCAAAACCCTAGGTCAGCATCTCCATCACTTTCTCCTCTCAAACCCTAACTCTCCCTCTCTATCTAGGATTTCATTTCTCTAGATTGAATCACGAATTATGAGAGCTCCTTATGTGTTAGGTTGACCATATAGAGCAATTGATCGGCTTGGGTCAATTACACATTGACCCCTCACTATACTTTCTCTTATTTCAGCTAAATTTTATGACAAAAATATTACTATAATTCATCTACTGATAAGGTCTAAACACATCAAAAAAGTATTCAAATTTTAAATGTTGATTATGATTTAGTTTCAGATCTTAAGTTAAAATTTCAGATCATTTGGATTTACAAATAAATAAATAAAAATAAAACACTACACTACTAAAAAGCACTCTATCGACATTTTGGTCAAAGTATAGTTTGACTGAGAACCACATTCAAAGAACACTCAAATATTCTGAAATTTTCCTCCAATATGCATGATTTAGTTATCCATATCATATCCAAATCTCAATTAAATATAAAATTTATATAAAATATAAAAAATCATTTACCACACTTCTATCCTGATCAAATTCCATATTCATGTACTATCAAAACCCTAATGTTTTTGCCAATTAGGGTTTACATTTCTCAAACCCTAATTCTTAAAACTAAAATCGTAGTTAGAGTTTCTTCTTAGGTTTGAAACATCACAATTGATATACTATCATTAATCAAGTCTAAACGATGTTCAATCTAATCAAGCATGTAATCATTCAGTTAAACCATAGTTTACCAATTAAGCACAAATGTGGTCATTACACATGACGTGTGTGACATATCACACAACATTTCCCCACTCAAAAGAAAGTGATTTAGGAAAATATCCACAGCGTGTTCCATATAGTACATAATGTGTGCCATTCTAGAAATGAGTTGTTGGAAACTCACACGACGTGTGGAAATTCAAACATGGTGTGCCAGCTAGTTCATTCGCATGCTAATATTTTTTGAACACTTACACATCGTATCTTAATTCAAATATGGTGTGTCATTATCATCTTAGGAATGTTAGAAGGTTCACTAGAAAGACACATTTTGTGGATCTCATATGAAGACCCTTGATGGAAACAAACACGTCGTGTCTAAATTCAAACACCTCGTGTCCTCATCAAGCAAATCAAAAATAAAAAAAGGGTGGGTGAAATGTGCATCTAAACACGCCATGTACTTCTAAAGACACACCGTGTTCATGAGTCAGAAATAGGGTTTTTAGCCCTAATCTTCATTCGCCAAACTCATTTCCTCATTTTCTCATATCGTGTGCGAGACCTAGCTCCAGTCGTGTCTATCTCTCTCCAGTCATAGAAGTCACTACATCTGCTCCTTCATCCATCCTTAATGGAAGAGAAGCCTCATCCTCGACTACCACCATTGTTGCCTTCTCTGTGCAAGCATGACTCTTCTCCCAGCAACTACGCATATGGATCTGACATTGCCTTTCAAGTAGCTGTGACACGAAGTAAGCCAGTGCTCCACCAGTTGCTTGCATGTCACCCAACATCAATGTTGAATCCATCTGCAAGATAGATCCTTCGCATCCATTCACTCCAGTGCTCTACCTTCCACCAAGCATGTGATGTCGCCTTCATCAAGTTTGGAACACACATTAGCCATTGTGAACCAAGTGCCATTGTCACTGTTCAAGCATCTTAGGAAAGGACAAACCATGACCCAAGAAGCAACCTTCTTCTTGAAAGACACACTTGTTCTTTTCCTAAACACATTGTGTCAGAACGTTCAAAGCCGACATGTATTCCACAGCAAGGACACATTGTGTCCTCATTCCAACACACCATATCTCAGTGTTCTAAAGCTCAATCACAACATTAATGGTACCAATAAAGCAAGCATCCAAATGATTATGGGGAAGATATCTTCCTTAGCTCATAACTATGTATCCACCACTCAGTTCAGAGTTACAGAGGCGGAAGACTCCACATATCATTTTTTTATCTTTGTAGGGTCCTCCCTACACACTTCACATGTGAATAAATTATTGAGGCACTAGGGTTCAAGGAAGAGGTCATGGGGTTGTTAGAGGATTTGAGACTCAAATGCATATGTTGTAGGGTGACCAATACCTACTCTAGGTTGACTTATGAGTTTCTTACTACCCTTGGAGTTGAGAATGGCTTAAAGAAACCTCATGAGCCTTATGCTATTATTGACTTTCATCTTTTGGGTTAAAGTTACAAGTTAACATTCAAGTAGTTCTGTGAGGCGTTCCAATCCATTATGGCGGTGGGCTATATTATCCCCTGCAGTTCAACAATGATGTTTTCTAGAGGGAATTAATATATGACCACATCCATGATGCTAAGAAGACCAGGGCACACCACATTCATAATCTTGTATTTTGTTATGTTCATCATCTTATTAGTATAGGGTTTTTTTCTAAAAGGAGACCTAGGGTGTGTGTGGGAAGTTGGACCTCTTCTTTTTGTAGGGAATGGTAAACAACTATAAAATCAATGCATGATATTTCATTCTTACTAGGTTCTTTGATATCAAGAAGAGGGAACCAGGTGACATCATGTGTGGAGGTTTGATAACCCATATTGCTCGCAAGTTTGGTGTTGATTTTATAGGTCTAGAGGTTGCACCTGGAAAGAACCTTATTGATATACAATTGATTGTTTTTTCTGGTCTCCTTGTTCGGATTGCCAATGAGGATCCCAAATTTAGAAAGTTTTTCTATGATGATCAATTCATTGAATTGCCTAATTTGGTGCTCATTATTGTAACAAACAAGAACAACTAGAAGTTTGATCTATCTGGTTCTGATGATGATGAGGAAGCCCCCACTACAGCAGTTGCACCACCACCAACCCCTCCATTAGCTTACAGATAGAGTACAGTCATGCCATGCTTGATGCATAACACCTCTACAACTACGTCCAACAGCAATTTGATCAGTAGGATAGCCACCTAGACCTGATGAGCCAGTAGTATTCAGTCATGCATGGCATGATTTAGAGGATGGATATGTGAAACATTTCCCAAGGCCACTATGCCATGCCTACACCACTACCTCCACCTCAACCAGAGTCTATTCTTGCAAACATCCCTGCTGATGATGATCTTCTCAACCAACATTTATCAGCTGGTCATGAGGGCGTTGGCCCTTCATCTTGATTTATCCATGGTAGGTACCTAGTTTCTACCAAGTTGGGTTTGAATGTTGCAGTGAGGACACTGCAGATTCAAGCTTAGGTGGGAGCAACTGGCCAGTAATGTAGTTGTAGTTTCCATATTATCATATTTTTCTTAGTTCTTGTTTTAGTTCATGTTCTTCTTGTGGAAAATCCAGTATGATATGAGGCTTATCTTATGTAAATGGATTAAATCCCTTCTATGCTGAAGTAATTGCCCTCTCATTGTTCTCGAATATCATTTGTCAAAATTTTAAAAGGCATGCACTAATTAAATGAAACTTCATGGCCACCAACATGCGTCTAATTTTGGGTTTATGCTTTGGAGCCTAAATTTTCATCTTTCATATCCTAGATTGCTTAACACATGTAATGGTTTCAATTTTTGAGAATAAATCAAATTTACAACATCATTTAGAACATGGGATGCCCTTGACATGCTCTTAGTGCATTTTCAACCACTCTCTCAATGAAAATTTTTCATCTTAAATCAATGAACTTATGTTAATGTTGCAATTTAGTCAACTCTCCTCTATTTTGGGAAAGCTTAGTTAAGGCCTTGTGGTTCTAAAGCGGAACCTGGTTTATTTTTCCATATAATTTTGGCTGATTTCACTTTCATACCCCATTAAAGATGGCTAAACCCCCCACATATCATACTATACTGGTGTAAGTCTGATATGTTCATGACGGTTAGGTGATATGTCTTAAAAGAGGGTAAAATATCTCAACTGACATTCCATGTGTGGATAAGCCTACATTAGTTGTTGAATGTCGAAACCTGTAATCCATTGTCATATCCTTTTTGGGAAATAAGCAGAGCACAACTAAAATTGTTAATATTAACTAAGATTCCATCATTTAAATCCTTAATAATTGAGAGCTTTGGTTGCATATCCACTAGTTGTTTGGCTTGGTCATACCAATTTTACCTAGTGTTGTTTAGTTGATCGATTCATTTAAATTGTTACTACCCCTGTTGAATGAAAATTTTCTTTCTTAGGTTTTTTAGTTGAATTAATGGCTATGAGTATATATTTGTTGATTATGGTTGGTTTGGTCTCATATAAATCTTTCATTTCATTTGCTCTATGCATGACCTTGACAATTCCTGCAATTGTGTTCTATGCTCTTTTTGCTTGAGGACAAGCAATAGTTGAAGCTTAGGGGGATTTGATGTGCACATATTATATATAATTTTTTCCCACTTTCATGAACAAATTTAATCCATTTGACCTCTAATCATACTTTATTTACCACCTTTTTAGTTATTATATTCTTCTTGTGTTTTTTATATATATGTACATTATTTTGACAAAGAAATGAGGTCAATCCAGCTAAAATCCATCCTTAGTTGGATCCCTGAAGAGTTTGCATGCTTGATAGAGTTGATTTGAAGAAATTGAAGACACAATGTGTGCTATTTTCCACATGGCTTGTAAGTTTACAGAAACGCATGCCCCAACTGTATAGAAAAAGATATGTTGTGTTGCTACTAAAACATGGCATGTCCGTGCATTCAAAAGGCACGCTTCAAAGTTTTAGAAACTCACACGACGTGTGTTTATTCAAACAAACCATGTTCCATCTTCTTAGGTTGACTTCAGGTTGTAGCTACATGGCATGTATTTCAATGACACACTGTGCACTCTTCGCAGAGGAAGTTTTGCCCATCCATTACACGTTGTGACACGGTAGTCTGCCACTGAACACATGTCCTTGTCAGTTTCTATAACGTTTGAAAAGAACCACCTTTCATTTTAAATATGAGAACAGCCATATAGGATGGTTATCTCTCATCATTTGAAACATTTTACAACCACAAAATAGTGTAGATCAAAAAGGGGGCGATATTGGGGAGGAAGAAAAAGTTTCTTGGGAGAGAACCTCCATTCTTAGCCATTTCTTCTCTAAAGAGTGCAGCAGAGCTTCTCTACTCCGTCCAAACTTCTTGGGAGGGAAAGCGATTTGAGTGAAAGCAAATACAATGGTAGAATTCCATCCTCAAGCTGGAGTTTTACATCTTCTCACTTCATTATTTGGATTCCTTTACTTTTCCTCTCTCTAATCATGGAAAACTTTGAAATTGGTGCCTTGTACTTGTGTTTCTTCACTATGTGTGACTAGAATATTTCTTCTTGGGCATGGGATAGTATCTCACATGATATTACTTGTGTGAATTTGTAATACTAAACTAATGTTAGTTAGTTTGCTTCTCCAAGAGTTTCTATGTGTTATTTGCTTGTATGTTTTCCTGGCCATCGAACGTCCATGTTTTATGCTTCTCTATGTGATTTGAGAGAATGAATATGGGAGTATGGAGTAGTTCTCCTAGTGACAAACTCTGGACCACGGGAGTGTCTTGGGTACATTGAGGGTCCATGGTTGCATTTCAAATCTGAACATAAACATGAGAGTTCTATGCTAAGGTGAGAACTGTTTCATGTCATTGAGAGGTGTATGATTATGACAACCTCCTTGCAATTTAATTAACATGTTAATCTTGTAGTTACATGTGATTAATAATTTGGAAGTAAAATATTATGACAAATATCTTCTAAAAGCTTATCTTAATCCCCTTAGTTTAGTTTTGGTTCCTTTTATTGCAAGTTAGTAAGTCATAATTAGACTCATCTATTGCAAGCTGATCTAGATTGTTGAATAGTAACACGCTTGCCCCTAATAGTGCCTTTCTCCCTTGGATGACCTCATTGTTGCATGCACTTGTATACTTGTGGCTTAGTGTTCAAGTTTATAAATATTAAAATTGCGCATTTAAGCTAACCATCGTCAACACAACAATTTCACTAGAAAATTATTTCTGAAGCTTGACCTTTTAACGAATATACATTCACTTGTAAACAAGGAAATTAATTTAGTATATAAAGGTATTGATCCCATGTAACAACATTTTTAAGAGTTTATTCAAACCAATTTCTATTAATAAATTTGAAATCTAGTTTGTAGATAGTGATTAAAACTAAAAAAAGAATATAAATTACATAATTAAATATAGTTAAGTTGGTTTTTAAGTCAAATGCTAAGCCATATTGGGGGTCCAAGGGATTACCACCATAGACCATATTTTTACCTTAACCAATTCAAGTCCTTATTTTTTATTGATTAAATCAGGACCATGTGGATTTCTATCTTTACGGAGCACAATCTCACAAGGGTCAGACTTTTTTCAAATATGAGATCTTGACATTTGAGGACCCTCATTCAACCATCTAGTAAGTTCTATAGGTGTTCTCATCAAGAACTCACAATCTTCAACCGGTGTTCCAACCCATGGATCAGGTGATCTCATAACCATGATATATAACAGACAAGATAAAGTCAATAGATTAATTATAGAAAGCTATCAGTTGATATCGTCAGGAGACTATGGTTTCATCATTGTTGGGATCAATGATCTCATTACCCACTAAAGATATAATCAATCTAAAAAAAATAAGTGTAAAATTGGAAGAACCAACATTTAGCTAATAGCATCTTAAAATCGAATACAACTTAAGAAAAGAATAGGCTATAGGGATACTCCCATGCTCGAGTAGAGAAACTATTCAAACATAATAGAAACATATACATAAGTAAGGATAGGGATAGAAAGAGTCATGTTTCCAAGATGCAACCAAGAAGCAATCTCTATGAGACAGTGGCTCCTTTTCTCCCTTCCTAGTCTTATGCACCTGAGGGAATCTCTAAGATGACCAAGAAATAAGTGTCAAAGATCCTATCAGTTGTTCTTGGACTCCCCCTTTGTATATAGGGGGAAATAAGTGATGAAACCCTAAAAATGGCTCCTGGAGACAACTGTAGAGACTTGGTCTGTGGTGCCATTGGATCTTCTAGAATTCCAATCTGACGATTGGATTTAATGTTTGCCTTGACCCAAAGGCAAATCAATTGACCAGTTGGTGCTCAATTGGTCGATTTGTCTATAATAATGAGCCTTCTCAATTCTGACTTTGATTGAGTCTTGTTGGTGATTCGATCAACTTGAATGTTAGTCGATCGATTATCTTTAAAGTTTGCTTTGACTCGAAGGCAAGTTAATTGACTAAATGGTGATTAGTCGGTTGGTTTGTTTGTAATAATGACCCTTCTTAGTTCTAACTTTGACTGGGTCTTGCTAGCAAGTTGATTGACTGGGATGTCAATTGATCGGTTGGAGTTTCTTGACTTTAGCAATTCTTGCATGTGAGTCAACTGACTGGGATGTCAGTCAGGTGAATGGGAAGTCTGGGATGCTGAAGGTGAAATTGAAGCCTTTGATTCTTGGGTCTATTTAGGATTTAGAGTGATTGGGCCATTTTCCTACAGAATCCAAGAGAATCTAATAAAAACTCCAATTAAAGAGAGAAAAATTGAACTAGGACAATTGATTCTAAAACTAGGGAATAATCAACAAAATTCTCCTAAGTAATGATCTTAAAAATGTAAATAAAAGTGATAATTATGCATTCATCAAATACCCCAAACTTGAACATTTCTTGTCCTCAAGCAACATAGAATCATACAAAGTACCAAATAATACTCTCATTATGATCCCCTCTCTTGCCTAGCACTATTTGAATACTTACCACCTTTCATGGCCAAAAAACCCTAATTTCTAGGATTCACAGAACACAATTTTCTAATATCCAATCCAAAATTTCTTATTACTTGTTTCCATTTCAAGACCTGCAAAGAAACATACTCCCTATCCATTCTTCCTTTTGTGCTCCTACAAATTATCACAAGTTTTGCAGAAGAATAGGGTGTTAAATGGTTTGGGGTTATGTAGATTTTCATGGGTAGAAAAGCAGAGTGAATGGAAATGTGGAAGAGTATGATCTCTCTATTTGACTCAAGATCTTTTTATCTCTTTGTTGCAATTACATTGATTTCATTATATGTGTGCATCTGGCATCTTTTCCTGGCGGTACACCCCTATTAAGTTTATGAGGGGTATCGAAGAAGAGGTAGAGGGGAAAGGGTGTGCCACCTCAAACTTGGAGTTTGGCACACATTCTTTTTGGCTTTCGATTATTTTTTTGCAAATGGAAGGGTAAGAAGGTGGTAGAAGAAATGTATAAGAGGATGGACGTGTGTAGCTTGTGTTTGGAATTTAGTGCATTAGGAGTATCTTGGCATCAGTTCAGTTTGCTTTGTGACTTGCGGAAATCAAGAATTTTTACAAGTTATTTATAAATTTTTAAGTATGGACACATTGTGCTTGATTCCTATCTATCCATTATAGCTGGCCAACTTTTCTAGGGAGTAGTGCTATTTAAGGTCCTAGGTGACTTAGATGATTTCTAACAATGGTATTTTATGAAAATGTTGCAAGAAGATTGACACATTCAGGGGGTTCATTGATTAGTATGCATAAATGTATGCCAAAAAACTCAAGAAAAGGAAAATTTGAGAATTTTAAATCTAAAATACATAACATAATGAAATTTTCTAAAAAGGAAAGTTAGAGTGGGTGGAACAGATACATACCACCCATCTCCACCCTAAGGTTATAATTTTACTAGTCCTAAGAAAAACTTAAATATGGAATGGAGGGAATAATTTATCTGAGATTATTGGGTGGTCCTAGTAATTCAAAGAAGGTCTAGTTGAAGGGAATATTAATCAGGGTTGGAGCCTTAAACAGAGGGGACTCATGGTGCACATGTTGATTGGGTGGTTGTGGAAGATCAAATGCACTATCTGGATGCTTGAAATAACGTTTCTTTACACCCAACAATCCATCCAATAGGATCGATAAGAAATCCTCCATTAGTGGAGAATGTGTGGTAACAGGAACAAATGGGGCAACGTAGGAAGGGTGCCTATCTAGTAGCTCACAATCTATTGGAACGTGAATGTTGGGGCGGACTACCTTTTTCTATGGGTATGGTAGTATGTGAAGGATCCTCCACTTGTAATGTCGATGGTGTAAGATCAGGTGGAAGGTTGGGCTCTAGTTTCTCCTCATCACCTAGATCTGGATGTAGTAGACATGGTGATGATATGGGAAGAACTATCTTATCATCTTGGTACTACTTTGTATGTGGTTGTGTGTCCTCCTCGTCTATTACCCCATCAACAGTAAGGTTAGTGGAGGCATTGGGATCCTTCACCATGTCTAAGTGTTTCTTTGATTCATTCATTAAGCATGTGTCCAATTCAATGGACTTAGAAGGAACCACATCACATTCTAAGAGCGGAGGCAGATAGACTTCTTGCAAAGGAAAAATCACCTCATCGTGTTCAACTTGATATGGAATAAAAGGTGGTCAAGGTGGAATATAGGGCTCTTGATGAGAAATACTTTTTCAAAAGAATTCATCGATTCACCATGGGAGGGTGATGGTACATTATCCATAATAGGATTAAACTCTAAGACTAAAAAAACCCACACCCACATTTCCAATGATGTTCAATAAAGGTATAGCAGTTAGAGGCAGTGGTAGGATGCACAGTCACTACTCTAAAACCAATTGGTTTGGAATGCAGAGACCATTTTCTCACTTAATGGACCTATATCTATTGACTTAAAAGAGGGGAGGGGATATCCACAATCCTTTCAGCCTATCCATTCATCCACCACTCACCAAACAATAGGATAATAGTAAAAGCTACTTTGAGAATAGAATCATGTGTAGGAGATAGTATATGAGCAATAACAACCAATAAAAAAGCAAAGAAGGATATTTTTGGAAATTGATGTTTAATGAGGCAAGATCATTTTACGAATCAGTAGAATTTTTTCATAAGTGGTTGGCAAAAATCTTCTATCAAACATTCGTGCTATCATTCCACTCATTAGGTCTCACATGAAGATTTTATGTTAATAGATAGAAAACAAGCTAAATGCTAAGTTCTTAGGATTTGATAACATCAGTTTCATGCATATTTCAAAATTATTTCATAATACAAAATCATCTAATGAAGTGATCAGAGATCATAAATTCCTTCACTTTACACTTAGCCACCAAATACTCTATTCTGACTAATTTATCTTGTAAAAATGCAGAAATTGAACTCAAAACAATGAAGCTCGATAGCCTACTAATCGACCTCCAAGGTCGATCAATATTCAAGAAAAGTATATCGACCACAACAAAGAAACATAGCTCATCGACCTCTCAGGTCAATCAAAGAACATGACTTAAGAAATTGATGATCATCCATTGAGCTTCTACACCAAGAGGGTCATCGATGTTTGGGTCGATGGATCCCAAGTTCAACATAAAGGCATTTATCTAAGAGCTCAATAAAGATCCATTAAGATAAACACATGAAGAGTGTCATCGACCTCCAGGTAGATGGCCCTCAAGTCAATTCATCAAGTTTTTCTTATGAAATCATTGTCGATCACCACTTTGACAATGCATTCAAAGCATCATGTCTAACTCCAAGAAATTGTCCTCCTCAACGTTGATGAAAAATCAATCAAACTCAAGACCCATAGATATCCAAGATTGATGGCAGGAAGTCCAATGGCCACTGCTACATGAACCAGTCATAAATCAACAAAGGGAAAGTCAAACCCTATAAATAGACCCCAAAAGCATCAATTCAAGGCATCTTGTTTTCTATGAAGAATTTGAAAGTCTATCACAGAGACTAAGATCAAGTCTAGAAAAATCAACCTAGCTAGTTCTATCAATCGGGAGAGATCAATCAATTTTTAGACCTGCCACCGTACATTTCCATCATCAGGTTGATAGACCTCCTTGATCAAGTTACACCAGTGAAATAAGTGGAGACAATCAACCTCCTTAAATTCAATTGCAATATATATCAACCCCTCCTAGGGTGATCGACCTCCTTTTCATATTCAACTAAAAGATGGTTAGATTGACCTCCAGACTCAATCTACCATGATATCAAATTCTTCTCTCTTTTGTTATTGTTTCATGATTTTCATTCGAGAACTATGACGTGTTCAAGTTGCGATTTTCTTCTTATTTGCACCACGAGTTGCTAAACTTGATAACTTGAACTGGGAGTAGATACCAGGCCCTCCCAACCAAGAATCTTTCCTTCTTCTATTTCATACATATACTTTTTAGTTTGTTTCTATACTCCCATTTTAATGTGTCACTTGATTGAACAACAACCCTCTTGTGATGTTTGATCTAGATTGATTAGAGAGAATGAGTTCAATAAGATCTAGAGTATGGATTAGAAATGATACACAAGAGTGAAGATTACAATAGAAAAGGTCATTCATTCATCATTTGTATGTTGGTTATCATCTTGAGAGAGAGATACCTTTAGATATAAATCTACCCAGATCTCAAAATAACAAAGGTGTAGATATCTTTTATGACTTCCTGCAAAATATGTCAGGAATATATAAAAATTAGAAGAGGACGTTTTGCATGGATGAGGCTAGTCTGATTGGTGAAACTCAATCCTAGTTCCATTTTATCATATTCACAATTATCTTTGTTTTGTTTGATCTCACATTAGTTAGATTTATTATTTTAATGTAGATTAATTCATTCCTTAACTGAAAATCTAAATTCATCCTTGTTTATTTGAGGAAACTAAGAAAAGCCTTTATGTTCATATTTTTGTTTTTCCTTATCCTTGATTATGACCCCATATTATGGCAATAGACTATGTATTGAGTTGTAGACATCTCTTGAAGTTGGGTATAAATTTTTAATCCTAATATAGTTAACTAGGCAAAAAAATTACACTTTTGGCACACAAAAAAGAGTGATCATTGGTCGAATATTGTCCTCATTGATCAATGGAGTCTTCCTTATGCAAACCCATTGAGTGGCTAGGTGGATCAATTGATTGTAAGGTAGTCTAAATTTTCCATGCATTGTCCTTTCTTATGGAAATGGATGAGTTAGGGGGGAAAGTGACCCCCCCCAAACTAACCATAATTGTGGGTGTCTAGGAACCCTAGGAAAGTGTCGTGGACACATGATTCCTTGACCAAGATCAATTCTTTTCCCTATCGTTAGGTTGACCTAGAAAATGCATAAAATAGTGAAATAAGTTCAAAAGCATAGAAAGTCTAATTTTTACTAAAATAAAATATAAATGACATAGTCTAATATCAATATTTTGAAATTTAATTAGAGAAAACCAATTGGTTTATCACTCATCAAAACACTAAGAATTAGCCTCTTTATTGTCCTTGAGTAAGGTCAAAGAGGTATCATCTACTTAGTGTTTTTCAAGAACTCACACTAACTCGTGGATTTTTACATAGTTTCATAGAAAAATTATAAAATAATCCTTACAAAGAACCTAACAATGATAAAAATAAAATGGAACCCAACCTCCTACATTCAGTTCATAGACAAAAATAAATCTAAAAGCAAAAGTGGATTAATTAGGAAATATAACAATGGAAAGGTTTCAATCATTGCATGTGGATTAAGATATAGCGTAGTCTATTATGCATAGCTATATGCAATCAATAGAATAAAAGAGAGTTCATCATGATATTTTAAAGAGTGAGACTGATAGGGAATTCACTCAAATGATACAATACAAAGACATATAATAATAAAGGTGCACAAATAAAACTATAAAAAAGTTACAAAGTGTGTCATTGTATAATTTTTCCTCACCATAAATTGTGGCATGGAAAAATGAAAAGGTATACACCTAGTAACATGTATGGATAATTTTAGAGGGAAACCAAACCATTCCAACCCATCCTTAAGTCCAATTCTTGTACATGACCTTCCTGAGTCCTTTTCCTCTATTGTACCTACACATGGGGTGGAATGGGAATGTCACCTAAAAAATAGGCAACAAAGGCACATATCAATAAACACTCAGCATGTGCCTATAAATAACATTTGGAAATTATATTGGATTACAAGTATAAAAAGGGGCATTCCCATGCAAAGAGAGGGCTATCAACATATAGGTAAGTTCCAAAATAATATGAAAAAAAATGATGCTTTAAAGAGTAACTGAGCATTGTTAAGTGTCTTTCCTTTAATCAATCCATATAATATCACAAATAAAACAACTACATGCATTTATGAGAAATATTAGGTATCTAAACTAGGGCCATAACCCAAACAATAATAAGGGTGGAATGCACACCCCAGGCAGAATATTTGTCTCCTAATATACAATTAGTTATGCACATGCAACTCTAAATAAATAGTCTAATATCCAGCATACATAAATTGATAAGCAAGGCAGATAAGTTAGTCATATCTCAATTTCAAAGTATCAAGGAAAGTGGGGTCATAGACCATATGCTCAATGAGATTAGATAAATAATCTATGAATTTAAGGATTTCCAAAGTGAATAATAAGAAAAATCAAATAAAGGATAATTGTCTCATTCTGAGAAGTTCGGAATTATAGTGATTTAAATGCTCAAACATGAATAGGGATTTGGAAATACATGGTCTTCTCACCTAACCCTATCTCTAGGGGTGAGATTAACAGCTCACCAAGAATTGACGATGAGATATATACAAGGTACAAGGTACAAGACTACCATTACTATTTGGATAGAAGTCATATGTTTTCATAATTGTGATATTTAGAATGAGGTTCACCATTTAGGATTTATATTTATTTTAGTTATAAGGTTTGTTTGAGTCACATAAGTTTAAATTTGTTTATATTTCAAAATGTGTTGTTAATAATATAAAAAAACTACTATTTAGGTTTTAAATTTTATTCTTTATCAAATACCACGTGATATAAGTTATTCTAATAGTATTTTTAGCAATCATACTAATTTATGAGCATTCTATTTCTTCATTATATACTTAATTAGAGTATGCATTATATAGATGGATTGTAGAAAATTTTGGTGTAGTCTATATCTCTTTTGTGTTTATCAAGCAACCCCCCTAAAGATATTGTTTACATAATATTCTATTTTTTTCAAAATAAACCAGTCTAATAAATTTGTTACTTAGACTCCCATTATTTCTAATTATCATCAAATGTTCCTATGTGTGTGTTAGGATTTTTGGTTCCTGAAAGATATTTAGTTCGTTGAAAGTAGCTCTTAACAATTACTAAATTACATATCATGTCTGAATGGTGATACTCTACATATATATTAGTATAGTAATTGTTTAAGTAATCAATCAAAAGTATAGGTCATCACCATGGCTAAATTCCATATCATTAAGACACCTAGTTTTTATCAAATCCATTATCCAGTGTATTACTACTATTCAAGTTGATATATTTGTAGTTATAGAAAATGAATTTAGTGATACATATACTTGTATTACTTGTATGTTAATATACTTGCATGATAATGCGGTTATATAATAGTTCAGGATCATCTGTTCTAATGTAAGTGTATGATTAAGTTTAGTATATGAATATATGTAGGAATCATCTTAACTAGTACTAAGAAATTAACCATCAACTAGTTGTTAATAGTTGAGCCATAAGGAGGGGTAAGCATTGACTTACATATCATATATGTTGAAGAACCCTTGGAGAATTAGTGAATTCAACCTTGTGCTGGATTTTCCTTGTTGATGTTGAAGGAAATCGAGGGGCAAATTTTTTTGGACAGTCTAGACATTTGGTTGCACCATCTAAAGGGGATGTATTGCTGAAGGATATTGTGGTGTTTCTATGTCTAAAGGAGGTGGCAACCTCATGGCTTGTTTGTGGTTGTTGGGTTGGGGGAAGTGAGCATGAAGGTGGCTAATAGACATGGATTCCAATTAGAGATCTAAATCCATGGTTTTTTTGCCTCTAAGAGAAAAGGAGGAGGTGGAGTTGTAGTATGGTGTTGCAGATCATGGTCGAGTAGTCTACAGGTTGAACCTCATCAAGGAGGGATCAGAAGTGGAGAGCTTTGGTGTTGCATGTTGTCAATGGTCTAAAGATTTGAATTAGTTATCATCATGCCAGATCACCTTAGGAGGAGTTCATAGTGTGGAGTTCACACTGAAGGGTGAGGTCAGACATGATGTGGGAGACCATACTAGTGCCATTTTTTATGTGTGGGTGATAGATACAACATAGGATATGTTTGTGGGTGGTGGAAAAGGGGCACTCTTATGGCCTTTGGTCACTACTATGTCCCTATAGATATGGACAGTTATAGGTGACGTTGATTTGTTGTTTTCATGGCTATGGGACACCCAAGGAGATGAGGAAGGAGTGGGTCTAGGTGTAGGTGATGAGGGGAAAACTTCTAAGTGGTAGCGGTGGAATATGTGTACAGATCGTCGATAGGTTGCAGAAGGGCTAACAAAATTTGATGGTGGTTGTTAAAGAGACATTATTGGTGGGGTGGAAACAATCAATGTGTTGACTTGTAGATTGCAGCTGCAACTTGAGGAAGTAGATTTTTGTCAAAGTTTTAGAGTTTGTGGCTCTACTGGGATGAAGAATAGAGAGAGACACTTTCCATTTAAAGATATAGATGCAGGTCAAGAAGTTGTAAGTTTTGTACTGGATGGTTGAGTGCAAGGTGAGAGAGAGGATAATATATGGATTGATAGGGTTTACAATTGATCATGGATGAAGAAGAAGAGGAAGAGGATGAGTAGGAGTGGCTAGGGTTTCAGAACAAGGAGGGAAGGAAGAGAAGTAAAAGGAGGATGAAGGAGGAGGAAAGAGGAAGCATCCACATTTACTGCATGACCAGCCATTTTGTGGCTTTGGTCTTCTGCTCTATGTGTGAGTGGCGCATCCCAAGGTAACACATGCCTGTGTGATAGGGAGAAAGACGTGAACAAGGGAGTCAGGGTGTAATTATAGATACAATTGATGTGCATTAAAGCTAAACTCTTCAACCAATCTAACAAGTAATTAAGGAAGTTGGATTGACTTGAAAATTGGCATTATAGCTAACTAGAATATGAGGAACATGAACTTAGCATCAATTTTACATTTTCAAAATATTTAATATTAGATTTCATTTCTAGTGTATTAAACCTACATCTTATGTATTAATCTTCACAATAACTCAATTGTGACACTATCATACATATTAACTAGATTTATTTTATCTTATAAGCTTAGTGTTTTCAAAAGTGTCAAATTAGAATCCAACCCGTTATTTGGTAGATTTGCACCTCAAATATTGTTGTTGATTGTATCTTGCTCATTTTGTCTTTCAATATCACTTATAAAGGGTATTTACGAATACTTGAAACTATCTCATTGTAATGATTATGAATGAATTTTAAACTAGGTAAATAGGTACTTATTATCTACAATCGCATAGGGACCTAGAAGAAGGGAATATTAGTCTATATATTTAGATTTGAGTATGTTACAACACTCCACCCCTTAATAGGATTTTATCCTTGAAATCCATCAATTTCTTGACAGATGTAGCAAGTCATACTTATAAACCAATCTAAGGTTTCTAATACACTTAATGTAGTGAGTTGCCATACATCAGTACACATCCTACTTATTTTCAAAACTTCTTCTTAGTACTCACTTCATCACACTTAAACCTAGGGTCTCAAGCTTGATCATGCTAGTTTTTAACACCCCATTTTTTCTCACTCAGTAGAAAAATCATGATATATGTTAATCCTCTAGCTAATTATGGAGTTTATTCCATTCTCACCTTTTCCATATTTTTTTTAAAAATAGCCTATTTAATCCATTCATTTCACACACTTTTACCCAATTTGGAGCTTTCTACAAAGAAAAATAGTTATCTGAACTTAAGTGCAATTCCCATTACTATTGCTTTTATAAGGCTTTTTCCATAAATTTCCCAATTGAACTATCCTGAATAAAATGATCCCTTTC
Organism: Alisma plantago-aquatica; assembly: GCA_963693085.1. Lineage (NCBI taxonomy): Eukaryota > Viridiplantae > Streptophyta > Magnoliopsida > Alismatales > Alismataceae > Alisma > Alisma plantago-aquatica. Next base: position 941,181,794 of record OY856412.1, on the reverse strand, counting down.
CCCATAGATAATTCAATTGTCATTATCTGCATGAAAATACATATCTTTTGGATAATAATAATAATAAAGGATGATCGTAAATTAGTACACTTTCTCTCTCCTTCATTATTTTGTTAACTTTCAGTTGGAATCTACTTTATCCATGATTTTCTCTAGAACATTCCTAAAATGTCCATAAAAGCATAAAATCGGCATCATCCAGTGCTAGCCACCTGGGGGATAAGAGTGATCTGTTGGTGCCACATGGCATATGGGATCTATGGGTTGGGCCTCACCATGTATCGGCACAAAGCACGACCTCTTCCAAAATATTCAAGTTGGAAACTCTGAAATTTAAAATCCACCTATAAATAGACTTCCACACCCTCTGTGGGCCCCTTTTTTCCCTATTGAAACCAAAGGCAAACTGCCTCTCTCTTTTATTTTCCTCATGTGATCAGAGGGTCCTTCCTCTGACCCCAGCTACTCTTTTAACACTAGTACGTTGTTCGATAACAACTTTCTCTCCTCTAGTATTGTTTTATTTATAACTAATGATATATGCACGCAATTTAAAAGAATTAAGATCGTGCTCTACTAAATCTCTCTTACTCTCTATCTTCCTATTAATCGGTCCCAACTTCTAGAGATGAATCTATGTCGTGGGAGGTCATGAGGCGATTAGGACCACAACACACCTATAAACTAGGACTTTTAGGGATGCGGTGGGAAAGTTACATCCATCTCTAGCACCAAAGGTCCACCAACATAATATTTCTTTTTGTATCAATTTTCCACCATTTCTCTAATAATTACCTCGGTCATTGTTGCTTTTATCAGAGATTAATAAATATGTTGTAATATTGTTATTAGCCAATACCGGGGTGCTAACACCCTCCCCGCTCATAATGAGACCACTGAGTCTGATCTCTGAATTAATACATACCTTTCTAGTCCTCCCTTGGGTGGAGTCAAAATCAGTGTTTTATATTTTTCCTACAAATTTTAATGTCGACCTTCGTTTTTCCTTATTTTATGGATAAAATCATGTGGGGACTATGAGTTTTATCAAACTATTATCTTCCTTTTGCTTTTTTTGTTTTCATGATTGTAGGATCCATTGAACTTTTTAGACCAGGTACAACAGTTTCTTGACTCCAGGGGGACGTCAGACAGTCCAAGTAGCATTTTCCTTTTTGTCATGTCATATTTTATTGATCGATTGAGGTTTCTATTTTACCGTCTATTTTCTTTCTTTATTTTTCCATCTTCACCCAAATTTAGAGTTTTATAGCAGTAGATTAGCACCGTCCACCATACAAAAAAATATTAAATAAATTAAAAAATCTGGTGGGATACTCTATTTTTCTAAAGAAGGAAGGTTTTTCTCTCTCTTCCTCATTGTTGATTTTGTTTTTTATCTTAATAAATCCAGTTGAATCCTCTATTCCTCCGGTGAACAAATGCATCTCTTGGGTTTTCCTGGTGCTTTGATTTCTTCCAATATGACAATTGCCATGTTTTCTATCAACCATCATTTTTATGGTCATCCTTAACTTCCCTTCCGGGGTTTGCTTCATCTTCCCTTTTAGAGTTGGCCTCTTCTTCCCTCCTTTTTTCTCCCATTTCCTTTTTTTATTATTTTTTATTTAAGTTATGAAGAATAATAAGGAAAGAGAGCAAAAGGATGAGAGAGGTCTTCATAATGAGAAAGGTATTCTTTTTCTCAATAATTACATGATTGTTTTTTTATATGTTTATCATGTATCTTCCATGCTTTATTGTGTATGCTTGCTTTAGAAGAAATCTTACACATTGCACACCTACAAACTCATACATCACATAACGGGTGCTAATACGGATGTTGGATCTCTAAACAATGGTGTTGTAGTGTTAATAAAGGTATTGGTGCAACATTAAGCTGGACATCCAAAGGCCTTGAGGACACCCCTCTCTTAGGACTCACTATTGATCACACTCTTCTTGGTAACGAGGTGTATTGGGGGTAGTATCAATATTTGAAGAACTTGAGTTACACCACGACGAGTGCCATCATGCCATAGACAAGATAAGGACCATCCTCTCCTATTCAGATTATACTTAAGTAAGGATGTAAAATCACATCTAAACTCATGGTCTAAATGGGGGACTTTATCTTCTACATATACATCTTGTGGTTTCCTATTTTATAATTTTTATGATCGTTGCATGCTTTGCTAATTCTAAGAATATTTAAAAGTTTATGATTTAAGATTGTAGTCATCAAGCATGAACTATTCATCATTTTCTAACATCCTCATGTTTAAAGCAATCTTATCAAAACAACAATCTCAACAATCTTATCAAAACAACAATCTCAAATTAACAATATATTGAGCTCAAACGATCTCAAAAGATCTCAAATTAGCAACCTCCTATGATTTGACACGATCTCAAAGGATCCCAATTGATTTCCAATTATCTTATTCATCAACAAACTTTTATCAATGATATTTTGAGACTTGAAAATCTTTCAATGATCTCCAACGATCTCAAATGGTCTCTTATCCAACAATCTTCATGCAATAATCTTGATCAAATAACCTTTAAAAAAAAGGATTTTTTATTTCAAAAAATATCTTTCTAAAAAATCAAAAATCTTTCCAAAACACAAAAAAAATCAACAATATTTCCCCAAATGAAGAAAATCAACATGTTCTTTAAAACAAAAAAGGTGAGAAAACTCTTTCCAAAAAATAACAAAGTACTATTCAAAAGAAGTATTTTTCTAAAAACATAAAGAACTCTTTTTGAGGAAAAAACAAAAATGAGAAGTATTTTCAAAAGTAAAGAAAGAAATATCTTTCCAGAAAAAGTCTTTTCAAAAAAATAAAAATCTTTTTTCAAAAAATGAATGAAACAATGAAAAATCTTTTCAAACAAAAGAGAGAAAATCTTTTCCAAAAATAGGAAAATCTTTTCAAAAAAGAGGAGCACACACCTTTTTCCAAAAAGAACAATATTTTCAAATGAATCTTTTTCAAAATAAAGTCTTTTAAAAAAAAGAACAATCTTAAATCTTTTCAAGGAAAATCAACAAAAGTTGAACCATCTTACAAAACTCAACAAAAATTAAATCGTCTTTTAAAATTCAACAAAGTTGAAAATTGCTTTCAAACCTCAACAAAAAGTAAAATATGATTTCAGACCTCAACAATGTTGAAGCACCGTTAGAAGAAGTTGTAAAATGTTCTCAAGACTCAAACAATAAAGGAAAATCTTTTTTAAACTTGGACAACATTTTCAAAAATTCTTCCAACTTGATCCATGCTAAAAGGCTGCCCGATTGTGGTCCCTTCTAATGAGCCACCACTCAACCTTTGATATCTACTGAAATGCTAATAAAATCATATTGATACTCTTCATTCTTAATCTTTGACCACACAAAAGAGCCATACTTTTTGGGAGGCTTCTCTGAAATACATTGACCTTTTAAGGCCTACATTTCCAAATCTTTAGCATTGCACCAAAAGGCTGCCAAATTCTACATGCAAGTTGTGTGCTCTCACGATCAAATCACATCTAGCTTTGCGTCATTATCTCTAGCCTTGAGCTAATCTGCCCATGTTTACTCATAAACATACTTACTTGAAGGGCCTCTACTCAGCTAGTCAGCTTCATCCTTTCAAGACAAAACTTCACCATTACACCATAACACTACTCAATCCTCAGATTTTTGATATAACATCCAAATCATGAATGAGATATTGACTCATGCATTGAGTATTCCAACACCATTTGATCATAAAAAAATGTCATCTTGATTGAGATGTCACATAGTAGCATGTAGTTTTCCCATCTTCACCTACCCTACATCATAGTTCTGAACCATGGCCTAAAACTGGTCCATTACCCTGGCTTCACTCTCATATATATATGGTCCTGGGCCATGACCTAAAACTAGACCAACACACCCATTTTCTTTGTGAGTGCTTCTCACATAAAATTTCCCCTGACGAAAGAGGAATCTCACACACCTGTATCCAGCCATAGTCTTTGGCCCCTGAAAGGGTCACGTTGTCCTTGGATATCCCTTTTCTTTATGAGTATTCTCTTATATGATCTCCCTTGAGGAGAGAGGAATCTCACACACCCATATCCATCCATAGCCTCTGGCCCCCGAGTGGGTAACATTGTCCCTACACATCTCGAAAGAGTAATCTCACACACCCATTTTCACCCATGGTCTCTGGCCCCAGAGTGGGTAACCTTGTCCCTACATATCCCTTTTCCTTATGAGTGTTCGTCTCATAAAATCTCCCCTAAGAAGAGAGGAATCTCACACATTTGTATCCAGCCACACTCTTTGGATCCCAAAAGGGTCACCTTGTCCATGGATACCAGTTTCCTTGTGAGTGTTTCTCTCATAAAATCCCCCTTAAGGAGAGAGCAATCTCCACACCCATATCCAACCATATTCTTTGGCCCCAAAAGGGTCACTTTGTCCCTAGATGTCCCTTTTTCTATGAGTATTTCCCTCATAAAATCTCCCCCAAGGAGGTAGGAATCCCACACACCTTTATCCAGCCACAATATCTATCCCTAAGAGGGTTAGCTTGTCCCTAGATACCCTTCTCCTTGTGAGTGTCTCTCTCATCAAATCTCTCCTGAGAAGATAAAAACCCCACACATCAATCCCCAGTGATAGTAGTTGGTCCTGAGTGGACCACCATATCCCTGAGTACCATCTTAACTTCACCCATCTACAACAAAAACCCCAATTCATGTGCTTTATCATGGTGATACATGAAATATCTCATGTTAAGACTAGAAAATTCCTTTCATATCACTCAATCTAGGGGAGTATTCCTCTCTTCATATCACTAGATCTAACAATCAGCACTAATGCATGAACAATCTCTTTCCGCACAAAGGGCGAACTTTCATATGTAGACATGATCTGTGTCCCCTAATTTGTGAAAGGGGCATGATACCTTTCTCTATCATGTTTATAGAACCCTATTACACACAAGGGGAAGTTACTATTGAGCCGCACCAGGAATGTTAGGAACACAAGAAACATGAATATTATTTGTTGAAGCATCTTTCCTAATGCAAGGGGTAGTTTGTTTGCAACCCATGTTTCTTCCCTTTTCAACTCCTTGATACACAAGGGGAAAATTCCACATTGGTCTTCCAATCACAAAAACCAATAATTCTACCTTCAATATAGTGGAGTGAATCATAAAAGTCTCAGGAAGCATAACACTTATTGACAATTTTGGGAGAGATCTTCTTGAGATGGCAAGAACCAACAAATCATCCAACACTGGTGAGGAGATGAAGAAACTGATTGAAGACTTTCATCATGAACTGAAGACTCAGGTTAACACGAGATCCATCCATATGTCACAATGGGATGAAGAACAACAAATAACAGTGTCACTTGAGTTTGGTGGCAAGCAAATAGTCAAAGCTAACATGGGTCAACCAAAACCACAGATACATGTGTTCCCAACATTGCGGGTTATGTACAACTATAATCACCATAAAACCTACAAGGTGAGAAAACTACACCATCATGGATGACTCCAGCCAAGGATATACCTACATAAGAAAGTTACATTGAGAATCAGTAGCAAGATACATTTATGTCACACACATTCACTCCACAAAACATCCAGGCATATGATCAGATAGAAAGAATCTAGTGAGCAATCAGAAGTCATCATTTATCAAGTAGAAGGCCAAAAGCTATGGAAGGTTAGAAGACTATAATTCCAATGTAAGAGAAGCATTCTTACACAGACAACCCCATAATGTACCCTCCACCTTGGGACTATCCTCTAGTTTCAAGACCATACAGGCACTTACCTCATCCAGGCTTGGTTACAACATTGATAGACACATTTCACTTAGAGATCTAACACATTGTTGATCACAATATGAAAGATATCCTACATAAAATAGGAGATCATGGGGTTCATATTGCAAAAAATTATGCCTTTGGATGTCACCACAAGAAGATCACTAAGCTTGATTGCCAAAGCATTACAAAAGGAGATACATTTTCAGATGTGACTACTTCTCCCATCATCATCACAAAGGAGATATCAACATAGAAAACAAAGAGAACATTCACACCATTAGGGGTATCTCTTAGTAATACTCTACCAATGTTCAAGCATCTTCTAATATTTCCATTTATAAAGGATCATTGTACTTGCTTGCCAAAGAGCTAAAATCCCGATGTTCATTGTGATTATCACCGCATCATGGGTCACAAAATAGACTCATGCATAGCCTTCAAACACAACTTTCAAGACCGAAGCAACATAATTTTGGTTCGTATGGATGCCTTAACAAATGCAGTCACTCCAGAGCTTGTCGTTAAAGATACAGGTGCACAGATTTAATTGAATCCTTGCTTGATCCAGAACACGGAAGGAGCGTAATAGCCAATGCAGTCAAAATTGATTGAGCATCCACTTTAGCCAAAACTTTGTAAGAGAGCACCAAGAGAGACATAAGTCACAAACACTAAAGCATTAAAGGATCGTGTAGGATCTTTTTACTATTTTTGCTTTTAAAAATCATCAAAATGAAAAAAAATGAAAAAAACAAGAAAATCAAAATCAAACAAAAAAATCACTTAATCTACTCAAGTGTCTGGACGAGTCCCCCATGCACCCTAAAGAGGAAGGGTCGAAGTAGAACCATAGGGCCTAGGATGGAAGCAGCACATGCATTATTTCAAGGCCTTAATCGTTTGCAAACATAATATCACCCATAAAAATCACTCAATTAATGAAACCATCTAAAACTAAAAATCTAGGATGAAACCACATCTCAAAGTCAATAAATGTCCTATTCTATGTATTGTTAAGTTGAGAACCACAGAGACGAGTTGGAAGGGACCCACCAAGTCAAGGCATCCTGAAAATGGATCTAGGGGTCACTCTCTACACAAACTTCAATGTTCAAATGTGAAAGAAACCCCCCTCACAGGGCCTGATAGAGATAGGCAGATGGAAGATAGGGAGATTTGGATCCCTAGCAAAATTGTTTGTGGCTCACCATTTTCCATGATGATCTAGCCTGGGGACCATGCATGTTGAAGTTTCTCTTTCATTAATCCTCAATTCAAGTTCCCATCCTCAGGCTTTGAGTACCAATGTCCACATCAAGGAAGTGATTGAATATACATTAACTGTGAATCCCAAAGGGTGCCTAAACTTGAACACATGCTTGTGGTGAATCGCTTCTTAAGCATGACATCCAAGACTATTGGAGCACATAAACTCTCTTTTGGGAGTCCAAATCTCCCATCCTAAGGTTATGAGCATCAATGACCATGTACTTAAATGCAAAATGATCAAACAATGAATAACTAAGTCCAAAAGACACACGACAATGTGGATTCATGCTTGTGATGAATTGCATACACCAAGAGGTGTTAAAAGTAGATCCCATAGGGGTGTCTCTTACATATAGTGCCTTAACCCAACTAGGTACGGGATTGCCACTTGAATACACACTATAATGCACAACTTGAGTCATATAAGCATAAAATCAAGAGCCAGTGGACCATCAAGTACACCCTAAACAAATCTTCCCCTAGTGGTACATCTGTCTATGATCATCCTATAGAAGGAACCAAGCTATTCATAGAAAACTTTGGACAAGATAAAACACGGTTGGGTCTCAAATCACCTTAAACTCCAATACTGGAATTTGGAAAGTAAGGTGAGTAGGGTAGTTGTCATTTGCATTCAAATAATCTATAGTAATTACATGACCATGCATCACATCTTGTGTAATGCCTCCTTACTGATATAGGATACCACCAACTCTCCAATCCAAAAAATAGAATGTTGACTAGCAACCTAATCCCAGAACATACAACAACAAAAACATCCAAGGTCTAGAATTTAACGTCTACCATGGTGAATAACAACATAATAAGCCACAAACTATGGTATCTCAAATCAAAATTTGAATCAAAAATCAACTTCAAAGTAGATTCTTTCTTATAAACATGCCACATTAATGTCAAAATAATAATTAAAAACATTGAAACAAAAAAAATGTAGCAAAATGCTACAACCATAAATTCAAATCATGATAATCCCTTGCCTTGACAAAGATGAAGGAAGAAGTGAAATCTAGGATGATTGTAGCTCACTCTACTTCAGTATCATAGATCATTTCAACATCAATAAGGTCTCCTTTTACCATCATAACATATCTTCATCAGTATATTCCATAAGGGAAACATTGGCAGAAGGTGATAGACAGCAAAGACATCATGAACTATCCAGTATAGAGACAAAGTCTAACGAAAATATAGCTCGAGCATTTCTTACATACATCTTTAGATAAAAACGTCCAACAAGGCACATCATCCCCTAATATACTAAAAGCCTTATGTGCACTTAAAGATAAAATAGAACCCATGAATGAGGGTTACCCCTTATCAGTTAACATGGTCGTACGTGGAATTATATCTGCACAATAGCTACTAAATTAGTAGGGGACATCTGCTCCAAAGACCCTATTGATGGACAGCTCAACTATAATGAGCTAACATCACCTCAAAACACTTCTCTCACATAAGAGTCATCATTATAGAACATTATTGATGATGACCAAAGAGAAACATCGAGGATCTACCCTCCAAGCAAGATGAATTCATTAGTTTTCGCATGGCCACTGAAGATCTGTCAGAAACACAACACCAGTGAAACTCACCAAAGTGGACTAGATGATATGATGTTCCTCTATTCCATATGATTAGCTCTTTTATAATGACATTTCCTCCCTTCAAAACAATCAAATTTGAGGATTTCAAAAGTCAATACAACTTGTATCAAACTTTACAAATAAAGCCTAACACAGAGTTCATAAACTATGTGAGTGGTGGAAGCACACTTGCTTGATCTTTTGCCTCAATTTAAAATCCCTACACTCTTATACGCATCCTCAACCATGACCACTTTTATGAATGGTTGCTTCCAATATTTTATGGTCCTGGATCATGACCTCAAACTGAACACAATAATATCTTTAAAAAAATTTATGGTCGTGTATCATGACCAAAAACTAAACTAAACCCACAATAACATTTCAAAATCCATTTATGGACATAATGCACCAAATCCATGATCGCATTTCCAAACCTCTTTTGGGTCCTAGAACATGATCTAAAACTAGACCAATCACACACTTATTTTCAAATCTCTTTTGGGTCCTAGACCATGACCTAAAACTAGACCAGTCTGGTGCTTAATCTTGTTGGGTTTTGTGGAAGGAAACACGTGCGGTGGCAACAACAAAATAAAATATGTTTCTACGCAACCCGCAATAGGATCTCGTCGACAATAGCGTATTCAGAAAGAGTGTTCACAGGATATACCTTGTCAAGGAGCAAGTCCGGTGATGTCCCACTGCATGATAGTGTGTAACGCTCCTAGCTTAAATGGATGGTACTTCTATCCCATCCTCTGAATGCATTGTAGGAAGATCTGGTGGTTCTCCCTTTTTACAGTGATGTACGCTACTCATAGCACGTATGGATGGTCATTGACGTCCTCCGAATACATGCATCTCAGTGTGTGCATCTCTACTTCATCCATGCAGATGGACTAGAACTCCACGTCGCGCTTCCTAAACTGGCAGGAAGGAGTATCCTCTGTACGATGACTTGTTAGTGTCATGGTGCTCTCCTTTCTCTCCTAAGTACGATGACGGCTAAGGTTTACGTATGTGAGCGTAAGCTGAAAAGCCTCTCTCAATATCTCTTAAAGATATCGGCCCTCAAGCCCCTTTTGAAATAGGAGACAAAAGGAAGAAGGGTTTCCTAAACCCATCAGTAAACAAAAAGACTACATTAATTAAAATTCTCATGGATTAGTTAGAATATTCTAGATTTAATTAATTAATCAATTAATCATATTAATTGATTAATTAATATCTGACTCCATGCAATTGCTCGGGATGGCTCTATGGGCATACATACTAAGAGACTCCCACTTGCACTTAGAGCTAGTCACTCCAATTAATTGGCTCAAACATTTTAACATATTCTAATATTATTCTAATGGATTACAAAAACATTTTAGTAATCAATGTGATTCGGAGCAATTCCAATCAAATCCACAATTATACTCCTATTCCAACACATCCTATGTGTGTGACCCGATAGGCTCCAAATTACATTGGTAGTGATATCCACAATCATATTATGATTTCACAAGCAATGATTGGTATCTAGCAAGACTTGATTGCCACCCAAGTAATTGGGGAAGTTGGAGAACAACTTAACCTATCATTCATGACTGGTGTTACAGTGATTATATAGTTCCTTTATCGCTGATATCCAGATTGAACTCGAGTCATGGAACTGTTATCCTCTTCAATGTTCAATCGATGTTCCTTGAACTAGAGCAGACTGTCTGAGATATATGTAAGCTCAATAACACATATTGACTCACATCAACATGTCCATGCATTTCTCAGTCTCACTTATCAAGTGGCCAGAATATCAAACTCCCATTGGAAGGACAAATTTCATCTACATCACTCACAGACATCCCCATGTGTCACAGTGCACCCAAGCACCATCTTTATGGCAAATCCTTATTCAGGACCACGGTGTATGATGTCAAAGTACACCGAATGACATGTGATAAGTGTAGTGACTTTAGGTCTAAGAACCACAATCACTACCATCACTATGAGATGTGACTCTAACTACCAAGCATGGTTTCTATGTGTCACTCTCAACGTGGGTATGTATGATACATTAATCTCTAACAAGTATCTATGTATTTGGTTTGGTATCTCCATATCATGGCTAATGAGATTCTTCCATCAACCAACATACATTCGAATCTTATGTCTAATTGATGTCTATGAATATTTCAACAATAACAACCGATTAGAGACAAAACAAGAATACATACTCTTAGCATACATATGATCTCAATATTCAAGTCATCAATATGAAGACATATGTCATTGAGTATATTATTCTATAGACATCTATAAGTTTTGTGATCATCTCACAATATAAAACACAAACATATAGATTGGAAACTTGCCTTTATTGATATGATCAATATAGTATTACATATTTGTTTACATAGTATCCCATTACAATCATCAAATGATACTCTCTATGGGCATACATACCAACAGATGCCCACTTGCACTTATACCCAATCACTCATGAATCTCAATCCAAGTGATCGAACATGTCCATCATGTTTCTATTGCGAAAGTGCATCTATGAGAGGGTCAGCGATATTGCTTTCTATAGGTACTCTACAAATCTTCACATCTCCTCATTGTACGATCTCTCGTATGAGATGGAACTGTCATAGAATATGTTTGGAATGTTGGTGTGATCTTGGATCTTTAGCTTGTGCAATTGCTCTATTGTTGCCACAAAACAACTCAATTGCATCACTAGCGCTTGGAAACACTCCAAGTTCAGAAATGAACTTCTTGATCCACACAGATTCCTTTGTAGCATTAGATGCAACAATATATTCGGCCTTTGTTATAGAAAATGCAACCATCTCTTGCTTGGAACTCTTCCGGCTCATAACTCCGTTGTTCAGGAAAAACACAGATCCAAATTGCGATCTACAGTCATCTTTTTGTCAGTTTGGAAGCTAGCATCGGTGTAACCCTTTACCACGAACTCTTCCTCACCTCCATATACCACGAATTGATCCTTAGTCCTTCTCAAGTACTTTAGGATGTTCTTTATGGCTGTTCAATGACATTGACATGGATCTAACTAATACCGTCTCATCATGCTCAAAGCATACTACACATCAAGACGAGTACATAACATCACATACATGATAGATCCAATTGTTGATGCATATGGAATCTTACTCATGCGTGCATGTTCATCACATGAACCAGGACACTGGGCTATAGAGATTTTAACCCCATGGGACATGGGCAGGTTACCTCTCTAAAAACCCTCCATGCTAAACCTCTTTAGCACCTTTTCAATGTATGTGCTCTAGCTTAGGCCTAGAAGCCTTCTAGATCTATATAGGATGATTCGCCTAAATCCTTCATAGAGAAGGTCTTCCCCAGCCAACCTTTTACTCTCTGAAGAGTAGGGATGTCATTTCCCATCAATAGTATGTCATCCACATACAATATGAGAAATACGATTGTGCTCCCACTAACCTTTTTGTAAACACAAGGTTCATCTTCATTTTGACTAAAGCCAAACTTTTTGACTACTTCGTTAAAATGTAGATTCTAGCTCTGAGATGCTTGATTCAATCCATAGATTGACCGTTGTATATTACAGACTTTATTGGCTTCCTTCAGATTGATATAACCCTCATGTTGTGTCATATACACATCCTTGAGTAAATTCCCGTTAAGAAATGTTGTTTTAACATTCATGTGACAAATCTCATAGTCATGATAAGCTACAATGGCAACCATGATCCTGACGGATATAACCATGGCAACTAGTGAGAAGTTCATGTCATAATCAACAACTTGAATTTGACAAAATCATTTGGAAACCAATCTACCTTTATAGGTTTGAATATTTCCATCCATGTCGGTCTTCTTCTTGAAGACCCACTTGCACCCTATGGGTTTTACCCCTTTGGGTGGATCCACCAAGGTCCATACCTTGTTGTTATACATGGATTCCATCTCAGATCTAATGGCTTTAAGCCATTTCTCAAATTTTGGTCCCTTAGTAGCATCTAGATAGGAAGTTTGCTCATTTTCTATGCCCAATTCGTCATTATCTTGAGTCACAAGAAATCCAAATCTATCAGGCTCAAGTCATGTCCTACTAGACCTATGAGGTTCTTGTGTTACATTTGGAACTTGAAATTCCACGACAATTAGTGAGTTTTCATGTTCCTTATGTACCTCCTCGGGTTCTCAACTTTCTTGTTGATCTCAAACTTCTTTGAGCTCTACATTCCTCCCACTGGTTCCTTTGGAAATGAATTCCTTTCCCAGAAATACAGCAGTCCTAGCAAAAAAACACTTTGTTGTCAGTTGGTGTGTAGAAGTAGTATCCCTGAGTTTCCTTGGGGTATCCAACAAAATAGCATTTTTCATATTTGGGTTCAAGCTTTTCAGGAAATTGTTTTCTAACATAAGCTTCACATCACCAAATATTTAACATAGACAAATTTGGATGATTCCCATTCCATTTATCATATGGTGTCTTTTGAACCGATTTGGAAGGTACATGGTAAAGTGTAAACACTGCGGTTTCAAGAGCATATCCCCAAAATGATATTGGAAGTTTGGTTGAACTCATCATTGATCGTACCATGTCTAATAATGTATGATTCCTTCTTTATGACACACCATTATGTTGTGGTGTACTAGGTGGAGTCCATTATGCTACAATACCATGGTATCTCAGAAGGTCCTCAAACTCTTGGCTTAAGTATTCGCCACCTCGATCTGAACAGAGTTCTCTAATACTCTTACCAAGTTGCTTCTCTACTTCAGTCATGAAATTTTTGAACATTTCAAGAGTTTCTAACTTGTGTTTCATAAGATATACATAGCCATACCTACTGAGGTCATCAGTGAAGGTAATGAAGTATTGATAGCCTCCTCTAGCATTTGATCTGAATGGTCCACAGACATCAGTATGTATGAGCCCTAGCAGATCACTGGCTCTCTCACTGTGTTTAGTGAAAGGAGTCTTGGTCATCTTGCCTAATAAATAAGCCTCACATGACTCTAATGATTCAAAATCAAAAGAGTCTAGATAATCATCCGTATGGAGTCTAGATATGCTCTTCTTGTTTATGTGCCCAATATGACAATGTCATAAGTATGTTTTGTTTGAGTTGTCAAGTTTTAGCCTTTTAGTATTTATGTTATATATTCTATTCTCAAGTTCTAACAAGTAGATACCATAAGACATAGGGGCATTTCCATAAAAGATCTCATCTTTAGAAATAGAAATCATTCCATTCTTAAAGTGAAATTCAAATCCACTCATATCCATACAAGATATAGAAATAATATTTCTATTAATGGAGGGTACATAATAGCAATTCTCTAATTCTATTGCAAGGCTCGTAGGCAAAGATAAACTAATAACTCCAACTATGGTGGTAGAAACTCTTGCTGCATTAGCCAACATATAAGAAAACTCTTGCTCCATTAGAAAAAATTTCATCTACATCACTCACAGTCATCCCCATGTGTCAGAGTGCACCCAAGCACCATCTTTATGGCAATCCTTATTCAGGACCATGGTGTATGATGTGGAAGTACACTGAACGACATGTGATAAGTTTAGTGACTTTAGGTCTAAGAACCACAATCACCACCATCACTATGAGATGTGACTCTAACTACCAAGTACGGTATCCATGTGTCACTCTCAACGTGGGTATGTCCAATACATTGTTCTCTAACAAGTACCTATGTATTTGGTTTGGTATCTCCATATCATGGCTAATGAGATTCTTCCATCAACCAACATACATTCTAATCTTATGTGTTATTGATGTCTATGGATATTTCCACAATAACAACCAATTAGAGACAAAACAAGAATACATACTCTTAGCATACATATGATCTCACTGTTCAGGTCATCAACACGAAGACATTTTTCATTGAGTATATTGTTCTATAGACATCTATAAGTTTTGTGATCATCTCACAATATAAAATGCAAACATATAGATTGGAAACTTGCATTTATTGATGTGATCCATATAGTATTACATATTTGTTTACATAGTATCCCATTACAATCATCAAATGATACACTCTATGGGCACACATACCAACATATTCCCACTTGAACTTATACCCAATCACTCATGAATCTCAATCCAAGTGATCGAACATGTCCATCATGTTTCTATTATGAAAGTGCTTTTATGAGCGGGTCAGCCATATTGCTTTCTGTAGGTACTGTACAAATCTTCACATCTCCTCATTGTATAATCTCTTGTATGAGATGGAACCTCCGTAGAATATGTTTGGAATGTTGGTGCGATCTTGATTCTTTAGCTTGTGCAATTGCTCTATTGCTGTCGCAAAACAACTCAATTGCATCACTAGCGCTTGGAAACACTCCAAGTTCAGAAATGAACTTCTTGATCCACACAGCTTCCTTTACAACATTAGATGCAGCAATATATTTGGCCTTTGTTATAGAATACGCAACCATCTCTTGCTTGGAACTCTTCCAGCTCACAGCTCCATTGTTCAGGAAAAACACATATCCAAATTGTGATCTATAGTCATCTTTTTGTCAGTTTGGAAGCTAGCATCGGTGTAACCCTTTACCACGAGCACTTCCTCACCTCCATATACCATGAATTGATCCTTAGTTCTTCTCAAGTACTTTAGGATGTTCTTTACGGCTGTTTAGTGACATTGACATGGATCTAACTGATACTGGTTCGTCATGCTCAAAGCATACGACACATCAAGACGAGTACATAACATCGTGTACATGATAGATCCAATTGATGATGCATATGGAATCTTACTCATGCATGCTTGTTCATCACATCAACTAGGACATTGGGCTATAGATATTATAACCCCATGGGACATGGGCAGGTTACCTCTCTTAAAACCCTCCATGATAAACCTCTTTAGAACCTTTTCAATGTATGTGCTCTGGCTTAGGCCTACAAGCCTTCTAGATCTATCTCTATAGATCTTAATTCCTAATATATAGGATGCTTTGCCTAAATCCTTCATAGAGAATGTCTTCCCCAACCAACCTTTTACTGTCTGAAGAGTAGGGATGTCATTTCCCATCAATAGTATGTCATCCAAATACAATATGAGAAATACGACTGTGCTCCCACTAACCTTTTTTTAAGTACAAGGTTCGTCTTCATTTTGACTAAAGCCAAACTTTTTGACTACTTCGTTAAAATGTAGATTCTAGCTTTGAGATGCTTGCTTCAATCCATAGATTGACCTTTTTAGATTACAGACTTTATTGGCTTCCTTCAGAATGATATAACCCTCAGGTTGTGTCATATACACATCCTTGAGTAAATTCCCATTAAGAAATGTTGTTTTAACATCCATCTGACAAATCTCATAGTCATGATAAGTTGCAATGGCAAGCATGATCCTGAAGAATATTACCATGGCAACTGGTGAGAAGGTCCCGTCATAATCAACACCTTAAATTTTATGGAATCATTTGGAAACCAATCTACCTTTATAGGTTTGAACATTTCCGTCCATGTCGGTCTTTTTCTTGAAGAACCACTTGCACCCTATGGGTTTTACCCCTTTGGGTGGATCCACCAAGGTCCATACCTTGTTTTTATACATGGATTCCATCTCATATCTCATGGCTTTGAGCCATTTCTCAAATTTTGGTCCCTTAGTAGATTCTAGATAGGAAGTTTGCTCATCTGCTATGCCCAATTCGTCATTATCTTGAGTCATGAGAAATCCAAATCTATCAGACTCGAGCTGTGTCCTACTAGACCTAGGAGGTTCCCGTGTTACATTTGGAACTTTAAATTCCATGACAATTTGTGAGTCTTCATGTTCCTTATGTACCTCCTCAGGTTCTCTACTTTCTTGTTGATCTCAAACTTCTTTGAGCTCTACATTCCTCCCACTGGTTCCTTTGGAAATAAATTCCTTTCCTAGAAATACAACAGTCCTAGCAAAAAACACTTTGTTGTCAGTTGTTGTGTAGAAGTAGTATCCCCGAGTCTCCTTGGGGTATCCAACAGAATAGCATTTTTCATATTTGGGTTCAAGCTTTTCAGGAAATTTTTTTCTAACATAATATTCACATCACCAAATCTTTAACATATAAAAATTGGGACGATTCCCATTCCATTTCTCATATGGTGTCTTTTGAACCAATTTGGAAGGTAAATGGTAAAGTGTAAACGCTGCGGTTTCAAGAGCATATCCTCAGAATGATATTGGAAGTTTGGTTGAACTCATTATTAATCGTATCATGTGTAATAATATATGATTCCTTCTTTCTAACACACCATTATGTTGTGGTGTACCAGGTGAAGTCCATTGTGCTACAATACCATGGTATCTCAGAAGGTCCTCAAACTCTTGGCTTAAGTATTCACCACCTCGATCCAAACAGAGTGCTCTAATACTCTTACCAAGTTGCTTCTCTACTTCAGTCATGAAATTTTTGAACATTTCAAGAGTTTCTAACTTGTGTTTCATAAGATATACATAGCCATACCGACTGAGGTCATCAGTGAAGGTAATGAAGTATTGATAGCCTCCTCTAGCATTTGATCTGAATGGTCCACATACATCAGTATGTATGAGCCCTAGCAGATCACTAGCTCTCTCACTGTGTCTAGTGAAAGGAGTCTTGGTCATCTTGCCTAATAAACAAGCCTCACATGACTCTAATGATTCAAAATCAAAAGAGTCTAGATAACCATCCTTATGGAGTCTAGATATGCTCTTCTCATTTATGTGCCCAATACGACAATGCCATAAGTATGTTTTGTTTGAGTTGTCAAGTTTTAGCCTTTTAGTATTTTCATTGTATATGCTAGTCTCAAGTTCTAACAAGTAGATACCATAAGACATAGGGGCATTTCCATAAAAGATATCATCTTTAGAAATAGAAATCATTCCATTCTTAATGTGAAATTCAAATCCACTCATATCCATACAAGGTACAAAAATAATATTTCTATTAATGGTGGGTACATAATAGCAATTCTCTAATTCTATTACAAGGACCGTAGGCAAAGATAAACTAATAAATCCAATTGCGGTGGTAGAAACTCTTGCTCCATTAGCCAACATATGTGAAAAATCTTGCTCTAGAAGGACAAATTTCATCTACATCACTCACAATCATCCCCATGTGTCACAGTGCACCCAAGCACCATCTTTATGGCAATCCTTATTTAGGACCACGGTGTATGATGTCAAAGTACACCGAATGACATGTGATAAGTGTACTGACTTTAGGTTTAAGAACCACAATCACCACCACCACTATGAGATGTGACTCTAACTACCAAGCATGGTATCCATGTGTCACTCTCAACGTGAGGATGTCCAATGCATTGTTCTCTAACAAATATCTATTTATTTGGTTTGGTATCTCCATATCATGGCTAATGAGATTCTTCCATCAACCAACATACATTCTAATCTTATGTGTTATTGATGTCTATGGATATTTCCACAATAACAACAGATTAGAGACAAAACAAGAATACATACTCTTAGCATACATATGATCTCAATATTCAAGTCATCAATCTGAAGACATATGTCATTGAGTATATTATTCTATAGACATCTATAAGTTTTGTGATCATCTCACAATATAAAACACAAACATATAGATTGGAAACTTGCCTTTATTGATATGATCAATATAGTATTACATATTTGTTTACATAGTATCCCATTACAATCATCAAATGATACTCTCTATGGGCATACATACCAACATATTCCCACTTGCACTTATACCCAATCACTCATGAATCTCAATCCAAGTGATCAAACATGTCCATCATGTTTCTATTATGAAAGTGATTTTATGAGCGGGTCATCCATATTGCTTTCTGTAGGTACTCTACAAATCTTCACATTTCCCCATTGTATGATCTCTCATATGAGATGGAACAGCCGTAGAATATGTTTGGAACGTTGGTGCTATCTTAGTTCTTTAGCTTCTGCAATTGCTCTATTGCTGTCACAAAACAACTCAATTGCATCACTAGCACTTGGAAACACTCCAAGTTCAGAAATGAACTTCTTGATCCACATAGCTTCCTTTGCAGCATTAGATGCGGCAATATATTTAGCCTTTGTTATAGAATACGCAACCATCTCTTACTTGGAACTCTTCCAGCTCATAGCTTCATTGTTCAGGAAAAACATAGATCTAAATTGTGATCTATAGTCATCTTTTTGTCAATTTGGAAGCTAGCATCTGTGTAACCCTTTACCATGAGCTCTTCCACACCTCCGTATACCACGAATTGATCCTTAGTCCTTCTCAAGTACTTTAGGATGTTCTTTATGGCTGTTCAGTGACATTGACATGGATCTAACTAATATCGACTCATCATGCTCAAAGCATACGACACATCAGGATGAGTACATAACATTGCGTACATGATAGATCTAATTGCTGATGCATATGGAATCTTACTCATGCGTGATTGTTCAGCACATGAACTAGGACATTGGGCTATAGATATCATAACCCCATGGGACATGGGCAGGTTACCTCTCTTAAAACCCTCCATGCTAAACCTATTTAGCACCTTGTCAATGTATCTGCTCTAGCTTAGGCCTAGAAGCCTTCTAGATCTATCTCTATAGATCTTGATTCCTAGTATATAGGATTATTTACCTAAATCCTTCATAGAGAAGGTCTTCCCCAGCCAGCCTTTTACTGTCTGAAGATAGGGATGGCATTTCCCATCAATAGTATGTCATCCACATACAATATGAGAAATATGATTGTGCTCCCACTAACCTTTTTGTAAACACAAGGTTCATCTTCATTTTGACTAAAGCCAAACTTTTGACTACTTTATTAAAATATAGATTCTAGCTCTGAGATGCTTGCTTCAATCCATAGAATGACCTTTGTAGATTATAGACTTTATTGGATTCCATCAGATTGATATAACTCTCAGGTTGTGTCATATACACATCCTTGAGTAAATTCTCATTAAGAAATGTTGTTTTAACATCCATATGACAAATCTCATAGTCATGATAAGCTACAATGGCAAGCATGATCCTGACGGATATAACCATGGCAACTTGTGAGAAGGTCATGTCATAATCAACACCTTGAATTTGACGGAATCATTTGGAAAGCAATCTACCTTTATAGGTTTGAACATTTCCATCCATGTCAGTCTTCTTTTTGAAGATCCACTTGCACCCTATGGTTTACTCCTTTGGGTGGATCCACCAAGGTCCATACCTTGTCGTTATACATGGATTCCATCTCAGATCTCATGGCTTTGATCCATTTCTCAAATTTTGGTCCCTTAGTAGCTTCTAGATAGGAAGTTTGCTCATTTTCTATGCCCAATTCATCATTATCTTGAGTCACAAGAAATCCAAATCTCTCAGGCTCAAGTCGTGTCCTACTAGACCTACGAGGTTCCTATGTTACATTTGGAACTTGAAATTCCACGACAATTTGTGAGTCTTCATGTTCCTTATGTACCTCCTCGGGTTCTCTACTTTCTTGTTGATCTCAAACTTCTTTGAGCTCTACATTCCTCCCACTGATTCCCTTGGGAATAAATTCCTTTCCCATGAATATAGCAGTCCTAGCAAAAAACACTTTGTTGTTAGTTGGTGTGTAGAAGTAGTGTCACCGAGTTTCCTTGGGGTATCCGACAAAATAGCATTTTTCATATTTGGGTTCAAACTTTTTAGGAAATTGCTTTCTAACATAAGCTTCACATCACCAAATCTTTTACATAGACAAATTGGGACGATTCTCATTCCATTTCTCATATGGTGTCTTTTGAACCGATTTGGAAGGTACATGGTTAAGTGTAAACGTTGCGGTTTCAAGAGCATATCCCTAGAACGATATTGGAAGTTTGGCTAAACTCATCATTGATCGTACCATGTCTAATAATGTATGATTCCTTCTTTTTGACACACCATTATGGTGTGGTGCACCAGGTGGAGTCCATTGTGCTACATACCATGGTATCTCAGAAGGTCCTCAAACTCTTGGCTTAAGTATTAGCCACCTTGATCTGAACAGAGTGCTATAATACTCTTACCAAGTTGCTTCTCTACTTCAGTCATGAAATTTTTTAACATTTCAAGAGTCTCTAACTTGTGTTTCATAAGATATACATAGCCATACCTACTGAGGTCATCAGTGAAGGTAATGAAGTATTGATAGCCTCCTCTAGCATTTGATCTGAATGGTCCACATACATCAGTATGTATGAGCCCTAGTTGATCATTGGATCTCTCACTATGTCGAGTGAAAGGATTCTTGGTCATCTTGCCTAATAAACAAGCCTCACATGACTCTAATCATTCAAAATCAAAAGAATCTAGATAACCATCCTTATGGAGTCTAGATATGCTCTTCTCGTTTATGTGCCCAATACGACAATGCCATAAGTATGTTTTGTTAGAGTTTTTAATTTTAGCGTTTTAGTATTTATGTTGTATATGCTAGTCTCAAGTTCTAACAAGTAGATACCATAAGACATATGGGAATTGCCATAAAAGATCTCATCTTTAGAAATAGAATTCATTCCATTCTTAATGTGAAATTCAAATCCACTCATATCCATAAAAGATTCATAAATAATATTTCTATTAATGGAGGGTACATAATAGCAATTCTCTAATTCTATTACAAGGCTCGTAGGCAAAGATAAACTAATAACTCTAACTGCGGTGGTAGAAACTCTTGATCCATTAGCCAACATATGTGAAAACTCTTGCTCCATTAGGACAAATTTCATCTACATCACTCACAGTCATCCCCATGTGTCACAGTGCACCCAAGCATCATCTTTATGGAAATCCTTATTCAGGACCACAGTGTATGATGTCAAAGTACACCGAACGACATGTGATAAGTGTAGTGACTTTAGGTCTAAAAACCACAATCACCACCATCACTATGAGATGTGGCTCTAACTACCAAGTACGGTATCCATGTGTCACTCTCAATGTGGGTATGTCTGATACAGTGTTCTCTAACAAGTATCTATGTATTTGGTTTGGTATCTCCATATCATGGTTAATGAGATTCTTCTTATCATGGGCAAAGATAAACTAATAAACTTCTTATCAGATCATGCATATTTGAACATATGTAAAATCCACATCTGGTATCCAATACCCATGATGAAGAAGTATTTAAGTTTATCTCAATAATGTATATACCTTAAGTGGAGATCTCTATCCCCTACTTCTTCTTCCTCAGTTCCTCCAGGTAAAGAGGATAGTTTCTTTTCCAATGTCCAGCCTGGTGACAATGGTGACAATTGCCTTCTTTGGAGATCCCACCTTTAGCTTTATGCGTGGATGACTTTGGCTTATGCCCAGCTTTAGAACCTTTCTTAGCCTTTCCTTTGCCTTTTGACTTTCCCTTTGTCCTACTAATCATCATCACAGACTTGGGTGTGTCTTTCTTCATCTGTGCTTCAGCTGTCCAGAACATGCCAAACAATTCTAACAATAGCTTGTCAAGAGTGTTCATGTTATAGTTCATGACAAAATGACTATATGATTCAGGAAATGATTGTAGAATCACATTAGTTACCAACTCTTGACCTAGGGGAAATCCCAGCTTGGAAAGGCTTTTCACGTACCCAATCAAAGTGAGTATGTGGGTACCAACTGAGTCTCCCTGTTTTATCTTGCTTCTGAATAAATCCTTGGAGACATCATATCTCTCATGTCTTGTGTGATGTTGGTACATGTTCTTAAGATGTGTTACCATCTACATGACATTCATGTTCTCATGCTGCTCTTGTAACTCATAGTTCATTGAGCACAACATCAGGCACTTGACATCTACGGCATCATCAAGGTGCTTCTTATAAGCATCCTTTTCAGCCTTGGGCGCATTTGAGGCAGGTTCCGCTGGCTCTGGTGTTTCAAGGAAATAGAGCTTACGCTCCTACGTGAGAACAATTCTCTACAACCTAAACCAATTTTGAAAGTTGACTCCGATAAGTTTTTCCTTCTCAAGGACCAATCGCAATGAGAATGTTTAAGTGTTGTTTTCCATTTGATTGCTACAAAAGAAAAATTTTGCATTTAGTTCAAAATATTTTGACTTGTAAAGATTTGATAAATGATATTAATTATGCCTTTAATTAATTATGCTCCCACTATTTTATTCAAATTGATAGCCCTCACTATCAACTCAGAATATTCTAGCATACAACCTTCTAGTGAGCCAAGATCCAAAATAATTGGATCAATGCCCAGCCAACATCGGCGTCAAAGACCAAATACTAAGGTAGGAAACTTTTGCCAATTGCATCATATACAACTTTTGGATAGATGATCATGCACAAATCCTTTCCATGATGCATCTGTGTGCCTCTAAGTACTTGATCCAATCAAGGATCCCTAGTTAAGTCCAACCCATAAGCCAACATGATGAATGTGCAACCTGCGGAGGCAGACCCACACACCCACCATCACACTTTCACAAAATAGATAGTGTACCACGTGTAGGCGTGCCCACACATAGTTGATCAAGCTTTTCATGTGTGTTGATTTATGGAAGGCAACTAAAACTTAATATTATTAATTGAGGGGTTTTATTAATACATATACATATCCAAACACCACATACTTATAGTATGTATCATATACTACTATATCCACTGCAACAAATGATAGACATGCAATCACAAACACAAAAACATCGATTATGGCCATACTATTGTAATCATTTGGAGACACAAAGGATTACGATCCACCTAAGGTCTTATGCATCTCATGCAACAACACCTGCGAATCAACCTATAAGGATCAGCTTTACGATGAACAACTTCATGGATGCTCCGTGAGGTTGGAACTTCAAATTGTTTCTCCATGGATGCTCCTTGGAGTTGGATATTCTGGTTGCTTCTTGGAATTGGATCTTCAGGTTGCCTCTCCATGGATGCTCCTTAGAGTTGGATCTTCAAGTGGCCACTTTACATCAAGTTTATAAAGACTAAAACTAATCATATCTCTATTACATCATATGAGTGCAAATATAAAGAGAACGAATTTATTACACTTTGAAATGAGAAATAAGGCTCGACATGAAAGCTGAATACATTATACAAAGGATCCACGTACAACCATTATACATCCATAGCATTCAAAAACAAACATATCCACAACATTCACAACCACATTCATTCACAACATTCACAAAATGGGATTCTAGGCCATAACCGTGCATGCATTCACCACATAAAACAAATTTTATAGGTGACGTGAATGATATCATAGGTATATCAAAATATACATATATACATATTAAAATTACAATCCTTTTAATGTGGGACATTCCTCATTAAATAAATTTTCGAATCCCACACAGACTATGTGGGGTACACAGGGGCAGCGCTCCTGTGTGGGGATCGAGGGGAGGCCGCCCCTCGTGGGGTCTCAGGGGAAGAGCCCTTGAAAGGTCTACAAAATGTTACTTCTGTGCACTTAGGAAAATCAATATTTTTCATAGTCAAGCTCGTCCAAAATGTCAAAAATAGAATCCTGCGGCGTATGTGGAATTCGGTTTAGATTTGCACATTAGCAATTTTAATTCACATCACATGCAACATAGAAAATAGTATACAACAATTCGATCATATCAAAATGAATCCAAATATGACATAGATCAATGTTGCTCTGATACCACTATTGGGTTTTGTGGAAGGAAACATGCACGGTGGAAGAAACAAAATAAAATATGTTTCCATGCGAGCTGCAACAAGATTTCATTGACAACAATGTATTCAGAAAGAGTGTTCACGGGATATACCTTGTTGCGGAACAAGTCCAGTGACGTTTCACTACATGATGGTGTGCAACGCTCCTGGATTACACGGACGGTACTTCTCTCCAGTCCTCCGAACACGTCACAGGAAGATCCAGTGGCACTTCTTTCATGTGGTGATGTACGCCACTTGTAGTGCATATGGACGGTCATTGACGTCCTTCGATCCCAGGTGTCTCAGCGTATGCGTCTCTACTTCATCCACGCATATGGAGTGGAACTCCACTTCATGCTTTCTAAGCCAGCGGGAAGGAGTATCCTCTGTGCGATGACGTGGTAGCATTGTAGTGCCCTCCGTTCTTTCCTGAAGACGGTGACGGCTAGGGTTTACATATGTGAGCATAAACTAAAAACCCTCTCTCAATATCTCATAAAGATATCAGCCGTCAAGCCCCTTTTAAATGGGATACAAGAGGAAGCAGGGTTTTCTAAACCCATCGGTAAATAGAAAGACTACATTAATTAAAATTCTTGTGGATTAATTAGAATATTATGGAATTAATTAATTAATCATATTAATTGATTAACAAATATCCGACTCCATGCAATCGCGTAGGATGGGTTTATGGGCATACATACCAACAA
The DNA here is from genome assembly GCA_963693085.1 of Alisma plantago-aquatica. Taxonomy (NCBI): domain Eukaryota; kingdom Viridiplantae; phylum Streptophyta; class Magnoliopsida; order Alismatales; family Alismataceae; genus Alisma; species Alisma plantago-aquatica. The sequence continues at coordinate 941,156,698 of OY856412.1, read as the reverse complement.
ATCTTCCAAACATTTTGGGCCCTGGACCATGACATAAAATGGAACCAATCATGTCCTTTATGTTCTAGTCACTTTTGGATCATGGGAAAAGACCTTAAACTAGACCGCAAGCCCTATCCTAAAAAGACATCATTATCTTTAACCATAAAATTATACATTTATGTAGGGATTTAGGACAGAGCCAGGTACTCAAATAGGCATCTATGTTAAGTCCCTATTCTAAATGGGCATACATTGATCGACTTTGATGATCTGACATTATGTCTGAATAGACATTCTTCATGAACTAATTCCTATCCTAAATAGGCATCCACATTCAAGCATCATCATGAATAGGTGTCTCCTTGAACTCGAGCCCTACATTTAGGTAGGCACACTCGATAGAGCCCTACACTTGAGCAATCACTCCTTGTGAAAGCCATATCAATAGATAGGAACCTCAATCAAAGACCTACATATAGTAGACAAATCTCAATCTTATCATGTTGAACTATCTTGTATTCAATAGATGCTCTAGGGAGAAGACAATTGTCTGATACAGTCATTGGTCGCAAAGTCTAGATTAAGTCTAGAAAATTGTCCAGTGCCCAACCTTGTCTATCTAGAGCACCATTGAAAAACAAGAAAGGCTTTAAAGAACAAACAATTGATCAATACACTCACTTGTCATTAAGTCCACCTTAAATCTAGAAATGTATGGATCTCAATATAATCAATCTTATCAATTTTTGCAATATGGGAGATTCTCTAGGGAGAAGAGAATTGATTGATATAGTCACTAGTCGTGAAAGGATACCTTAAATCCAAATACTTGTTTGATATCCAATTTATTCATCTTGAGGACTCTTGTAGATATAGAGCAGCTAAGAGTATGCTATCAAAATTCCTAACAAGAAACATGGAACTGGTTAGATGGCATATCAGTGCTCTATTCATTCCTACATCTGGCAGGATCTTTTCAAATGATCATGTGCTTTCATTTCCATAACTATGGATCCTTTTTCCAAGACTTCAAAGAGGGCTTATATATATCAGATCAGACTTAATATCACTTCAAGAATGAACCATTCATAGTGGGGATATAGTTCAAACGAAGGTTGACCAAATCAAGTGAGAACTAGAGATTTGGGGAAAATCTCTCATCGACATTCTAGAGGACAAATGATAAACTAATGTAGGAACACATTTTGGAGACTACCTTAACAATGGATAATCGCATGATGCCCAATCTTAACTTTTTTATAACTCTTCCCACGAACTTAATTCTATAGGAATTGTAAATACCTAAGTAACTGATGATTAACCTACTACAATCATTGGTTGCTAAGGCCACCTTAAACCTAGGATATTTGTCTATTTCCCAATATCATTCATCTTGAGAAATTTTAAAGAACTAGAACAATGAAGATGATGCTTTCGAAGATCCTAACAAGCAACCTAGAACTCTTTGAATAACTGGTTGATGTTCTAACGAGCAAACAACTAGTCAGCACAATCACTTAACGTAAAGGTCACCTTATATATAGATACTCGTTTAATACTATAACACCCAGATTTTCATATCACATGAGTGGAAGCATTTTTTTATCATCTGGAAGTGTCACAAACATGATTATCATTGCAATGAAAGTAAATGAAACACTTTGCATGACTATAAAATTGATCCATACATAGTTTTTGTCAACGGAAAAACTACATCAAGTTAAACCATAAAATCTAATTTAATAGACAACATAACTGGACATAATAGAAAGATGTCAAAACTCTGGATCGTCTAGGCAAATGGCACCCCACTAGGTTAGCTGGAAATATTCTAGTCCTTTACTTGTTCTTTTGATCCTCAGATGCTCCAAAACCTGCGGACATCGCGTCCCCAGCCATGCATTGGGAAAAACAGTCGTTAGAGTAAGTAGCATGAGTATTCTAAAATATACATTGCTAAAGAACTAAAATATTACAAAATATTCTTGAACATCATAAAATTGACAGCAAATGTTGATTAAAATCTGAAAACATAATATCTCTTGACTTCTTTAACGCTTATCTTTCTACTCTATCTTTTCTGGAGACCTATACCATGGGCCCCATGACCTACACCAAAGTGTCTAGGTCATACTTATCTCATCTGAATTTCTCTCATCACACTCATGGATGAGATTACAGACATACTCTAATCTAAAGTATCTTTTACTTACGATTTTTATCTATTTGTGGCCACCATTATACAATAAGTCATCCTCTGTTGACACTGAAGTGTCCTCTATGGTGCAACGCACCCTCTGTTGGCACAATGTGCCCTCTGTTGGCATAAATGCCCTCTGTGACACCCGCAGTGTCTGGCGCAGTGCGCCCTCTGTATCGTCTCAGGACTCTCTGATGAGGACTTATTATATAATGCATTATGTGAATGTTTCAAATTAATTATCTTAAGTCTATCTTTACTAAACTCTGAATCTGAAATTATCTAAAACTGAGTACTAAACATGTACTAAATTCTAAAATCTGAATATGAATATATATCTGAATCTGAATCTGAATTTGAATCTATATCTGAATCTATATCTGAATGTAGACATGTATCTCAATTACTACATAATTGAGTTTGGATCTATAACCCATATCATGTACCTTTATTCAAAATCTGGCTACTCACACAGTGAGTAGTCTAAGTCTGAATATAAATCTTTTTATTCCTAAATTCTAAACTGAATTCATTGCAGGATTTGAACATGTATCTCATTATCGGGGTAAACTTTGTTTTAAAACCCTTATTTGGTCAAATTACTTCACTTATACCAATTATATGATAAATAGCTTAGGAAAAAGGACCTGAAATGCTAATAGAATTACTAGGTATACAAAGTATCTTAAGTTGGGTTCATAAACGTATTTTAAGTACAACATATCTAAAAATATGAATTCTGACAAGGTGGTTCAATCCTTCTTGTTAAATATGATGTTACCCTGAACCTTAATATTTGCATAGAAACTTACTTGTTAAACCTTAAATATCAGAATAGAAATCTCACAAAATATTGTCTTGCAACCTAATCATAACTTAATTTGTCATTATCTTATAATGCCATCATAAACTCATTTTACAATACCTTCTGATCGCAAATGTACTTTTATTAGTACACCATGTCTTAATATTTTCAAATTCATATTCTTAAATTGTACTTGCATTCTAGATACTATTTATTCTAAGGAATCTAGTTCTTAGATATCTAGATATGTATGAAATCTTAATGGCATGTTTCTACTTGAAATCTTACTACATAACTATGACTACAAATATGAGAAATTATAATAACATATGTGTACTTACGTTCTTCATACAAAACTATTTGAAATCATCAACTAAGTATGGGTACATTACTGACATATCTTATCTTGAAATCGTATTCATTACTTCCAAACATTTCTAAGAAATCTTATAGGAATATGATTCTTCAACTTTCTCATGGGCTTGGTCCATGAGTCACAACTATTTTGAGCAACATATCACTATTTTAGACTTTGGGTATCTACGCTTGCATAAAGATAGAAATATGAGAATAATATTGTTTGTAGATCTTAACATTGAAGTCTTAGAACATTAAATCACATAGATCATGAAACTCTTATCAGGAGACATGTAAACATATTGAACATAAACTATGAGTACTCATGTGCATGGACCACTTACCTCTTATACAGATGGCATCGATAAGGAAGTCTCGATTCTAAGTTCCATAACTTTAATAACCTGGATATCATCATTGTTTTATCAGTCCAAGCATATATTCCCTCTTTCTATTTCTAAATCTCAAAATCCCATCTTCCTAACTACATATACCAACTTAGGGTTCTTATTTAGACTAAACATAACTTTAATCTAAAATCACCATAAAATCTTAGCATTGAAATAAAATAAAACTCATACTATATAATAAATATTATCTTTATACTCAAATAAGATATAAATCATCGTATGCGCTAATATGAACATATAGATCATATAAGAAGAAAATCTCAAACATAGGCATACATACTAATATTACTTGACTCTATTATGAAATGAAGTTAAAATAACATTTAGATAAATAATATCAGACTTAATTAGGCATATATGCCACTTATTGTCTCAAGATAATCATTTATTATTCTTTCATAATGGCTACTCATCTAAAACTAGATACTAATATAATAGCACAAGAAACTTCATCAAATCTCCATAAAAGTATTCATATAATGTAGGAATTATCATGTATTAAAATATTAGGTCATTTAAAAATCATATCATGGGTGAAATATCCAAAATACCCTTATTAGGGTTTACATCAAAAGTATAAATAAAGAATTTAATAAACAAGATCAGGTCTTGGAATCATGTTGAACATATCAAGTTATGTGTACTGTAAAATATCCATGAATTTACAAAGTCAATTTCTATTTTTGATGCACATATTAGCAAAATTTCACATCATTTAGTAATCATATTTTAATAATAAGAAAACGTCCAAAATACTATCTACATATATTTTTATAGGGTATTACACATCATTAGCTTTCTACAGATACCTTATTTTCTAAAAACCGAGTTCTCTATCTCAAGATATGGATTTTCAAAAGTACCTCAGTTATAATCAACCCCATCCATTGATTTGGGATCCAAAGGGCCGAGACAGTGGCGCCCCTTCACTTATGCTTCTCCCTTGGTCACAGATCTAAGAAAGGACCCGTAGTCTTCTTAGCCCGTGAACCCAGACAGGGGAAACTCCCATGTTCTTCCTACGCAAGTGGGTGCTGCCGTAGGGTTTGCCTTGGCAACCCCGGCCTCGACGATGTGGGCGTCACGGCTTGCTCTCAAGCATCCCATACCTCCATCATCCCTCTCTATCTTGGGAAACATCGTCGATGAGTACAGGAAGGCCCAGATCAAAAACTCGACCTCCACCATAACACAGCCGCCAAGCATTCTCTTCACGCGCTCTCTCTCTCTCGCTCTCGGTTTCATGTGAAACCCTAGGATCAAACTTGTTAGCCCATGGTAAACTGGAATCTGAGGTTTTTATAGCCTCGCATGCTCGCGATCATGGGCGAGGGCCCCCCTTCATCAGTGCTCTATTCACACCCTATATATAGGGGTCGCAGCCTCCAGTCTGCGCGGACTAGGGTCACCCCCTTTTTATTTTCTTTTTCTTCTTCTTTTTGATAAAACTACAATTATAAGAAATATTTATATAGCCCACCCTATAGCTCAATTTGACCTCAAATTTTGGGACAAATACTATATTACCATCGTATTTATATGAGCAAGACTTTAAGTAAAAACTAGCTGTACAAACACTCCAAACATGTCTTTTAAATAAAAACATTATAATTACTAATTTAATTACCTAGACCACTATATACATCAAAATCATCTAAAATTTCTCCCACCATCTTATATTCAAATTATTATTCTACTAAAAATATTTTGAGCATTCACTATGACCACAAAATACTTAATTCTCAATTTTCACTCCAAGGACCTATTTGTAGAACTTAATTGGCCCAATAGGGCTGGAATTGATCTCTAGGGCACATGGCCCATCCCTTAGTATTTCAAAGGGTCCATGAGCTTGATTGTATTACAAATCATGAAAATAAGTCTTCAACCCATATAATTTCTCAATTGAAGCCCATGTATGACACATGTGATCAATATTTCTTTAGTTACATAACGTGAAGACCTAAGCTAGGTCTAAGGCTCAAGTCATGAACTGGACTCATCATATTATATATTAGTCACCTTATTTTTCATAGGAATAATTCATTTATATTCATATACAACCGACTACAATCATACACATTTAAGTCATTATGTGTGTATTGGTTGATCAGATGGCTTGTATTACACATTTTGTGAACTTAATTACATACCTAGTTATGGTTACATTCATTACGTCCCTTGGCATGCCTTTACTAAAAACCCAACATTAAAGATTTACTTTAGTTATGAAATTGAGGATGTTACAATTCTACCCACCTTAAAATAAATTTCGTCCTCAAAATTATTGTAGGCTACTACCCACCTTAGGGTTCTGCTTACCTCTTAATTTATGGATGATTAACATATTAAGGTACACTTATGTTCAAAATTTTGCATGAAGAGAGATATGTAATGTATTTCATAAAATATTTATGTGAGCATTATATATTACCTTGGTCTACTTCTCAACTCATACTTAGGGTTTGTGAAACTAAACTTGTATTTATACTTACGGCATCCATCTCAACCTTGCCATGACTTTCTAACATTACTTGTACATGACTGTCAAATCTAAGGTCCTTCAAGTAACTCCTACGTTCCTCCATATGTGGTGATCAGGCACATACCTAGAGATTTGGGATCCTAAGATGCTATCTCTCACTCACCCACTGATACATGTGTCCCATACCACATGGACCAGTAAGAAATGAGAGATGCATAAAAGGTCTACTTCTTAAGACATCCCTCCTCAACCCTCAATTGGCTGGCCATAACCATTGAGAATGAAGAGGTTATCTCATTAGCTAGGCATAGGTTGCTAATTTAGATCTAAACTAGGTTGACTTCTACCTCTAAGATATCTATCTATTCTTAGCTTAAGCCTCTTAATCACTCTAGGTTATGGTATTCTTCTTTTGGAATCTATCCCTAAACCTTGATCTTACCTCTCAACTCTAGGGTGACTATGAGAATCATGTTTGCCTAGTGGCCATTTACCAAATAGCTCTGATACCATATTGTAACACTCATATTTTCATATCACATGAGTGGAAGTATTTTTTTATCATTTGGGAGTGTCACAAACATAATTATCATTGCAATGAAAGTAAATGAAACACTTTGCATGACTATAAAATTGATCCATACATAGTTTTTGTCAACGGAAAAACTACATCAAGTTAAACCATAAATTCTAATTTAATAGACAACATAACTGGACATAATAGAAAGATGTCAAAACTCTGGATCGTCTAGGCAAATGGCACCCCACTAGGTTAGCTGGAAATATTCTAGTCCTTTACTTGTTCTTTTGATCCTCAGCTGCTCCAAAACCTGCGGAAGCAACATAACTGGACATAATAGAAAGATGTCAAAACTCTAGATCGTCTAGGAAAATGGCACCCCACTAGGTTAGCTGGAAATATTCTAGTCCTTTACTTGTTCTTTTGATCCTCAGCTGCTCCAAAACCTGCGGAGATCGCGTCCCCAGCCATGCATTGGGAAAAACAGTCGTTAGAGTAAGTGGCATGAGTATTCTAAAATATACATGCCGAAAGAACTGAAATATTACAAAATATTCTTGAACATCATAAAACTGATAGCAAATGCTAATTAAAATTTGAAAACATAATATCTCTTGACTTTGTTAACTCTTATCTTTCTACTCTATCTTTTCTGGAGACCTATACCATGGGCCCCATGAACTACACCAAAGTGTCTAGGTCATACTTATCTCATCTAAATTTCTCTCATCACACTCATGGATGAGATTATAGACATCCTCTAATCTAAAGTATCTTTTAATTATGATTTTTATCTATTTGTGGCCACCATTATACAATAAGTCCTCCTCTATTGACACCGAAGTGTCCTCTATGGTGAAACACACCCTCTGTTGGCACAACGTGGCCTCTGTTGGCATAATTTCCCTCTGTGACACCCATAGTGTCTGGCGCAGCGCGCCCTCTGTATCGTCCCGGGACTCTCTGGTGAGGACTTATTATATAATATGTGAATGTTTCAAATTAATTATCTTAAGTCTATCTTTACTAAACTCTGAATCTGAACTTATCTAAAACTGAGTACTAAACATGTACTAAATTCTAAAATCTGAATATGAATCTATATCTGAATCTGAATTGGAATCTATATCTGAATCTGAATCTGAATCTATATCTGAATGTAGACATGTATCTCAATTACTACATAATTGAGTTTGGATCTATAACCCATATCATGTACCTTTATTCAAAATCTGGCTACTCACACAGTGAGTAGTCTAAGTCTAAATCTAAATCTTTTTATTCTTAAATTCTAAACTGAATTCATTGCTCGATTTGAACATGTGTCTCATTATCGGGGTAAACTTTGTTTCAAAACCCTTATTTGGTCAAATTACTTCACTTATACCAATTATATGATAAATATCTTAGGAAAAAGGACCTGAAATGCTAATAGAATTACTAGGTATACAAAGTATCTTAAGTTAGGTTCATAAACGTATTTTAAGTACAACATATCTAAAAATATGAATTCTTACAAGGTGGTTCAATCCTTCTTGTTAAATATGATGTTACCCTGAACTTTAATATTTGCATAGAAACTTACATGTTAAACCTTAAATATCAGAATAGAAATCTCATAAAATATTGTCTTGCAACCTAATCATAACTTAATTTGTCATTATCTTATAATGCCATCATAAACTCATTTTACAATACCTTCTGATCCCAAATGTACTTTTATTAGTACACCATGTCTTAATATTTTCAAATTCATATTCTTAAATTGTACTTGCATTCTAGATACTATTTATTCTAAGGAATCTAGTTTTTAGATCTCTAGATATGTATGAAATCTTAATGGCATGTTTCTACTTGAAATCTTACTACATAACTATGACTATAAATATGAGAAATTCTAATAACAAATGTGTACTTGCGTTCTTCATACAAAACTATTTGAAATCGTCAACTAAGTATGGGTACATTACTGGCATATCTTATCTTGAAATCGTATTCATTACTTACAAACATTTCTAAGAAATCTTATAGGAATATGATTCTTCAACTTTCTCATGGGCTTGGTACATGAGTCACAACTATTTTGAACAACATATCACTATTTTAGACTTTGGGTGTCTACACTTGCATAAAGATAGAAATATGAGAATAATATTGTTTGTAGATCTTAACATTGAAGTCTTAGAACATTAAATCACATAGATCATGAAACTTTTATCAGGAGACATGTAAACATATTGAACATAAACTATGAGTACTCGTGTGCATGGACCACTTACCTCTTATACAGATGGCATCGATAAGGAAGTCTCGATTCTAAGTTACATAACTTTAATAACATGGATATCATCATTGTTTTATCAGTCCAAGCATATATTCCCTCTTTCTATTTCTAAATCTCAAAATCCCATCTTCCTAACTACATATACCAACTTAGGGTTCTTATTTAGACTAAACATAACTTTAATCTAAAATCACCATAAAATCTTAGCATTGAAATAAATTAAAACTCATACTATATAATAAATATTATCTTTATACTCAAATAAGACATAAATCGTCTTATGCACTAATATGAACATATAGATCATATAAGAAGCAAATCTCAAACATAGGCATACATACTAATATTACTTGACTCTATTATGAAATCAAATTAAAATAACAATTAGATAAATAATATCAGACTTAATTAGGCATATATGCCATTTATTGTCTCAAGATAATCATTTATTATTCTTTCATAATGGCTATTCATCTAAAACTAGATACTAATATAATAGCACAAGAAACTTCATCAAATCTCCATAAAAGTATTCATATAATGTAGGAATGATCATGTATTAAAATATCAGGTCATTTAAAAATCATATCAAGGGTGAAATACCCAAAATACCCTTATTAGGGTTTACATCAAAAGTATAGTTAAAGAATTTAATAAACAAGATCAGCTCTTGGAATCATGTTGAACATATCAAGTTATGTGTACTGTAAAATATCCATGAATTTACAAAGTCAATTGCTATTTTTGATGCACAAATTAGCAAAATTTCACATCATTTAGTAATAATATTTTAATAATAAGAAAACGTCCAAAATATTATCTACAGATATTTTTATAGGGTAGTAGACATCATTAGCTTTCTACAGATACCTTATTTTCTAAAAACTGAGTTCTCTATCTCAAGATATGGATTTTCGAAAGTACCTCAGTTATAATCAACCCCAGCCATTGATTTGGGATCCAAAGGGCCAAGACAGTGGCGCCCCTTCTCTTATGCTTCTCCCTTGGTCACGGATCTAAGACAGGACATGTCTTCTTCTTAGCCCGTGAACCCGGATGGGGGAAACTCCCCTGTTCTTCCTACGCAGGTGGGTGTCGCCGTAGGGTTTGCCTTGGCAACCCCGACCTCGACGATATGGGCGTCGCGCCTTGCTCTCAAGCATCCCATACCTCCGTCAGCCCTCTCTGGCTTGGGTGACATCATCGACGAGTACAGGAAGGCCCAGATTAAAAACTCAACCTCCGCCCTAACGCATCCGCCAAGCATTCTCTTCACGTGCTCTCTCTCTCTCTCTCGCTCTCAGTTTCATGTGAAACCCTAGGATCGAACTTGTTAGCCCATGGTAAACCAGAATCCGAGGCTTTTATAGCTTCCCATGCTCGTGATCATGGGTGAGGGGCCCCCCTTCATCGATGCTCTGTTCGCACCTTATAAACAGGGGTCGCGGCCTACAGTCCACGCGGACTGGAGTCACCCCCTTTTATTTTCTTTTTCTTCTTCTTTTTGATAAAACTACAATTATAAGAAATATTTATATAGCCCACCCTATAGCTCAGTTCGACCTCAAATTTTGGGACAAATACTATATTACCATCTTATTTATATGAGTAAGACTTTAAGTAAAAACTAGCTGTACAAACACTCCAAACATGTCTTTTAAATAAAAACATTATAATTACTAATTTAATTACCTAGACCACTATATACATCAAAATCATCTAAAATTTCTTCCACCATCTTATATTCTAATTATTATTCTAATAAAAATATTTTGATCATTCACTATGACCAAAAAATACTTAATTCTCAATTTGCACTCCAAGGACCTATTTGTAGAACTTAATTGGTCCAATAGGGCTGGAATTGAGCTCTAGGGCACATGGCCCATCCCTTAGTATTTCAAAGGGTCCATGAGCTTGATTGTATTCCAAATCATGAAAATAAGTCTTCAACCCATATAATTTCTCAATTGAAGCCCATGTATGACACATGTGATCAATACTTCTTTAGTTACATAACGTGAAGACCTAAGCTAGGTCTAAGGCTCAAGTCATGAACTGGACTCATCATATTATATATTTATCACCATATTTTTCATAGGAATAATTCATTTATATTCATATACAACCGACTACAATCATACACATTTAAGTCATTATGTGTGTATTGGTTGATCAGATAGCTTGTATTACACATTTTGTGAACTTAATTACATACCTAGCTATGGTTACATTCATTACGTCCCTTGGCATGCCTTTACTAAAAACCCCCACATTAAATATTTACTTTAGCTATGAAATTGAGTATGTTACAGATACCCAACCTTTTCTATCTTAAGAAATTTTTAAAATTAAAAATGCTCTAAATATGAAAATGTGTCTGATACCCCATCTATGGTCCTATCTCATTACCTAAAATTGAACTAATTGTGTCTTCATTTCAAAATCAATCTATGGTCCTGGATCATGAACTAAAATTGAACCTATCCCATGCTCATATTTCCAAGTCATTTTGGGTCCTACTGAACCAATCTTGATATTGTATTGTTGAATCATTCAAAACTCAAGATCATGATTTAAGACTACACCAATCATGACCCAAACATATATCAAGATTCATGATATCATTTCCATATGTGACAACCCTTTCTCAATGGAGATGTAGTTCAAAAGAAGTTTGATCAAATCAAGTGAGAACTAAAGAGTTGGAGATAATCACTAGTTGACAATCTAGGGGACAGATGATGGATAAATGGAGGAACACGTGGTGGAGACAAACTTAATGCTAGAGGATCACATGATGCCCAATCACAACTTTTTTAAGACTATTCCTCTAAACTTGTCCTACGAGATCACATGTGATCTAAGGAGCATATACTTAACCAGCATAGTTAGAGGTCACAAAGGTCAACTTATATTTATAACTTGTTTGATGCACTGGTCTTCAATCTTGAGAAATCAAAGTCCTATTACAAATAGGCAAACTTTCCCGATTTTACCATTTTAGGGTCGTGGTCCTAACCCTAATTTGGTACACACTCCATTTACAAAAAAAACTAAAATACATAGAAAAAGAAGAGAGATGATGACTACTTTTCAAGATCTTCACATTCAAGAAATTGCCATGATTCTCACTAATTACAGACTCCTGGTCTTTAAAACTCTGACAAACCACAAATTATATCTATTTTTCATATCCACCTTTTCACACTAATGCATGAGTAAGTGAGAGAATCAGACATGTACTAACTTAAGAATTGGAGCAATGTTGAGAGTCACTTTTGTGGATGAGAAAGCTCTTGTGTATCTTTAAAAATCTAGGAGAATGAATGATTGGTTAGATATGTAATTGTTTGGTTATAGGTTACCCTTACTCTAGAGAAACCATACATGCCCAATCTTATGTTCGTTAGAATGACAATTTCATTACTCCATTCTTAAAAGGAAAAGATACCACTTACGCTTTCCACCCTCCAAAGGTTTGTTAGAACATCATTGATGAGCCCAACCTTCTTGGCCTTTCTTGATTGAAAATGGGGGTCAAACTTGGCTCAACTTGTGGTTCTCACTCTTATATCAAATCTTGCCTTGAGAGGGGCAAATTGTTGGCACCCCATTTTTTCTCATTTAGTATAGAAATCATGATAACTATTAATTATATGGCTAATGATGGAGTTCATTCCATTTTCCACATTTTATCCCTTTTTCATCCTTTTCCACATTTTCCCACATTTTATCCTTTTTCCCTTTTTCTGCATTTTTCACATTTTATCCTTTTTCACTTTTTCCATATTTTCACATATCTAATCCATTCATTTTCACCCACTTTTACCAAATCCAAGCCTTTCTATAAAGCAAAACTACCATCTAGACTTAAGTGCAATTTGCCCAATATTGCCTCTTTTATAAGCTTTTTCCCATAAATTTCCTAATTGAATTATTCTAAATAAAATATTCCCTCTTTCTGCATAGAATATTCAATTTCCATTATCACGCAAAAATACATATCCTTGGGGTAATAATGAAGGATAATCCTATATTAATACATTTTCTCTCTCCTTCATTATTTTGTTGTTGTTTTTTTAGATCCTCTTTATCTAGGATTTTATTCAAAACATTTCTAAAATGTGTTGGCTAAATGGACATCTATAAATCTCTTTGTTTTGATTATGACAAACATTTCATTCTTATTGATCTAACGAGCTACTTGAGTGTGCAGGAACAAGGTGGATGACAAAAGCAATCAGGGAAATCCATATGCTTATATGTTTGTATTTTCATGAAATGTAATCGCCTTGTAAAAACTTGTACAAATATATAATGTACAAGTACTTAGATTTCATGTAAATCAAGCGTTAGATTCTCCCTAGCTAAACACCATATTTAGATAGGTCATCCCCTTCAAATAGGATCACATATGCACACTCATACATATAATTAGTGCCTAAATTGAAACATTGAAACAGGATCAATCTCGGTCGACAAACTCCTCGACCGAGACACTCTCGGTCGACAATCTTCTCGACCGAGAAAGATCCAAAGTAGTCGTTAGACACAACTGACAAGGTAGTTGGCAGTTGGAGATATACGTTGCAAATCACTTGTTCCAGAGAGCCTGTCGGTCGACAAACGTTCAACCGAGTAGGTGTCTCGGTCGACCATTCCTCGACCGAGATGGTCTCTGACAACAACTGCAGAATTAATTAATTAGTCGTTGTTAAATCAACAAACTTGTACCTAACGGCTAGTTAAGCACTTAGAAACCCCTAGAAGTTGTCTAGAACGTCCTTAAACATTCTTAGGCCATTCCTATAAATAGGACAAGCCATAGGACACTCAAACTCACTTGTTACACTTGAGAAATCCTTGAGCATACTTTGAGCAATCTATTTGTGAGCAATTTGAGCATTGTGACAATTGGCCATTTCCTTCCTTAGCTCAAAATTCGTGTCCTATAGGCTAGTATCTCCTACCCACTGCAATCACAAGTTCATACACTTGGTTAGGAGATCTATACGCTTGATCTAGGAAAATCAAGCCTTGGGCTACAAAGGATAAGTTGTAATTTCCTTTTTCCTTTCTTGTTCTCTATTACCGTTTGTACTCTCCTTGCTACTCCTAGGTTGGAGGCTTCTGATTGGAGAGGGTGGAGATCTTCTTGGTGAAGAAGGTGACTTTGAGCTACTTCAGAAGGCTGGTGCAACGGGAGGTTACTTCTAGAGAGGAAGGCTACTTCAAGGGGGAGCTTGGAGTTACTTCAATAAGGCTACCTCAAAGTTGGTGCACCTACTTCAAGTGAAGGCTGTTCAAAGGGTGTAAAGGAAAGTATTGTATTTTGTATAAATCCTTGAGAAGGTAATAAAATAAATACTTTCAAAATCCCAGTTGGGTAAGCAACCGGGTAGTGGACTGACAACTTTAGTATTTGCTAAAGTTGGAACCACTCTAAACACATGTCTCCTTCTTCCAATTTTCAATTGTGGTTGTTTGAGTTTAATAAATTGTTAAAATTATTTTAAAACTCTATTCACCCCCCCCCCCTCTAGTGTTTTTCAATTGGTATCAGAGAAGGCTTCAAGGAACCCTAACAAGGTCTTGAAGAAATGGGTTACGGAGTGCTCAACAACCTTAATCTTGAAGGGACACTTGTTGCTAGGCCTCCAGCGTTCGATGGAACAAACTACCAATATTGGAAGAGAAGGATGCAGTTCTACTTCCAAGGCATCAATTGGGACTTATGGAGAATGGTGTCAACCCCATATGAGCTCCCTCAAACTCAATTTGCAGAATGGGATGCAAATACGGTAAAGCTGGCTCAAATGAATGCAAAAGTTGTAAGCATTTTATATTGTTCTATTTCGGTAGGAGAATTTAATAGAATATCCAATTGTGACACAGCCTATGATATTTGGCATAGACTGTCCATAACCTATGAAGGTATAGTCCAAGTCAAAAATTCCAAAATTAGCATGTTTAAACAAAAGTTTGAACACTTTCGTATCTATTAGTGAAATGTTTGCAAAATTCTCTACTATTGTTAATGGTTTAAGTGCCCTAGGAAAACCTGTCCTTGTAGAAGATCAGGTATCAAAAATCCTTCGATCACTCCCTCCAAAATATAAGGCAAAGGTGACAGCCATTGAAGAAGCAAACGACCTCACTCGACTGAAAATGGAGCAACTTATTGGCAACCTAGAAGCTCATGAAGCAACCCTAGAAGAGGAGGAAATAAGAGCACGTGAACTTCAGCAAGGAAAGAAGAAGGATGTGGCTCTAAAAGCTTCAAAAGTCGTCACACAAGAAAGTGAGGAGTCAAGTGAAGAAGAAGGAGAAGAAGCCTTGATCGTCAACGGTAAGAAATACAAAAGATTTAAATCTAACAAAATATCTAGTTCTTCTTCTACCCCTCCTAGGTGCTTTGAATGTGGGAAGAAAGGGCATTTCAAAAATGAATGTCCTAAAGCAAAGAAAGGAAAGAAAAGCTCACACAAGAAGAAGGGAGAAAAAGCTGAGAAAGCTGCATGGGACGAGTCAAGTGACACTGAAAGCAGAGAAGAAACGGTGGATTGTCTAATGGCAAGAGAAGATAATGAAGACTCTCAAGAGGTAAGTCTACTTGATCTTCCTAAAGAAGAGTTAGTTACTAGTCTACAAGAAATTCATGATAAGTATGTTGATGTCAAGAAGAAACTAAAGAAGGTTATCAAATCAAATGATGAGCTAATTGCTAAATTAGATAATCTTTCTTCTGAAAAGAACAACATTGATCTTGAGAATTTATCTTTAAAAACATCTTTAGATGATTGCACTAGTAAGCTACTCACTTTAGAAACAAATGTTGATCTTCTTTCTAAAGAAAAGACTGAATTGTTAGCTAAACTAAAAGATTCTCAGACTCAACCTATATTGTGTAACCATCTAGACTATGATAATGTTGTAAAAGAAAGAGATTCATTGTTATCTGATTTAGATCAAGCAAGAAATGATCTACACAAGAAGATGAATGACATTGCTCAGTTGCAAAGAGAACTTTATGAGTTAAGAAGAAAAGATATACTTGATAACATTCTAAGCATTGGTACTGTTTTCAACAGAAGAAAAGGTTTGGGATATGCTCCAAAGAAAAATCAACCCAAAAGAACTCAAACTATGTTTGTACCCAAGAACACAATGGCTAGAAAGAGAAATGAAGTTGATTCTATTACTTGCCATTTTTGTTTACGTCTTGGACACTATTCCTTTTCATGCCCTTATAAGACTAAGGATTCCGAATTAGTTTGGGTCCCAAAACCTCAAACTTAATAGAGTCAAAAGGAATTTAGTTGAGATATGGCCAAACGCTCCATCTTGCTATTTATATTGTCTTATCTCAACTAAACAAAAGATTTCATGCATATTGTTAATCTTCTGCACTGTTGTACTAAAACAGAAACTTAGTCGGTCGAAGTATTGTCGACCGAACCATTAATCGGTCGAAGTATTGTCGACCGACCGGATGTCTGTAACATATCAAAATTTACAGCAATTATTTCGGTCGAAAATTGGTCAACCGAGCTAAATTTCTGTGTTTCCTTGTTTGTAATACAGTAATCTTCTCGATCGACAATTAATCGACCGAAATAGATGTCGGTCGAACAATTGTCGACCGACTGGATTTCTGATTCAGAACTTTTATACAAATCTGTACTTAAATGATTCTAACCATATCGGACCATCACATGGGTACCAAAATCTACATTTTAATGCAGGAATGGGTGGTTGACAGTGGATGTTCCAAACATATGACCGGGAACAAGGATGCATTTCAAACCTTTGAAGAAAAGAAAAGTGGAACGGTCACCTTTGGAGACAATGGTAAGGGCAAAATCGTTGGAATAGGTAATATTGGTACAAACCTCGAAATAAAGAATGTTCTACTCGTTGATGGTTTGCACCATAATTTGATAAGTGTTAGTCAATTATGTGATAGTGGTTATGATGTGTTATTTAACAAAACTTGCTGCAAGTTATTGATAGAAAACACTACAAATGTTGTTTATGAAGGAAATAGAGTTGGAAATTTTTATATCCTTAAACCTAACTCTATGAAATCAGTAGTGGGAAAATGCTTGCTTGCAAATGAAAATACCTTACAACTATGGCATAAAAAGCTAGGACATGCTAGTTCACATGTTATTAAAAAGTTAGTGAAATATGATCTTGTTCGTGGATTGCCTACTTTATCTTTTGATCAAGTTGAAAACTGTGAACCATGCACAATGGGAAAGCAAACCAAAACCTCTTTTAAACCAAAACATGTACTTAGCACCAGTAGGTCCTTAGAATTAATTCATATGGATTTATTTGGACCCATGAAGACACAATCTATTGGTGGTAAAAGATACTGTTTTGTTATTGTTGATGATTATAGTAAATACACATGGGTACACTTTATTGCAACTAAAGATGATACTATTCATGTTTTTATACAATTTTGTTCCAAGATTGAAAATCTATTACAAAGCAAAATATGTACCATTAGAAGTGATCATGGTGGAGAATTTGAAAATCATACATTTGAAGAATTTTGCACATCTCAAGGATACACTCATAATTTTTCTACTCCACGCACCCCACAACAAAATGGTATAGTTGAAAGGAAAAATCGATCACTACAAGAAATGGCTAGAACTATGATGCTCGAACACAACACACCCAAAACCTTTTGGGCTGAAGCTGTAAACACTGCATGCTATGTGTTAAATAGAGTAACTGTTCACTCTCATTTAAAGAAAACTCCATATGAAATAATACATTCTAAGAAACCTAGAGTTGACTATTTTCATACTTTTGGCTCCACATGCTATATTTTAAATACCAAAAATGATAGAGATAAGTTTGACTCTAAATCACACAAAGCATTCTTTTTGGGATATTCCACTTCTAGCAAAGCTTTTAGAGTATATAACACTATCTCTAGCAAAGTTGAGGAATCTATTCATGTTTCTTTTCATGAAGAGACCAAATCTGAAAATCTAGAAATCATAGATCTCACTAATCAATTTGAAAATTTAAACATACCAAATGATAGTGAGAAAGTTACTACAAATAATCACCAAGCTACACCTAGGCTTATTAAGGATCATCCTCAAGAACTTATTATTGGAAATCCTAATGATAAAGTCAAAACTCGGTCTTCCTTCAAAGATGTTGCAAACATGGCTTTTGTTTCTATCATTGAACCTAAAAAGATATCTAAAGCTCTTAAAGATGATTATTGGATAATAGCCATGCAAGAAGAATTGAATCAATTCACTAAAAATGATGTATGGGATTTAGTTCCTAAACCACAAGATAAAACCATCATAGGAACTAAATGGGTTTTTAGGAATAAGCTAAATGAGGCAGGAGAAGTAATAAGGAATAAAGCTCGGTTAGTAGCACAAGGATATAATCAACAAGAAGGAATAGATTTTGATGAAACATATGCACCGGTAGCTAGACTTGAAGCTATTAGAATGTTACTAGCTATTGCTGCACATAAAAACATCAAAATCTACCAAATGGATGTAAAAAGTGCATTTCTAAATGGCATTATTCAAGAAGAAGTATATGTTGCCCAACCACCTGGTTTTGAAATACCGGAAAAAGGTGACTATGTTTATAAACTTAAGAAAGCACTTTATGGTTTAAAACAAGCACCTAGGAATTGGTATGAAAGGCTCAAGACATATCTCTTTGATAATAATTTTTCTATTGGAAACTCAGATTCTACTTTATTTTTCAAAACATATACATCTGATTTCCTAGTTGTGCAAATATATGTTGATGACATTATTTTTGGAGCTTCTAATGATTCATTGTGCACACAATTCAGTGACATTATGCAAAAAGAATTTGAAATGAGCCTGATGGGTGAACTAACTTTCTTTCTTGGTTTTCAAATTAAGCAAACACCTTCCGGAATATTCATAAGCCAAGAAAAATATACTAAGGAACTCTTAAAGCATTTCGAGATGAATCAGTGCAAACATGCTACTACTCCTATGGCTACTTCTATTAAAATTGATAAGCATGAAAATGGGGAACCTATTGATGATTCCTTATATAGAGCCATGATTGGTAGTTTGCTTTACTTAACTGCTTCTAGACCAGACATTATGTTTTCCGTTGGTCTTTGTGCTCGATTTCAATCACAACCTATGCACTCTCATTTTCTAGCAGTTAAACAAATTCTTCGTTACCTAGCCGGCACTACTTGTTTTGGTTTATGGTATCCAAAAGGACAATCCTTGGATTTTAAAGCTTATACTGATGCAGATTATGCTGGTTGTCGCCTTGATCGCAAGAGTACTAGTGGTGGCTGTTTCTTGTTAGGAAGAGCTTTAGTATCTTGGTTTAGTAAGAAACAAAATACGGTTGCCCTATCTACAACTGAAGCTGAATATATGGCAGCCGGGTCTTGTTGTGCTCAAGTGCTTTATATGCAACAAGTATTAAACGATTATGGTTTTACTCTTTCATCTATGCCTATTTTTTGTGACAACACGAGCGCTATAAACTTAGCACACAATCCTATTTTATACAGCCGAGCTAAACATATTGAAATCCGTCATCACTTTTTAAGGGATCATATCTCCAAGAATCATGTTTCCCTTCATCATGTTGATACGAAAGATCAATTGGCTGATATTTTTACAAAACCGCTTCCACTAGATCAATTTAACAAAATTAGGAAGCAACTGCTTATCACTCCTTTGGAAGATGTTTTCTTTGATATTTGTGCTACTTAAACAAAAACTCTTACTTGCATCATGATATTTTGGCTTTTAAATGGACATCTTTTTCATTTGATTTGATGGGACATCTAATTAAGGGGGAGTTTTTTATTTCTAACGGATATCTTTTTGAAATGACAAAGGGGGAGAAATAAATATAAAACTAAAACTTAGTAATTAGGAAACACTCAATCAATGAGTTTCATAAATAAACTCTTGGCTTTACATTGAAAAGATTGCTAAATTCCCTAGTGAAATGGATTTCATGTTCCATAATTCAAGGGGAATAATAAGCACACATTTTATAAACAAGAGGAAAAGCTACAAAAGGTAATCTAAAGGTATGAAACTCATATGGTTTATATTTCCTTTATTTATATTTTTGGAAATGTTTGTCATCTTCAAAAAGGGGGAGATTGTTGGCTAAATGGACATCTATAAATCTCTTTGTTTTGATTATGACAAACATTTCATTCTTATTGATCTAACGAGCTACTTGAGTGTGCAGGAACAAGGTGGATGACAAAAGCAATCAGGGAAATCCATATGCTTATATGTTTGTATTTTCATGAAATGTAATCGCCTTGTAAAAACTTGTACAAATATATAATGTACAAGTACTTAGATTTCATGTAAATCAAGCGTTAGATTCTCCCTAGCTAAACACCATATTTAGATAGGTCATCCCCTTTAAATAGGATCACATATGCACACTCATACATATAATTAGTGCCTAAATTGAAACATTGAAACAGGATCAATCTCGGTCGACAAACTCCTCGACCGAGACACTCTCGGTCGACAATCTTCTCGACCGAGAAAGATCCAAAGTAGCCGTTAGACACAACTGACAAGGTAGTTGGCAGTTGGAGATAGACATTGCAAATCACTTGTTCCAGAGAGCCTGTCGGTCGACAAACATTCGACCGAGTAGGTGTCTCGGTCGACCATTCCTCGACCGAGATGGTCTCTGACAGCAACTGCAGAATTAATTAATTAGCCGTTGTTAAATCAACAAACTTGTACCTAACGGCTAGTTAAGCACTTAGAAACCCCTAGAAGTTGTCTAGAACGTCCTTAAGCATTCTTAGGCCATTCCTATAAATAGGACAAGCCATAGGACACTCAAACTCACTTGTTACACTTGAGAAATCCTTGAGAATACTTTGAGCAATCTGTTTGTGAGCAATTTGAGCATTGTGACAATTGGCCATTTCCTTCCTTAGCTCAAAATTCGTGTCCTATAGGCTAGTATCTCCTACCCACTGCAATCACAAGTTCATACACTTGGTTAGGAGATCTATACGCTTGATCTAGGCAAATCAAGCCTTGGGCTACAAAGGATAAGTTGTAATTTCCTTTTTCCTTTCTTGTCCTCTATTACCGTTTGTACTCTCCTTGCTACTCCTAGGTTGGAGGCTGCTGATTGGAGAGGGTGGAGATCTTCTTGGTGAAGAAGGTGACTTTGAGCTACTTCAGAAGGCTGGTGCAATGGGAGGTTACTTCTAGAGAAGAAGGCTACTTCAAGGGGGAGCTTGGAGTTACTTCAATAAGGCTACCTCAAAGTTGGTGCACCTACTTCAAGTGAAGGCTGTTCAAAGGGTGTAAAGGAAAGTATTGTATTTTGTATAAATCCTTGAGAAGGTAATAAAATAAATACTTTCAAAATCCCGGTTGGGTAAGAAACCGGGTAGTGGACTGACAACTTTAGTATTTTCTAAAGTTGGAACCACTCTAAACACCTGTCTCCTTCTTCCAATTTTCAATTGTGGTTGTTTGAGTTTAATAAATTGTTAAAATTATTTTAAAACTCTATTCACCCCCCCCTCTAGTGTTTTTCAAAATGTCCATAAAATTAGAAAATCCACACTATTTATCTCAAGCCACCTGAGGGATCGGAGCAATCTGCTGGTCCCACATGGTGAATGGCCTCAATCCATTGGCCAAGTCTTGCGACACATCGACACAATCATCTACCTCTTCCAAATCTTTTAGTTGGATACCCCAAACCCTAAATACACTTATAATAGACCTCCACACTCTTCATATTTTGGGCCCCTTTTGTATCTCTTGAAGCTAGAGAGTGAACTACCTCTCCCTTTTATTTTCAACATGCAAATAGAGGATCCTTCCTCTAATGCCAACTGCTCTGCTAACATCGATAGGTTCTCCAATAACTACTTTTTCTTCTCTATTGTTGTCTGATTCATAAATGATGATATATGTTAGTTATTCAAATATCTAAGATTATGCCCTACTAAATCTCTCTCACCTCTCTGTCTCTCTTCCTATGCATTGGTCCCAACTGCCAGTGATGGATCTTCTCAGTGGGAGGTCTTGATGTGATTAGGAACACACCACACCTAAAATTAGTACTTTTACGTCTATGATGGGAAAACCACAGCCATCTCTTGAACCAAAGTCCTACCAACATAAAAAAATTTACTTTTTTATTACATTTACATCATTTTCTCTAACAATAACCTCGATCACAACTATTTTTATCTGAGATCACTAAAAAGGTTGCAGTAATTTATGAGATGGGGATGTGAACACCTTCCCCAGTACAAAAGGATTTCCTAGTCTGATCTTTTAATTAATGCATACCTTTCTTATCCACCCCTGGGTGGAGTCAAAATCAAACTTTTTTGTGTTTTCCCACTTATTTAAATGCCAGCCTCCATTTTTCCTTATTTTATAAATAAAATTAGTTGGTAACTCCAAGCTTTATTGATTTATCATTTCTTTTTTTTCATTTTTTCATGTTTGTAAGATCCATGGGGTTTTTTGAGATGGTAGAACACTAGTTAAGGGTTTCTAAATCAAAGGGCTTCTCTACTACTCAAGCTTTCTTACAATGGTGACTTGGTTCCATAAGCATCGATAAAATCTAAAATCATTTCCTTTTTACATATAATTTGATAATAAAAATAGGTTTGGTGATGAAAACTTTATGATGGAAATCCCAAAATGGTGCCAAAATTGGTCTCAGAACCAAACTAGTCACTTTCCACTGGACAGACACTTGTATTATTGTTCCATCATGATTCCATTCCACTTAAAGAATCTAGTTATTTAAACATCTTAGAGATTATACCAACCTGTCTCTAACTTATAATCATGAGAGGATAAAAGGCTTTCTAGTATACATGATCAACCTCTAATATATCCTAATAGGCATGACATCCATTATTCTTCACCTCATACTTATCATAACTTACACCCTCTCATCTCAAGATATTGGATAGAAATATGATCATCCAACCATAATAGGAAGAAATTAGGTTTTTTTATTACGTTATGGTTTACAACCACAGTGTATCACAAAACAAGGTGAACCATTTAGTCAAATTACTAATCATTTTGTTCATTAGGTAAACTTATTATAGTATGGAGTGAGAGAAGTGAACTCTTAAGATATTTACTGAAGATACTTCTCTCAGCTAGCCTTCATATATAGGCACCTCAAAATTCATGGGTATAATGTCCATCCCTTAGATGGAGAGATTTTAGCACACTCTATTGGGTTAAACTCCATCTTGAAGGCTAGACATGCCTAAATGTAAGAGAGCTACCATGGTTTGTCACTTTCCATCAAGGAAGCATCATCGTCTAAACACTTAAGTTGAGGATTTACATTTAAGTCTAGTTGTGAATATTTAAGGTAGTCTAATCCACCTCCATATTAAGGGTATGACAACTAGGATTAAGAGTGTCAAGGTAACGTACACTTCATAGTGCTGAAGCTAACTTCCTAGAACACCAGTGATAGAGGTCGACTTTACGTACTTGGTGAGATCATTACTTCCATAAAGGGGCTAGGGGTGATTAGAATCACTCAAGATTGAGTCTCAACTACATAAGTGGTTTTGGAGAGTGGAAGTGACTACATTATTCTGAGATTGAAACCCTAGTTGGTGTTTCATGACTCGGAGATAAGCATAACAACCTATATAAGGTAACTTGACCACCTAATTAAGGAACAACATATGATATCTTGAAATAGTCAAGTCACTGGCAGTTAGGCTCTAATACCATTTTGTAAAGGGCATAGTCCAATAGGGGATCCAGTCAAATGGTACAATACAAGAGCCATGTAAATAATAAACTGATGGAAACAAAATTGTAACAACGTTACAAAGTGTATCACTATATAATGGTTCCCCACCATAAATGTGGCATGGAAAAATGAAAAGGTATACACCTAGTAACTATAGGATTCTCGAGAGAAGAAAACACAATAGAATTAAATTTTCCTGAGTATCCTTTGAGAAGTATCCATCTAATGCAACAAAATTAGATTTAGGTTTACAAGTTTATACCTTCTCATGGAAGAGGTTCCAATTATTCAACTTATAATGCTCAGTGTAGATATGAACCATCCAATCTACACCTCACTTGAATCTCTCCATATCAACAATTGAACTCCTTTTTGTGGTTTCTAGAACTCTGGGAGTCACCTTGGGATGCATGTAGAAAATTGTTTTTTGTTGTCCAATCATGGCAATCTGTCGGTGATTTTGAGTAACTGATCATAGGAATCCTCCGGTGATTTGCATAGATCCTAAGGTCACAGAGATGGATTTGTTTCTCCCAAGTCTAACCCTGAAGTCACCTCTAGCAGATCACATTATTTCATCATGCAAGTGCAGAGGATCATACTATTCCTCCATGGAGGTTCTTTGTATCGGCATGCTCTGGGTGGCAAATTGTATCATTCTTCTTGGAGACCCTTCCTTAATTTCATGTTTGATAGATCATGTTGTTTCTCTATCCATGCCTGTGATGAATTGCATTGTTCCTCCATCACCTCGATTCATATGTGGTTAGAGAAGATCTTTCTCTAGAATGCATCCACTGTGCAAAGTCATATCTATAATATCTATGTGAGTGCTTGAATATGGCTAGATTTTCTAATATCCAATAATCACCCTTTCTATCTCCAAATTTCTCTTATAGGTTTTCTCAAACCTCAGAGGCAATAATGAGAAGATATGAATGCATGTCCTGAAGGCCACCCCTCATGTCATATATATAGAGAGAGGAGTGGATAATCAGGGTTTCCTAAACCCTATTTGTCTAGTCTATTGACTCCTTGACTTATCAAAACTTATTTCTTAAGTTTGGGTCTATATTTCATTTAGGTCCTCAAAATTTACTTTTAGCTCCCTGGATTTATTATAACAATCACAATAAGGTCTAATTCATCCTTTCTTCAAGCTATCTCTATGTGTGTGACCTTGTAGGCACCATACTAAGTTGACAATGGATTCACTAATCAATATTATGATCCATAAGAAATGTGTGATGTCTAGCTACACGTAATTACTACCCAAGTACTAGGATTAATCAGACAAGACTAAACTAACAACGACTAGTGTTACCATGTGGCATAATCCTTCTACCATAGATATCCTAATTGAAGTACAGACATGGAAACATCATCCTCATTTCTTTCAATCTAAGTTCCTTGATCTCCAGATTGATTATCAAGATACATATGAGTATACTGACTCACATGAACATAATCATGCATTTCTCTAGTTTCAGTTATCAAAAGGGCTTGGATATTGCTCCCTTTATTTGGGAAGGACAAATTCCTTTTACATTACTCTCAATGTGTAGCATGATTCTTATCATAGCCATTCACTACCTTTATGGAAACCTTCTTAAAGATCATATTGGGTAGCATCAAAGCATTATGATTGTCATTTCACCATTATTGTGACTTCACGTTGAAGGACCACAACACCATTATCTCATTTGAGAGTCAATTATTACTATGATATAGCAGTCCATGAATTACTCTCAAGGCGAATTTTTCCATTACACTTGTTCTCTAACAAATATGTATGTGTCTGCCTTGGTATGCAATACCTATATTCCATGAGACATGGTCATCAATCACCACATGTACTAGTCTCGCATGTATTATTATTGTCCAATCCACAATAATAATTGACTATGGACATTGTAAGAATATTGCTCTTAGCATCCATTAGGATGTCATGTTCAAGTCACACACTTGAAGTCGAATGGATTTGAATCAATCAATCTAAGGACATGTATTACGTACATTAATAACAAAGTAATTAAATGTGCATCGATAAATTGGAATTGCCTTTATTAATCAAATTAGAACTAAAATATCCCAACAATGATCATCTAACAATTGTCTTCTAGGGAATATACACCAATATCACTCTTGCACTAAATACAATCACTTGAGTATCTTATACCAAGTTATATAGAATGACCATCACATTTATATGGTGATAGTTCCTTATTCTATGGATCTACAAACTTGATCTTTATCAGTGTCTTGTGTGGCTTCTCATCTCCTCATTGAACAATTTCTCCCATGAGATGGAAGCATCAAAGAATATGTATGCTATTTTGGTTCCTTGGCTAGTATGATAGCCCCATTGTTGTCACAATAAGCCATATTGTGTCATCAATGCTAGGAACAATTTTAACTTCATCAAATAAACTTCCTGATCCATATGACTTCCTTTGTAGCATCGAATTCAACATCATATTCAGTTTCTATTATATACAATTAGTCATTTTTGCTAACTTGGAACTCTTCTAATTGACAATACCACCATTGAAAAAACATTGAACCATATTGTGATCAATAATCATCCTTCTAGGTTTGGAGTATCGAATTTTTGTAACTCTTTACAAGCAATTCTTCCTCACATCTTCATCCTAAGTTCTTCATAAGTACTTTTGGAAGTTATATACTATAATTTAGTGACCTTCACTCATTATCTACTTGACATGCTTGTCATTCTCAAGGCATATGAGAAGTCTAGACATCATCATCATCAACTAAGCCTCAATCCCAACTATGTTGGGGTCGGCTACATGGATCCTTCTATTCCATTCATCTCTATCATGGGTCATATTCTGGTTGAGATGTAGAGTTATAAAATCTCTCCTTATAAGCTCTTCTCATGTTAATGTAGGCCTTCCTTTTCTTCTATTAATTTTGCTTGCCTCAATAGTACCGATTTGTATAGGCGCATTAGTAGGTTTGTGATGCACATGTCCATAAAATTTCATACATGAGATATCCAATTGTGGAGGCATATAAAATCTTACTCATGTGGTCCCTTTATTCCTATTTGGAATAATTGGGCTTAGAAATACTTATCTCAAGAGACATGGGCAAGTACCCTTTCTTAGACTCTTGTTTGCTTAATTGTTTCAGCAAATTTTTCAATGTATTTACTTTGACTTAAGACAAGAATCCTTCTAGATATATCCTATAGATCTTGATACTAGAATATATTTAGCATCTCTTAAGTATTTCATTGAGAAACTATTTTCCAATCATGTCTTAACCTTATGCAGATTTGGAATATCATTTCCAATGAGTATTATATCATCCACATACAATATGAGGAATACTACACTACTCCCACTAAAAACCTTCTTGTAAATACAAGGTTCATCTTCATTCTTGTTGAAGCCAAACTCTTTGACCAATTCATCAAAACAAAGATTCCAACTTTTGGATGCTTGCTTCAATCCATAGATTGACCTTTGCATCTTATATACCTTTCCAGCGTCCTTTAGAGATTCAAAACGCTCATGTTGTATTATATACACATCCTCAATAAGATTCCCATTAAGTAATGTGGTTTTGACATCCATCTTCCAGATCTAATAGTCACGGTACTACAATGGAAAGCATGATTCTGATGGATTTTATCATGGCAACTAGTGATAGAGTTTCATCAGAGTCAGCACCTTGAACTTTGTTTGAAACCTTTAGCCACTAGTTGCCTTTATAGGTTTGGAAATTTCCTTTATAGGTTTGTAAATTTCCATCCTTGTATGTATTCTTCTTAAATACCCAATTGAGCTCAATGCGTTTTACCCCTTCATGTGGTTCCACAAAGGTATAGTCCATTTTGGATCTCACAGACTCAATCCATTTAACAAATTTTGGTCCTTCTATAGCTTCCTCACATATGTGGTAGACTCATATTGATCCATGTCCAACACCTCACCATTTTGAGTCACAATAAATCCAAATCTCTTTGGCTCATAGTGAGTCCTAGTGGATCTAAGAGGTTCCTATGTTAGTTGAGGGGCCAGCAGTGCCATAACAATTTGTGGTGCCTCCTCATGTTCCCCTTTAGGTTCAATGTCATTTTGTGTATCTCAAACTTCTTAAAGTTCTATTTTCCTCCCACTAGTATTCTTGATATGAACTCCTTCTCTAAATAGGTAACAATTTTGGAAACAAACACTTTGTTATTGGAAGGAACATAGAAACGGTATCTTTTGCTTTCCCTGAGATACCCCACGAATAACACTTGTTAGATTTTATTCCCAATTTCTCAAGAAATGAAAGCTTCAAATAATCTTCACAACCCCAAACCTTCATGAAAAACATGTTGGAATGCCTCCTAGTCCATATCTCATATGGTGTCCTTGGAACCGATTTATAAGTAATGTGGTTAAGTGTAAACGTCGTAGTTTCTAGATCATATCGCCAAAAAATAAGGAAGTTTGGGTTTTCTTATCATGGACCACACCATGTCCAAAAATATACTTCCTTCCCTCTATAATACCATCATTCTTATGGAATCTAGATGGAGTCAATTATGACATTGTATCACACTCCCCAAGAAGGTCTTCAAACACTTGGCATAAATATCTACCTCATCGATCTAATTGAAGAATTTTAATATTCTTGCCAACATGTTCTATACTTCATTCTTGGATTTCTTGAACATTTCATGGGTTTCTAATTTGTATCTCATACAAGTCCACATCTAATGAATCCATCAGTCAATGGGATGAAGTATTTGAACCATCCTTTTGTTGTTGAACAAAAAGGACTACACACATCAATATGTATATGTTCTAGAAGTTCAGATGCCCTCTCACTACTTCTAAGAAAACTCACATTTTCTATTTTGTACAACAAATGTTATTTGCATATCTCAATAGATTTTAAATCTAATGAGTTTAAGTATACACCAATATGGAGTTTGAAATGTGTATCACATATGTATTTCCAAGCAAAAATGCTAAAGGTCAGTCATGTTTGAGTCATGTAGCTTAAGCCATTTGGTATATTTGTTATATACATGTGTCTTATGATCCAATATCATAAGACATTAGAAAAATCCATATATGAAGTCATCCTAGTCAATTGTGCTTTACAAGGAATGAATTACACTTTATTATCCAAACAATAACTTAATGGCATACCAGTAATACAAATTATACAATTCTATTACAGTCACCATTTTGTATAGATATCGGGAAATGCAATATAGGAAGTCATCCAAGTAAGCTGAACAACAATCTTTCTTTACAACAAATGAATAACCCTTTCTTGTTCAAATAAGAACTTAATAGCATAAAAGTAATAGAAATTCTTTAATTATGTTACATTCCCAATTTTTTGAGGTAAAGTGTGTGTCCATATAGTAGCAATAAAAAGTTTACATCACTTTGGGTCACACTTGTTCCTTCTCTAAGGACACACTTCTCTTATTATCTTACATTAATGTAAAACTCTCATGTGGTATCTAATACACATGTTAAGAAACAGGCTGAATTTATCTTAATAACGTAGCTACCTTAGGTTAGGATCTCTATCTCCTTGTACCTTTCAATTCCTTCAATGTCCAACATTGATGAAGTTTCTTGTATGGTCATAATTTCCTTTACCTTCCTTTCAAAAGGATTTGACTGACTTAGACCCCATCTTATTCTTATCATTTCCATGTATACCCCAACTTCTCATTTTGATATTCAAAATAGAATATGGGTATAAACTATAAGTGTTAGTCTCAATTGTTCATAACATTATGAGACATTCTGACAACTATCTAACTACATCATTTATAATGATTGGCTATATGATATTTGCAACATTTTCATATTGAAGTCCATGGTCAACTTTTGACCAAGGGAAGTCACATACTCATTGAGTCCTCTATGTACTCAATTTGTTTGAGTGTATAAGGGTCTAATGGGTGTGGAATCATGAGGGAAACATGTGCCAATAGATTAAGATCACACTTTAGCTTGAGAACACTCTCATGTTCATTTACTAGTCCACAAAATTTGTCTCATCACACACGTATTTTCAAGGATTGGTCACAACGACAAGTGGTGTATATTTTATTTCTAAAATATTATAGGAAAAAACTTTGATTTGAAAACTTTATTATTTAATTAGACCTTTGATTAAACATATACTCCCATGATTTTCTTTGAATTAATATCCCTCACTATTGATCTAGAAAGTTACAATGAATAACTCTCTAGGGGGACAAGGTCCATATTTTATTGAATCATGAGTCAACTTTCATTGACCGCTCACAAATCAATTATTTAGGTAGGCAACTTTTTCCAATTGCATCATATACAACCCTTGGATGGACGGGGAACAAATATTGTTAAATTCTATAATATGGAACACCCATCCTCATGCCTCTAGGCACTTAATCCTATTAAGGTTACCTAGTTAAGCCAATCTCAACCTCCAATATCAATAAGACAGTGTACCCTTCTTAGGTAGACCCACATGTTTACCCCACAGTTAACTAAGATGGATAATTAACCTTGCTTTTGTGAGTCCACATAAATTGGTCGAGGCCTTAATGTGTATCGCATGTTGGAAGGTATCTTAATATTAATATTCAATGAGGGATTTTGTATAAAACATATACATATCCAATCACCACATATGTATACATTCATATACATATAAGCAAGCACCATGAGGGATAAATTTAAAATGGAATTATTATGGCCTCCTAGAACAATCTTTCCAAGATAATGGAATTTTTAGTCACCTAAGGTTTCTTGCATCACATGCATAAAAAAAGAGAATAAACCCTCTTGGATTCTTCAATCACGAGAGGCCACCATGGGTGATCCATCATTGTTGATGATTGTTTTGCATTCAACCTTCTCCATGTCTAGCATGTTGGATATCCTATACCCTAGACTACCCTGAAACTATTACATCATATGTAAGAGAAACTCGAGTTACATTCTAGGGGAATAAGGTAGGGAGACATACATTTGGGATCATAAAACAAGTTACATCATCGAAGCCATATTAATAATTACAAAAAACAACCACAAGTAATAAAATCAATCACAATTAGGGTTTGGCCATAATCATGCATCACACACCAATCCAAACCATTTTAAGGTGTCACTTTGGAATTTGCATATGAATGCATATATTATATTATATAATAATATGATCATGGTGATATTAATCAAGACATTCTCATTAACTGGATTTTCACATTAACCAATTTCCTCAAATAAAACATATGTGTTATCATCTTCTAATGAAAAAAACTTGATTCATAATAAAAAAAATATGGTAAAGAGAATTAAACACAGCTTTGGTACCACTTTACAATTCATGAGAGTGAAGATGTAAATGAATAAAATTTTCTTGAGTATCCTTCAAGCAAGACCCATCTAATGCAACAAAACCATATTAGGGTTTACAAGTTTATACCTTATCAAGGAAGATGTTTCAATGATTCAACTTGTAGTGCTCAGTGTATATCTGGACCCTCCAATCTATGTCTCACTTTAATCTCATTGGATGATCAATTGTAACTCCTTTGGGAGGTTTCTAGAACTCTGGGGGGTCACCTCTTGATGTGTGTAAAAAACTATTTTTCAGTTGTCTAACGGAGTCAATACATCGGTGATTGTCATTGGAAGATCGTGTGAATCTACTAGCAATTTGCATAGACCCCAAGTTCACATAGATGGACATGTTAACCCCAGTTCTGACCCTGAAGTCACCTCTAGCCAATTGCATTGTTCTATCGTGTAAGTGTGAGGTGGATCACACTATTCCAACAAAGAGGTCTTCTATCTCAATTGGTGTCCCCGAGGTGGTGGATCATAGTGTTTCGCTAGGGAGACCCTTCCTCAATTCGTGTGCCTAGAAGATCACGTCATTCCACTATCCATGCATGTGACAGATTGAGTTGTTCTTTTGTCACCTCAATTCACGTGCCACATGCGAAGATCTTTGTCCAGAATAAATTTATTGTGTAAACTCATCTTAGGGTATCCATTCAAGTGTTTGAAGATGTTTGGAGTCTCTGGTCTCTACTTCTCCCTCTTTATCTCTCCAAGACACTCTTAGGGTTTCTCAAGCCTTGAATCTATAATGAGAATATCTGAATGCATGCTCCGAAGGCCCCCTCCCATATCATATATAGATTGGAGAGCCAAGGTTTCCTAAACCATATTTGGCCAGGTTGTGGACTCTCTAACTTATAGAAACTTATTTCTTAAGACTGGGCCCATATTTTATTTAGGTCCTTGAATATTACTTTTAGGTCCCTAGATTTATTATAAAAATTACAATAAGGTCCTATTTAACCTTTCTTTGAGCTATCTCATGTGTGTGCCCTTATAGGCACCATACTATGTTGGAAGGGATTCACTAATCAACATTATGATCTATAAGTAATGAGAAGTGTGTAGCTACACATCATTGCTACCCAAGTAGTAGGGTTTATTGGACAAGACTAAACCAACAATGACCAGTGTTACCATGTTGTATAGTACTTTTATCACAGATATCCAGATTTAGCTAGAGGCATGGATGGTCACATCAACCTTGTTACATTCAATATAAGCTCCTTGATCTCGAAGTAGACTAGCAAGATACCTATGAGATCAGTATCATATACTGACTCACATGAGCATAGCCATGCATTTCTCTAGTCTCACGTATGAAGAGGCCTTGTATATTGCTTCTGTTATGTGGGAGGAACAAATTCCTTCTACATCACTCATAATTTGTAGCATGATTCTCATCACACCCAATCACTACCTTTATGGAAACCTTCTTCAAGATCACATTGGGTAGCATCAAAGCATGATGATTGTCATATCACCATTGTAGTGACTTTAGGTCGAAGGACCATAACACCAATGTTGCATTTGAGAGTTGATTATTACTACCATATAACTATTCATGAATCACTCTCAAGGTGGGTCTTTCTAGTACAATTGTTCTCTAACAAGTACCTATGTATCTGACTGGGTATTTAACACATATAATCCATGAGACATGGTCATCAGTCACCACACATACTAGCCTCACATGATTATTATTGTTCGATCCATAATAGTACTTGACTAGGGACGTTTTAAGAATATTGTTCTTAGCATCCATTAGGATCTCATGTTCAAGTCACATACATGAAGTTTCATAAATTTGAACTAGTAATTAAGGATATTTATTATGTACATTAATATCATAGTAACGAATTGTGCAGTAAAAATGGAGTTAACTTTATTAATCAAATCAAAAGTACCAAATATCCCTATAACCATCATCTCATGATTGGATTCTTGGGAATTTTTCACCAATAGTGACATGTATGGCTAATTGTAGAGGGAAACCTGACCATTCCAAGCCATCTTTATGTTCACATCATGTATAAGACCTTCTTGAGTCGTTGTGTTCTAATGTACCTACACCTGGGTGGAAAAAATCACCCAAGATATAGGACACAAATGCATATTCAATAAAATATTGAGTAGGTGCATATAAACAACATTTCGGCATTATTTTGGGTTACAAGTATAAAAAGGGGTGTTCCCATGAAAAAAAGAGGGCTATCAACATATAGCAGTTCCAAAAGACACAATCAAAAGAATGAGGCATTAAATAGTAAAAGAGCATCATAAAGTGTCTTGCCATTAATAAATCTATAATAGCACAAATAAAATAATTTCATGCATGTATGTGATAGACCAAATATGAAAATAGGGCCATAACACCATTGTATTATGGCCTAAACAAAAATAAGGGTGAAACACACACCTGGGAAGAATAAGCACTCCCTAATATATAAATGGTTGTGCATGTTCACCACTATTCTATATAAATAGTCTAACACTCGGCATGCATAAATTGTAAATTTAGGAATTTCCAAACAGAATAATAAGAAGAATCAGATAAAGGATAATCACCTCATTTTAGGAAAGTAGGGAATATAGTAAATTAAAATGCCAAAACATAAATAGGGATTTGCACATATCTGGTCTTCTAATCTAACCCTATCTCAAAGGTGAGATTAATAAGTCTCCAAGAATTAACTATGACATGTTTACAAGGTACAAGGTACAAAACTACTGTTACTATTTGGATTGAAATCAAATGTGTTCAAATTTATGTTATTTAGAATTAGGTTCACCATTTGGGATTTTAGATCTATTTTAGCTATAAGGCTCATTTAGCCACAAAATTTTAAATTTGTATAGATTTCATAAGTGTGTTGGTAATAATATACATTACTGAAAGTTTTGGTCTTAAAACTTATTCTGTATCTAATACCACGTGTCTTCTTATTATCCTAACAGTGTGTTTAGCATTCATACTAATGTATATACACATTCTAGTTTTTTATTAATCAATAAATGAGAGTACACATTATCTAGATGGATTGTAGTAAGATTTGGTGCAGTTTAAACCATATTTGTGTTTATAAAGAAACCCTACTAAGCATATTGTTCTCTAAGATTCTATTTTATTCAAAATAAACCAATCTAGATAGATGTATTACTTAGACTCGCATGTATTTCTAATTATCATAAAATATGCCTATATTGTATCTAGAGTTTTGGTTCTCTAAAGATATTTAGGGTTTCTAAAGTATCTCCTAATAATTATCAAATTATATATCATATCTAATTAATGATACTCCACATATATGTATTAGTATGATAATTATTTGAGCAATCAGTCAAAACTATAGTTCATGCCATAGCTAAATGCCATATCATTAAGACACGTGGTTTTATCAAACCCATTCTTCATTGTAATACTACTAATCAGGGTTATAGCTTTAGAATTATAGCAAATGAATCTAGTGATACATATACTTGTATTACTTGTATACCAATATACTTGCATGCTAATGTGCTATATATAATAGTAAAGGATCATATGGTTGAATGTAAGTGTGTCCAAGGTAAGTGTATTATTAAGTATAATATCTGAATATGTATAGGAATTATCTTCACTAGTAACTAAAAATCTAACCATCAATTGGTTATTAGCACTTGAGCCTCAAGGAGGGGTAAGCACTAACTTACATTATGTATATATTGAAGAACCCTCAGAGGTAGTGGATTCATCCTCATGTTATTTTCTCCTTGTTATTGTCAAATATAACCTATAGGAAAATTTTGTTGGATGATCTAGAAACTTGGTTTCATCGCTTGAAGGGTTTTCAGTGCGGAAGGAGGTTGTGATGCCGCTATGGCTAAAGGAGGTGCGACCACATGGCTTGTTTGTGGTTGTTTGGGAGCGGAGAGCATGAAGGTGTCTGATAGACATGGAATCTGATTATAGATCTAAATCCAAAATCATTCGCTCCAAAATAAATGGAGAGGTGAAGTTGCGGCATGGTGTTTTATATGGTGGACGAGTAGTCTGCAGTTTGCACCTTGTGAGGGAGCTATTAGCAGTGGAGATCTTTGTTGTTGTAGGTTGTCAATGGTATGAATATGTGAATTGGTCACCATCGTGTTTGATCAGCTCAGGAGGAGGTCATTGTGGTTGATTTCACTCCAAAGGGGGGGATATACATGAGGTAGGTGATGGGGCTCCAAATGTCACACCAGTTAAAACCCTAAGGTAGTAACCCTTAGGTTTAATCGAAAGGAGTACAATAATTCCCCACTCCACACGAATGGAAGCCTTATTGCAGTATGCTTAAAGGTCGAACCCAAAGGACAACCTTTTTAAGATGATATATATTCAGAAGTATTGCGGGTAATATTTAACACCAAAAGGGTTATTGATTAATTAAACTAAATTGTTTCCAATAGAAACAAAGATCAAAGAGGTAAATAAATGATAATAAAAATGACCAGGACATGGGATTTCACCTGTCAAAGCCTAAGTAATTATCCTAGTGATACATAACTCCTTGATATCAGTTTACTAAATAGAGGCTTAGCTATTGTTCCCTCATGGAATATAGATTGTTTCTTGGATTAAACTCCCCTAGAACAGAGCAAACTTAGCACCCAAGTTCCTATTTTATTCTGACTGGACTCCCTCACTATGGTCGACCATTCTCGGCACATTAGCGTATCATAACCCAATCACCTCATTATCCCTTGGTGACACTTCAGGGGGATAATAAGATCTCCTAAAGTTCTAATCACGATTACAGCAACATGCACATCCACGATTATAACAAAGATGCAAAGCAAGTCGTCAATTTGTAAAACAAAGAAATAAGAAGAACGATAATTTATTTAGAAATAGTATTGTTGATTTTAGATACACGCTAGGATAAACTACAGGATGTTGGGGCTAGTCCCCATGCCCCAGCACAAACATCTACTCACTCATGGTGAGAGACAACATCGAAAAGATAGAAAGAACAATGGAGGGTATATGACGCCTGGTGCAGGAAGACCAATCTCTCCACTACGATGGTTGCCTCCTCACTCTTGACTAGGATTTGCATTGTGTAATGTGGATTCTAATCACCAATTAGAGACCCTTTAGAATGGACGATAATGGTTTCCTTTTATAGATGCATTCCCCACTGTCAAAATCCTAATTTTGAATATATGTGGTCCAAGGCAGCCAATTTGCATGGCTCGTACTCATTCCAACATGTGGCTCACGTGGGTTACTCAATTTGAGCCTCATGTCCGGTTCTCTAGTGGACCAGCATGGCTCAAATTCGAGTAGAATGGATGCTAGGAGCATGCATCAGAACTGAAGAATCTAGAAGACTTTGAGTAGAGAGTTCCTTGAGTTGGGTGACAGACAAAGTCGATCGCTTGACTAGACGGTTGGAAGGGGGACATTAGAAATCTTCTAGGGCTTTGCTTCCCTTGAGGTGTGGCTCATGAGGGATTGATCATCCATTTGGGCATTGAAGTATATTCTTTGTTGGTTCTACATGAAATATATATAAAGTGCATTAAAGTCTAGAAAAAAAGAGGATAATTTCTTTTAAGTAAATCTAGAGCTAAAACTAGGAAATAGAAACACAACAGCCACTAAAACTTAAGTAAAATAGCATGCAAAGAGGGGTATAAATATAGTCATCAAACTACCTTGAACTTAAACCTTTTCTCATCCCTATTAAAGCAAAATAAAATGGAGTAAAAACAATTGATACTAGGATCCAGACTTTCCTCTCCCAAGTGAGCATACTTTGTCACCCCCTTCCACCAAATACAATCAAATTACCCTAGTCCTTTGGGGTCATGTAGCTACACTTGGATATCCCTTGATTGAGGATCGTTCCTCCATCGTTAGACACCAGAACTTGCAAAGAACTACTTTCATCTCAATAATACTCTTGATCCGTTCACACGAGGTAGAAGGAAGCACAAGTTAGGGTTGATTGGCTATTTTGGGGAATCCCCTAGGCATGAAAATTTAGACAAATAGGGGGAAGAAGACATCACACAAACCCATTTCCCTAGTCTCTCCTCTATTTGAATCGAGACCTTACTTAATTCAATTATTTTATTTGTCTCTCCTCTATTAGACTTTAGACTTTTATTTGGTTGTGGTTGCATTGATCGCATGTTTTCTTTTGGTCTCATTGGCCTCTTTTATTTATGTCATGTCTGTAGATGAAAATTTAGAAGAAGGTGTATTTTTAGAAGTGATGCCACCCTAAACTTAGGGTTTGGCATATAGTGGATATTCTTTTTTAGGCTTTCTCTTATTTTTTGTGGTTGGGGAAGAGATATAAAATGATGGAAGAGAGGTGGAGACAAGAGGCTGACTTGTGCTTCTTCATTTTATTGTTGCATTGGAATCAAATCATCATATTATATCAGTTAATTTGGTTAATGTAGGGTAAATAAGTGTTTACGAATTTTGTTGCAAGTCATATTGGGGGAAAGTGCATCTTGACGTTTTTTACTCTTTCCGTTGGTCATCATTTCCAAGGGGAAAGAATGCTCAACTATTGTCATTGAGGCTCAGATATGTTGAAGACATGTTTTTCCTTAAAAATTTCTTTCGCACAGGTTAGCTCAAGAAAAAGGGAACAATTAATTTATATATTTTCAATTTTTGCATACATCAAAGTGGCCAGCTAGGTAAAGGCCACAACTCACACAAAATGGAACAAATTAAAAAATGAAAACAAGACATGTCCAAATAAAAGAATAAAAATGGGTGAATTTTAATCATACCACCCACCCCCACCCCGCACTTAAACCTTTGCTCATCCCAATTAAATCTAAGTCAGAATGGAAGGGAATGACTCATAGGGTCTGAATAGTTTGGCATGTAGTTTCCATAATTTGCTCATGCGAGTATTGTATAAGATGGATTTGCCTTAGTTGATGAGCTTGGTGTTGAAGTTCATCCTCAATAAAGCTTTGTGACATTTCCACTGCCTTAAGTAAGATTTTCTATTAATGAGAATCAGAGTATTATAATCTTTGTGTTTGCATTTGATGTCATGACGATCAGAGTCTTGATCCCTTTTATCAGAGCATACAGCATGAACTTCTAGATTGATGGTAGGTGGAGGAGGGGATATTGGTTTGTCCTGGTAAAAGTGCTCAATTTTTATAGGGAGTCCTCAAGTTTGTAGGCTATATTTGTCACTAAAAACTCTACATGGTTAGGGAGGATCAGTTGAACTAGAGAATTGTAGAAGGGGACTACATAGGTATCTGGTTGAGGTCCTGGTTGGGGAACCTTCTATGATATAAGGTAAGAAATATTGATCAGGTGTTGATTCCATTTTGGTTGAAGAACTTTATATCATACGTCTAGGAATCCCAAAGTAGGAGCAATTGTGGATACCAGACCACATTGATTGAATTTCCCACTGATGTTATGAGGTATTTGTAGCCTAAGATGCTTTAAAGATGCACTTCCCTAATTAAAGGGGAGTTGATGAAGAACATGACAAATAGCATAAAGGTCAGTAGTGGAGATGACACCCTTAGTGGAGTTCCTATAAGGGATTGTGCACGAAAGTATCCTATGGAGGTATCTAATCACGAGAGTATGTATCATAGATGTTTTCATGTTTCCCAATTTGGGTCCCAATTTACCAGTGATTTTGGTCCAAAATTTGTCTACCTTGTAGTCTAGGTGAAGATGGTTCTGTGTATCACAACATGATAGCCATTCTTCATTGGTGTTCTGACATAATATAGCCAGAAGTTGGTGGGAACTGATATCGTGATTTTCATCGAATAGTTGGAACATACATCTAAGTTTCCTGTCAACAATTCTTTGTTTTTTAAAAGAGGCTAGGAACTCCATTGTTAATACTAGAAAAACCATACAGATGTGATACACAAAGTATTGAATCTGGTTGTAGCAAAGGATGTCATCAATAGCACCTTGAATACCCAACTTTGATAAGGTATCAACACAAGCCCACTAGGGTAGGGTTACCCTAACTTTCTGGATTGTTTTATAGCATCGATGGTATTTCTCAGTCTGAAACACATGAAATGAACTAGGGAGCAGAGTGGTCCTATCCTTGATTGACATTCGGGATGTTGTATTTTATGGAGGTGATGATCTAGAGCTGAAGGGACATGTTTGATTTGTCAGTGGCATCTTGTTGAGAATTTCAACATCATTATGCCAGTACTTAGGGGGTGGCGGACCAT
The DNA here is from genome assembly GCA_963693085.1 of Alisma plantago-aquatica. Lineage (NCBI taxonomy): Eukaryota > Viridiplantae > Streptophyta > Magnoliopsida > Alismatales > Alismataceae > Alisma > Alisma plantago-aquatica. The sequence goes on along the minus strand of OY856412.1, from coordinate 941,117,233 downwards.
TGTGGCCGAATCTGCTTGACGTGTTTCTGATCTTAAGCCACAGCATTATTTCCATAGGTGACGTAGAAAGGTGAGTTTTTTTTTACTTTAGTTTCCCAATTATGGTTGCTCATCCATCAAGGTGATTCCAATCTTTTCACTAGACATGCTTGTCGAGTGTCTTTGTCGGGGTCATCATGGGTATATGGAGTTTCTTCAATCACCAAGTGGTAGCAACCCGTCGCTATTCGTCGTTCAACTGGATATCTGTTCATGAGTCGGGTGACTCATAGAGCAAAATAGCCACTTATATTGGGGTTGAAGAAACCCTCTTTCCCTCACTCCTTTTTTTGAAATAGAATAGGAAGTAGTTGTGTTAATGAAATCGGGTTGCCTCCCAGAAGTGCCTTGTTTTTAACATCATTTATCTTGATGTAATGTTGTTGCTGACATTGGATTTTCCTAAAAAGAAGTAATGATTAGAAGAAACTATATAAGGTTGAGGGGAGATATCGTTCCTGACCCCAGAGCATAATCATCTTTGATTGGGTATGGTGTGAAGGGTTTTTGATTGGTTATGTTGATCATGTATTACACCCCTATTATTTTGTTCGCCTTCTTGAGATGTGAGGTCGTCATTGGTGAGGTATCACTTAGTCCTCTGGTCATTCACAACAAAGTCACCTTTGATCTTATCCCATAATACATACTCTCCATGAGGGTAGACATGTTTTACCACATATGGTGGATACCATCTTATTTTAACTTTCCTAGGAATAGCCGCAACCTTGAATTATAGACCAGGACAAGGTCCCCCACTCTGATATCCATTCTTCTTATATGATGGTCATGCCAGATTTTAGTATGTTCTTTGTACATGTGTGAACTTTCATAAGCTGGCATTCTAAGTTTTTCTAGATCCTGGACCTACAGCATGTGGTTCTATTTGGTGGTAGATAGAACAAAGTTAAGGGCTTTTATGGTCCATCTGGCCTTGTGCTCCATTTCCACTGGGAGGTGACAGTATTTCCCATAGACCAAATGGAAAAGGGTTGTTCCAAGTGGTGTTTTGAAGGCAGTTCAATAACCCATAGAGTGTTGTTGAGTTTCAAGGCCTAGTCTTTCCTTGTTCACTCATAGTTTTCTCCAGTATGGCTTTGATTTGTCAGTTGGAGACTTCAACTTGGTCGTAGGTCTGAGGATGATATGGAGATTATGTCATGTGGTTCACCCCATACTTCTTTAGTAGGGACTCAAATTTCTTTTCGGCAAAGTGAGAACCCCCATATGATATCACAAGTTGTGGTACTCTGAATCAGAAAAATATGATGTCTTTAAACATTTTGATGATGGGCTTTGAGTTGCACAAGATAGTGGGGATGTCTTCAACCCATTTAGTGAAATAATCCACTACTACCAAGATATACGAGAACCCACGGGAAATGGTCCCATGTAATCAATGCCCCAGACATCAAAAATTTCCAATTCTTGTCATTGTGTGAGGGGCATCTCATCTCATCAAGAGATGTTGCCAGACCGTTGACATTGGTCGCATAGGCGAGTGTGGTCATAAGCATATTCGAAAATGGTTGGCCAATAAAACCCACATTGTAGGACTTTGGAGGTAGTTTTCTGGGCGGAGATATGCACACCTGTAGGTCTAGAGTGGCAGCAGTGCAAGATATCCTTTGTTTCTTCCTGTGTAGCATATCGTTGGTGGATACCATCTGCACACAGCCTGAAGAGAAATGGTTCATCCCAGTAGGATTTTCAGATGTCATGTAAGAATTTCTTTTTGCTTTTCCTTTAAATTTTGGGTGGATGATTCTTGCAGAAAAATAGTTAACATAGTCAGTATACCAAGGCCAACTTACCTCAAGTAGCAGCAGGTGGTCATCTGGGAGGGATTTTTTGATGGTTTTCACTTTATCATCTTCATGAGTAAGTCTGCTCAAGTGAACAGCAACACCATTTTCACTCCCTTTTTGTCCCTAATTTCAAGGTTGAATTCCTATAGAAGCAGGATCCCTCAAATGAGTCTTGGTTTTACATCTTTCTTTGTCATCAGATATCTAATAGTTGTGTGATCAGTGTATACTATAACCTTGGACACTACCAAATAAGATCAAAAAATTTCAAAGGTGTACATGATGGACAACATCTCTCTCTATTTTGTTGTGTAGTTCCTTTGTGCCTCATCGAGGGTCTTCAAAGCATAGTAGATCACTTTGTGCTTATTGTCAATGTGTTTCCCTAGGATGGCCCCTGTAACATCCCTAACCTGGGGTTATGAACTAACCCTAGGTGTTTTGCTTAAATATGTGATTAGATGCTTGTGGTTATCTTTTTATATGTAATTAAAACTTCTGAGAAACATATATTTCCATTTCTGTCCTTTTTGAACAATGTTGTAATATTGTTTTGTTAAATATGGACTAATGTGCAAATTACCCAATTAGAGGGGTTAACTTGCAAATTGCACATGTTAAGATGTTTCTCTGATGTTGAGACATCATAATAATGCATATGATGTGGTGGAATGAATTCCACAAGCTTGGGCACCAAGATATAACCTGTAGAGTAAACATTATGCTTTAAAACCTAGTTTGGTGTAAAGTGCAATTTACCCAAAACTTAGGGTGCAACATGTAAAATATACCATCTAGAATATCTTTCATGACTCTTGGAATCAAGTAGAGTAAAGAGAATGAGGAGGGCACCTCATTTTATTGATCAAGTAAGAAAGATAACTTTGATAATTAAATAACTAAGTTTTAAGAAAAATGACCCCTTTATATATGCAACTTATTAAGATATATAGCTCCTTTCCCTTTTACCTTGGATAAGGGAGGAATTTTGCTCAAGGAAATAAGGGAGATACGTGGCCAAGAAGTGGAGAAGGATTTGGTGGATTTAGTTGAGAAATAAAAGAAATAATCCTCCTTGCTTTGAAAATACCCCAAAAATATATAAGTGCATCCTTTTAACAAGCAAAGGATCATTTCCCTTCATTCCTTCCCTTGTCTTCTTGCTTTGTCTGACTAAGGAAAAGCTCAGGAGTAGAGGAGAACGACCAGGCTAGTTTGGGTAAGTCTTGATCATCATCCATCTCGATTTCATGGTGAAAATCCTTATACAAGGTTGGTTTGTTAGTTTTCCTTACACAATTCTTCTTTCTAGCCTTCTTCGCCACCCAAACCTTGAAGAACGAACCTTGGGAAACCTTTGGAGCTTCATCCACAATTAACTCTATGAAGCTTGGAGCTCTATATCAGATCTTAAGGCGGGTTTTATAACTCTAAACCTTTAACTTTGTTAAGTGCATCTTCTTTTCCTAGAATCGTTGCTTGTTCTTCTTCTTTACACACTTCTAAGTGTTCTTGCAAACAATTCCATGAAGAACTGCCCCTGTTCTTGAAGTATAATATGATGGTGTTAATATCTATGCTTATCCTAATCTTACTTTAGCAAACGGTCCTCCACCTCTTGCTCAAACGGTTTGCAAAACTGTTTGAAAGCAAACGGTTTCACAAGAACGTTTGGGGAGCAACCGGTCGAAAACCATTTGGATGGGTTGACCAGGTGTTGACCATTTGTAGATCTTCTGTACACATTATGGACTAATCACCCACCAAAAAATCATCGTCTAATTCCAAGTAAATCACCAATTGAAGGCTCATTAGTCACCTAAACCCTAATCAGGTTTATTGCTGATTTCAATGATGCAATCGTGTTGAAATTTGGGTTGAGTGGCCCAAATGGTTTCAAAACTGTTTGGGGATCACCCAAACGGTCTCAAGACCGTTTGGTGATCACCCAAGACCGTTTGTAGGTCTAGGGTTAAGTGGGGTTGACCAATTGAGGGTCCAATCATATCAAGTTGTTGAACAATTAAATGCTGATTTTATAACCCAATCTAGGGTTCAACTCTTAAGTGAATGACTTGGTTTTTGATAAAATAATGGGCAAACGGTCTCAAGACCATTTGGAGTATGTCCAAACAATCCCAAGACTGTTTGGGGTCAGGTCATGACCCAATTGAATGATGGTCCAATGGGTTCAACATCAATTAGACTCAAGTTGATACATGTTGAAGGGTGATCGATTCCAAACCCTAGTCCAATCAATCCAAACCCTAATTGGTGATCAACTGAGGATCAAATCAGTTGAAGGATGACCTAATTGACTCAATTGATAAGTGGCTAACCATTGCATGATCGATTGAGGGGTTCAACCTTGGAAACCCAAGCTCAATTGGAAGAGTTGACACACTTTTTGGTCCATGCAGTTTTGAGGGTGTTTGGACCAAGCGGTCTCAAGACCGTTTGAGTCCAAAAGTTGGCCAAACAGTCAACGAGACCAAACGGTCTTCACCTCACCTAGGGAAAACGGTCTTGATGGTGTACTTGGCCATGTGGTCTTGAAAGTCAAAGGGACCAAACGGTCAACAACTCCAAACGGTTTCAAAACCGTTTGAAGGTTGAAAGTGCAAAACCGTTTGGGGTCTATTAAGGTCAAGAACGTTTGATGCCTTAGTGGTCAAGATGGTTTAGTAGTTGATTAAACTAAACCCTAAAGGTACCTAAAGTGATTAAGGGAACAAGTAATTAGATGATTGATGCATGTAATGGTCAATGGTGAACATTACAAAAGTACCCTTAGTGAGATAGTGTGACTAATACCCCTTGATCAAGCAAACCCTAATGACCATAATGGTGATGACATGACTTATATTATCAAGGTTGATTTAACTTAATCTAATCAAGAGTGATGTAAACATCATCTAATAGTTATAGGAGAGAGAAGACTCCCTATATGTATGAGAATCAAATAATATACTTCCAACATGTATGAATACACATGATTAGGGTATGATCCTTCATAGTGAGATCATGGAAACCCTAATTATGGTTATTAATGAATCTTAAGTTAATTGAAGGCATTAATGGAAGTATTCTTCATACATGATGATGGTATGACCTCAATATCATGTAATATGAATAGTAAACCCTAATCTAGGGTGATGTGATGAAATGAACAGTAAAGCCTAATTTGGAGTTATGCTTTTTAAGCATGAAGCTCTGTTCTTGAATTATAAATGAGTAATCATTATACCTTTGAAAGTCATAAGGGTTGAATAACCCTAATTAAATCGAATAGGGAAGCCCTAACCCTAGAAACCAACCGTGGTGACATAACACAGTTGTGGTAAATTGTCAATAGCACGACCATGCTAGGTAGCACGGCCATGGTAGCTTCCCCTTGCACGACCGTGCAAAGAAGCACGGTTGTGGTGTTCTATGATTAAATTGAAAAGAATTTGTATTGTGCTAAGACAGATATAATATGTATGTTTTCAATTATATTAGTCATGCAGGTTGTTACCAAGAGGTAATCATAGCCAGGTAAGGGTTATGATACCACATTCATTGAAAGTATTCTTTAAGCTTTGAAAATAATGATATGTTATGTTGCCTATTAAAAAGGTAACTTCGGAGATGGATAGGTTGTATGAGCCATGAAGACCATTTGTATTGTTATAATCAAAGTCATGCTATTAAATGACTTGATGACTATATGTCACATGGTAACAAGTGTCATGATAATCTAAGGGTTTGAACACCCCTATTTTGGAATCATAATGATGATATGGTTATGGATTGATATCCCAATGGTAACTGATGTGAAATGAACTTGATATAATTAGTACTCCTTCTTTATAGAAATTGTTTTAATGGTTTGTGTTTGAAAACATACCTGATGTTAAAAGAATGCTATAATGTACTTAAACAATCAAGTATAATGATATCATGTAGAGCCCTGATCATAGATCCATCATTGTCAGTAGTTTAATGATGGTGAAATAGGTTTTCCTAAGGGAACTCCTGGAGAACATACTTTTGAGTATGTTGGGGTTATGGATGCAAATATCCTTACGTCCTAATGTAGGGATTGATGTGAGATGTACTTTAATCTCTCATCCCTTCATTATATGTTTATGCCAGGATGATGTATCACTAATCTCCCGATGATGTTGTTAATGTCGCATCGGTGTGAGATAAACAAGAAATCCCTTGATGGCGAAGAGAGTACAGAATGTGACTATAACTCTAATAGCAAAGTTGCCAGAATACCCTGGAAAGCTATTATAGCAGAGACACAAGATGTCATGCATGTTGTTCCTCACACTGACTGAGGAAGATGAGGTCATAGGAATCCGGCTCTTCTGATGACCTATGTATGGTACCTATTGCGATTTCGTACTGGTCGGTTGGAGTATGAGAGGTGTAACTCATCTCCTCAGGGCATAATAATGTTTGAAAAGCATAATCAGCCGTGTAGTATAACTGCTTAGGTTGAACTATGAGAAACAATGATTGATGATACATTGTTTATAATGTTCTAGTTGAATAACTAGTATACATGTTCTTCATATTCCTTATTGAGATATACCTTGATATTCAATTAAGTTATAATTGAAATGATTTCCTAAGAGAATGTTGCTTTACTTAATATTAAACATGTTGTTGAATATTTAAAGTTCTACTGCTTATTGTTATTCCTTTATTGCAATAACAAAGCTTCTGGCAGAGAGTTATAACTCTCACTGGGAAAATTATTCAAATTCTCTCACCCCCGTGGGATTTGACTTTTTAGGTAGATGTTGAGGACAGAGAAACCCATCTGAGGGTGAGTAGCAACAGCAACAACAACATCAGGGACAGTAGTGATTCTCAGGTGGAGACACTGTCTGTCAAGTCTTGTAGATAGTATGTCCTATGTGTCGTCTATGTACTCTCAGGTCCTATGAGTCTGTAGATGTTTAAAGTAGATCTGAGATTTTTGGCTTAATGCCTCGAGATTTTTGTATCTTGCTTTGTACAAATAACAGAGCAATTGATGTGGTAATCCCTCGAGATGTGATCTTACAGAGATATTATGATGAATCATGTTGTAAACAACTTATCATGTTTCCTTATAAAGGAGTTTTATTGTTTAAAGATCTCTTCCTGAAAAGTTTTAATTTTTAGTGATTTTTAATAATTATGCTGCTAGTTAATCGCTTCCGCATTCGTTGATATGTTTTTCGAAGTCGAGTCGCCACAATTTAGTGGTATCAGAGCTCTAGGTTCGCTGAGTCTACAGAGACATAGGACTTAGGATGTTAAGTTTGTTCTAGTGTCTTCCAGTACATCTAATAGTGTCTTCTACTCCTCAGGAGAAGAAGATAAGATTTAGGATGTTTGGACCACACGAGGAATACGTTGCAGAGAGTAGTGTTGCTGCACCCAGAGAAGGTGCAAGAAACCCAGAGATAGAGCAACATGTACCTAAACCACCCCAGTTCAATCCAACTGACATGGGGAACCCATCCGTCCATACTATGTTTGGGCATTTTATGACTTCCATGACACACATAACTGATAGGATGCCTATACATGTGCCTAGGGCACCTACCCATCCTGAAGGACAAGGAATCAGCAAGATGTTTGAATGACTTCGTCGAGTTGGAGCCACAGAGTATTTTGGAACAGATGACCCAGCAGATGCCGACTTGTGGTTAACTGAACTAGAGAAGGCCTTTAGAATCCTGAACATCCCAGAAGCTGAGAAGGTTAGACATGCAGTGTATCTTCTCAAGGGGAGTGTTGGTCATTGGTGGACCATGGAAGAACAGAAGAGGCATGGTATAGAGGTTGCATGGGAAGTCTTCCGACGGGAATTTATCAACAGATATTTCCCTAAGATGTTTTTGGATGAGAAAATCTCTCAGTTTGAGAGGTTAAGGCAAGGTCTGATGAACATTAGCGAGTACGAGGCTAAGTTCATGGAGATTTTGTGGTTCTTCCCGCATATGGCAGCTACAGATGAAGAAAGGATTAGGCATTTTGAGAAAGGATTAAACGATGAGTTGACTACTCCCGTGTCTGCCTTAGAGAATAGAGAAAGGTTTGCTACCTTTGTAGAGTCTGTCAGAAGGATAGAGAGGTCTGTAGTAGAGAAGAGACAGACCCATAACAAGAGGATGTATCACCAGTTCCAAGGATCTTCATCTAAAGGATTCAAGAAACCTAGGTTTTCAGCGCCTACACCACCACCTAGATCCAATACCCAAATGCAGTGGACGTCGAATAGGGGTAGAGGATGAAGCCTACCACTAGAAGGATCTTGCAGTTCAGCATCTATGTGAGTTATAGGACCACCTAGACCACAACAACTGAATAAAAGTTGTTATATATGTGGGAAGATGGGACATCTGATGAAAGACTGCAGAGCTAGAGAAGTGAGTGTAACTCAACCTCAGAGGAAAAGTCAACAAGGATCTCAAAGGAGACAGTTTCCAGGAGGAGCTAGAGGATGTGGACAAGCGTCCCAAGCTGGATCATCGGCACCAAATCAACCACAGGCAACAGCAAGGTTTTATGCGATGAATCCACCTGATGTAGTGATCAACCCTCGGGTTGTGGTAGGTCATATGGAATTGTTATATTCTGATATGTCTACATCTTACGTTGTATCTGTTTTGATAGATTCAGGTGCTACGCACTCCTTTTATCACTTGAAGAGTGATTTTTGACTGCAACTTGACTATAAGTCATAGAGCAGATAGTTTGTTGCTAGAAACTCCGTTGAGGGGATCTGCCGTGTTACAGGAGGTATGTTCTCCCTGTATCCTCTTCTTTTCTGAGCATCGCATTCAAGTGGATCTTATACCACTTGATATGCATGGATTTGATATAATCCTTGGGATGGATACCTTAGAAAGGTATAAGGTTGTCTTGTACTATGAATCCAAGCAAGTTGTGTTTGCTGATGATAGTGACACATGGATCTTTCAAGGAGAGAGAAAGATTCTACCCACTTGTCTTGTGTCATCTATGGTTGCTGAGAAGCTGATGAGGGAAGGATGTTATGCATTCTTGGCCCATGTGGTAGATACTACCATGGACAGTCCTAACCCTGTCGAAGTTCATGTAGTCAGTGAATTTGAAGACGTGTTTCCTGAAGAACTTCCAGGTGTGCCACCGCCTCAGGAAATTGATTTTGAGATCAATTTAATCCCAGACACACAACCTATAGCACAAACACCATATAGGATGGCGCCTGCTGAGATGGCAAACTCAAGAAATAGCTGTAGGATTTGCTTGAGAAGGGTTTCATCCGACTGAGTACTTCACCTTGGGGTGCTCCGGTCCTCTTCGTTATAAAGAAAGATGGGTCAATGCGGTTGTGCATTGATTATAGACAGCTAAATATAGTAACAATAAAGAATAAGTATCCTCTGTCAAGGATCGATGATCTCTTTGATCAGTTGCGTGGTGCAACCGTCTTCTCAAATATCGATTTGAGATTGGGATATCATCAACTCCGTATTAAGGATAGTGACATACCCAAGTCTGCCTTCAGGACAAGGTATGGTCACTATGAGTTCATTGTTATGTCATTTGGACTAAAAAATGCACCAACTGCATTTATGGAACTCATGAATAGAATCTTCCGACCTCTTCTCAGTCAGTGTGTTGTTGTCTTTATAGATGACATCCTGATTTATAGTAGAGATGCTCAGCAACATGAACAACATCTTCGTCAGGCTCAAACTTTTCTAAGAAAGCATAAGTTATATGCTAAGTTTAGCAAGTGTGAGTTCTGGTTGCTGGAAGTATCTTTCCTTGGACACGTGATATCTGCTTCGGGTATTCGTGTTGACGCTAAAAAGGTAGAATCTGTTCTACAATGGGAGTAGCCGAAAACACTGATAGAGATCCGCAGTTTCTTAGGGTTGGCAGGCTATTACCGTAGGTTCATTAAGAACTTCAGTTCTATAGCCTTACCCTTGACTAAGTTAACTAGGAAGGATGTTCCTTTTTCCTGGAGTGACAAGTGTCAACAATCTTTTCAGTTGTTGAAGGAGAGGTTGACAAGTGCACTTGTGCTTGTGTTACCTGAGCAAGGAAAAGGATATATAGTTTTCTGTGATGCCTCCAAGAATGGACTTGGATGTGTGTTGATGCAGGATAAACAACTGATTTCTTTTGCTTCCTGACAGCTTAAGAAACACGAGGAGAATTATCTGACACACGATTTAGAAATAGCTGTTGTAGTTCATGCCTTAAAGATCTGGAGACATTATCTTTATGGAGAGACATTCCAAATTTTCACTGATCATAAGAACCTTAAGTACATCTTTTCTCAGCATGAGCTTAACATGAGGCAACGTCGTTGGATGGAGTTAATCAAGGACTACGATTGTATAATTGATTACCATCCAGGGAAGGCCAATGTGGTTGCTGATGCTTTGAGTAGGAAATCAGCAACACCAGTCTTAGGTAGAGCACAATTGAATTCCTTAGTGTGCTCAAGGAGAGATATGCTTATCTCCTTATGGCAAGACAATGTATAATTGAAAGTTTCATTGTTAGTCGGGTTGTTAGCTGAGATGCATATAAAACCTACTCTGAGAGAGCAGATCAAGGAGGCACAGCAATTTGATATTGTAGCTTAATAGATCAGATCGGAGTATGGTGATGAGAAACGAGATGGTTTCCATGACTCAGATGACCAAGTAGCATGTTATCATGGTAGGATGATAGTGTCAGAAGCGGATAACTTGAGAAAGTTAGTCCAAGAAGAAGCTCATTCTTCGATGTATGCTATGCATCCAGGAAGCACCAAGATGTATCAAAATTTAAAAGATATGTATTGGTGGCCTGGTTTGAAGAAGGACGTTGCTAAGTTTGTTATGTGATGTCCTGTGTGTCAGTAGGTTAAAGTTGAACACCAGAAGCCTGCAAGAACAATGCAACCCTTGCCCATACCACAGTGGAAGTGGGATCATGTAACCATGGACTTTATTGTTGGCCTACCCAGGACAAGAAAAGGGCATGATTCCATTTGAGTAATAGTTGATAGGTTGACAAAGACAGTACATTTCTTACCTGTCAAAACAACCTATTCTGCTGAGAAGCTGGCACAATTGTATGTTGATGAGATTGTGTTACTGCGCAGAGTCCCAGTTACCATTGTTTCTGATAGAGGTCCCCAGTTTACGAGTCATTTTTGGGAATGACTTCATAAAGCTTCAGGCACACAATTAAGGTTTAGTACAGCCTTTCATCCTCAGACTGATGGACAGTCTGAAAGGACTATACAGACTTTAGAAGACTTGCTTAGAGCATGTGTTCTTCAGTTTACAGGGAGTGGGGATCTGCACCTAAGCTTGATAGAGTTTGCCTACAACAATAGCTATCAATATAGCATTGATATGGCACCTTATGAAGCTTTATATGGTAGATGTTGTAGATCACCCCTATGTTGGTATGAAACTGGTGAATATCAGTTGTTAGGTCCTAATCTTGTGTAGTAGACCACGGAGAAGATTAAAGTAATACAACAACAGATAAAGAGTGCACAAGATAGGAAGAAGTCTTATGTTGATAAGCGTCGTAGACCTTTAGAGTTCCAGGTTGGAGATAGAGTATACCTTAAAGTCTCACCTTGGAAAGGAGTTCTGAGATTTGGAAGGAAAGGGAAGTTAGCTCCTAGGTTTATGGGGCCTTACCCAATCATTGAACAGATTGGAAGAGTAGCCTATAAGCTAGAGCTACCACCAGAGTTACAGAAGTTACACCCTATGTTTCACATTTCCATGCTGAGGAAATGTCACCCTGATACAGAATCAGTTCTACAACCCATGGAAGTAGAATTGAATGATGATGTGTCTTATGAGGAAGGACCAGTGTCAATCCTTGATAAAAGAATTAAAAAGCTGAAAAAGAAAGACATAAGTCTTGTCAAAGTTCTCTGGAATCATCGTGGTGTTGAAGAAGCCACATGGGAACTAGAGGAAGAGATGAGGAGGAAATACCCTGCTCTTTTCTCTTAATATGTCTTGTTGATTTCGGGGACGAAATCCTTGTAAGGGGTGGATAATTTGTAACATCCCTGACCTGGGGTTATGAACTAACCCTAGGTGTTTTGCTTAAATATGTGATTAGATGTTTTTGGTTATTTTTTGATATGTAATTAAAACTTCTGAGAAACATATATTTCCATTTCTGTCCTTTTTGAACAATGTTGTAATATTATTTTGTTAAATATGGACTAATGTGCAAATTACCCAATTAGAGGGGTTTACTTGAAAATTGCACATGTTAAGATGTTTCTCTGATGTTGAGACATCATAAGAATGCATATGATGTGGTGGAATGAATTCCACAAGATTGGGCACCAAGATATAGCATGTAGAGTAAACATTGTGCTTTAAAACCTAGTTTGGTGTAAAGTGCAATTTACCCAAAACTTAGGGAGCAACATGTAAAATATACCATCTAGAATATCTTTCATGACTCTTGGCATCAATTAGAGTAAATAGAATGAGGAGGGCACCTCATTTGATTGATCAAGAAAGATAACTTTGATAATTAAATAACAAAGTTTTAAGCAAAATGACCCCTTTATATATATGCAACTTATTAAGATATATAGCTCCTTTCCCTTTTACCTTGGATAAGGGAGGAATATTGCTCAAGGAAATAAGGGAGAGACGTGGCCAAGAAGTGGAGAAGGATTTGGTGGATTTTTTTGAGAAATAAAACAAATAATCCTCCTTGCTTTGAAAATACCCCAAAAATATATAAGTGCATCCTTTTAACAAGCAAAGGATCGTCTCCCTTCATTCCTTCCCTTATCTTCTTGCTTTGGCCGACTAAGGAGAATCTCAGTAGTAGAGGAGAATGACTAGGCTAGTTTGGGTAAGTCTTGATCATCATCCATCTCGATTTCATGGTGGAAATCCTTATACAAGGTTGGTTTGTTAGTTTTCCTTACACAATTCTTCTTTCTAGCCTTCTTCTCCACCCAAACCTTGAAGAACGAACCTTGGGCAACCTTTGTAGCTTCATCCACCATTAAATATACGAAGCTTGGAGCTCTAGATCAGATCTTAAGGCGGTTTTTATAACTCTAAACCTTTAACTTTGTTAAGTGCATCTTCTTTTCCTAGAATCGTTGCTTGTTCTTCTTCTTTACACACTTCTAAGTGTTCTTGCAAACAATTCCATGAAAAACCACCCATGTTCTTGAATTATAAGATGATGGCTTTAATATCTATGCTTATCCTAATCTTACTTTAGCAAACGGTCCTCCACCTCTTGCTCAAACGGTTTGCAAAACCGTTTGAAAGCAAACGGTTTCACAAGAACGTTTGGGGAGCAACCGGTCCAAGACCGTTTGGATGGGTTGACCAGGCGTTGACCAATTGGAAATATTCTTTAGACATTATGTACTAATCACCCACCAAAAAATCATCATCTAATTCCAAGTAAATCACCAATTGAAGGCTCATTAGTCACCTAAACCCTAATCGGGTTTATTGCTGATTTCAATGATGCAATCTTGTTGAAGTTAGGGTTGAGTGGCCGAAACGGTTTCAAAACTGTTTTGGGATCACCCAAACGGTCTCAAGACCGTTTGGTGATCACCCAACACCGTTTTGAGGTCTAGGGTTAAGTGGGGTTGACCAATTGAGGGTCCAATCATATCAAGTTGTTGAACATTAAATGCTGATTTTGTAACCGAATATAGGGTTCAACTCTTAAGTGAATGACTTGGTTTTTGATAAAATAATGGGAAAACGGTCTCAAGACCATTTATAGGATGTCCAAATGATCCCAAGACCGTTTGGGGTCAGGTCATGAACCAATTGAATGATGGTCCAATGGGTTCAACATCAATTAGACTCATGTTGATACATGTTGAAGGGTGATCGATTCCAAACCCTAGTCCAATCAATCCAAACCCTAATTGGTGATCAATTGAGGATCAATTGAGGATCAAATCAGTTCAAGGATGACCTAATTGTATCAATTGATAAGTGGCTAACCATTGCATGATCGATTGAGGGGTTCAACCTTGGAAACCCTAGCTCAATTGGAAGAGTTGACACGCTTTTTGGTCCATGCCATTTTGAGGGTGTTTGGACCAAACGGTCTCAAGACCGTTTGGGTCCAAACGGTCTCAAGACCATTTGAGTCCAAACGGTCTCAAGACCATTTGGGACCAAATGATCCCAAACCATTTGGTGACCATGCGGTTTCAAGATCAATTTTGCCCATGCGGTTTCAAAGTCAAAGTTGGCCAAACGGTCAACGAGACCAAATGGTCTTCACCTCACCTAGGGCAAACGGTCTTGATGGTGTACTTGGCCATGCGGTCTTGAAAGTCAAAGGGACCAAACGGTCAACAATCCAAACGGTTTCAAAACCGTTTGGAGGTTGAAAGTGCAAAACTGTTTGGGGTCTATTAAGGTCAAGAATGTTTGATGCCTTAGTGGTCAAGATGGTTTAGTAGTTGATTAAACTAAACCCTAAAGGTACCTAAAGTGATTAAGGGAACAAGTAATTAGATGATTGATGCATGTAATGGTCAATGGTGAACATTACAAAAGTACCCTTACTGAGATAGTGTGACTAATACCCCTTGATCAAGCAAACCCTAATGACCATAATGGTGATGACAAGACTTATATTATCAAGGTTGATTTGACTTAGTCTAATCAAGAGTGATGTAAACATCATGTAATAGTTAGAGGAGAGATAAGACTCCCTATATGTATGAGAATCAAATAATATACTTCCAACATGTATGAATAAACATAATTCGGGTATGATCCTTCATAGTGAGATCATGGAAACCCTAATTATGGTGATTAATGAATCTTAACTTAATTGAAGGCATTAATGGAAGTATTCTTCATACATGATGATGGTATGACCTCAATATCATGTAATATGAATAGTAAACCCTAATCTAGGGTGATGTGATGAAATGAACAGTAAACCCTAATTTGGAGTTATGCTTTTTAAGCATGAAGCTTTGTTCTTGAATTATAAATGAGTAATCATTATACCTTTGAAAGTCATAAGGGTTGAATAACCCTAATTAAATTGAATAGGGAAACCCTAACCCTAGAAACCAACTGTGGTGACATAACACGGTCATGGTAAATTGTCAATAGCACGACCGTGCTAGGTAGCACGGCCATGGTAGCTTCCCCTTGCATGACCGTGCAAAGAAGCACGGCTGTGGTGTTCTATGATTAAATTGAATAGAATTTGTATTGTGCTAAGACAGATATAATATGTATGTTTTCAATTATATTAGTCATGCAGGTTGTTACCAAGAGGTAATCATAGCCAGGTAAGGGTTATGATACCACATTCATTGAAAGTATTCTGTAAGCTTTGAAAACAATGATATGTTATGTTGCCTATTAAAAAAGGTAACTTCAAAAATGGATAGGTTGTATGAGCCATGAAGACCATATGTATTGTTACAATCAACATCATGCTGTTAAATGACTTGATGACTATATGTCACATGGTAACAAGTGTCATGATAATCTAAGGGTTTGAACACCCTTATTTTTTAATCATTATGATGAGATGGTTAGGGATTGATATCCCAATGGTAACTGATGTGAAATGAACTTGATATAATTAGTACTCCTTCTTTATAGCAATTGTTTTAATGGTTTGTGTTTGAAAACATACCTGATGTTAAAAGAATGCTATAATGTACTTAAATAATCAAGTATAATGATATCATGTAGAGCCCTGATCATAGATCCATCATTGTCAGTAGTTTAATGATGGTGAAATAGGTTTTCCTAAGGGAACTCCTAGAGAACATACTTTTGAGTATGTTGGGGTTATGGACGTGAATATCCTTACGTCCTAATGTAGGGATTGATGTGAGATGTACTTTAATCTCTCATACCTTCATTATATGTTTATGCCGGGATGATGTTTCACTAATCTCCCGATGATGTTGTTAATGTCGCATCGGTGTGAGATAAACAAGAAATCCCTCGATGGCGAAGAGAGTACAGAATGCCACTGTAACTCTAATAGCGAAGTTGCCAGAATACCCTGGAAAGCTATTATAGCAGAGACACAAGATGTCTTGCATGTTGTTCCTTACACTGACTGAGGAAGATGAGGTCATAGGAATCTGGCTCTTCTGATGACCTATGTATGGTACCGATTGCGATTTCGTAATGGTCGGTTGGAGTATGAGAGGTGTAACTCATCTCCTCAGGGAATAATAATGTTTGAAAAACATGATCAGCCGTGTAGTATAACTGCTTAGGTTGAACTACGAGAAACAATGATTGATGATACATTGTTTATAATGTTCTAGTTGAATAACTAGTATACATGTTCTTCATATTCCTTATTGAGATATACCTTGATATTCAATTAAGTTATAATTGAAATGATTGCCTAAGAGAATGTTGCTTTACTTAATATTAAACTTGTTGTTGAATATTTAAAGTTCTACTGCTTATTGTTATTCCTTTATTGCAATAACAAAGCTCTTGGCGGAGAGTTATAACTTTCGCTGGGACAATTATTCAAATTGTCTCACCCCCGTGGGATTCGACTTTTTAGGTAGACGCTGAGGACGGAGAAACCCATCTGAGGGTGAGCAGCATCAACAACAACAACATCAGGGACTATAGTGATTCTCAAGTGGAGACATTGTCTGTCAAGTCTTGTAGATAGTATGTCCTATGTGTCGTCTCTATACTCTCAGGTCCTAGGAGTCAGTAGATGTTAAAAGTAGATATGAGATTTTTGGCTTAATTCCTTGAGATTTTTGTATGTTGCTTTGTACAGATAACAGAGCAATTGATGTGGTAATCCCTCAAGATGTGATCTTACAGAGATATAATGATGAATCATGTTGTAAACAACTTATCATGTTTCCTTATAAAGGAGTTTTATTGTTTAATAATCTCTTCCTGAAAAGTTTTAATTTTTAGTGATTTTTAATAATTCCACTGCTAGTTAATTGCTTCCGCATTCGTTGATCTGGTTTTTGAAGTCGAGTCGCCACAGCCCCAATGTCATAGTTGCTTGTATCACACAAAGGGTTGCATCCAATGGGGTGCAAATATTATGGGGGTAGTAGTCAGGGCCTTCTTTAGTGTAGAGAAGCTCTTCATACATTTTTCATTAAAATCAAAGTCAACTTCCTTTAACAAGAGGTTGGTAAGTGGTTTTGCAATATTCTATAAGTCACATATGAATCTCTGATAGAAACCAACATGGCTAAGAAAAGCATGTATCTCCTTCACGGTTGTAGGTGGTGGTAGTTTTTCTATCACTTATACCTTGGCTGGATCGACTTCAATTGGCCTGCAGGAGATTTTATGGGCCAGGACGATACCTTCATGTACAATGAAATGTCACCTCCTAATTTTGGACAGGGTGTGCCTCTTCACATTTGGTTAGTGCCCAAGTTGTCAAGGCATTTGTCAAATGAGTCTGTATAAATAGAAAAATCATCCATGAAGACCTCCATGATGGATTCTATGAGTACAAAAAAGATGGACACCATGCAGCGCTAGAAGGTTGTTGGGTCATTGTAAAGACCAAATGGCATGCGTCTAAAGGCAGGTGAAAGTAGTTTTTTCTTGGTCATCGAGATGGATTGGAATTTGATAAAACCTGTAGTATCCATCCAAATAATAGAAAAAATCCTTATGAGCAAGTCTCTCAAAGACCTGATCCAAGAATATAAGTGGATAATGATTTTTCCTAGTTGCCTTATTAAACTTGTGATAGTCAATACACATTCTCCCTACCATGATAGTTCGCACAGGTATGAATTCCCCTTTATTATTTTGAACAAAGGTGGTTCCACCATTCTTTGTTACTACCTAAATAGGGCTTACCCACAGAGGATCGGATATTTTCTATATGATTCCTACGTGTAGAAGTTTGACCACTTCCTTCCAAATGACTTCCTTTATGTTTATGTTGAGCTTGCATTGAGGATTGCATGAGGGTTTATGGTCCTCTATCATGGGTATCCTATGTATACAGAGAGTAGCACTGACTCCGGTGAGATAACTCATGTTGTACCCCAGGGCTTTCTTCCCTTCTCTCAATATTGTCATCAGTTTGTCTTCATCTTTTGGGATGAGCTTGGAGATTATTATTATTGGGCATAGCTTTCCCTCATCAAGGAACAAGTACTTAAGTCCCTCAGATAGTGTTTTCAACTCATGTAGTGTTTGTGTTGGTGTTTCATTGGAGATTTCTTATTCCATCCTTAAGTCTTCAAAAATTTTGGTGTTTTCCTCTTCTGCTTATTTGGTGTCTAGATGTCTAACATACATGGCAATGTGAGAGTCTCCCACATCATCTTCCTCAACATTCAGTGTTATTTGTAGGTGATCTTCTCAAGGAGCTTGTCTCAGTTGGTTCATTTCATTGACATTATCCAGTAATAAGACTTCTGCAACAAAATTGGGGGCCTTTAAGCCACCGAGAACTCAGTATTCAAGAGTCTCCTTCCCTAACTGTAGGAGTAGAGCTCCTATCTCAACTTTGATTAAGGATCATGCCATGGCTAAAAAGGGCCTTCCAAAATTCAATATATTTCCAATATCTTCTTTAATGTCCATGATTAAAGCATGTGGGATATATGTGTTTTTCAGCTTGACAAGAACATCTTCTATCATCCCCAAAGGCTTTGTTGTGGATGCATCGAACAAATTAATAGTCACGGTTGAAGGTAGGAGATCAGTGAATCCAAGGCATTGACATAGAGTGTATTTCATAATGGATATGATTCACCTAAATCAGCAAGTCCCTTGTGGCAAGTGTCATCCCCTAAGAAATAGTCTATCACACATGAACCATGATCTTTTTGCTTTTGAGGCATCTAATTTTGAACTACATCGGAGGCCGCCTGTACTAACTTCACGGTATTGTGTTCCTCAATCATATACTTCCTGGATAGAAGGGTCTTGAGATATTTGCGCCAGGTTGGGATTTTGACTAGTGCATCGAGGAACATGATGTCAACATGGAGTTTCTTCATAGTGTCCTTGAATTTTATGAATATGTCATCCATCTTAGTTTGATTATGCAGACCCAGATAGGGTACATAGGGCTTGTGAACATGTGTTTTGATGGTCCGGAGTTGACTGATGGTGCTACAATAGTTGAATTCTCATTGGTGCCTAGCTGAATTGGCTTCATAAGAGGGGTCTCTTGTTTGAACCTCTCCTGGACTGACCATTGGATGGTCATTTGGGAAATTTGAGACTTTGATTGTGGTGCCTTCATCTCTTCTAGGAGGAATAGAGGCAGGAGTGGAGGTCAGGGTGTGGAGTACACATTCCCTAACCTTATCATTATTGCATTTAACTACTCTGGATGCTTGGGATTGTTTTCTGGTTGACCTACAATCGTACATGTTGGGGGTTGTTGACTAGCTGTTAGGCGGGAAATTTGTAACTCCAACACCTTTGGTTTTTTGTGGCATTAGCCAATTGAGTCTGATATGTCTCCATCATCTACTGAAGTGTCTTCACTCCATCTTGTGTTGGTGCCAACTCTATCTACAACGGTGCGGGTTGATTTGAAAATTTTAATATTGCTACAATTGTTGACAATTCCTGCTTGGGAAGTTGATTCTGTAATTCCCTTGGTTGCACAGGCTAGTGTAGTTTGATGACACTCTAGCTTGAGTAAATTGCAACGAGGTCTTCCGGTTGGAACTCTCAGCTCTAGCTAGATTCTTATATTGGAAACATGAGTGGTTGTGAGCCTGATTCGGGTTATAGTAGTCCTATCCAAGGATAGTATGAATTGAGTTCACATCTTCAGCTTGGATAACTATGTATTTTTTATGTGATTCATGCTCATGAAATGTGGCATATAACTTTTGGTAGTGAACCATGATGTGATCTATTGTATGGTAGAACTCATAGGAAGGTGCGATAATTTTCACTTGAGCCATTTAGTTCTTCCTCTTGTATGCATTGAAGGATATTTAGAGGTTATCATGCTTGAGAGAGAGAGCTTTTTGTGACTTGGATATGGATTTGAGTTTGGAATGATCATCCACCATAGGTACTTCAACAATGCCTTTGCCCGAGGGTCAGGTTCAATGAGTCTAATTCCCAGTCGTAAGATTGACTATTTTAATGTGTTGTTAAAGCTCTGCCTCATAAAGTTTTCATTAGAGGAAGAGTCAAGGAACTTATTTGTCTTGTCATCAATGCCTCAATAGAAAATTTTGATGATTTGATTTTTGGGGATTCCATGAAGCATGGAGATTTTTTGGGTACTTGATTGAATCTTGTGATCTATCCTATGGTCGAGTATGTCATCGAGGGTGAGTAGAATTTCTCTAGAAACTTATTTTGTAGAGCTTCCCATGTTGAGATTGGGTCCCCTCGAAGGGTGTTGTACCATGATTTAGCTTTATCAGTCAGAGAATATTTAAATAGCTATAGTCACATGGTGGTGTCTGTGGCATTGAATGGCTTCATCGTCAAGCAAAGGGTAATGAATTTGAGGAGATGTTCGTGAAAGTCATCTCCAATACTTCTAGTGAAGGCTGAATTTTGTAGGAAACTAACTAAATGGACCCTGATCTCGATCGCTTTGCCCAGAGGCTGGACTCGATGGGTCAAGTTGGTTCCTTTAGGGATAGAAAAATCTTTTAATTCTTTGGCGTGTTCTATAGCTTGGATAGCTTCTAGGTTGGTCTTGAATTTGGCCTCCCCCAGCATCCTAGCTTCTGTAGCAAGTGATTCTCGCTGGGTCGCAATAACTGCATCAATTTGTGCTTGAATGGCTGCTTCCGCAGCTACTGATCTGCCATAGTCTTTTCCTTGCACAATCTTTTGAGATTTCTCTTGATTTCAAGATCAAACACCAATCCCAAGTCAATACTTTTGGATCTTCTCATATGCTAGGAGTACCTAAAAAGAGGTAAAATGACCATGAATTGTTGAATTGAGTTCTAGAGGATTCTCAATAATATCAAGAATTAAATAATCTAATTACACTTATACTTCTAAAAATTTATAACTATTGTTGCCCTTGGCAATGGAACCAATATTTGATGGGGCTCGAAATATTGCACCAATGAAAACCCTAAGGGAGTAACCCTTGGGTTTAACCCAAAGTAGTGCACTAATTCCTCATTCCACACAAATGGAAGCCTTATTGCACTATACTTAAGGGTTGAACCCAAAGGACAACATATATATATATATAAGTATTAAGGGCAATATTTAACACCGAAAAAGTTGATTGATTGATTAAACTAAATTGTTGCAGTAGAAACAAAGATTAAAGAGGTAAATAAATGATAATAAAAAGGACATGGGCATTAAGTTTCTCTTTCTAAAGTCTGCATAATTATCATAGAAATACATATCTCCTTAATAGCAATTTACTAAATAGAGGTTTAGCTACTGCACCCTCACGGGATACAGATAGTTTCTTGGATTAAACTCCCCTGGAACTGACCAAACTTGACACCCAAGTTCCTAGTTTATTCTGATTGGACTCCCTCACTACGGCCAACCATTCTTGGCACGTTAGTCGATCGTACCCCAATCACCTCACTATCCCTTGCTGACACTTCATGGGGACAATAAGATCGTTCTAAAGTTCTAATCACAATTATAGCAACATGCACATCCACGATTGTAACAAATATGCAAAGCAAGCCGTCAATTTACAAAGCAAAGAAATAAGTAGAACGATACTTTATTTAGCAATAGTATTGTTGAGTTTAGATACATGCTAGGATAAAATATGACTCGTTGGGGGTAGTCCCCATGCCCTAGAACAAATGTCTACTCACTGATGGAGAGAGACAATAATGAAAAGATAGAAAGAATAATGGAGGGGGCCATGACGCTTGGTGCATGAAGACCAATCTCTCCATTGCGGCTACCACCTCCTCACTCCTCACTAGGGTTTGCACAACACAATGTGGATTCTAATCATTGATCAGAGACCCTTTACAATGGACAGTTGTGGTTCCCTTTTGTAGATGCATTCCTCGATGTCAAAACCCTGATGTTGAATACAAGCCTCGTACTCAGTCCAATAAGTGACTCGCATGGGATACTCAATTTGGATCTCATGTCTGGTTCTCTGGAACACCGGCGTGGTTTAAATCAAAGTAGGCTAGATGCTAGGAGTGCATGTCAGAACTGAAGAATCTAGAAGAGTTCGGGTAGAGAGTGGCTCGAGTCGGGCGACTGTAAAAGTCAATCACTTGATTGGGCAGTTGGAAGGTGGACAATGGAATGATTTTGGGGCCTTCCTTCCCTTGAGGTGTGGCATCATGAGAGCTTGATTGTCCATCTGGGCATTGAGGTATATTCTTGGCTGGTTCTGCATGAAATATATATAAAGTGTATTGAATTCCAGAAAATAGAGGATAATCGTATCTAAGTAAATGTAAGGTTAAATTAAGAAATAGAAAGACAACATACCCTGAAAAATAAGTAAAAAAATGCAAAGATGGGTATAAATATAATCATTAGTAAGGGACCATTTTAGTGCCATTCTTACAGTGTGGTCATAAAACATAGAAGATGATAGTGGGTCGTGGAAAAGGAGAACACTCCTGGTCTCTGGTCACTACTATGTCCCTGTCAAGATAGACAATTGTAGATGAGGGTATTTTGTTGTGGTCATGGATACAAGGCACTCAGGGGATGAGAAAGGTGTGGGTTTACATGCAAGTGATAAGTGGGAAACTTCTAAGTGGTGGAAGATGAATATGTGTGCAGGATGTTGATAGGTTATGCAAGGGATAGCTAGATTCGATGGTAATTGTTGAATAGATGTCATTGGAGAGGTTGACATAGTCACTATGTTGATTTGTAGATTGCAGCATTGGCTTGAGGAAGAAGATGGCTATGGAAGTTTTAGAGTTTGTGGGTCTTCTGAAGTGAAGAAGAGAGATTATCACTTTCTGAATATTCAAGTGGAGGTCAAGAAGTTGTAGGTTTTTCCCTGAATTCGAGTATGTTACAACATAATGTAATATGTAATTCACACCTACCCATACCTTATAAGAACATTAAAAAAAAATTGTTTACTCTAAATTTCTTCAAGATTCCTTGGATTATGGGCCTCATATAGAGAAATTGGTCTCTATAGCCCAAACCATGTGGGTTGAAGTAGTGATGTGACACCTATGTATCAATCACCCAGGTTTTCCATGGTCAATGAGGAATATAGATAATAGATTGAAATTATCAATTTTTGGAATATATTTTCTTCATTTTAGTTCATATATAGGCATTCAATTCAAAATTTTGGTCAAGCATGATTAGTATCTAAAGTAATAATTCATACAACAACTAAGAAATAAATATAGTATCATATGAAATTTCATGAAATTCTAGCATTATTAGTTTTATGCAGCAATTAAGATTGAAATGATGTTGATTCTTTAATATTTTAGTTCATGTGGTATGATTTAAATCCATCACAGAGTAGTTATAAAAGACTTATTCCTAGAATCACAAGGTTAATCCATTAGTTGATTATTATCACAAAATCTCAAGGATGTGGATGACATTACTTGATTTTTCAAAATTCTAGTTTATATTAGATGTGCGCAATAAAATAAAATAAATAGAAAGGAAAATGTGATTATAAATTAAAAATGCAAGAAACAAATTACAAATAAATGAAAAATGTGCAAAATGGGTAAATCCTAGACAAAACCTACCCCTAAACCCTAGACTTAAATCCTTATGCATACCAAGTAAGACCTTACTAGGGGATGAGGGTATAATTGTTTCTTGTCGGGTGGTGCATATGGAGCTTGCCCAAGCGGCGTGGCATGGTATTACCCCTCAAAGTATGGATTCAATGTAGAAGTCGTGTGCAATGGAGGTTTATACCGCTGGCCATAGTCGATCAAGTCCATTATGGACAGGTCAAATTCATCTTTCAAATGCTTTGAGGCATGCACCTTGTAGTGGTCCTACTTTGATGTCAATCATATTGCTCATGTGAATAGTGATAGAGGTGGTTAATTCGATAACCCTTTATCATTGCTTTTGTAGTACATCTCATCTTAACAATGAGAGAAATCTTCATACTAGACTAATAGTTGCATCTAGATGCCTTGGATGTCATTGAGGGTTGTAGAGATTGTAACAAAGTTCTATTTCTCTCCTCTTAAAATGTGAAATAGGTTTCTTGAGGTGTCTCTTGACCTTGTGGTGGGTCTATGAATTCCCTTGAGACTGAGAGGCATCATCTCCCTCCTCTCTAGAAACTATAACCTAACGCTTCATGTCAACAAGAATGATGATATTACCGCAATCCCCTTCTCTCTATGTATGTGCGAGCATTCATGTATGTTCTCCTTAAGGGATTCCATTTAATCTAGAGGCAAAGGTTCCAAACCCAGGAAAGTTAATATGAATAGTGAAGACTCCTTTTTATCTTCTATATTGATCATATGACAATCGATTAGAGTTTGGAATTCGATTAGGTGAGATATTTCACCTCCTCTATGTGAGTTATAATAAATTTGTATTGGAGGGTGATGGTTGTCACCAGCCCACTAAGAAGGAGTGGGGCGGTAGTCCCCTGAATAAGTATATGATGGATGTGATCCACCATAGGTAGGGTGTATAATGAGGGACTCCCTCCTCAAATGCTCAAAGCATCTAAAGATCCATCATGGTGCAGATGCTTTGGGTCCGGCTTCACATGAATGGGTAGTTTGTGAGGAAATATTGGATGTACCTCATATATTCTCATATACTATGGATCCTACTTACATTTGCAACTGGGGCTATCCTATTTTATGTATCTCCTATGAGATTGAACTAGTAGTTCCCCTAAAAGAAATTGTCATCAATGGACAATTGTGTCAGCTTGTTCGACAGCCCACAGTCTTTAGCATTATAATTGTATAGTATCATTCTAAGATTGGAGTCACTTCTACATTGCAAAGATGTAGAAAGTAAGTGAGGTATGGTCCTTTTTTTATTCTCTCATAGATATGAAATTTCTAGCATTGACTACATGCATGTCTTTTTCTCAGTGAAGGCAAAGGGATTGAGGTTGTTATTGGATAGTCTAGAGAAAAACTTCTCCTTGATCCCATCTTCTTTATTGTGATGGGTCAGTGTAGCATTTGGTATGGATTCTATGATGTCCTAGTTACTCATAGATATCGGTGTAGTCATCATCTTAGAACACCATGTATTTCATGGTTGAGGGGGAATGTATCGTCTGTGTGGAGGAGTGTCAGTGGTGGTGGTTGCATGGACAATTGTATTCAACAATTAGATGAGTGTCTCATTGTCAGAGTCATAGGAAGTGTGGAAGGGTGTAACATTGGCTTCTTTCCTGACTTCTTATCCTTGGATGGAGGTGAGTGGGAAACTTCTTCCCTACTGTATGGGCAGCAGCAGTATCCATGGACTTTGTGGCATCATCCATGAAGATGGTCATTGGTGTTAGTGGTGGTAGTAGTGGATGCGGGGGAGGTAGAAGGTAGGGTATTCCTTTATTCAATATCACCCACATACATATAGGAGAGGAAGAAGGGGGATTGCACAGGATATTATTGGAGGTATCCTACATTATGGATCTTGCAAACAATAGTGATGCAGAGTAGAGGAGCGCTCAAGAAACCCACAATGGTGGTGGCAGGGCGAAGATAGGTGGTAGAGGCCTCTTAAAGTCTTTTAGAGTATTAGTGATGGCATGGGCTTCTGGCATCAAGCGACTAATTGGGGGCTAGGTTTGATTGTAAAATGGATTTGATAGAGTGGGTCACAATGTTTTTGGTGGATAACATGATCTAAATGATCAAATACAAATCATTTGATCAGTTAAGTAGATTATCTAGGGTGTGGATCAAGGTAGAGATGATAGATTCTTAATGAATTCATCATTTTAGGAAGTGATAGGTGCAGGGTTTTGTTTAGTGTGTGATGGAGTGGACCGATTAGTTTGACATGAATCAATTAGTTGAGGTAGGAGGGTGGTTTTGATTTAGAGTTAGGGTGATGGATTTGAACCAATAAAGTTAGGATGAGTGAATCATATGGTTGCATAATGAGGGAAAGGAAAATTTGCATCGGGTGTCAATCAACTCAAGGGGATGATATTATTTGAGTAGAACAGTGTATGTATGGTAGTTTGATTACTTGGAAATGAGTCAATCGATTTGGATGTTTGTATGGGTTCTAGATTAAAGAGGGTGGTGAGTCAATCTCTTAGTGATATATTGATTGGTTTATGACTGGGATAGTGCTCTGGAATGTTTGGGAGTCAATTATCTGGTGTTAAGATGAACTACTAATGGTTACCATATTACCATATGGGTTTTGTCTCGATCAAGTGATCACTCATTCATGGCTTAGAAATAGACGAAGATACCATCTGGCCATGTAAAAAATTACCTTTATATGGTCAAGCAAAGGAACAAGGGAACTAGGGATTGGGGAGATAGTGAGGATACTTGTGTCATTGAGTAGCCCCAACACATCATCTCATACATGTTTTGTCATGATTGATCAGTTTTTTGTTGCCTCTTGATGATAGGGCGTCACTCTCTTGGTTGAATGTGTAATAGATTGCCTTTAAATTCTCATATGGTGTCTCTAGAAGCATTGTAGGAGTGTTTTCCATGTGTAGAAGGATGTCAGTGATAGATTCTATGTGAAATATCTATGTATCATTCAATGTCATGTTGAGATCAAGGGGTTCTTCTTACATCATGTGAGCTTATTTTTCTTAGGCAACACAATGAAATATATAAAATAGATTTCTTCATGCATTGATGGACCCTTCATGGCTTTGATGACCTTGAAACCCACCTTGTCATCATAAGCACATGATGAACAAATATCCATCATAATTCATCTACATTCCTAGTTTATAATTGCTTTGTAATTAATCATTATCCCTTAAAATGGTGTGTTCTAGGTCCCTACCAATTCCAACATTTCACATCTTGTTTTTAATAGGTTTTTATATGACTTTTTGCTACAAAAATCACATTTGTATAGGAAATGTAGTGAAGCCAATTAAAGAGAAAAAAGAGGCACACCCAATTGGCTATTGAGGATCAATTCTAATGAGGTAAGACCCACATCATCCCTCAATAACTCAAGATTGATCGACCACCCCACCCACCCAACCACACTTGACTAAGTGAGAGTCCTTAATATGTGCATCTCTCTTCTTGGTAAGCCCTAGCACATAGAATCTATTATAAACCACTCAAGCTTGATGCTAAAAGAAACAGATCTCACTACTTAAACATTATTGAGTCATCAACCAACAACCTAGAGGTCATAGCCCGCAATCTAGAGTGTCAACTATAGGCGGTCGAGCATCACTTCTCTAATTCCAACACTCTTCTAAGCTTAATAATACAACAACAGCCACTTCTCTTATTATCAAGGTTGAGTGAGCACCATTCTCATCAAGCCATTGCTCGATCATTCAAACTCAATGTTGCTCAATCAATCTCTAATACCAACTACTTGATAGAGTGTGATATGTCGACCAACCAAAACAATGACAATCAAGCATCTTAATTGATCGACCAGAAAATGACTGATTGTCGTAGTCTGTCAAGCATAATCGATCAAAGAGGATGGTTGATCAAAGCAATTATGTGATATACCCATATCTATCCAACCCTAAGGCTTCCTTTCGCAACTAGATATACTATACTGGAGTCTCTATCCAAATAGTTACAACATGTAGGATCCAAGGTAAGCAAGGGTAAGTGGATGTCCAAAACATCATTGGCAACATCGTGTCTTTGTTGCTTCACTCCATAAAATATCCAATCGTTCACCACACAATTTCCCCTCCACATATCCAATCGACCATACATGGGTTGTTGTCCCCTCAATACATGTAACCTAGCCACATTCCTTCATCTATGTGCAATAGTACCAGCCTCAATCGACCACTATCCCAAGGTGATCAATAGATACTCCATTTCTATACATGCAACAAAAGTAAGTCTATCGACCATCTCTCCATGTCCAAGGAAATTGATCAAACAATTATGTATCAATAGTTGTACATTATATTTATCCAATAACTACTGCTATGTCACCTGCTCAGTCATTGTAACTCTAGAAGAAAGAAAGAAGGATTCAGTCAAATAGACACCACATTATGTTGTCATCTTCCTACATCTATGAAAATTACCGGTCATATTTATCTTTGTATGAGGAGTGAATACTTCATTTATTAGGTGCGGGAGTAGCCCACTACTTGTATTTATCAAGTCTATTTCTTTATTCATGTCTTGTATGAACCATATCAAAAATTTTGTTGATCATTTACCACATGTTTTGCAGATTACTCGCCCTTTTGCATGATTTATTATAATCTTAGGATGAGAGAACTTTGACTCTTAGGATTAGAATATCAATAAACTATAGCTGAGTCTTGGATGAAGACTTTGAATGGGATGTCTCTAGAGTAATGAATTCGGGAATTGTAAGTGACGTGTGTAGAAGCTTACATTAATATTCATTTATGCATATTTCTCGAGCCAAAAGGATTGAAATTTGCATGACTACAATTAAGTATTTTACAAGAGTGAATGTGAAGTAGGTGAGTAGATGTGGGTAGTGTCAATGAAACTCAATTCCAATATAGTGTATCCCATCATCAAATTATATAACTTCAACTCAATCTTTACTTTTATTGAAATTAGTTTTACTCAACCATTGAATGTATTGGATTTTAATATTATTCTTAAACCATTAAAAAAATTTACGCAAGGTTCTTCAAATGTTATATCTTGGTATTCAATCCTTAATTATATTGTGATAAGACATGTCTACTTATGGGTGGTGATTTTCATACAAATTGGGAATTCCATATCTCAT
The DNA here is from genome assembly GCA_963693085.1 of Alisma plantago-aquatica. NCBI lineage: Eukaryota > Viridiplantae > Streptophyta > Magnoliopsida > Alismatales > Alismataceae > Alisma > Alisma plantago-aquatica. The sequence continues at coordinate 941,088,522 of OY856412.1, read as the reverse complement.
TGAAGTTTGTAAGTTCTATAATTTCCCATATCAACATGCATAGTAAGGATGTTGGACTCTAATTTGATGAGGGTTTTCATTGTGGTAAGGAAGAGATCATCCAAAGACAAGGGGGTAGCGAGGAATCTCCTTAATGTCCCATACAATGAAGTCGCTAGGTATTAATGAGTTTGGGGGCCTTCTATGATACCCTTGGGCATCTCCATAGATAGGTTATTGAGATGCATGTTGATGCATGTCAGCTCCAAGTCCATGAGACCAAGTCACTTGTAGAGGGTGAGTGTTACTTGCTCCCAAATATATGAGGCATTTATTACATGATAAATCTTCATAAATCATGGTATATTGTAAGATCTTGTATCTTTCATGTTCTTAAGCATATTTTCTTGGATGATATTGTGTCATGGTGTAGGTGAGTTTGATATTCTTAAATTCATTATTCATGTAGTTTTGATTCAGCATGTCCTTGAAAACTTGGAATAGGTCAGGTTCTCATATATTGTGTCCATGAACATGATGTTCAAGTGGATCTTCTTTAGGATGTGTATGTACTTAGTGAACCATTTATGGAGATGGGACTTTAAAAGACACTTGGGGAAGGTTATGTTGGTCAATACTTAAGTGTGCATGTGATTGCATTCATGATTCCTTTGGGAGGAGGAGGTGCATTGTGGTGTAGTGGTATTTATGATAGGGTATCAGTAGACTCCTCAAGATTTTTCTCCTTCTCCCCATCTATTATGACCTCGAAGAGTTTCCTTTCACTCCTAGTGGTGATGGATTTACATTGTTCTTTCATATTAGACTCAAGTTACTCTGGACACTGACCTTGAGGGAAAGGGATGGCATCTGCTAGATTGTCTAGTTGTCCCTCAAGTTTAATGGTTGTGATGAATGTAAGGAGTGGGACCTGATAGTGGAGCCACACTCTTACTTGGTGGAATAATATAAACCATCCAATGACAGACTTAATAATAATTTTTCACAAAGTATAGTAAGCTAAAATTTAAGTACTTATTGCATCAAATCCCAAAACTATAGAAACAGAAGATAGAAGTATGACTGTTACAATTATCATGTCTATCATAGTTTCATCGACATGCAGGATGAATACAAATCTCAAGGAAACTTAAACGAGAGTTAGGAGGGGTAACCTGGCTACACCAATATATCTTCAAGGAAAGATTACTCCTATGCAGGATATAGGTCAGGATAACCTATGGAAAGACCATATCCATATAAGGGGTTGGGAACACCCCCCCCCCACACACAAGAGAAGACTATGTGGGAGATAATCATCAAAATCTGGTATGCGCTTATAATAGGGATTGGACAATAATTTAAGAACAAAGTATATCAAAAGTAAATTGACATGGTTTTGAATGAATAGGGAGGCGGAGCATCTATACCAAAAGAGTTCTTCAAATAGTAAGACAAAAAGATTATATGAAGAAACAATATTATTTACAATTAGCAATTCCCTCCTTTAAATCTCAAATTACATAACGACAAATATATAATAAGATCTTTTTCATGTAGATTAAGTATTAGATGACAGCCACCTCAAAACAGGGCCAAAAGACTTCCATATTACATGCCTAGGAAGGAGGTGAGATAACTTGTAATCATGTACATAGTGGTATATATATATATTAGATGAGATCACTTGGGTCTAGGTGAGAGAACCAACAGCCCATACATAGGGGAAGTTGTACAATGGGATCCAACCCCATAAAGAATTGATACTAATATATAATAATAGTCTCAACAATCAACCATGCATATAATAGAGAGGCAAGATAAGTTCAGCCAAAGCAATTTATCAATTTTTAGATTACACTATTAAATGGAACTATAAGATTAAATAATGAAATAAGGGTTGCATATTGAATAAGTGCGAACAAGGTAAAAGAAAGTAGATTCAACTTGAATTTTCAATAGTCCATAAGATACCTTCTAGTTCGTTGAAATCGATTTTATCAAAAATATATAACCAAATGACCTAAAGAAATATGCCACAATAAAGCCAAAGAGAGAGCATAAAGAGTTATTGTCCAATATGACTCATAAAGAGAAGCAACATATAGAGAGAAAATTAACATTTATTGTCAAATATGACTGATAAAGATAACAAACAAGAGATGATTTTTTAGGGATAACAATTGTTAAAAAGGTTCTTTTCCACCTAAAATTGGGTATCAATAGGTCAAAGGTCCTAACCTAGACCCAAAGTAGGGTCTCAAGTTACCTATTACATATTCACACAAATTATGGTTTAGGATCCCATAAACAAACCCCAAAAATGGCTTTTTTACCATTACTGATTTAGGTTATGAAAATTACATAATTGAATAGATTATAACTTATCATTTCCAAAACATATTTATTTATTAATTTTTGGCTTTTGAACCATTCGGTATGAATTCTAGAAATTAAGGATCATTATGAAATAGAAGTCAAGTATTTCGTTTATGGAATTAGGTCACAAAAAACTACACCAAGCGGTATGCATTATTTGTTTATTCTAAATCATGTCTTGTTTTGTTTTCATACCTACCAGCGAATTACTATGGATTTTAAAAGATATATTGATTAACTAAATTTAAATGAAAAAATCAAGACAAAGACTAGTAAGCCCCTAAATTACATATCAACATCGTAATGTGTGATAGACCACCCTTATAAAACCATTCTCTTAAATGAAACTTGTAACATAATACTACAAGTATAGAAACACCCATGATGGTGTCACATAAATAAAAATCAAAATAAGGGTGTCGATGTAAATCATATGTAGATCATCTTCTTCTCTAGTATCTACTCTGCAAGAACAAAACATGGAACCTTGGGCCAGCTTTCTAGCCAAAACCCAACCTCAACTAGTATCTCGTATGCATAATGGGACAAGATTAGATTGTATTTTAGTCCTCCATTCTACGTCGAACTCAAGACAATACCAAAGTATCTACAACAAGACTCGGTACTAGCCACATATTTGCCCACCATGGCGCTCAGAGTACAGCAGTATGGAAGGTGGAAAACTAGATAGAGGAGAGATTAAACCTTCAACGAGAACTCAAAATAAGAGGGTGAAAACACTAATGACATAAACAAGCTACAAAGACCCCCAAAATGTGTAGTCGTTGTATCACGTCCATAATATGCTAAAGAAGATACAAAAAGAGGGATTCATTCATAAACCTATAATGAGAGGAACCAAGCACACTAGGAGCTTATCACGAATTGAAACATAGATGTTGGATGATTTGTGAACCTTGGGCATCAAAGCAGCATCCACAAACACAAAGTCATTGGAAAAGTAAACCAGAGTTGGAGAAGATGGTGATTGAGTGACTAGTGATCAAAAAAGCCTAGGATATGTTCAAGTGGGTTGTGCGGAAATTAAAGGGGGTTGATTTATAGGTTTTAAGACCCAAGGCGGTTAGGAACCCCAATAGAAGTGGTAAATAGGTATGGGGTAGCTGAGGTCATCTCGGCTCTCCCAAAGTCCCAAACCAAACATATTTGGGTTTTCTTAAAGCAAGAATCCATGAGGAATGTGGGGAGAGGATATCTAAGGGTGAGGTTGAGAGGATAGAGAGAGGGAGAGATCAAGGGAGGAGGATAATTAGACTAGGAGGAGTCCAGGTGAGGGCATACTCAAGGAAGTAGAAAACATGGCTGCCCTCTATTGTTGATCGGATAGCTCTCAAAGAACCCAGATGTCTGGGTGTGTGCATAGTAAACTATAGGGTACCCAATAAATATTGTGTGACTAGAAAATCGATGTCATAAAACAAATAGCATATAGTCCAATTTAAATTTGAGATTCATTTGTTTAATTAAGAATTATCTTCTTCAAATAAATTAGGTTAGCAGACATTATCCATTTAAGTTAAAACATCACAAATAGACTAATTAGGGCCCAAAGAAACTAATTTTAGGGTTAGATTTAGATTTTAAAATTATCTTGTATGAGTTTTAGTACAATTAGTGTTTAGCTTAATTATCACAATAATTGTTATTATATAATACAACTATCCTCAATATTTTGAACTTAGAGTTCTAATACCCACATATCATCACCACTAGGGTTATACTAGATTATCTCACATGAAATAGGTTGTTTGGTTAAATTACTCAATAAGTCCATTAATGTCAATAATAGTTTAAAATGGGACAATAATTATTTCTATTTACATTTAATATCCATTTATTATCACATTATATCTATTTGTCAAATTATTGTCCACGTGAATCATGCATTTATATCTATGCATGTTACATTACCAATTATGCACATCTATTCGTATATGTGTATTATTGAACAAAGTGATCCATATTGTGTATTAATGAACTGATTTACATATAATCCATGTATGTGATTAGATCCAAACTAAGTGTATTAAGAAATATTATGTGACTAGAGAACTTAATGTTACTAACGCATTATAATTAATACCAAGGATGCATATATTAGGGTTAGTCAAATTCAACCCAGTGTTATGTCAACATGATTACTAACCATCTGATACTTGTCATTATCACATACAAGGTCTAGGGTTAGGTTCCATACATCTTCTCATTATCACATTACGGTTTACCATGGAATGGTCAGGATCATATGTATACATAATTAGGGTTTATATGTTAGTTACACATATTATGTGTATTAAATGTTCATCTAGGTACAAACAAGCATGTCATGGCATATGTCCTTGTTTATTCATTTCTAAAGATACAAGCATACTAACCTTGTAGGCAAGGAATTAGGGTTTTTAGAACCAAGTCGGCAAAATCTTGGTATGTTACAGGACTTCACCCCTTAAAGAGGATTTCATCACTATAATCAGTATATACATATTCTAACGTGTACTGCCCTCCACCTAAAGAGTCAAACAAAACTATAGGTACAAGGGTGACTCTAACTGAACCATGTATAGAATCTATCACCACATCTCTTACTCTTAATTGTCACCAAATATCAAAATCTAGGTTCCAAGGGTAGTCTACCTGAACATGTGGTTCTACTTTGGGTATCTCAACTCACTTCATACTTCATCATCCTCATCACATAATTTTGATATGGATTCATATCTCATAGATTGACAACAGAAATATGTGTATCCCACCCATGTCTTGGGAAAAAGGCACATGGGGTGCCCAATCTAATGAGGGTTACCTTACTCAAGATTGTCATTTCCATCTTATTAGATTCTATATACTTCTTCCATGCTAATGTGGTTAACATAATTAGATTCTAGGGAAAACATATCATCTAGAGAGTTTTCACATAAAGTAAGGCTTCTACAAGGAACATGTGGGAGAGGTAAAACCTAAGGGAGATAAGATTGAAATAGTCAGATTAACTGAATTCCTTGACTTTCATATCATACTTGTAAAAGGTGGGACCCAATAGGGGAGCCACTCCCTTACTTGGAGGAATAGTTGAAAACCATCCAATTCCAAACGTGATAATTTTTTTTCCAAAGGATAGTAAACTAAAATTCAAGTATGTATTGTATCAAATACAAAAATTGTAGTTACGGAAGATAAAATTCTAACTGTTACAATTATCATGTCCATCATGATTTCATCACCATGCAGAGTGAATATAAATCTAAAGGAAACTTAAATTAGAGCTAGGAGGTTTCCAAGGGAAACATGGATGCTTGAATCTATCTCCAAGGAAAGACTAATCCTATGTAGGATGTAGCTTGAGGTCACCTATGGCAAGATCCTCTCCACCTAATGGGTTGGTAACACCCCCTCCCCATTAGAGAATACAAGGTAGATGATTATCATTAAAAGATGGTATGTTCTTACAATAGGGATTGAACAAACATTTAATAACAAAGTATATCAAAAGTCAAGTAACATGATTCCAAATGAAGAGGGAGGCAAAACGTCCAAATAGATATCAAAAGAGTTCTTCAAACAGTAAGATAAAAATATTATATGAATAAACAATAATGTTAACGATGAATAGTTTTTTCCTTTAAATCTCAAATTAGAGAACAGCAAATAGATAATAAGATCTTTTACACGTAGATTCAGTATTAGACTACAACCATCTAAAAGTAGGGCGACAACACTTCCGCATTTTGTGCCTAGGAATGAGGTGACGGCATTCCTAATCCTCCGTGTAATGGTATGTATGTCAGGTGAGAGCATATGGGGCTAGGTGAGATCACTTGGGGCTAGGTGATAGCACCAACATACCTTACATAGGAAAAGGTGTAGAGCAAGATCTCGTAATGTATCACTACTAATCGATAATATAGTCTCAACAATCAAATATGCATATAAAGAGAGGCAAGATAAGTTTGATTCAAGCAATTCAACAGTTTAGGGTTTCCATTATAAATAGGAACAATGGGATGAAATAATGCAATAAATATTGCAAATTGAATAAGTATGAACAAGGTAAAAGAAAGCAGACTCAATCTCCACTTTCAACATTTTGTACAACAAATTCTTTTAAGTTGAAACCAAATGGATTAAATAGTATAACCAAGTGACATACAAAGCAATAGATCACAATTTAGCCAAAGAGAAAGAACAAAAATTATTGTCCAATATGACTCATAAAGAGAAGCAACATACAACCAAGAGAGGAAATTAACAATCGTCATCCAATATGACTCATAAAGATAACAAATGTACCTCAACTTGAGTAATAACATGTCAAAGGTCCAAACCTAGATCCAAACTAGGCTTTGAAGTTACCTATTAAATATTTAGATGCCTTAGGGTTTAGCTTCCATTAAAAAAATCCTAAAATGGCCATTTTACCATTACCTATTTAGGTTATCAAAATTACATAATCAGATATATTATAATTTCTTGAATTCAAAACATATTTATTTATTGTTTTTTACTTCTGAATCATTACATGTATATTTTACAAATTAAGGATAATTAGGAAAACCCATAAAAAGTGTGCATTTAATTTATTGGAAGTAGGTCACAAAGAACTATACCAAATGGTAAGATTATTATTTTATTCCAAAACATGTCTTTTTTTGGTTTTCTTACCTAGCATTGAATTACTATGGGTACTACAAGATATATTGATTTACTAAATTTAAGTTAAAATTTTTGAGATAAAGAGCAATAAGCCCCTAAATCACGCATCAGTATATTGATGTGTGACACTTGTAAAACCACTCTCTTAAATGAAATCATGACATAATACCACAAGTATAGATTTACACATAATGGTGTCACAAAAATAAAAATCAAAGAAGGGTCTCGATGTAAATCATATGTCGATTAACTTCTTCTTTAGTGTGTACCCCATGTTAACGAAACACGAAAACTTGGACCAGCTTGCTAGTCAGAATCCAAGCTCAACTAAAAGCTCTGATGTGCACTGGTGAAAGATGGACTTGGTTCTGAGTCCTCTATTCTATGTTTGACTCAAGACAATCTTGAACGTTTGTGATAAAATCCAACACCGACAACATCTCTACCCACCATGATGGACGAGGTACAACAGTATAGAAAGCAAAAAGCTATAAATTGAAGAAATTAAACTATCAGCAAGGATTTAGAAAAAGAGGAGAGTGAAGACATTGATGAAGGAAATGAGCTATAAAGGCTTCCCAAATGCCCAAATATTGTATCAAGTCCACAACATGCTGAAGAAGATATAAGAGTGGGGATTTGCACATATACCAATAATTGGAGGAACTAAGAATGCTAGGAGCTTTGTGAGGATTGAAACAATAAAGTTGGATGCTTTACAGACCTTATGGTTGTCGAAGTAGCATCCAGGAACTCCAAGTTGCCAAAAAATAAAAAAGGAGTTGGGGAAGATGGTGATAGGGAGATTGGTGATCAAATAAAGCTTGAGACATATGTTTAGGTGGGTTTCTTGGAGGTCAAAGAGGGTTCCAATATAGGTTTGTAGACCCAAGACTATCAGGAACCCTAATAGTAGTGGGAAATAGGGGATGGGGGTATTCGAGATTGTCTGGGCTCTCCCAAAGTCCCAATTTGATCGCATTTCGGTTTTCTCAAATTGGAAAACCACAACGAATGTGTGGCCGAGGATATCTCAGGTGAGGTAGAGATGATAGAGATAGGGAGAGGTCAAGGGAGGATGAGAATCGTACTGAAAGGATTCCAAGCAAGGGTGAACTCAAGGAATATGAAAAGGTTGTTGCCCCAAATCAGACAGTTCTCAATGATCCCGAGATATCCCTAGTGTGTGACATAGTGAAATTATAAGAAATTCAATAGATGCTCTGTGTGATTGGAAAATCTCCATAACAAAACAAATAACATATAGTCTAATTTAAATTATGATTATTTAATTAATGTTAGTTTAGTAAATGTTATCCAATTAAGTTAATATTTTGTACTTAAACTAATTAGGGCCCAAAGAATCTACTTTTAGGGTAAGATTTATATTTTAAGATTATCTTGTACGACTTTTAGTACAATCAGGTTTAGCTAAATTATCTCAGTCATTGTTATTATATATAACAATTATCCTCAATACTTAGAACTTAAAGTTCTAATTCCCTCATATTATCACCAGTAGTATTATATTAGATTATCTCATATAAATTAGGTTATTTTATTTAATTACTCACTAAGTCCATTACTGTCAATATTAATTTCAATAATGCCACATTAACAATTTTTGTTTACAGTAAACATTAATTTATTGTCACATTATATCTATTAGTCACATTATTGTCTACATGAGTCATTCATATTTATGCATGTTAGACCACCAATTATGCACATTTAGTCATTATGTGTGTATTAGTGAACAAGGTGACACATATTTCCTATTAATGAACTAGTTTACATATCAAGTTATGATTTTGATTATGTCCAAACTGTGTATTAGGATATATTATGTGATTAGAGCACCTAATGTTGATGTCGCATTATAATCAATACCAAGGATGCATATATTAAGGTCAGTCAACTTCAACCTAGGGTTAGGTCAACATGGTTACTAACCATTTGATACCCATATTATCACATCCAAGGTCGAGGGTTAGGTTCCATACAGCTTCTCGTTATCACATTAGGGTTTTTTGTCCATGGCATTTTCAGGATCCTATGTACCCTAATTTGGGTTAATACATGAGTTACTCATATTGTGTGTATAAAATGTTAATCAAGGTACAAACAAACATATTAGGACATATGTCTAACCCTTTTGGTCAATTCTGAAGATCCAAGCATACAAACCTCCTAAGCATAAAATTAGGGTTTCTAGGGTCAAGATAGGTAAATATTGGTCTACTATAGTGCATATAGTGTTGAGAATTTGTTCATGTTTTGTGGGCATGTGTGTGAGATGGTTGTTGAGGTTGTACTACTTGTTAATGAATTGGTACAATCAAGAGGGGCCATGGCAATTCTGGTATTTTTGGGTTGTTCCCCAACTATAGTGGTCCTAGAAACACAACCACTGGTGGATCTTGGATCATATGGGTGTTTCCACCTCGTAAGTACTTCCATATGACAACCTCAATTTTTTTGTTATAGTTGGATATATAGAAATTAGTTTTGGTGTTGATTTTGTTGACCTCTTCTTTGGTTGTCTCCTCGACTATGCCTTCTTGTCCTACTCAATGAACCACAAAGTGAATGTAGGGGCATACCATGATGATGTGAGATGATTATACACAAATCTAGAACATAGTGGGTCATGGTTTGGGTTTGTAAAGCACCTTGACTTTTGCCTTGAGGTATTTCTGGTCAAGATCCAGATTCTTGACGAATTTGGTAAGTTGTTCTAGCCTCATGTTGATGGCGTTAGATTGATGGTCTTAACTTTGGCGATTTTTTTGGTAAGGGTATAATTTATCACCACACTAGCTATTGTAGTTGACTTCCATCTCCTCTTTAATTTCTACATATTCGTCATGGGATTTGCAAATGATTCCTACCTCAGTAGCATCATCAATTAGATGCTTCATGGTGCCTTAAATCCTATTCTAGAAGAAACTTAAGACTAGGAACTTTTTGAGGTCATAATGTGGGAACTTCCACTTTAATTCATTGAATCTCTCCCATGCCCCGTGGAGAACTCATTATTTGTTTTCTTTTAACTTTGTAATATGGTTCTGGATCTAGGAAGTGAGGCTTTGTAGGAATAATTTTGTGAGGAAGGCCTTCACAAGTCATTCCCACATAGTGATGTTCATGCTCATGTACCAATGTTGCACTCAACCCCTCAAAGAGAAACTTAATACATGCCACTCTAAGTTTTAGGGTCCACATATTTCATTTTATATGTATCACACTAGTCGATGAAGCATTGAACATGGTTATTCAGGTGTTCATTCGTCACCCTACAAAGTGGTTCTTTTGAATCATATAGACCAATTACATCTTGATCTTATTATTTTTTTCCTAATGGGTAGCTTAACCACTCGATGAGGATGTTTTCAAAGGTAGGGATAGATAACTATAGCATGGATTAGTTAGCATTAGCCATTAATGATGGTGGTTGTTTCCCTCTTCTCTATGTAAGGTTGTAGAACAGTGTTTTCAGTCTCAGGATCGGAAGGAAAAAGTAAACTTTTACTATAGGAGTGTCTCATGTGCGTTCAACCTAAGGACTTGGAGATTCAAAATCTAATGAGAATAAATTACTTAAATTAATGAAATAATATCCCAAAAAATACTAAGCAAAATAGTAAACCAACTAAGCTAACAAGGGTAAATCAATCATGTGTGATTATTAATAAATTTTTCTTTAGTGAAATTAGATATTGTTCCATGACAATAGTGCTAAATTTTTATGACATTATGATTTTGGTTTTGATCTATAAAAATATATGTTTCATAATGTTTATGCATATTCCCAATCTCCCGCGAGATATTGGTATTGGTGCAGTACTTTAGGGTCGAACCCGTAGAGAACAATTTAATGTTGGTAAAACCTAATGGATTAACTAAGTGATCAAATATTTATTGATTGGTTTCAAAAACAAATTAATAGACTATTTGATGGAAATAGGGCAATTAGCAAATTCGAATTTATTAAGATTGGAGGCAATATTCTTGGAGCTTCATGTTATTGAACATGCAGTACAATCCTATTGGCTCCGTAATTAGCACAAATTAGATATAATTGAGCATGCCATATATTGGTTGTCCTTATCTATAAATACTCAACAAATCATGGCATGTATTATTACTATTCTCTCATAATGGGAAATATTTAACTAATAATATAAAAATGTAGGCATACCCATGAATCTTTCTTCATTCTCAAGATATAGATCAACACTCGAAATTGCTTATACCATATTGCATTAAGTTATCTCAAACATTATTCTAAACAAAACAAGATAGAATGGTGATATAGCACTAAATATTGGCAAATAAATAAGGGAACTACAAAGTTATATTATAAAGAGAGTGCATGCAATGAAGAAACCAAGTAGGAATTATGTCTTTCTTAAGGGGCCATTTCCCTAAGTGTACTTAAAACATTATGACTAGGGGAGGAAAGAGTAGACATGATAATTATAGAAGCAATTAATATAAATAGGAAGAACTATGTGGCGCATTGGTGTGGATCTATTTCCTTGCATTGTAGTTATAGGAGAATCATTAGATCTAGATCATATGCTTCCTTCTCTAATCTTATCCTCATGTGTCATCTTTTCTTCTTGCTCTTGAACATTTGTCACTGGATGTGAATTTTTATCCTTATGGTGTCATGAGGTGGATCAATTCATAGTGCATCAAATCCCAAGTCTCGAGGAATTGAATTGGGGTTAGGATCATAATTCTCCAATATAATGCATTAAACTGCTCAATTGATTGAACATGATCTGATACAATTGTTTGACAGCGTGTCCTTCACTATCTTAGAGCATCATCCAGTCAAATGGAGGGTCAACCAATCACTTGGCCATGAGATTTGATAGATCATTGAGTAGTTGATCAACTAGCATTCTCATGGGTTGTTATTGTCCAGGTCATCATCTAACTAATCTGAGGGCATCAAATTGACTTAATGTGGTGGGTATGGCCCTTGTGGATCAGTGAAGAATTTACCAATCAAGTGTATGAATGGTCATACAATCAAATATGACACATTAAACTACAAGGCTTAGTTGTTATCTACAAATGTGAATTGATCAACTCATGACTAATTTGATCGACTGGGACATGTAAAACTTTGGGTTGACACTCTCATGTAAATTAATTGATTGGTCATCAACCAATTGACTAGGAATCTAGATGCTTGGAGGAGTTTTTGACAATAATTGATTGACTACTATCCAAGTCATTGGTTGAGTTTTTATATATTCCTTCTATAGGACTTCACCAATAACAATTTGATCAGCTTGTTGGGTCAAACAATCAACTGGGAAGTGATAATTATCCATGTCTTCCCCTTTCTTCTGGAAATGTATGACTTAGGGGTGGAATACGGTTTTTCCCCCAAAACTATCATCGAGTGTTAGGGAGTCGTAAGAAAATTTTACAAGTTCATGGTCCTTATACCAAGATCCATTCTTTTCCTAAATCACTATTTTGACCTGGAAATGCATAAAAGATATAAAAAAGTCAAAAAAACATACAAGACCTAATTTTTAAATGAACTAAGGCAGAATACACAATTCAATATCAAATTTGGGAATTGAATTAGTGCAAATCCATTGATTTATCACACATCACACATGTGCTTGAAATCTACAAAATGTAGAGTAGTGAAACATCAGTACATACTATGTGAATCATCACAAGGTTACATAAGAAAATGTGATGTGTTGTGATAAAACCAAAACGATTAGAGAACTTGTATGGGTGAGTGTTGGTTACCGGCTTACACTAGAAACTATATAAAAGGTCATAAAACATTGTAAAGCCAATTGATGAAGGCTCAAAGTTCACGTGAAGGTGGAAATCTATTATCTAGCTTTATTAACAATCACTCAAATCAAAACGTTGATGAATCTAAATCATAATCAATTAGACATGAAGTGAAGAAAAAAATCCATAGATTGGTGTGCATAAATTACCTCCTTAAGTATGCATGTTTATCAAGCATAAAAATCATTCAAGGAACAAGATGGTCATGAAGATATCATTATAGATCCAATAATATACATGCATATTGGTTATATACCTATATAGTTATAACTAAAAACTCAAAAACAAACAAGTTTTGGGTTCATTTACCATGGTGATCATCAACTCTAAATATGGATGATCACCATGGAAATCACCACTTAGTGACCCCTAGGGTCCCCTTTTGATGTAAATAGGATAACGAGGAGTATCCACTAAGTTTTTTAGGGTGAAAATTTAAACTAAAAGAAGCTACCAATGATCAAAATTGGTCTGCCTTTTGAGATTATATGCAAGGCATCATGGTATGCATTAGACAGGTGTTAGACGTCCTAAAGTACCCACAGATGTGGTATTTCCTATCCCAAGAAAAAATAAGTGTGCAATAATGAAAAAATGACAAAAATGATGTTCAATCATGAGTTGGAAGCAATGTTGAGATGGGTGAGGTAGTAAACAAACATAATAGTAGAGAAAGAGATCCTCTACCACTCATTTCATCACACCATCCCCATATCTTAAATTAAAAAGTGGTATCAAGATCTATATTTGGATTGGTAGTACTACCTTGCTTGATTTATGGCTTGGTGGATTTTCAATGACGTCCTCCAGGATTTCTATAAGGTTAAGGAGATGGAATACTTGTTGGAGGTGAGGGAGGATCTCATGTCCTTGCTAGTTAGTTCATTGGAGGTTAACCTTAGTGACTTAGCATCTAGGACTACCTCTATAAGAGTTTAGGGAGTCTCTAGTTTCTCTAGGCTCTCCAAGTCATCAAAAGTATTCTCTAAGGTCACACAGGGGCCTTAGTTATAGAAAAGGGGATAGCCAATAGTTTAGTTGCATATTTTTAATTTAAAAAAGATCTTTATGTGAGATATTTTAATTTTATTAAAATATCTCATAAAATCTAATATATTATATTGTTTTATATTTCTTATGCACCAATGTCGAGCTTTGGTATCATATAAAAATTTCTTGTGAGTTGGTCAAGGTTGTTGTGACTGTTGTGAGAAAATTCTTTAAAATGGTTTTTTTAGGTGTGTAATGGTTTCTCCTTGATAGTGTATTCTTCTAGTTTGTGTTATTTTTAGGGTTTTGTAGGGTAATAATTTTGAAATTTTAATTGTTTAGATAGACAAATATCAATTGTACATATATGAAAAAATGTTGAAAATGATTATTTTGGTAGTTTATTGATGGATTGTGGATGGTTTTAAGATGCTAATATGGATGGGCATTGTTGAAGGGATGGATTTATGGATGTGACCTCCTCCAGCCACATTCAAGCATGAACTTCTCTATGTGGTCCAAAATGGTGTGTCTAAAAAATGACAACCAAATACTTCATCTTTTTTAAAAGACATTTATAACTCCAAGGGTCATCAGGAAACTCCCCAAGTTGCACAAATAATGACTTTACAATCCTTTAAACTTTCAGTAGGTCTAATATCAATGCATCTCAGTCTTAGTGAGAGATCCAAATATAGTTCCTCAATTAGATCACTATCCTAGAACTTGAATTGGAAACTTGAATACCCTAAAATTTTGAGATTGCCTAAATATTGTCTACAACTTTACCTACAATAGAATCTTCAATTATGCAATTCAATGATTTTCTTCTCTATTAGTCAAGATGTCAACAGATATAACATATAGATAAAATGAAAGTTTATAGTTTTAGTATTAATTAATACATGGGCATCTCTAGAGCCCAAAGTTAGTAAGAACACTACTAAAAATGCCAAACCAGGGATAAGGTGACTACTTCATTCCATTTATATACTTATGAAGATATAAATAGACTGTAGTGGTCTCCCCATGTAAACCTATTTATGATTTACATTCTTGATATCGTGTTGATTTAATGGACAAGAATGAATGGAAAAAATAGAGACGAATATGTTGAGAGATGCCATCTTAGCTGTAAGAAATAAGTCCTCAACCATGGCATAAACTTGGGTGCAGCACTTGGCTACCAACCGTTCCTTAATATGATCAACATGTCCATTTGCTCTCACTTTAATAGTGAAGACAGGCCAGTATCCAGCTATTGACTTGCCCTGTGGGTGCCAAACAAGTGACCACATCTAGTTTTGATCAATAAATGACATTTATTCCAGAATAGCATGATGACAACCTAGGTTTCATTCAACAAGACTAGATGAAGGTAAAGAGACATAATGTATAAATGAAAATGAAGTCATAGCATGAAGGCAAAATATTGTTATATGAAACAAAATTAGAAATATTAAGATGAGTTTTCCTGAGTGTGTAAGACCCGAGTGAATTACTATTACAATGGGAAGGTACTACAAATGAGGTGGATAAAAGTTAATTTGTTACCTGACTTTATGACAAGAAGGAATTTAGAGAAGGAGTTGAACTAATTAGAGCCTCTAGAATACATGTATATGTACATGAATTCAAACTTTTACATGTACTTGTATGATAGGTTATACTTAAATAATGAGGTTCCTCACTAGAACTAGGTGGTAGCACAACATGGTAATCTCCACCATCAATAGACAAAGGAACAGAAGACTCAACAATACTAAGAAGAGATAAAAGCTCCTCAATAGATAATGGTGTCACCAAAGAACTATCATCCAAGAAAGATGTGTCATCAAAGAAAGTGACATTAGCATACACATAAAGTAGTGTAAGGTAGTATTATAGTAGTATAACCCATTCTATACTCATAAGTGACCCAATAAAATAAGTTTCATGGACTTTGGATTCACTTGTTTACTATTGGACCAAGATGGTGGAGAAAGAAAACACATCCAAACACTTAGGTGAAACATGGTGAATTGGATTTATAGAATGAAGAATTTGAATTATGAAACCCTTACATGGGTCTTCATTTTGTGTCATTTTTCCTATTATTCACATCTTCATTATACATGTTATTTCCCTAATACCTGAATTTATAGTCAAATGCACTTATATATGTTCTTTGTATATTTTTTAGGTATTTTGACAATGCTTTGAATAGAGAGGATAGAAGGAGGAGGGTCCTAGGTTTCCTTCACACTTGGAGGAGTCGAAAGTGATCCCAAAAATTGTCCCAATCTATCCCAAGAGGCCGGACAAGGATCAAGCTAAAGCAAAGAGCCTCAAAGATAATCACATTGAAGATCAAAGTGCAAAGAGAAAACCCTTGTGCGGGCCTAATACCATAGAACATCCATGCAAAAATTATCAATTTCATAGTGGTAATTAGTAAGGAAGCTACTCCAAGGAACTCAACTAGCACAGACATTCTATCTAAAACAGTCGTGCCAAGAAGACCCATGCATAGTCGTGTTGCCAAGCATCCAAGATGACATGCCAAGAAAAAGGACATGATTACAACACCTCCAAAATGGTCGTGCGACCCATCATGTTCGTTCTACCTCACTTTCACCACAATCGTGTTGCCCAGCATGACCATGGAATCGTGACTCCAAAATCCAGAATTCCATTGTCATTTTATTACATCCACCATGACCATTTTCTCTCAGCACAGTCATTCCACCATCTTCCCACCACGTCCTTTCTACCCAGAACGATCGTGCTACCACCCAAGCCCTACTACTTCCCTTTTGTCTTTTTAGTAAAATGTCCTCACTTATTATGCTTCCCAATCTACGATATAAGCATTGGTGGATGATGGGAGCACAAAGTTAGCACTCCCTAGCATTCATTAAGACGCCTACTCTCCACTCGTTTTCACCTTCCCTCACCACAAAACCCTAGTTTTTTAGGGTTTGATCATTTTGATCCACCTTTTCATGCTTTTCATCCATTAAGGAGGGAGGTGCCCATCCATCCATAGCTAGAGGTGAAGAAGGAAGAGTTTCATCAAGATTCATGGGGTTCTACTCTTATACTCCTTATTTTTTTCTTTTCTTATATATGAGTAGTTAATCCCCCTTGGTGGGATGTTCGGGATGGAAAATGAGACTTTGATACCATGTTGAGGGCATTAATTTGTAAAATTTGTGATTTCATTTGTTAATGATTATTATATTATACTTCAATCTTGTTTCCTATGGATTCCTATGTGTTTATGCTTAAATTGTGAGAACCAGTTACACTAAACGAGATTACTCAAAACATAAAACACAATCAATCACTAATTAATCACATATCCAAAAATATGGGTAAATTAAAACTGGTTTCAACATCAATACCCACTTAAAAACATTTGCATAAGATCCCAACATCTTTATTGTATCCATACTATGCCAAGAATTTGATACAAATTGGTCTATCACCTTAGCCACAACATATATACACAGGAGAACAATATTCGTGTATGTCACACAAACAAGCATAAACATGCTAACAAAATTTCGATTCATTTGAAACACCATATACAAACTTTTTTTTTCCCGGACCTGGGAGTACAGGGATGACTCTAGGATACACTAGATATCTAATTAACTTTCTCATATATTCATTACTATAGATCCTCTTTGTTGTCACAGGTTTGTTTTTGCCACTTTTAATTACCTAAAAAAAAATGTGGTGAACCACAAGGGTGAGACCCATGTCCCACCAAGAGATATAACCTCCAACAATGTTTATTGATTCCAACATTTTTAGCTAATGAGATAGTTTAAGAAGTTTAATCATATATAACAAATAAGCTCAATAGCATTGATGATTAACGAAATACATAAAGGAGTAGTTAATAACTATCTTCTTTAGCCATACTATTCTCATATCCCTATTAACAATATAAGGAGTCTAGCAGCATGAGCATCTCTAACATCATGAATAAATCTAGTATCATATACATAGCTAACAACATTAGCATGTCTAACAGGTTGAACATATCAACATCATAAGAAGAGCTAACAACATAAGCACAACTATCTCGATAAGTATGATAAGCAGTATATGCATCTCTAGTTACAAAGGCATGGCTAGCATGATAAACATAACTAACAACATGAGATAGCTAGCATCATGATTATAATCAGTAGTAGTAGTATAGTTATCAATACAAGCATAGCTATTGTATGTACGCATCTACAATCTTAAGCATATCCAAAACCTAAGTATATCTACTATCTCTTAATTGAACTAAGCATCATCTTTATGTAAAGATAACAAACAAGGGTTATCATCCAATGTGAAATGTCATGTATAACCCTAAACAAATATGCTACACATATGTATTACATCTTTTATTATGCCCTGGGGAGTTTGAGTTGTACCACTCAAAGTCCAACTGACATCCACTTGGTCGCAATCAGTTCCATATAGGATCGAGGAAGATTCGGACTCCAAGATCTTCTCCATACTCGGTCAGTACGAGTCTACACTGCAGTGACATATAGTCAAACTACAAAATAGCAACATATATCCTTGTAACTAGCCCACCTTGGTACAGGTCACGGCGCTAGCATCTAGGATATTCAAACCCAATCACTGAGGTACAACCACAGTTGTCCTCTAATCACGTCATGTTATAATCACTGAGACCCGACCAAAGTCATTCTCAAAAAGCAAGCGAGGTATGACCGTAGCCATCCTCCCAAAACACTTGGTGTCAGGATGACAAGCACCCCTCATACTCAATAGTATGCGCTCTGAGTTTCCCTTAGGAATACTCATTTCACCATCCCGCAAGTTCTGACACTGAAGATAGTTCTATGGCACAGGGCACTATATGATTAGGGTTTTACTTGATTAGTTATCTCCAATTGGGTGAATTAAGGCTGCATCAAACAAATGTACATATAAACCCTAATTCACATCTAGAAAGCATATAAGTATCACAACTACAAAAGTTATAAAATGTGTAAAATAGAATTTCTCATCTCATCATCACATGGTACTATTCCTTTTTCATTCATGAGACTACACTAGTCATCATATTATCACAAGATATAAATCCTTTCACAATATCACAGGGTATCAACCCTTATCAATACAAGAAGATTACACCCCATTCAGGGCTCAACCATGCCCAAAGGTCATTAAGACCATCATACTATCACAGGATATAAATCCTTTTCACGATATCATAGGGTATCAACCCTTATCAACACAACAGGATTACACCTCATTCAGGGCTCAACCATGCCCAAAGGTCATTAAGACCATCATACTATTCCCTACAAGATCATCATTATCTTTCCATGCCTTATAACAAGGCTCAACAACATCACTTACATATAATACACCAGATCTGCACAATATTGTATTAATGAGCTAGGAGATATTCATAAACAATCATAGCATGGTTATATTAACATTAAGAACATTCCTTTATTATATCAACATGCAAGGAATCTAGATATGATTAACCCTCATCATATTCATAATGCACATGTTTAGCATAAGAAAGTATCAACCATGTCGCTATGATAACCACCAATTAACAAATTAAGGTTATGATCATATTAAGGAGGTTATTTCACCATCATGCCATCATATAAGAAGGTTAAACATGAATACTCATCTTTATCTATTTGCATTAAAATTAGGCTCAACAAGATAAATTATATTAATGTTACTAATCAGCACTCATACCCAAACCCTAATGCATGGCATCCCCATTGGATCATGGATGCATAAGGTGAAGAATCACCATCACATTCCATACTATTATCAAGTATGAACCCACACATAAATCAAGGTGTAACCATCAGGTTATAGCAAACTAGGGTTTCAATAACAATAAGAGAGTAGTCCATTATTGTATTAACCATTCAAGGACTATTCATACCCAATTACAATCATTTAGTTATATTAAACCTAGGTATAACAAGTTATACCTCATTAGGGTTATATATCAACACAATATGGTTATCATCCCTTCTATTCATATGAGTGAATAGGTAAGACTACCTTATTAAGGGTAACCCTCCATTTGTTCCATCATCATTCAACCCATATCACCATACCACAATGTCACCCAGAACCATTGGATGTTTAAAAGGTAAAACCATTGGTTGTTTATATAAGTAAACACCTTGAATGAATAATCTATGATGTTATTGAGTTGTGATCTATAAAATTCACCATTTAACACTAGACATCCTTTGGTTAACAACGATAAGGGTTCTGTTGACAATAGGGTAAAACCCACAATCGATTGTTCATTTAAAACAAGCCATCCATTGTCAACAAGTAAGCTCCTTAAGTTGATCATATAAAGGAAACCATATTAATCACATTATTAGGACCAACATATTACATTATCCATCATTCCACTTTATTGGAGGAATAAACATTAGATCTTGACCGTTGGGTCAAGTTCATATGTTAAAACCATCAATTACAATATAGGTCCGACCATTGCTTCAAGTGACCCAAGAAACCATTGGTCTAAGGCTTAATTGATGCTAAAACTATATGATTAACTCACCATATGTTTTGGAGACCTGATCCATCATCATCAGTGACCATTAAGTCACCATAGGTTATTAGATCAACACTATATTCATTAAACAACATCAAATATCAAACTAATATCACCATTGATTGATAGCATCATTAGGATACTTAGTTGTTAATCACTAGGCTTCTACTTAGGCCAAAACATGACCTAAGGGGTGAACGTTAGTTGACACCCTTGGTTACCATCATCAATTGTCATGAAGACAACACCATAGGGTTGTTGCAATGGTACCATCATCGGGTCATGGGTTTATAGAAGAAATCATCTTAAAACCCGAAAATTGACCATTGGTCGATAGGTGCTTAGCACCATAGGTTGTCAAACCAAGCTGATACAAGTTATATTATACATTAGAAATAATGTACACATGATCACAGGTTCATCTAGAACTGAAATCAGAATATGGAACATTATAAATATCGATATCCAAGTCAAGCATAGCTTTTTAGTGCATGGGTCATCATTTTCAAGCAAGAACATAAGCTAGCAAGCTTATGGTAAGGAATAAACGTGGAGAAAGTTATAAAACTTGCCTCTAATTAGAATATAAACTCCCAAACATAAGAAAACACAAGCAGGTAGGGTAGGAAATTCAATCATAAGCTATGAATTCATCCATCTAGCACCTTTCTTCGTCAAATGAGCAAACCCTAAGCATAAGGAGCGAGAGAGGTAGGGTTTTAGAGCTTTAGAGAAATTTCTACCATGGAACAGTAAGGTTCCGACCTAGAGAAAGGTAGGAGGAAGGATAAAAAAGAAATAAATGGAGGGAAGAATGGGATTCTTACTCTTTTAGGTCAAGATCAATAGAAGGAAGCTTTTCAAACCCTAAAAGGAAGTCAATTGCAACCCTAGATTCTTTTTCCAAGAAGATCCCATCTTTCTTCTTCCTTGGATAGGAAATTCGCAACAGCACAGAGGGGGAATGAGTTTCATAGAAGGAGGGAAGTGGTGGATAGTAAATGTCTCATTTGGTGCTTAGGGATAAGTATATGAAACTTTAAGATAAAGAAAAAGAAAAAGTTAAGTTCTAGTATCTTTCTAAGTCTCCATGGCCTTAAACTATTAAGAATATACAAGCACACACACACAAGTAGCTCCCCCAAAATCCATAGATACATGATTACCCCTCGTTTCTTGAATTTCCAAGCCAAACAAATAATTTATTAGTTGATAGCTACTAAAGGTAGCTCATCCATGAAGGGGTAAATCCTAAAATACCCTTGGAGAAAACACCTTCAAACAAAGGATTAAATAGGTGTCCCATGGCTCAAAAAGCTCAAGAATGATGAGAGAATATACAAGGAAAATAATTCAAGTGATAAATTGCAAATAAAACCTCTCAATTGGGTAAATTGCAGATAAGTCCAAAATGTGCATAAAATTGCATAACTTGCTCAAACAGTGTCCAAATTAGACCAAATTTGAAACTTAAGCTTATATTATGCTTTAAAATTAGATTAAAAGGTTATATTAGGCTTATAAGAATTCAATTATGATAATTAAGCTTATTCAACTCAGTAAGCAAGTTTAGGGGCCTTACCACTATAAACCCCTGACAGGGATTTTGACCCTAAAATCCAAGGTAAATAAAGATGGGTACTTCCTTTGAACCTCATCCTATTACCTTCACATGGTTACTTTCATATCATGGTGATGTCACATCATTCATACATATCTCATCTTGGGTCAGCATAAAAAAACCCACATAAGAAGACATTTGCAAATATGGAACATAGAAACTTGTTGTGCAACCTGTACAAATCTAATAGTAACTTTCAACTTTAAATTCTAGATATCATCCTGAAATTATATCTATTGTATCAACAAACCATCTATCCTTGATAGTGGTCTTGCTCAGCTATCACTAGACCATACACAACATTATAGAGTTACTTTTGTTTTTCCTTCCAAACAACATTTATAGGATCATCATCAACTCTCTCTCTCTCTCTACGGGAGAGGAATACTTGGAATGTTCATTTAATAAACATCTCCAACCTTCACATATTTCTCATATTGTTGATACATCTTGGATACTAGGATTCATTACCTTGGTATCCACCTCATGTGTTATTAGGAACTCACGTCATTATCTCATCCTCTTTTACCAACATAACAAATATCAAGAAATATAAGAGGAGTCTTCTTAAATATTGGAAGGTTCAAAAGCAAAATTATCACAAACTTTATGATCTTGGAACCATAGTCCAAACAACCTTATGCTATAATAAGCTATCCACTCTCATGTTTACAACGAATCCACACATACCAAGTGGCAATGATCCACTTGAAAGTTGTGCCCTATAAAGGAAAGACACAAAGGGAAACACACTTCCCACATCATAACAACATTGTTCAAGGGTCACTAGCAAAAAGGCAACCAATTCTAATTTCATTATGCAAGTTACAGCTTCTTATGTATCATTTACCCTTTTCATTTTGGGTTCCTTGCCATTAGCATAGAAATCATCATGACTAACATATCGCATTACTCCTTCCTTGATGACTATTTATCACCCTTGGGTATGTTCTCTTATTTTATTATGTTTTTCAACCACTTATCAACAGGTAAATCATCATATTCCACATTTTCTTCATTAAACATGGATCATATGCCTTAATTTCTTTCAAACGCCATTCTTATTTTACATTAACACTTTCTTACACACATAGGTTGGTCTGATATTAACTTAGGTTCCACCTTATTCCTTAATCATTATTCTCATTTATCTTCTCATTTTATACTTATCATTGGAGTTCTTTCCATCTTATGTGGATTTCATACCTTGAATCACTATAAGCATAGAGTTATATGTCTTTTATTTTATCATCTTCTTGAATCACATCTTCAAGAACTCCTATTTTTCTAATTTGTATTCAGATTTAGATTTCATGGTGTTATATCTTTCTCTTATACTTACCAAACATTCAAGTTTTGATAGATTATGATGCAATTCTCATCTTCTTTAAGGTAGGATTAAGATATTCATACCATGATTTTTTATTTATTATGCTCTTTAGATTGTCTCAAAATGACTGCTCTATCAGAGTAATCAGAAAGATAACAATCTAAGAGTTCCATACTTACCTTTCTTTAATAATTGAATACCTGGCCAGGGCACCCAAATACTGAGATTAGGCAGTATGCATCATATTTTTATGTCATAT
Source organism: Alisma plantago-aquatica (assembly GCA_963693085.1). Lineage (NCBI taxonomy): Eukaryota > Viridiplantae > Streptophyta > Magnoliopsida > Alismatales > Alismataceae > Alisma > Alisma plantago-aquatica. The sequence goes on along the minus strand of OY856412.1, from coordinate 941,064,884 downwards.
TCCTAATTTTGACATCATCCTAGTCCTAAGTCCTAGTGTCCCTGTAGACTCAATGAACCTAAAGCTCTAATACCAACTTGTGAGAACCCATTACACTAAATGAGATTACTCAAAACATAAAACAAAATCAATCACTAATTAATCACATAACCAAAAATATGGGTAAATTAAAACCGATTTCAACATCAACGCCCGCTCAAAAACATTTGCATAAGAGCCCAACATCTTTGTTGTATCCATACTATGCCAAGAATTTGATATAAATTGGTCTATCACCTTAGCCACAACATATATACACAGGAGAACAATATTCGTATATGTCACACAAACAAGCATTAACATGCTAACAAAATTCTGATTCGTTTGAAACACCATATACAAACTTTTTCTGCGTGAACTTGAGAGTACAGCGACGACTCTAGGACACACTAGACATATAATCAACTTTCTCATAGATTCATAACTATAGCTCCTATTTGTTGTCACAGGTTTGTTTTCATCACTTTTGATTACCTAAAAAATGTGGTGAACCACAAGGGTGAGACCCATGTCCCAGCAAAAGATATAACCCCCAACAATGTTTATTGATTCCAATATTTTTAAGTAAGAGATAGTTTAAGCAGTTTAATCATATAACAAATAATCTCAATAGCACTGATGATTAACAAAATACATAAAGGAGTAGTTAATAACTATCTTCATTAGCCAGACTATTCTCATATCCCTATTATCAATATAAGGAGTCTAGCAGTATGAACACCTCTAACATCATGAATAAATCTAGTATCATATACATAGCTAACAACATCAGCATGTCTAACGGGTTGAACATATCAACATCATAAGAAGAGCTAACAACATAAGCACAACTATCTGGATAAGCATGATTAGTAGTATATGCATCTCTAGTTACAAAGGCATGGCTAGCATGATAAACATAACTAACCACATGAGATAGCTAGCATCATGATTATAATCAGCAGTAGTAGTATAGTTATCATCACAAGAATAGCTACTATATGTACTCATCTACAATCTTAAGCATATCCACAACCTAAGTATATCTACTATCTCTTAATTGCACTAAGAATCATCTTTATGTAAAGATAACAAATAAGGGTTATCATCCAATGTGAAACGCCGTGTATAACCCTAAAAAAATATGCTACACAGTTGTATTACATATTTTATTATGCCCTGGGGAGTTTGATTTGTACCATTCAAAGTCCAACTGACCACCACTTGGTCGTAATCAGTTACATATACGATTGAGGAAGAGTCAGACTCCAAGATCTTCTCCATACTCAATCAGTACGAGTCTGCACCGCAGTGACATATAGTCAAACTGCAAAACAGTGACATATATTCATGTAACTAGACCACCTTAGTACAGGTCATGGTGCTCGCATCTAGGGTATTCAAACCCAATCACTAAGGTACAACCGCAGTTGTCCTCTAATCACATCATGTTATAATCACTAAGACCCGATCAAAGTCGTTCTCAAAAAGAGGGCGACGTATGACCGCAGTCATCCTCCTGAAACATTTGGTGTCATGATGACAAGCACCCTACATACTCAATAGTATGTGCTCCGAGTTTCCCTTAGGAATACTCGTTTCACCATCCAGCAAGTTCTGACATTGAAGATGGTTCTATGGAACAGGGCACTACATAATTAGAATTTCACTTGATTAGTTATCTCCAATTGGGTGAATCAAAGTTGCATCAAACAAATGGACATACAAACCCTAATTCACATCTAGAAAGCATATAAGTATCACATCTTCAAAAGTTATAAAATGTGCAAAACACAATTTCTCGTCTCATCATCACATGGTACAATTCACTTTTCATCATGAGACTACACTAGTCATCATACTATCACAAGATATAAATCCTTTTCACAATATCATAGGGTATCAACCCTTGTCAACACAAGAGGATTACACCTCATTCAAGGCTCAACCATGCCCAAAGGTCATTAAGACCATCATAATATCACAGGATATAAATCCTTTTCATAATATCACAGGGTATCAATCCTTATCAACATAAAAGGATTACACCTCATTCAGGGCTCAACCATGCCCAAAGGTCATTCAGACCATCACACTATTCCCTATAAGATCATCATTATCTTTCCATGCCTTATAACAAGGCTCAACAACATCACTTACATATTATACACTGGATCGGCACAACATTGCATTAATGAGCTAGGAGATATTCATAAACAATCATAGCAGGGTTATATTAACATTAAGAACATTCCTTTATTACATCAATATGCAAGGAATCTAGATATGATTAACCCTCATCATATTCATAATACATATGTTTAGCATAAGAAAGTATCAACCATGTCGCTATGATAACCGCCAATTAACACATTAAGGTTATGATCATATTAAGGAGGTTATTTCACCATCATGCCATCATATAAGGAGGTCAAACATGAATACTCATCTTTATCTATTTGCATTAGAGTTAGGCTCAACAAGATAAATTATATTAATGTTACTAATCAGCACTCATACCCAAACACTAATGCATGGCATCCCCATTGGATCATGGATGCATAAGGTGAAGAATCACCATCACATTCCATGCTATTATCAAGTATGAACCCACACATAAATCAAGGTGTAACCATCGGGTTATAGCAAACTAGGGTTTCAACAACAATAAGAGAGTACTCCATGATTGTATTAATCATTCAAGGACTATTCATACCCAATTACAATCATTTAGTTATATTAAACCTAGGTATAACAAGTTATACCTCATTAGGGTTCCATATCAACACAATACAGTTATCATCCCTTCTATAAATATGCGTGAATAGGTAAGACTATCTTATTAAGGGTAACCCTCAATTTGTTCCATCATCATTTAACCCATATCACCATACCACAATGTCACCCAGAACCATTGGATGTTTAAAAGGTAAGACCATTGGTTATTTACATAAGTAAAAAAGTAAAAACCTTGAATGAATCATCTATGATGTTATTGAGTTGTGATCTATAAAATTCACCATTTAACCCTAGACATCATTTGGTTAACAACAATAAGGGTTTTGTTGAGAGTAGGGAAAAACCCACAATCGACTGTTCATTTAAAACAAGCCATCCATTGTCAACAAGTAAGCTCCTTAAGTTGATCATATAAAGGAAACCATAAAAATCACATTATTAGTACCAACATATTACATTAGCCATCATTCCAGTTTATTGGAGGAATAAACATTAGATCTTAACCATTGGGTCAAGTTCATATGTTAAAACCATCAATTACAACATAGGGACCATTGCATCCAGTGACCCAAGAAACCATTGGTCTAAGGCTTAATTGATGCTACAACTATATGATTAACTCACCATAGGTTTTGGAGACCTGATCCACCATCATTAGTGACCATTAAGTCACCATAGCTTGTTAGATCAGCACTATATTCATTCATCAGCATCAAATATCGAACAAATATCACCATTGATTGATAGCATCATTAGGGTACTTAGTTGTTAATCACTAGGCTTATAATTAGGACAAAACATGACCTAAGGGGTGAACTTCAGTTGACACCTTTGATTACCACCATAAATTGTCATGAAGACAACACCATAGGGTTGTTGCAATGGTACCATCATTGGGTCATGGGTTTATAGAAGAAATCAGCTTAAAACCTTAAAATTGACCATTGGTTGATAGGTGCTTAGCACCATAGGTTGTCAACCAACCTGATCCGAGTCATATTATACCACAGAAATAACGTACACATGATCACAGGTTCATCTAGAACTGAAATCAGAACAGGGAACTTTATAAAAATTGAAATCCAAGTCAAGCATAGCTTTTTAGTGCATGGATCATCATTTTCAAGCAAGAACATGAGATAGCAAGCTTATGGTAAGCAATAAATGTGGAGAAAGTTATAAAACTTGCCTCTAATTAGAATATAAACTCCAAAACATAAGAAAACACGAGCAGGTAGGGTAGGAAATCCAAGCATAAGTTGTGAACTCGTCCATCTAGCACCTTTCTTCATCAAATGAGCAAACCCTAAGCATAAGGAGCAAGAGAGGTAGGGTTTTAGAGCTTTAGAGCAATTTCTACCATAGAAAAACAAGGTTCTGACCTGGAGAAAGGTAGGAGGAAGGATAACAAAGAAATAAATGGAGGGAAGAAGGGGATTCTTACTCTTTTAGGTTAAGATCACTAGAAGGAAGCTTTCCAAACCCTAAAAGGAAGTCAATTGCAACCCTAGATTCTTTTTCCAAGAAGATCCCCTCTTTCTTCTTCTTTGGATAGGAAATTCACAGAAGAACAGAGGCAGAATGAGGTTCATATAAGGAGGGAAGTGGTGGAGATCAAATGGCTAGTTTTAGTGCTTAGGGATAAGTATATGAAACTTTAAGATAAAGAAAAAAAAAGTTGAAGTTCTAGTATATTTCCAAGTGTCCATGGCCTTAAACTATTAAGAATATACAAGCACACACACAAGAATCTCCCCTACCACCCATATAGATACTATTATCCCTCGTTTCTTGAATTTCCAAGCAAAATAAATAATTCATTAGTTGATAGCTACTAAAGGTAGCTCATCCATGAAGGGTTAAATCCTAAAATACCCTTGAAGAAAACACCTTCAAACCAAGGACTAAATAAGTGCCCCATGGATCAAAAAGATCAATAATGATGAGAGAATATCCAAGGAACATAATACAAGTGATAAATTGCAAATAAAACCTCTCAATTGGGTAAATTGCAGAAAAGTCCAAAATGTGCATAAAATTGCATAACTTGCTCAAACAGTGTCCAAATTGGACCAAAATTTAAACTTAAGCTTATCTTATGATTTCAAAGCATATAAAAAGTTTATATTAAGGTTATAAGAATTAAATTATGATAATTAAGCTTATTCAACTCATTAATCAAGTTTAGGGGCTTTACATAAATACACCTAGGTAGTAAGGGAAATGGGTGATATGTGGCTATTTTAGGATTTTGCTCCTAGGTCCAACTAGTGGATCCCTAGATAGATACCCATATTCCTACATATCATTCCATTCTCCTATTTGTGAGATAAATCAGTAGCTAGTTTGGATATTCTTAGTGCATTTTGGCTTGGATCTACTTAAAGGCTAGATGGAATGTGACATGAGGTCTGAAACCATCACTTCTAGCCTCCATTACTACCCTTGACCCCCAATTTCCCTGTGATCTTCCATTCTACAAACCTATACTTGTTAGATCATGGTTTAATTCTACCTAAACCCTAGTCTATTGAGCCTCATAAGGTTGGATAGAGGGTGATACAGACTAGTTCTCCTCTACACACCCTAATCCATTCATGGCCAACCAGTAATCTATAGAAATTCACTATCACTTAACTTGCTTTTCTGGTTTGATAACTTGAATGATTGAATTATTTTTTCATGTTATGAACCCCCAACATAGTTGATTCTCACATTTACCCCCAAACGACCCACACTTCCCATGAATTGTCTAAAACCCCAATTGCTTGTCGTGCTTAGCTAGTGTTAACTTAGTTGGCTTACTTGCTTGATTGATTAGTCAATTTTATTGTTTAAGATAGCTAGTCTTTGCTAGTGTAGTTGGTGCTATTTTGATACTTCAGTTATTTTTAGTTAGACAATTTCTAGTTTAGTTTCCTTTCTAGCATGATTTCTACTTTAGTGTTTCTCTTGCCTTGTTTAGATAATTGTACCCTAGTTTGCTAAGTTGAATTGTCTTGTTAGTGTAGCATTTAATGTTTATCTTCTCTTATATTTCTTAGTGCATTTGTGTTCATTGCTTAGCCTTTTAGTCTTCACTTTTCTATGGTTATCTTAGGTTTACTTCTCGCATTTGTCAATTGCGGACCACTTAGTTTAACTCCAAAATCAAAGGCTTGCAACTCCAGTCTTTCCATTAGGAACCTAGCAAGAAACAAGCTCATCTCTAGTGCCCCCTCTCTCCCTTGGGTTCTATACTACTCTCGAGATTGTGTGCTTGTATAATTCTATAAAAGTGTCTCCAAGATTGTGTTCATAAATATCCAAACACCCAGATGTGCCTAAGATGCATTCAATGACATTAATTGGCTAGGTGTATCTCAAGGTGCATCAAGGTTTCTGGAATCGTTACTGGGGAAAGAAAATGTCTTATCTATCTAGTTGGGGTGTGCACTCCCAGGCACCTTCAGGCACCAGTTAGTTATTTGTTTTGTCGTCACATCAATGAACATGTATACATTCTAGATGATGGATAACGGGATACGGTTGGTGAGGTAGGTGGCAATGAGGATTGAATTCCTACAAAAATATGTGGGTAAATGTGTGGGCATAAGAAGTGTGTGAGTGGTCTAAATAACATGACAAAACTTTCTTTCAACTACTTTGTCGCATTGTGGTGTATATGGACAAACTAGATAGTGGAAAATGGCATGAGAGTTAAAGTGCACAAAATCATAGTTAACATATTCTTTGGCATTATAAGAATGAAGAGCATAGATTTTCCTTTTTTAAATGAGTTTTCAATTTTGCACAAAAGGATTTAATGACAAGTGTTCAAATCTTTCATTTATCAATTTAAACAATGTAGCATGAGAGTAGTCATTCAAAAATAACAAAATATATGTTACCAAATTTAGAAGGTACATGACTCAAACTGCATATATGTGATTGAGTCAACTCAAAAGTGAACTTATTTAATTGAATTTCCTTGGACCTAAAGATAAACTTATTATGTTTCACTAACTAAAACGGTTCAAATTGCACTTTTTTGGGTTAAAACAGAAGTGGAACCAAAACTCTAGATTATCTAAAGACGGATGACCAATAGATCATGCACTAGCATAGGAGAAGGAATAACACATGTTTTAGGATACATCTACAAGTAGTAAAATCCATCCAATCACCAATCATTTTTATGTCTTCAAGTCTTCATAGCACACACTCTGGTAAGAAAGTAACAAAGGATTGAAGAGAGCAAATTATTTTTGCTAATTGATAACAAATTTAGAAAGAAAGTGACAGATGAACAAAGTAGATGAAAGGGATAGTCAATGAAACCAACCAAGTTCCCTTAATATAGGCAATAGAACCAACTGTAAAGGTAACACTAATTAGGGTTGGCCTTATGGGTAAATATGGTGAACATATCATGCACCTATGATGTGATCAGTTGCACCTGAATCAAGAACCAATATGATTGGAATGGCAATGATATATATGCCTAAGAAATGCGATCATAAGGAAAACTATTTGTTTGAGAGAAGATATTGAAGATATAGTGTGCAAAGAGGATTAAAGATGCACCAAGTGGAATTACTCCTCCTTACACAATGACACCTTATAGTCTTCATCCTCCCAAGTTTCCTCTACGAACACCATATTAGAGGTGTATGTAGGAAATTCATGTATCTCATCACATGTCTCCTTAGTGTTCCCATTCGTATGTAAAGAAACACTCTAGACATTGGTAGGGTGATCCACAACCAGTACTAGATCATCCTCCTATACTAAACATTATTTTGTGACCATGTCCTCTAGGTGTATAGTGTTGACCTAGAGGTTATACATTGTCCATACTTTGGTAATGACTTAACCATTACATTCATATGTATCTAATATGTGAATTAAAGATTGATTTTATATGTTAGGTACAAGAAAAGGATCAAAAATCCAAAGCCCTAGATTGGCTCAAGTTCAAATCAAAAGAGCTACAAGTGTGCAATTCTGGAAATCTATGTAAATGACCTTAGAACTTTTTTGTAATCACTTGTAATGATGAATTGACTTGTAACCTAGTTGAGACAATTGATTGGGACACTAAACACCAAGTTTTAATCACTTTAGATGCACTTTAGAAAATTGACCATAGGTAGTCAATCGGTCGAGTTGCAAACTCAACCGATTCTCCTGGATCAAGTTTCTGAAGATAGCATCGATCGAGTTGTGGTTTCACAAAACTTGACCGATCGAGTACCTGACCAATTTGATTTTCATTGGTCGGATGAGTTTCCCCATGATAAACTCGACCGATGATTTGAATATCGGTTTTGTCTTTTACTCTATCGGTCAAGTTACCTTTATTGAAACTCGACCGATTGCACTGTACGGAATTTGCAGAAAAAGTGATTGTGACCGTTGGTGTGTGTTTTGAGTAAAAATAGAGTCGTTTCTTTGAGAAAAAATGGCTATATTTCATATCTAAGTGTCCCACAACTTAAAGGGGCACCCTCAACTATAAATAGGACCTTTTGGATTTCATTTCAAGGTTGCTCATTCATTAGGTCCTAGCCTAGTTGAGAGTGTTCTAACCTTTTGAGCCCCTTTCTCTCTCTACCTTCAAGTCAAATTTGTGAGTATGAGTGAGATAGGTTCCTTTGTAAGAGAGATGCTCCATGTATTTATGTAAATCTCTCCTCCACCATCTTCCTACCCTCTTTCCTATCAAAGAAAAGGTTGAAGATCTTCTCCGAGTGAAGGAGAAGAGGTTTTTATTCTTCAAGGTTGAAGAAGGTAAGGTGTTCTAGATCTCCAAGTGAAGGAGATAGTCAAGGAAAGCACTCAAGAAAGATAGGTAATCCCTTGAAGGATGAAGACTTGAAGAAGGAGTGGGTAAGTCCATGTTGATGGCTGAATACTCCATGGTTCAAGTGGGTAAGCTCCTTCTATAGGTTGAAGATCTTTGCTTGAGGTACTAAGCCCTTGAATGTGTGGTTGTTGTGTCTTGTAATCTTATGATGGAATATAAAAGTACCAAGATTGCAAATCCTAGAGATTAACCACCTCTAGGTAGTAGATTGACATTGCTCCTAGTTAGGACGTGGAACCACTCTAAACCACCTGTCCAAGTGCTTTCTCTTCCTTGTCTCTCATTCTTGTTGTGCTTGCTAGCTAAGACATCAAATTTGTTGTTTGTTTAAGTTTATGTACTTAATACAATTTGGTGGTCTAATCCTTTTTGTGAGAATTGTGAAGCTATATTCCCTCCCCCCTTCTAGAGCCCTTGATCCAACAAGTGGTATCAGAGCAGGTCTTCTCCAAGCTACTTCAATAAGTAGGAGAAGATGGGTGATTTGTCTCTTGGATCCCTCAACTTGGAAGGAAGCTTCTCCATGTGACCTCCGGTCTTTGACGACACCAACTTCCTCTATTAGAAGAGAAGAATGCAATTCTACCTCCAAGGTGTGAGCTATGAGATGTGGAAGGTGGTGCACCTCAAGTATGAAGATCCAAAGGGGGAAATCTCCACATGGACGGAAGCCCAAATGAAACAAGCTCAACTCAATGCCAATGTTGTGAGCATCATCTATGCAGCCCTCACCCCATCCAAGTTCAATCGGATCTCCTCTTGGGACACCGCACATGAGATTTGGAACAAGCTTTGTGTCACCTATGAAGGAACGGAGCAAGTGAAGGAAGCCAAGATCTACACGCTTGGTGGGCTACTTGAGAACTTCAAGATGGGTAAGAATGAGAGAGTGGTTGATATGTATACTAGGCTCAATGTGATCATCAAAGGATTGGTAGCCCTTGGGAGAGTGATGGATAAAGGCACTATCAACTCCAAGATCTTGAGATCCCTTCTTAAGAGATGGGAGCCCAAGGTTACATCCATTGAAGAGGTGTACAAGCTAAGTGAGTTGTCAACCGAGGAGCTGGTTGGTAACCTTCAAGCCCATGAACCTAGGCTTGATAAGCAAGAAGAAGAAGAAAAGAGAGAAGAGAAGGAGTCTAAGAAGATCAAGGACACAGCCTTCAAAGTTCAAATTGAACAGCAACAACTTGCTCTCAAGTCCTCTATTCCTTCCTCAAGTGAAGATGAAGGCCCTAATGAGCATGAAGTAAACTACTCCAAGGGCAAGCACTTCAAGGGGAAGCCTTCTTCATCAACTCTGAGATGCTATGAGTGTGGCCAAAAAGGCCATTACAAGAGTGACTGCCCAGAGGATAAGAAGAGCCATCAAAGAGCAACCACAAGAAAGATAAGGAGTACAAGAGAGAAGGCAAGTACAAGAGGAAAAAAAAGAAAGAAAGAAGATCCAAAGATGCAGCTCATGCATCTTGGGAGGAGTCTTCCTCAAGCTCCAAAGATGGAGAATGCCACCTTGCCCTCATGGCCTCTACTAGTGAAGATGTAGGTGAGGTAAGTGAGGTAAGTGAGGCTAGTAATGTCAATTTGCATGAGCTATCTAAGGAAACTCTTATTGATATGCTAAATGATTATCGGTCATCCTTTACTAAATGCAAATCTAAAAGGAAAAGATTAGGCAAGATAGTAGATGATCTTTATGCTAAAATTGAGATTATTAATAAAAATGAAAAATTGCTCCTTGATAGCATAGATTCTTTGCAAGGACAATTTCTTGACCTTGAGCTTCAACATAATGGAGTAGAGGTTGAGAATGGGGTCTATCTTAAGAGTATTGCATATCTTAAGGAAGACAACCAAACATGCCAAGATGAGTTAGATATTCTTAAAATTAAAAATGTAGAACTAACTCTCATTGATGATGCTAGGAAGCAAGAGATTCATGTTTATTAAAAGGAAATTTTTTTGCTTAAATCTGAAAATGCCAAGTTACTCGCTCAAGTTAATGATCTATCTTCTAGACCTATTTTACAAAGTAATGAAGTTGATAGCATATCTTTAGAATGTGATTCCTTTCATACTATAGCCCTCTATTTAGAGGCTGATCTATTGCATGCTAGAGATGATCTTGCTAGTCTATCTACTATTGTAATTAACCTTAGTGATGATAATTCCAAGTTAAGATCTTCTTTGCAAAAGTTTCTTATGGGAAAAAAATCCCTCAATGATGTCCTAGAACACTCTACCAAACAAATTGGTACTAGAAGTTTAGGATATGATGGGACTGCTCCCAAAGGTAAGAGCAAGAGAAAGAACAAGGGTAAGAAGAAGAGTGTGAAACCTCCCATCTTCCATTGAGAGACTTCTGGTTCTAAGAACCCTATGGTATGTATTCATTGTAAATGTGATGATCATTACTCTACTTATTGTCCTTACAAGCCCAAGGGGACCAACCCAAAGATGAAATGGATTCCTAAGCTAAAGCCAGATCCCAAAGTTTGAGTTGGGTACCGACATCCTTCTTTCTTGCAGGATAAAAAGAGATGGATTGTTGATAGTGGTTGCTCAAAACATATGACAGGTGAATTGAGCCATTTCAACAAATTTATGAAAAAGAAAGGAGGATCGGTGACCTTCGGGGACAACATGAAGGGTAAGGTCATAGGTGAGGGTGATGTAGGCAATGAGCTATGCATCAAGAATATTTTGCTTGTTGATGGCCTACATCACAATTTGATTATTGTAATCCAACTATGTGATAATGGATATCTTGTGTTGTTTACATCTTTAGAATGTTTGCTTCTAGATTCCCTCACTTACAATGTCATATATAAGGGAAATAGAAATGGTAAAATGTATGTTATTATTCTTGATGCTCTTAAGCCCGTACTTGATATATGCTTGGTAGTGGATAAAAATGATATTTCTCTTTGGCATCGTCGTTTGGGTCATGTGAATATGCATCAAATGAAGAAGTTGAGCAAAAAGGATTTGGTTCAAGGACTTCCCAAGATAGATTTTGAAAAGGATGAGGAATGCCAACCTTGTACACAAGGCAAACAAACCAAATCCTCCTTCAAATCCAAAGGAGTCATGAGTACCAAAAAATCTCTTGAGCTTCTTCATATTGATCTATTCGGACCAATGAGAACGCAAACGCTTTGTGGTTCCAAGTATTGTCTTGTTATTGTTAATGATTTCTCTCGATATACTTAGACCTTCATTCTTGTTTTGAAAAGTGATACTCTTGATGTTTTCTCGAGCTTTTGCAAATGGGTTGAAAATGAAGCTTTTTGCCGGATTGTTTCTATCCGCAGTGACCATGGGGAGAATTTGAAAATGATCTTTTTGAGCATTTTTTTTTAAAATCTGGTTACTCGCACAATTTCTCTTCTCCTCGTACACCTCAACAAAATGGGGTAGTAGAGAGGAAGAGCAGGTCATTTCAAGAGATGGAGAGGACAATGCTTCTTGAATATGACATTCCTAAGAAGTTTTGGGCCAAAGTCGTTAGTACCACCTATTTTGTGCAGAACTGAGTTTTTACACATCCTTCTTTGAAGAAAACTCCCTATGAGTTATGGCGTGGTAGAAAGCCATCCATTGATTTCTTTCATGTTTTCAAATATCCTTGTTTTGTTTTAAACACGAAGGATTCTCTCGACAAGTTTGATCTAAAATCTTACTAGACTTTCTTCCTAGGCTATAGCACTACAAGAAGGGCTTATAGAGTTTTCAATATTGAATTGTCTAAAATTGAAGAATCTATTAATGTTAAGTTTATTGAAACTAACCATGTTGTTGGCAAGCATGTTGTTGATAATGATGTTGCAGATGACTTGATTCCTATCTTGAAAGACCTCAACATTGACAACAAAGGTAAGCAGGAGATAGAAGCAGACGATGAAGAAAAGAAGGATCCCACTCTTCACTTTGCAAAGAATCATCCTAAAGAGTTGATCATTGGCAACCCATTTGAGAGAGTTAAGACACAAGTTGCCTACAAAAAAGAACAAGCAGACAGCACCTTCATCTCACAACTGGAGCCAAAGAACATCAAAGAAGCTCTTGGTGATGATGAGTGGATCCTAGCCATGCAAGAGGAATTAGAGCAATTCAAGAAGAATCGTGTGTGGACTCTAGTGACAAGACCAAGTGATAGAAAAATCATTGGCACCAAGTGGGTCTACCGCAACAAGCTTGATGACCAAGGCAAAGTGGTAAGGAACAAAGCAAGGTTAGTGGCACAAGGTTACAATCAACAGGAAGGTATTGACTTTGATGAAACTTATGCTCCTATTTCTAGACTTGAATCTATTAGAATGCTATTTGCTTTTACTAGTTACAAAATTTCTTGTTATATCAAATGGATGTTAAAAGTGTGTTTTTGAATGGTACAATTGAGGAGGAAGTATTTGTTGCTCAACCTCCGGGCTTTGAAAATGACAAGTTATCCAATCATGTTTATTTGTTGCAAAAAGCTTTCTATGGACTCAAACAATCACCTCAAGCTTAGTATGAGAAATTAAAGAACTTTTTGTTAGATATTGGGTATGTCATGGGCAAAGTTGACTCTACCTTATTTCTAAAACACACTTCTAGCCATTTTCTTATAATTCAAATTTATGTTGATGATATCATTTTTGTCGGGTCTGATCTTGATCTTTGCAAGGAGTTTAGTTCTCTTATGTAGAGTCAGTTTGAGATGAGCATGATGGGTGAGTTAACTTTCTGCCTCGGCTTTCAAATCAAGCAAATAAAAGAAGGAAACTTCATCAACCAAGGCAAGTACACAAATGAACTACTCAAATGCTTTGGGATGGAGAACATGAAGCCGATGGATACGCCCATGTCCAATACTGTCAAACTTGATAGAGATGAAGAAGGTGAGAAGGTAGATGAGAAGCTCTATAGAGGTATGATTAGAAGTTTACTTTATTTAACTGCATCTAGACCTGATATTATGTTTAGTGTTGGCTTGTGTGCTCACTTTCAATCTAGCCCTAGGAAATCGCATCTTATTGCCGTTAAGAGGATTTTAAGGTACTTAGCCAAAACTCAAAAATTTTTACTATGGTATCCTAAGTCAAGGGACTTTACTCTTGTGGAATATCGTGATGCGGATTATGCGGGTTGTTTGGTTGATAGAAAGTGCACAAGTGGCACTTTCTTCCTTCTAGTACCATGCTTGGTGTCTTGGTTTTCCAAGAAATAGAGCACCATGGCATTATCAACTACCGAGGCTGAATACATTGCAAGCGAGAGTTGTTGTGCCCAAGTCCTATGGATGAAGCAAATGATCCAAGACTTTAACATACATTTTGATGCTTCTCCTATCTATTGTGATAATACTAGTGCAATCAATCTCTCTTATAATCCTATATTGCATAGTAGAGCTAAGCATATAGAAGTTCACCATCATTTTCTTCGTGATCTCATTGCCAAGAAGGATATCTATATCACGCATGTGGACACTGAAAATCAGTTGGCAAACATTTTCACTAAACCTCTAGCTAGAGAGCAATTTAACTTTATTAGATCTAAATTACTCATTGTTGCTTTAGATGATATTGATATGTGATCTAGCTAGTAGTTTCTATCCTATATGTTGTGCTCATGCTTTCCTCACCTTGCTTGCCTATATATGCTTAAAATGTGCTTAACTTGCTTGTTGACATACTTAATTTCACTTGTTTTTGGGTTTTCTCTACTTTCTTAGTTTTATCGCAAAATAGTACCCAATGATGAGTGATATGTGCCTAAGTATGTTCAATGTACATAATAGACTTGAAAAATGAATTTAATCTGCATGTATATGGATAGAAATTAAGTTTGAGGGTTTTAGGTTAGGTTGACCATCGATCGAGTTTCCCCCAGGACAAACTCAATCGATCAATGGCCGAGAGTTGTTCTTCAGAGGACCAATCGGTCGAGTTTCTTACTCTTAGAACTCGACCGATCCGCGGGCTAAAGCAATTTTAAGTTAGGTTCGGCCGACTATTCTCCCTCTCAACTAGAGAATATACGACTGAATCCTCTCCTTCTAGCCCTAATCTCTCACCCCCATCCCTAAACCTCCCTATCCTAGCCCTTTCTCGATCTAGATAGCTCGACCTAGACCTCCTCGGTTGCTCCTTGGTGGTATTTGGATGACTTTTGAGGTTTTCTTTGTGCGTTTGTTTGTTTCTCTTTCTCTTTTTTGCCTCCATGGCTTCCCAAAGGAGAAAACGACATATCCCAAGCAATGCACCTTCGTCCTCTTCATGTAATCGCTTGATTCCTTTCGACGATAGTTCTTTTTTCTCGATTGAGGTTGTCAATCGATATAAGGACCTTCTTCCTAGGAGTCCTTTCCCGCTTTGTGCCTTGTTTGAGCCTAGTCCTAGGCGTCAAGTGATTATAGATCAAGTTGCTAGGTTTCTTGCCGTCCACCATCTTTCTGCTCTGGCCATCGAACGTGATTGCTTTAATAATTCCATGTTAAGCACTATAGTAGTTCACGAGTTCTATGCTAATTTGCATTGGAACTACGACTCACTCGTTCCCCCGCCGAATACTCAAGTAATCCTCACATCAATGAATGTCGGTAAGCGATTCCAAATCTCTGAGGATATCTTAGATGTCTTCTTTTTTGGAGATGAGGAAAATGAAACTTGGTGTAGGGATTATGGAGAGTATTTCGATCTTCTGGACCTGGAAGGTTTCTACAAGCAAAATGAATTGACTCTCCCTGATATTCATCGTTACTTGAAGAAACCTGATGTTTCCCTATAAGAAGAACTCAACCCTACCTTCATCCTTCCTTGACCTTAGGAAGTGCATTATGGCTTTAGTGGTCAACTACAACATCCATCCGAAGAAAAATCAAACGAATATTATAGAGAACATTGTTGTCATTATGTATTGCATGTTAGAGAACATCAGTGTCAAGTGGGCCAGATACATTCTACATCACATGACCTGCTTTGACACTGGAAAGAACACCAAAGGCACCCACCCTCCCTACCCGGCCCTGATTTGTGGTTTATTCCAGTTCGCCACTGAGAAATCCCTTTGTTTTACTTTCATTACAAAGTAGCCAGAAAGGGTGTTTGTATCAGTGAGACCACAATTCAAAAGTTTGTGCATGTGTTTGCCTCCTCTACCCCTGGTGCTTCTCCCTCTGCCTCTGCCTCTACAGCCCCTGCCTCCTCATCCCGAGCTCCACCTCCTCAGCCTCCTCCTAGACCTAGTCGTGCTTCGTTCCGTGTATCAAATGAAACACTTATGGGCTACATGATGCACCAACAAGCATACAACCAACAGGTTCAGGACCACCTGCATCAGGATTTGTGTTATATCATGTCTACCATGAACCTATCTTGTGCTCACCCCTACCCCACCTACCAGCCATACCTAGGTAGTGATTATGCTTCATATGCATACAATCATTACTACCCTGCTCCCAAGCCTTCCTTTGCTGCTCCTCCACCTCCACCCTTTGATGTTGGTAGCTCTGCCCCTGCCTACCTCCCGTTGTCTGCTGGCCCCCTGGCCACCTTGCTTGCCAACCTTGGTGACTCTGCTCCGTCCTATCCACGGGCTAATGAGCTCCACGTTCTTGGTATGTCGTGGGCTGAGCAGAATGCTCGTTGGCCCGATCGCGTGTTCGGTCTTCCTGTTGATGAGGGGATGCCTGACCAGGGTGACGATGTTGAGGCTGATGATGATGAAGATGGTGATGGCGAAGACGCTTCAGATGATGGTGATGGTGATGGTGTTGGATCTGGTGATGAAGGCACTACTACTGCACCTTCTGATGGAGACGAGAACTACGAGCCAGGAGCCGATGATGATGACATTGTTGATATAGACAGTTTAGATGTCTAGCTTGTTTCTTAGTTTTTAGTCTTGCATGCTGATCATATACATCTTTCTAGGCCATTTTGTATAAGAAACATCTGGCACATTTATCTGAGTTGTACTATTTTATCTTCTATCTTCATCGCTTCTTGCTTGTAGTTGTTTTTATGACAACATGCATCTGAGTTGTAATATATGTGATGTGCACTCTTGCTATTTACTATGATATATCTTATGCTTTGGTGCCATCTTTCACCATATTTTGATTATGACTGAGATTGTATGTTGCTTTCGTCTCTATTTGCCATATGATATGAGATTGCTCGTATGTATATCTGGTTGATTGTGTTTTGGAGAAGACCTAGATTTATGCTCTTCTACCCCCCTACTTTTTGATAATGTCAAAAGGGGGAGAGATATTTCACTGGTTTGAAACTCAATCATATAGTTATTCGTTGTTATACTATTTCTTATTGCTTATGAGATCCTTTTCGTGTTCATTTACTATTTTATCATGTGACTTGTAAAAGGACCACATAGTGCATATATGCTATGACTGTTATGTGCAGATAGACTAACCATGCATGTTAGAAGAAGCATAGATTGAGGGGGGGCAATTCAATTCACATCATGAATCCCCTTAATTCACAAGACAAAGGTATAACTTCTATATCATTTTCAATATGTTTGAGGAATGGTTTGTCATTGTCAAAAAGGGGGAGAATGTTGACCTAGAGGTTATCTATTGTCCATATTTTGATAATGACTTAACCATTCCATTCATATGTATCTAATATGTGTATTAAAAATTGATTTCAGATGTTAGGTGCAAGAAAAGGATAAAAAATCCAAAGCCCTAGATTGGCTCAAGTTCAAGTCAAAAGAGCTACAAGTGTGCAATTCTGGAAATCTATGTAAATGACCTTAGAACTTTTTTGTAATCACTTGTAATGATGAATTGACTTATAACCTAGTTGAGAAAATTGATTGGGACACTAAACACCAAGTTTTAATCACTTTAGATGCACTTTAGAAAATTGGCCACAGGTAGTCAATCGGTCGAGTTGCAAACTCGACCGATCCTCCTGGATCAAGTTTTTGAAGATAGCATCGGTCGAGTAGTGGTTCCACAGAACTCGACCGATCGAGTACCTAACCAATTTGATCTTCATTGGTCGGTCCAGTTTCCCCAGAATAAACTCGACCGATGATTTGAATATCGGGTTTGTCTTTTACTCTATGTAACTCGACCGATTGCACTGTACAGAATTTGTAGAAAAAGTGATTGTGTCCGTTGGTGTGTGTTTTGAGCAAAAATAGAGTCGTTGCTTTGAGCAAAAAGGCTATATTTCGTATCTAAGTGTCCCACAACTTAAAGGGGCACCAACTATAAATAGGACCTCTTGGAGTTCATTCCAAGGTTGCTCATTCATTACAAGCTTGGTCCTAGCCTAGCTGAGAGTGTTCTAACCCTTTGAGCCCCTTTCTCTCTCTACCTTCAAGTCAAATTCGTGAGTATGAGTGAGATAGGTTCCTTTGTAAGAGAGTTGCTCCATGTATTGATGTAAAGCTCTCCTCCACCATCTTCCTACCCTCTTTCCTATCAAAGAAAAGGTTGAAGATCTTCTCCGAGTGAAGGAGAAGAGGTTATTGTTCTTCAAGGTTGAAGAAGGCAAGGTGTTCCAGATCTCCAAGTGAAGGAGCTAGTCAAGGCAAGCGCTCAAGTAAGATAGGTAATCCTTTGAAGGCTGAAGATTTGAAGGAGTGGGTAAGTCCATGTTGATGGCTGAAGACTCCATAGTTCAAGTGGGTAAGATCCTTCTATAGGTTGAAGATCTTTGTTTGAGGTACTAAGCCCTTAGATGTGTGGTTGTTGTGTCTTGTAATCTTATGATGGAATATAAAAGTACCAAGATTGCAAATCCTAGAGATTAACCACCTCTAGGTAGTGGACTGACATTGCTCCTAGTTAGGACGTGGAACCACTCTAAACCACATGTCCAAGTGCTTGCTCTTCCTTGTCTCTCATTCTTGATGTGCTTGCTAGCTAAGACATCAAATTTGCTATTTGTTTAAGTTTATGTACTTAATACAATTTGGTGGTCTAATCCTTTTTGTGAGAATTGTGAAGCTCTATTCACCCCCTCCCCTCTAGAGCCATTGATCCAACATATAGTCTCTACTAGACTTAGTGAAGTAAGGCTAACTTGTCACTGGATGACTAAGTGATAGTGATAGTATCATCCTCTATAAAAGCAAAGGAGACTATGGACTAAGTCTCTGCTAAGATGGAAGCTCTACTTCAGATAGAATCTAACTCCAACCTCCCTCATACCCAGAAGGAAGTCAATTAGGAACTTGCTTCTATATTTTTTTGACATCGCTAGAGACAGGAAGTGGTATGTGTAAATTATCAGTTAGATGAGTCACTTCTCCAAAGCAGTGTGGCAATGACATGTCTATGTGTTGCAACTAAATCTTGCATATATGAATCACTTTAAGAGGACGACAGCTCACATTGATAGTAGGGGTTGGGGCACCCTACTAGAGCAAGGAAAGGAGGAAAATGGGCAAAAAAACAAGCAACAAAAGCTTTGTTGATGAAGCTTAAGAACAATTGTGCTAACAATTGCACTTGTTCCCTGAAAGGATTAGGGATTAAACCCTAAGCTTTGAAACCATGATAATGTGTATCATTATAGATACAACCCAAAAAGCTTTTCTCAAAATCAAGTATTGTATATATTAATATACATGAGTCTTTTGCAAATGAGTTCCTAACACAAGTATTTCCGTATACATCGACAAAGCTAATTGTTTGTTACGCTATGCTATTATTGATCAAGTAACCTTGGATTTGGATAGATTTCAACTTCATTTTCTTCGGTTCTACGTACTTCAACAAAGAGTGAAAACGAATTGCATCTTGTCTTTGTTTGATGTAGAAAAATATAAAACAGATACCGTTGATATTCTTCCTTATGAATTGGTTACTTCGGATATATATTACTTCCAGCCAACAGCCAGCATCGACTCATGGGGAGATCATTATTATATATTCATGAGAAGCTTACGAATAATAAATCGTACATACTGACATCATTCAGCATAAGTCTATAGTCTTAAAATAATAACAATTACACAACCACCGTATCCAAATTCAATAGGCAAAGTCAGGTACAAATTGATAATGTGAATCTGAGAACAAAATTTATGTCTCAATAAATGTCTGTTTGACTACTTAATGCACAAGATCTCTTCCAAACGGAGATGTATATTGTCATACTGGCATAAAACAAAGAGAAAACGTCTCATCACGTCTGTGATCACCATACACAGTGCAAAGAGCACATTATTTTCAGCGTAGATAAAAAATAGTAAAAGATGAAGCATGGTATCCAGCGCAATTTACAGTTCAACAGCGACAGTTGTATCATATATTAACCCTTCGATGAGCTCTTTCCCTCTTCGTTTCACATAATACATTAGCAGTCATTTCGCTGAATGTGGAATCTTAGCTCAGTGTCAAGTTTGGTTTTGGAGTCTCAAGTTGGACACATAACAAAGACAACAAAATGAGATGAAATATATTGTAAGATGGAACGAGAAAGACGATGTAAGCTGTCATAAGTTGACCCCCAAAAAAAAAGGTGTCACGTTCTCTCCCGTCCAAATGATTCTATTTGTTATAAGATGACTAGAATACATGAGTACGATGATTAATAAAAATCAACAGATCCGACTGATGCTGCATCTAAGACGCCACTAGGCTAGTGGCAAAGAATAGCCATATGATAAATGAAGGCTAAGGCTAGTGCAGCGTCGTAAACCAAGCACATTACTTAACGACAGCCTATACAAGCTAACGCAGCACTGAAGCTCTTCAGAAGTACAAAGTTTCTTGCGGTTCCTAGGTCATTTTTCAGGTGATGAAAATACAAGATTTAAGATAAGGCCCAGTGTCACTCCGATGAGGCCAACAAAGGCAGCAAACATAAATGAGAAGCCAGAATCACTCTTTCGGTTCCGACGCCTTTTCAGCATCTCCTGCAAAGCCAAATTCACAATTTTTTATAGTTCTGCTGCAATACGATATAAATGGAGACTCAATAACTTCGAATAATTACAGAATTCACTCCCCTTTTCCAAGAAATCTTGATGCCATTTTAGAATTGTCATATATACATAGTACGTAGTCCAATTATTAACTCATTATGCCACCCGTTCTGCTAAATGTGTTCAAGTGTCAATCCTAGGTCAACACAGAGACGAGACAGACGCAAGGTTTTCTGCCAGACTAAACTGGTGGACATGGACAATTGGTCAAAATATTTTAGCCCAAAACAGATTGTGATTGAGACATGGGCTGGGCTGAGTTCCTTGGTTGGATATTGGGTTTCGTTGGATTTGGTTAGGTCAGGCTATATGCACAGTATATACTATCAAGAAAAATAATGTTATATAATTTTAATGTCACAAAACAAAAGGCGAGGCATATGTTTGTCATACTATCATTTGCTGCTGGTTCCATTGAAAGATGAACAAGAGGTTGGTTACTCTTGCATTTTATTTCTGCTTTGCACGACCTTCAACGGAGAGTGATCATGGGATGCAATTGAACAACACCAGCTCTACAAAACAGGGTGGAGGATGACCCTAGATGGAGCTCTTCCCTGAGCACCTGCCAGCTGACGCCTTAGAGGTCGAAGGCCATGGGGATGATATTTGCTGGAGACCAGGCCAATCTCTGAATTTTCTATCACCGAGCCAATCTTGGATGTTGGGAAAGCAAAAGTGGCCTGGTCTTAGAGAGATGAAAAAGAGGTCAGTCCATTGCCAGTCCATAGGAAGAAGCATTTACGATAGGCAGGTGGTTTCAAAGGAAGCCTAGGGCTATTTCTCTGAGTACAGAAGATGGCCATTAGAGAAAGATAATTGTTGGGATCATTTCAATTGGGGGTATTGATCAGGTATCTTTTTGTAAAATCTTGAGACTTTGAGGTGTAATTAGGGACGGGTTTCTTTTACTTAAAATGACCTGCAGCTTATTCAAAAAAAACATATAAGCCACTTTTGCAGCTTATATGTTTTTTATGACCTGCAGCTTATATTGTTTCCCAAAACTTACTTTGTATATCCACCCTCACTCATATGTGTTAATCAGATTACTCCCATCATAAAGG
This sequence comes from Alisma plantago-aquatica, assembly GCA_963693085.1. Classification (NCBI taxonomy): domain Eukaryota; kingdom Viridiplantae; phylum Streptophyta; class Magnoliopsida; order Alismatales; family Alismataceae; genus Alisma; species Alisma plantago-aquatica. Next base: position 941,043,254 of record OY856412.1, on the reverse strand, counting down.
GGAGTACCAAACCTGAATTTAAGTAACCCACATAAGGGATCAGTCGATTAAATAAAAATATTGAGTATATGGGTTTAAAGGAAAAAGGAAACAAAAATAAAACAGACCTACGGCCAACCAGACCCCTATGACAAAACAGAACCTCATAACATCCAAACTCAATGGGTAAAGTTAGTCACTCCAAAGCAGCTTAGCCAGCTTAAACCAGCTCAATATATCAAACAATTCCCAAGAATTTTTCCTTTTATATCCTACATTCCTACCCCATGACCAGGAACAAGCATTGTCCATCTCCTTGAGCTTGTTGTCCTAAGAAAAGCACATGCGGCGCACACTATTGAGAAACACCACCTGCTTCTCATTCCCCTTGAAGGAAACTCTTTGCCCAACTTACATGTCTCGAAGACAAGGGCCTTCAAAATAGAGCACGACTCTAGATCGACTGGATTCTGTAGCAACACCATACCATCCTCAGCATTTTCTGAAAAACTTCTCAAAGCTTCACCCTTTGCCCTACCATTAATATCTAGGACTCTTCTAGGTATGCTAATGCATCCTTGGGGAAGCCCCTGACACTGGCACAACATCTGTTGCTCCCCACACACACACGCACACACCTGCTTCCCCCCTTGAAGGAAACTGTAAAGAGTCTTACCAACTTAAATGTCTCTCAAAGGTAAGGGCCTTCAGAATAGGGCATGACTCTAGATCCACTGGAGTCCCCAGCAACACCGTACATCCTCAATATTTGTGAAGAACCTCTCGACGCGTCACCCTTTGCCCTACCACTAATTCTATGACTCTTTTCGGTATGCTAATGCATCCCTGGGGAAGCCACTGACACTAACACAACATCTGTTGCCCCCCCCCAACATACACACACGACAAAAAACCGACCCCCTCCAATGGACCACCTCTGTACTTCCTCTAGGAAGGCTCACGATCCTTGTGCAATACAACTCCACCTCATTGCAGGATCCTCCTCCAAGCCATAGACCATAACATAGAAGTTACCATATAGATCTTGCTAGCAGTATCCTACTATTTCACATCTTCTATACGTAATCTGACCAACTATTGATCCAAACAGTCCAAAGACGACACCCAAACTCCCAACGAAGGTCCTACAAATATTTACTTGACAGAGGAAAGAAGAAACTCCAAATGAAGGTTCATCAAAAAAATTCTTTACAGAGGAAATAAGGTATGGTCACACCCACCAAACCATACTCCAAGAAGAAAACCGAACTTAGGCCAGCCGATGATGGCCATCAAGCCCCAATTCAGCCTGCCTAGACTCCAGGGAAGAGTGAAGTATATGATTGGCCAATCCCTGAATCACAAGTGAAGACGTTGGGCTCAACAACATTCCACACCGACCACCTCTCAAATCTCCTCTAGCTTCACCTTATCAAAGCAGCCCCCACCAAAACAATTCACTCTTTAAGGTGTGCTACCTTCATTCCACCTTCCCATCTTCCTGACTGATTGAAAAATCCCATGTGTGGATCATAAATTAACACCTCCACTGCTGATATCCCCTTCTCAAAATCAAGAGAATATGCCCATCTAATCACTTGGAAGCCTTCAAGTGCAATAAGGTTCAGCTGCCTCCCATTTTCCAGCACAGTTCCAGTGCTATCCTACGAAACTCATCACGCTGTTTCATAGCAACATCACCAGGCAGCAATTTTTGTAACTTCTTCAGAATCCTCTTTCCCTTGCCATCACCTGTATGGCAATAGAAAAAGCACCTCCCCCCTCTGTTTCCCCTCCATCATCCATGTATACCTGCTTAAAGCTATTGTACAACTACGCATCCGACCCTTCAACAAAAGCCACCACCCTCCTGGATCACTACATGTGTCGTGTGCTTACTTAAATCGAAGGTTGTTAAGACCGGATCGGTGGATGAATAGGATGTCCTACTCGTTCCTAGTAAAGCAGTCCAACCAATCGTCTAACCAATTCAACCAGTGACATACGAGCATCATTACTTTCTTTTGGTAATTGGAAATACGGAAAATATAGTGAAATCGAATCAAAATAGGGATATTCCACTATATTAAAGAATTAAACGGAAAACCATACTATAGCAGTGAATAGTCTGTGTTAGCACCTACAATGCTGCAAATAAACTCACACATACACTGAAGGAAAAAATAAAGAAACTGCTACCAAAAATAAATCATTGATCCCTCGGCTAGACTCAAAACCTGGATCATCACTATGGCCCAGGCATCACCAGTGGCCAGATGACTCCCCATGCGCCTCTTACTAGTCTAACCACAAAGGATGAGCATTGAATGCTAATGCTTCTATAGCCCGTAGCAATTTTTGAATGAATTACCACTGCTATTATGAAAGTCAACTCGTGGAATAACAAGTGGTGAACCAACAGTTATGGTTGTCTCTCTTGGGTCAAAGGTAAGAGGGTTTGGAAACTACACAAAAACCAGATCCAACGGGGATGCTGGAATGGATGCTCATTAGATCACTGTGCTTCTCGCTGCCCAACTGATGACACCAACACCTTGGGCACACCTTCAAGGGGTACAGCAGCCTCTAGAACCAATGCTGGTGTCCTATTCAGTATACCACCCCAAGTTGGAGTAGCGACCACCAGTGTATGTACGAAAACTGTCCTTTAACATTTAGGGAGCAAAATTCCGAACAGTGAGTAATTCTTCAATTTTGCTATATTTATATACTTAATTTTCCCCATACATTTTACTCCACTTTGGTGTCAAGATAAGTTCTGGAATGAAAATGCATGTCTCCATGCCTTTATATGCAAGAGGAGGCAATTTTTTGTGCAAAACAAGTGCGAGATCAATGTTAAACCATTACCTAAAGTTTCATACCATTCAAATCTTATCAACCTCTCACATCTAATCTAAAGATAGGTCATACACAACATACGAAATCCACCTGATTTAGTTGCTTGGGTCATTCCTTACCAGTTATAATCTTGCATGCCAGATCTTGTCATCTGATACACTCCCACAGTCCCACCTCTAGGTTGAAATCTATGGAAGGCTATGCAGGATCTCCCTAGTCACTTCTGTCGTGTCAGCATCTACTTTACTATTGCCATCTATGAACACACTCATGGTCTCCCGCCTCTAGATGAAATATATGGAAGGCTATGCAGGATCTCCCTAGTCTCTTCTGTCATGTCAGCATCTACTTTGCTCTTGCCATCTATGAACACACTCATGGTCCTTCAATAGACCAAGGAAAATCATATTTGGTATCTTCTAGCATCCAACGACATTAGCTCCTATTGTGGATGAAGTAGGGTTTTGAAGGCATAGATGTTTAAGCAGCTCGGCACTAGGTGTTTCTTAGGGGGGTGCCTAAGGGGCACCAAGGCATTTCTAGGCGTTTTGCTTTTTTATAAATAATGCTGCTGTTTTATATTTACATTCACAATTTCACATATGTAAATATTAAATAACGACATTATTATGTGGTATTACATAGAATTTAGGCTAAATCACATCTAACATGACCTAAACTAGAACTGATTGGCCCTAATTTTAACTCATTTGAACCAAATTTGATCTAATTTGACCTAGTTTGCCCTAATTTGGCCTAACTCCGATCGAATTTTGTATAACATGACCTAATCAGATCCAATTTCCCTAAAATTTCCTTATATTGACCGAAACAAAACCAATTTTGGGCAGACCTAATCTTCCCAAGATAGAACTATTTCCCCAAATCAGACCTAATGTGCCCAAATTTGACATGATTTGGCCTAAATCAAACCTAGAATAAATTATTTTCTACCTTGACATGCTCCTCTGCACATGGGCCTGTGCTGCTTGCTGATGGATCTACATCACATTCAATCGTGTAAAAGATGTTATTGACATTATTATACGGTTTCCTTTGGCTCTTTTTTTTTTGCACCTATGCTTCCAATAAATTTGGTCTTTCTGTCCAATCGGCACTACCTGTTGATGCCTTGGCTACCACAACTTCCACATCATTACTTTTTCCATTTGGGTCACCAGTTGGTTGCTAAGTTGAAAATATTTTTCTAATTAATTTATAGGTTTGAATACTGTGCCCATTTCAAAAAAGAAAAAAACAAAATTGTTTTTACAAAGTATGATGATGCTCAAAGTCCTAGTTACTTTTATCTTTTGCTTATTTTGAATATCTGGGGCCTTACAGTATATCCACTTAACAAAAGTGTGCATTATTTTTATAGGTTTATTGATGATTGACCGGTGGAACATGGAATTATTTGTTAAAAACCCAACTAAAACTGCTTGATGTGTTTAAAATCTTATAAACTTGAATCCAGAATTCTGTCAAATATATACCATTAGTAACGCTTAGAGTTTACGTAACAAGGTTTTAAAACAATATGTGCAGGAATTGTTACCAAGCCTCATGCACCTATAGCGTAGAAAAATGAAGTCGTTAAACATAGAGTTGACACATGATGTTGTATGTGTCCTCACTGTTGAAATGTTGGTTCCTAAATCTTACTTGCATGATGTTTACCTCCGCATGAACTACATTCTATCCTTCAATCTTCAAAATGTCATTTCATATAATTTCCTATAATCTATGAAGTATGAACCCACTTTTTATATATCACATGAAATCTTTAGGTGTCTATGTTTCGTTCACAACTGCCAGCCTAGCAAAGAGAGACTTTTCTCTCATGTAATATCAATGCTTTGATCATGTTGCCAAACAAAAAGATGCCAGTGTGGATGTTATCTTATTCGAAAAGACATCACGATTTGTTACTACCGATCAAAATGTCTCCTTGCCTATGCACATTCCATTATATTATTTTTCCTTCCACTTCACCTATTCACATACTATTTCTTGTACTCCTGTTACCCATGTGAAGCATCCCCCGCCATGGAGCCTGCTAAATTGGAAGATCCTACTAAGAGTTATGGTAAATGCAATCTCAACTCCTAATTCTAATTCGCATGTATCGATTACCTTGTGCAGCAACCATAATCGTATATGCTAAGCAAGGCATCACTTATTGTGTATCTACAGATAATTTGAATGCTCAAATGACAATTTGTTACCGCTATATGATTCACTTATATCCCTGAAAATGCTTCTGAGGCTCTCCCCCCTCCCAAATAAAGAAATGCCACAGATTGAGAAATGCAGGCTTTACAATCGTGGGTCTTAGGTGCTAGTAGTTGTCCTTTCTAGTTAAAGGCATTCACTTTTGTGCATTGTAACAAAAGTCTACTTTTACGGAAAGTAGGGGATTTTCGCAATTTTGTAGGCTCCCAAAAATGCTTATGGGCTCTCTCCCATCCCAGATAAAGAAATGCCATGGATTGAGAAACGCAAGCTTTACAGTCATGGGTCTTGGGTGCTAGTAATTGCCCTTTCTAGTTATAGGCATTCACTTTTGTGCATTGTAGTAAAAATCTCTAACTTTTACGGATAGTCGACGATTTTCACAATTTTGTAGGCTCCCAAACTTTCACCACGATTCATACGTTGGTCGCCAATTTTTCACAATTTTTCGCAATTTTTCCTCTATTTCGCAATGTTTATGATTTTTCACAATTTTATTTTTGTGACTTTTTACGATATTTCATGATTTTTCTCTTTCAAGTTGCTTGCTCTTTTTTTTACAAAATCACGTTCAAAGAACCCCAACACCACTCTCTTGACTGACTATGTTGCTTCGGTGTCCTATTCCTCTGCTTCTCTGATGTTGTGTCCACCCTCTCGATTAATATTCTTCTCTTCAATCAGCAAACATGCAATCCTCCTCTTAAATTTCAAATTTTTCTTATTCGTCTCTTATTTGTCATTATCATTAACATGTATGCTCGATGTTTCATTAATCAATAATCGTTTCATATGTTCCTGTCAATTTGTTATATGCATTGTTATTGTTCAATTTTTTTTAAAATCCTACTTTTTCCACTCAATAAGATTGCATGTCTAGTGACCTTAATAGTTGCATGTATGTGATATATATACATACATATATTCAGTCGACTTATTCTTGATTCTTTCCAAATAGTTGACCAAGCTTTGACCGAAAGTTATCATGTTTTTTCAAAAAATTTGTGATTTTTCCGAATTCTGTCGGTCAGTCATAATTGATGAATCCCGAATTTGTGCCTATGCTTTTGTGGGGTTTTTTCTTCGCTAGATACGTCACTAACAATAATGTAAAATGCATCAAAGCTCAGCTAGTAGTGAAAGGGTTTACACAGGAATCAGGCATTGACTACTTTGAAACCTTCTCTCTTGTGCTCTAAATTCATTGTGTACATTAATGGTTGTGAATCAAGGTTAGGGACCTTCATCAACTTGATGAGACATGCAATTATGTTTAGTATTGTAAAAGAAATTGTCTATATGGACATCGGGTGATGTTTCAGAACCGATCCATAGGAGATGCAGCAAAGTATACATGTCCTGAAAGCCATTTTCTAGATCTTTGAATTCTCACAATGCCATTGTGATCATTTTGTATATGTTAAGAAGTTTGATGAGTGCATATCATCCCAATTTTAATGGCATTTTTAGCCCAGTTATGCATTTAAATCTCTCAGTTTTCACTTGATTAGCTTTGTTTTGAAATACTTAGGTTTTTATGCTAATCTGTAGGAATTTGACACTTTTCTTGACTACCCTTGCGAGTTTCGAGTCTTGTCACTCTATAGCAAGAATGGAATTCGACCAAATTCCCCCCAATTCAGTCGAATTCGTCCCTCATCTATTGCAAAATCACACACTTCGGTGCCCATTAAAATCTCAGTGATCGCTGAAGCCTCGACGCCCGACAGCACTTCGGTGCCCGCTGAAATCTCGATGTCAACTGAAGCTTCGACGCCCGATGGCACATCAGTGCCCACTGAAATCTCGATGGCCGCCAAAGCCTTAGTGCTTGATGATGCCTAGCACCCGACCATGCCATGCCAACGGGTTGCCTCCCCCATTCACTGTGCTCAGGCCGTCGACCGATGAATTCCCAGATCTCGCCGACCACTGAGCCTGCTACACACCCAGAGCCTATAAATACTCGACCCTCTCTTCCATATGAGGGGATCTCTTATTGCTCTGTTCAGTGTTTTAAAAATTGCCCTAGGCGGCCGCTTAAGCGTCACAAGGTGGCTGACAATTAAATTGTACTATAAGCGACGCTTAAATAAATTTGAGAAAAGCGGCCGCTTTTTGCCCGCTTAACCCGCTTTTTCCCGCTTTTTTCCCGCTTTTCGCCCGCTTTTTTCCCGCTTTTTTCAGAAAAACTGCTGTAAGCATATAACATTAAGTACATTATATGCCATGTTTAGTATTGACTATAATATATTAAATTAGCATACATTAAATGTTCCATGATATACTTAGTTCTAATTTAGAATGCATACTTTGTAAGTTGTAATGATATGGTACTTTTGTGATGTATCCAAATGAATTGTAGGTAACTATTATCTAATTTAGAATGCATACTTTGATTAAATGTACTGTTGTAATGTATGACTATTTGATGATGTGCAAATGTAACAATATGTTTGTTAGCTAGCTATGATAGGTCTATTTATTTACTGTTTAGCTATGTAAACATGATAAAAAAATTGTTGTTTCATCTTGTATATACACTTATCATTTTATGTGTAGGCTGCTTTATCTATGACAAGTATATTGTTTACTATATTATATAGATACAATCGTTGTTGTATAGTTGTATTCTAAACTCTTTGGGTGTTTTATATTGTCTTGCACAATGTTTAGATATGTATAAAAATTTCAAAAATATAGTATTTATATACATATGTATGTAATTTTGCATAAAAGTTTATAGGAATTGGAAATCCGCTTTTCTAAAAAGCGCCCGCTTAATCGCCCGCTTGGCGATTAATCGGCTACAAGGTCCCGTCCGCACGCTTCCCGCTTTGCGCTTTTTAAAACCTTGGCTCTGTTACGCCGAGAGGCTGTCGCTCTGCGCCTAGCCAAGGAAGACGATCCCCATCGACCTACGCTCCATCTCCACTACCATAGATGCCCGTGTGGTGTCTTTGCTCCATCATTCATCTACCGCTCCTTCTCCGACAAACCAGAGTACAAGAAGAGAGGGAAGAAGCGAAGAGGAAGATCATCCACACTTGCCCTTGGTGTTCTTCCCTTCCTCCGGATTAGGCCCATCATTAGTAGAAGACCATTGCCTCACTGAGCCACAATCATCTTCTTCCCACGACCAAGGTTGATTTTTCTTTCTCCCTTATTTTCTATGTTTCTTTTATGAGGACCAAGTAGTCAATCTCGTTGGAGTGATGGGACTAGCCCCGCTATCCATTCTTGCATGTTCGTTAATGCTCCATGGTTTTTATATAACTCTTCCATTTCAATGTTAATCGTTTTATGCATGTTTTGTGGTTAACCACCTAGGCACCTACTCTATATGATCTATTATATCCTTTCTTGCGAGAACTTCAATGCATGTGACGATGAGAACTTTTGAGGGGATATCTCTAGAGAAATAGGAACATGACCCGTGAGTGGTGATGCATCGACCTCACCAGGATATCTACGCGATCTCCCAACCTAACGGATGAATCTTGCTTTTACTCTATTTGAATAGTTATATCTAGCCTGGACATGTTTTGGATGTGTTTGTGCATGTAGCGGTGGTAAAACCCGATTCCGCCCCAGTGACTTCCATCATTAATCTAGACCCTATTTTAATTTTTCTCTTTTTCTTTCCTTGCAATTAGTTTAATCAATCCAAATCAGTCTTCGTTCTAAATATTAGTCTTGGTTTGACTGGATTCAAACTAGAAGATTATTTAAAACGTTGTCTCTTGGGATTCGATCCTTAACTAGACTGTGATAAGACTCGTCGCTTGCGGGTGGTATTATTACACGTTATTTTAGTAAAACCTTACGGATCTCAACCCCTAGGTGAATTTGTTCGTGCAGTAAAAATCACGTCAAAGTTCAATGTTGGAACAAATTGTTCTGATTGAGATAACATTATTGTTTCTAATAGTGACATAGTTGGCATCACAGAGGCAAAGAAGCACTTGATGAAACGTTTTGTTATCATGTAGGAAAGCTATGATGCTTCCCTAAGATAGAGGAAGCAAGGTGTCTCTGTCTCAAAGGAGATATACTCCCAATGAGAAAACTAGTATGCTCCAGTGCAAGCCAGCTTCATCTCCTATGTATTAGCCTCAAAATCTTTGGGATGGTTGTGCTGAACTAGAGGATAAGTTCAAACATTTAGTGGGAACACTTCTTATATCTTACAATTACAACCCCTGAAATTTTATTTGTTTACAAGTCATCCCTGAATTCATGGATTGTCCTCGGAATAAACATTAGGATGCCACCTATCATATCTTAAAATATAGCAAACGATATCCCAGAAAAGGTCAACTGTGCTAGTAGTCACTCATATATAGGACATCAACTACTGCTATTGCATTTTTTTTGGGGACAATTTAGTTATATGACAAATCAAGAAACAATATGTGGTGGCCAGATCCATGCTGAAGGCCTGAAGCTGAGCATCATGTGATGGATACACAACTAGTGAGCTTTCTTGGATGCTCTCCTTACTAATTTGGTCACTCTATCGAAACAATTATCCCCTATGTATAATGACATAAAGGCAGCCACCAGCAGCGCAAGTAATCAAGTGTTCTATGAGACAATGAAATATATTGACATCAACCTTCATTTCTTGAAAGATGTTGCGACGTCAAGATATCTTACCCTTTTGAATACACAAAAATCAAGTAGTTGATATATTCACAGATTGGTTCAGATGAAAAATGAATTCAGGATATCAACAGCAAGCTGAACATGATAAGTATCTTGTTCCAGCTTGAGAGGAAATATTGAGAAATATTGGTTTTCCTTTATCCCTTCTATTTACACATTCCAACATTACTTATATTCCCTCTTTTACATATATTACCATATCACGTAATTGGAAATCGCATGCCTCTTCATACCCACATAAAAAGTGTGCCCTCCTTTAAACGAAAAGACAAGTTTTCCTCTTTCCATCAATCATTCATTAACTCCTTTTTTATGACTGTGAATCCCTCCTCAGAACAGACCACTTGTGACCCCACTAGCAGAGAAACCTAGGAGACATGTGCACCCACACGTGGGTAAGCCTGGTATCTCAAACAAGTCCCATTAGAGGTCAACTGGCGTGGTAGAAATTCATTTCTGAGCAATGCCTCTAGGGAGGGAGATTCAAACGTTGGACCCTTTGTGAGGGGAACCAATGTTGCGACCACATGAGCTACTCCTTGCCGACTAATCATTCGTAACTTAGAATTAGTGTATGCTTAGTGAGTGAGTTGGTCTCCACATCTATCTATATAGTAATTGGTTGCATTGATTTCATCAAAAGAAAACAAGTTGAGTTAGGTTTTACATGGGTTTTGGCATGGAACAGGACTTCGACTTCGAGACGACTTCGACAGGTGTGGACACAGAAGTTTTGGAAATGTCGAGGATTTTTACAACCAAAGTTTCGACGCAACTTCGACAAAAATTAAGCTAAAAATAGCCATTTTGTGATGAAAATCGACAGATTTCATCAAATCTAGCTTAAAAACACAATATATGTTTACATATAGCCATCCATACATGTTTACATATGTAGATAAATGCACGCTTACATACTGTCGTCTCCAAACTACAAAGTTCTTCCATATATAAAGTTTGTGACAATAAACAAACTACATAAAAATAGTGTAAATCTATGGTAGATTTAGCAGAGAGAGGATCGGTATATTACTGTTAGCTTAGAATAGTAAAAGATAACATCAAAATCATCTTACCTCAAGCTCCAACACTTTTTCCACCTCACACAGCCAACTCCACAAAATCCCTGAAATATGTCGCCAACTTCGACGACTTCGATAAATGTCGAGGACATTGTGGAATTTTTGTATGGACTTGGGCCAACTTCGCCGACATATGGGGAAATGTCGACATATTTGACGAAATGTCGAGGATATTGTAGAATAAAGATGTTTACATGCATTCGACGTCGCTGACCGTCGACATCGACATTATCGGCGAAATTTCGCCTAATGTCGACGACATTTAGATCTATGGGTTTTGGAATGTGAACGGGGCATGAAGTGCACACCAATTCATCCTACGCTCGAAGAAGAAGTAATTTCATGGGAAAAATAGAAAACAACTAAAGAAAGTATAAACCTAGTATGTAATCTAGTCCTTAGCTGGAGTCCACAGAATCGGATGCACGGTCAACATTTGTATATTACTACCGCACCTCTGGTTAGGCAACAAGGCCAAGCTAGGAAAAAAAAGAAATTATCTTGTGCTTAATCCTAACTTATGGACCGATATGCATGTCATCTTCTTTGGCAAGCTTTTAATACTTGTCATGATGAGATGGAGATATCTAAATTTCAAGTAATGTTTAAATTTCACATCAAATTAGCTTAATCATGATATTCTATTTGTATATCATGCATGGAAATAAATTAAAGATGTTGTACTTGCATTGCCAGACTGGAAAACTGTTAGCATGTAGTCCTGATTGATGTAGCAATTACATTTAGATTTTTCCCTTATTTTTGCTAAAAGATGAGAAAAGTCTAAGCATAGGGGAGCTTCAGAAATCTTCAAATTCCCTCAAATGCAATGCATTTTACTCGATCTCACTGTTAAATGCATTCCGGAACAAAACACAAGAATTTGTATATGTGCGTATGTACCCACGTGTGTTGGTCAACTTGTGTGTAATCAACTCGTTAATGGTCAGAAAACTACGAGAAATTACATTATTGACCTTGTTTCATGGTGTCTTCTGCTCACGAAGTTGGTGCACAAGCCATTCAAATCTCCAAAATTCAGTATTGATGTGCCTCCCAGAACCATAGCCAATGTGCAACCCTAACTTAGATGAAAATGACCAGAAAACACAGGTTTTTTCATGCTAATCACACCCTCATCACCTGTTGTATATAAATCTTTTCACGCACCTAGAGATCATCCAACCTTCCTCAAACATTGGTTGGCAACTTTTTATAGTTGCAAGGCAAAGAAGACATGAGTGATAGACTTGATAGCTCAGACAACAATCTCTCACTCTCAGATGATAGTTTATGTGATCTTGATCTTGTATGTGCTTATTGTCTACCACTAAAGTTGAAAGATCATATTTGGTAACTCAAGAGTAGCCAATGATTGTTAAAGTTAACTCAAGATCTTTGTTGTGTTGAAGCGTCTTTACTTAGATACAGATATAGTAATTTGTTGTTTTAATACAGTGTTAGGTCTTAGCAGTGTTTTAAAAAGCGGCTCAAGCGGATCAACCCATCCGCCGCTTGGTTAGTGGCTTGAGCGCCAGTTGAGCGGTTGAGCATGAAGCGCCCGCCTAACAGCCGCCTAAGTGCCCCTTTAGTACCTTATTTAGGCGGCCACATCAGCCCGCTTAATTGAAAAACGGCTTCTTGGCCTAAAAGAAAGTCTGAAATTGTTGCACTGATATTACATTGCATCTCTAATATTGTATAATTATGTAACTAATGTTTGTAAATCAAGGTAAGTGTGTGTTTCTAATTAATAGTCGAGTTATATATATGTATATATATATAGAGAGAGAGAGAGAGTCAGGCTAGAATACACTCGAGTGTACAGATCGCACGAATACACTCAAGTGTTTGCATATCAAGACTATTTTTTGCAAAATGTAAACCATTGATCTTCACCATCATACTATAACTAGGCTACATACAAATTTTGAGCCCATTTGGATGAGTGTAAGTCACTCATCCAAGGGCAACAAAATCGACGCGCGAAACTAATTTGAAATGCATAATTTTTGCGGTCTTTATAACATGACCTATAAATGTCCAAATGTGCTCAAATTTGTGTATGAGCTATTCACAAGATGTTTAAGAAGATCAACGGATTAGATTTTTGAAAATAATATTGCATCATGAAAAACTATTTGAGTGTATTCTGCTCCGGATACACTCGAGTGTATCCGGAGCAGAATACACTCAAGTAGTTTTCCATGATGCAATATTTTTTTGCAAAATCTAATCTGTTGATCTTCTTAACCATCATTTGAATAGTTCATATATAAAATTTGAGCCCATTTGGACATTTATAGATCATGTTATGAAGACCACAAATATTATGCATTTCAAATTATTTCATGCGTCGATTTTGTTGCCCTCGGATGAGTGACTTATACTCATCCAAATGAGCTCAAAATTTGCATGTAGCCTAATTATAGTATAACAATGAAGATCAATGGTTTACATTTTGCAAAAAAATAGTCAAAATATGTAAACACCACTTGAGTGTAGCGTGCGATCTGTACACTCGAGTGTATTCTAGCCTGACTATATATATATATATATATATATATATATATATATATATATATATATATATATATATTAAAATCATTCCTACTTCCTACAAGATATGTATGTATGTACTGCTGCACCAACAGTATAGATTTATGCATGTATTGCTGCTACTATCACTATGTAACTACTAATTATATATTAATATAGTGTACTCACATCCATGCTACCTATATATTCATAGGTTTATTTCTCCTGTACTGTTATGTGTACAACTAATGTACTATCTATGTAGTTGTACTTTGTAGTATAATATGTTCCACTATATAATGCATATATCATGTACCAGTACTACCTACTACTGTATAATGTATATTCTATCATTTTGTACTATGTATTATGTACCGCTAAAGTATAATGTATATATCAATACTGCCTACTACTATATTCTGTGTACTATGTAGTATGTACCACTAGTGTATATTCATGTACTGGCTAGTGCTGTGTATAAAATAATTGTATTAGTATGTTATAATTAAGTTAATTATGGTATTTTATAATTACCACATGGTTTATATAGGTATAAAAGTTCCTAAAAAATAATTAATTATATGCAAATGTATGTAATATTGTATAAAATTACATAGCAAATTAGGCAGCCGCTTTTCAAAAAGCACCCACTTGAGCGCTTGCCTGGCGCTCAAGCGGCCACAAGGTCCCATCCGCTCGCCTCCCACTTCCCACTTTCTAAAACATAGGGTCTTAGTTTTATTATTGGTACCATGGGTTATGACCCATGATAGAGCTGAATGGAAACAAAGGATCCATGTAGCCGACCCCAATATGGTTGGGACTGAGGGTTAGATGATGATGATGATGATGATGACAATTGGGCGGCAATTTTAAGCCCAGCACTTGAGCTCTACACCTATATGTTAGCCATGGCACAAAAGTCAATTTGGCTTTCACAGGGATAACACGAAGTTCAAAGGCTAATGCTTTGCCACGCAACTCTCTGTGAATACAGGTTGTGGTTAAATTAGGAATATCCACCCTCAAGAGATTTTGAATAGGATTGCATATCTAGAATCTTTTTATAAAAAACACCATGATGAAACTGAAGTTCTGAAATACTATTATAAATTACGATATCATTGCCAGTTTGTCATTTCTTTTAATCAAGGCTCTCTTGCTATGGTTTGGTCGCCTGGAATTGCAAACGGTTAAGTGTCTGGTGGTTCAACAGTCTCTATGAAGAGACAAACTAAGACTCTTAAATTGACCATATTATGCCTTCAACTCGCGCAATTATAGAAGTAGATATACATATTTCACGTGTCATTGGGTAGAAATGGAATCGAATTACATATGTATACTTAGACAAAAGCCAGCACAAGTTAGTATAAAAAATAGCTAGTGATACTTTCCTTGTTATACCCTTAGGTGGGGGTAGAGTGTAGAGCGGGGTAGGGTTCCAACAGAAAGGATCACTTTATTAGAATTGCATGAACAATAATTTGGTTAAAATAAGGTTAGGAGCTAGAGGAACCCATTAGGTTCAGGTTTCATGGCAAGCGAAATAGGTAGAAAGGAATATTCTAAACGCAAAAGTAGATGGAGTCTATCAAATTACAAAAAGAACATATTGAGGTTGTATAGATATAGAAGCAAAGCTTTCCCTTAAATCAAAACAAGAACATATTTCCTGGGGACCACTAAAACTTGTAACAATTGATAAGCAGAGAAGAAAGTTATATAGAATACTAAAAAATTGCATAGGCAATGACTGCACTGAATACATACGATTTCTCGCTGTAAAACAACTGATAAGCAAAGAAGAAAGTTAAATAGAATACTAAAAAAATGCATAGGCAATGACTGCACTGAATACATACAATTTCTCGCTGTAATTGCATATTCTTCTGAAGTGTGGTATCCCTTTCTTCTTTCAAGCGTTGAACAGTTTGGACCTGCATGTACATCGTTAATAAAGAGTAAGCACATCAATCAAGTACAATCTCTAGCTTCTGAGGGTGGTTTGCATTAAGCCCATACAGAAACTTCCTAAATATTTGATGAAAAAAGCAAACTATGCGTCATGCGCTATCTTGTTAGATTGGAATTGATGGTAGAGATAGACAGACAGACACCATGTGTGAACAGAAGAATACAACGCAAATTCTCCTCCCTTTCTCCACCCTTGCAATTAAAAGTGCCAAGACCAGGGGCTCCCACTATGTTGTAGTTTCTTACAAGTGACTAAGCCACATCAATTTTAGTATCCACCTTCTGGTTATTACTGAAACATGCAGCAGTTATTCTTGTATGGAAGAATACACTTGAGCAGACATTACTCTCAGCTTCTGGAGGATAGAGAAAATGGCAATGGCGAAAGAATAGAGGTAAAATCAGTTCCAGAAACCGAGACCAGAGAGTAAAACCAACTGCAGAGAGGAGAAAAGGGGTGTTAATAAAAATAAAAGAAGTGTGGGCCAAGCCAGAAATGAGAAAGGTAGGATTGTCTATAGTGAGAACGGTTGGGGAATGGCTAGGTATAGGGGACATAATTTCGTTTGTAAAATCATTCACTGTGGATAACATTAAGAAAACAGTGTCACAAGAGATTGTATGTAAGTCAAAGTACATAACTGGGAAATATCTGGCAGTCCCTTATTTCTAAATTGAATCAATTGTGTATGTAAATAGTACATACAGACTACGCAGCCTATTTTTTTCAAATCCTAAACGAAATAGCCACTTTGAATTAGTAAAATTTGAGGGACCCTTTATGGTTGAGGGAATTTCTGTATGTTACTGAACACATTCTGTAGACAAGTAGATAATTGCATGTAGTATGATTTCTACTGTCCAGTCAGCAAGACCACGAAGCCATATAACTTAGTTTGCATGGTAACTGCAGAAAAAATTTAACTAGAGAAGTTACTTTTGTTCGGAGGAGCACATGATTAAACACTATTTCCCGTGCCCCGTTCCACTATATATCTTTATGCTTCTTGATTATTTTGAGGTTAAATATCTCTTTTACTTATATTCATAAGGTTTGAGTTTGGATTACTTGACACTAAAATAGTCAGCCTCTTCAACTGTATTGTGCATTAGGGGATCCTAAGGTGTGAACCAGTTTGGGGATTTCAGTTTCCTCCAATAAGTGCCTAATCATTGCTTATTTGTGCTTCCATCCATCTTTACAAAGAATATCCTTGTTCACAATGAAATTGCCTGAGAACCTACTTATTCCAAGTGACCTTCTTTCTCCTTGGTGCAAATTTGTTATTGTCCAGATAATCCACGTTCACTCACTGCTACAATTGGTGTAGGCAGTGGTAGTAGTAGCTTACTCACGGGTCATGATGTTCAAATGCATAAATCGTCGTCAATATAGAAAAGCTGACACTGAGACGAATTGCTGGGTCACTCCAGTCAATAGATGATGATGATTCATCACTAAGCGCAGGCTCAATTTGGAAACGCCCTCCCCCACAGGCCCGCATGCATAAAAAAGATAAAAAGAAGCATAATGGAAGGATCTAATCAAAATGGCTAAGAATAAGTAGATTATGTTGCAACCAGCACCACCACTCCTCATCGCCCCCAACACCAAAGGATCATCCGATTCAATGTTCAAAATTTTGACGAAATGAACACAATTTTGCCAATTTTTTCTGATTCGGTGGCAATTGGAGGGCAATCGGACATCGAAATGGACTGACGAAACTCTCGAAACAGGAAATCATCGATTTTTTTTTTTTACTTTTTCATATACTATGTACTACCTAGAGCATATTTTTTACACAGTTTTGTGTCGTTAAGTCTATATATTGTGCTTGCAAACTATAATGACTTCATTCATTGATTTTACCATTGAAAACTGACATCAAAATTCCCCATCAAATGCCCATCGAAACAGTTCAGGGTCATTCACTCACAAATGACAAGACCCCACCCCCCACATATCCAATATGAAATATTATTACATATTTGAGTAGATGTACACTAGTAGATCATTATGGTAAAATTTTATAAATTAATTCGTTAATTTTGCCGTCGAAACGCCAGGAACGCATTTGTCGAAATTTTTGTTTTTGTGGCTACCAAAACGGCATCGAAATTGGACATTTTCTTCCTTGATCTGATTAGCTGACCCTTGTTCTTCTTCCAGTTGTCAACTGGCCACGTGCATGTGCCTCCAACTGTTAAAGACCACTCAGCCTGAACAGCCTTGTCTTGCCAGTCATCACTCACTGTTACCCTGCCTCAGCCACCCCAGTGATCACATTGGCACGTTGCTTCCTTTTGCTAAAACAAAACCACTAATGTTCTAGGTTCTAAATCATTTATATGTACAAATACATGAAGTTGTGGAAAGGATGAAACCTCTAGAGGTTTTCCCAAACTGTTGGAATAAATCATGACAATAGACAATGGGGCACTCATAATGATAAGTTGTCAACAAAGAAGGGATAGAGCAGTCTTGAACTATTAATAAAGACTCCTAAAAGATGGTTGACGATGGGTTAATACTTGATAAGCTCATTCATTAAGCTCAAAAGTTGAGATTTTGTTATATATATTTTATACCTATGAATGGACTATTAGAAAACAGCTCAAGGAATAACCAAAACCACCTTAGTGAAAAAAAGTACCAAATGAGTGATTCGTGATAGATTAGAACCCCAATTGGGACTGTCTGTCAGACAGCATAGATGTGAATTCAAAAGTTATCATGTTTAGTTTTTGCGGGATAGAATTGGTAGCAAAGTATTTCGATCAACCTTTGTTGGGAAATACAAAGTTCGACTCTAGCTATAACTTTATGTTTGAGTTGTACAGGGATTTATCCCTGTATAATGTACTTTGGGGTTTATTCAGGTAGTTGATGACTGGCATGAATTAAATTAGAGGTATGTGGAAATTCACAAATTCATTCCTCAAGGGGATGTGTCCATGTTCCTTTATCACTTTCACCTTCAGTTGGTATCACTGTTCGGGGAATCGGTCTACACAGTCACATATACTCCTACTTATGACTATTGTAGCGTTTGGCAACGCGGTTGCTTTAATTGTCGGTGGCCCATCACAGATGACTCATCGCAACAATTTCTCAAGGTGAGAAATGAGCGGCCGATAGAGTTTACCGACCGCTCCAGATAGAAAAAATAATGTAAAATGAGTGGTGGACAACCGTGTGTTTGGCAACGCGATTGATAGTGATTGACCTGCTACACGTGATTGTTCATCGTTGCCCGAGCAATCGCCACCGCTTTGCCAAACAAAGCATATGTGGTCGCCATGTTGCTCTGCATAATGCTAATCAGTCCACTAAGCAGTCTGTGACCTCATATGTAGTCGCTTGACCAATTAAGCAGTTGATTAAACTCTATTTTTAAAGCCCACTACTTACGCCCATATATACATACCCTAAGTTGACGCTAGGGCCAACTAGGTGATGTTCAAGGGACAGCCCAACCCTTTGAATGATGGAAAAAGGAATAGGACGTATTCACAGACCCATCAACCTCATGTATGGTGGTATCAATGGGTCGATGATCGATTCTGAGGTGATCCAACTTTGACCATATTATAGACCATCAGGCACAACTCAGATAGGATATAATCCCACAGTCCAGACCAGCTAACCAAGCTTCAACATCCACAGTCAGTGTTTGTGGTCGAATTCGAGTGGCATATTCAAAAATTCTACAAAATCTAGGACCTACAAAACATCGTGACACCATCTTTTCCTCAATATGTGTTCAACATGTGAAAATAAAGAATGACTATAAATGGGCTAACATGTGTACAAGACTTTTATGACTATGTGCAGTGGCATTAAGGCTTGGATAGATACCAGAGAGTTCGTCCAACCATGTTTTGCCACCCAAGATGCACCTGCCAATTTGTCTCCATTACACACCACAACATAAGCCACATGTAAAAAGGTTGCATACAAAAGAAGAATATTGTCACGTATGGAACAAACGACAACAGTACTAGTAAATCTAAGGCTACATAGAATCGTAAAATCAAGCCAAAGAAATCAAGCCTACACCTAAATCAAAATTGGATCCTGATTTCGAAACAATACAGATATAGGGACCAATTTTACGTAGGCATCTAATGGTAAACCAAAGTTAGTGATACACGGTCCAGATCATCCAGACCGTTATGATCTTCCTTAAGTTAAGTCAAGCACCAGTCCAAGTTGGGGTGAAATCCAGGTCAAACATGGAAGCCAATTTGCATGGTTCTAGAAAACATTGCGGTCGTGATAAGTCATGTGTATGCCTAGCCTTCACCATCGTCACAAGTCACCAGTGACCAAATCTAGAGAAACAACTCTAGTCCCGCCGCATCATTGCCCAGATGCAGTGAAAAATGTGCAGGGGCAACATTTTCGACGAAGGCAAGTAAAGAAGCAAGTTCAACAAAAAAGGATTAGAGTTGGATCTTGGAATATTGGATCTTTGACAAGGAAATCTTTGGAGATAGTGGATACCATGATGAGAAGAAAAGTCAATATAGCTTGCTTACAGGAAACCAAGTGGACAGGGGAACGTTGTAGAGAGATTGGAGACACAGGATACAAAATCTGGTATACAAGTATTGATAAACATAGAAATGGCGTAGGTATTATCGTTGATAAGATGTTGAAGGATGACGTCGTCAAGATTACAAGGATGGGTGATAGAATCGTAGCTATCAAGGTTGTTCTTGGGGGAAATATTTTTAACATTATTAGCGCTTATGCCCCCAAAGTTGGCCTTAGCGAGGATGCGAAGAAGGATTTTTGGGATGACATGGATGAATTGATGCAAGGAATACCGATCGAGGAGAAGATTACTATTGGGAGTGATTTAAATGGCCATGTGGGGAGTGGTAATGATGGATTTGAGAGAGTTCATGGTGGTTTTGGATATGACAACAGGAACGAAGAAGGAGAGAGGATATTAGATTTTGCAGTTGCATATGATATGATTTTGGCAAACACCCATTTCAAGAAAAGAGAATCTCATAAGATTACTTTCAAGAGTGGGCACAACTGTAGCCAAATTGATTACCTCCTTACAAGGCGGGTGGATCGTAACATATGCAAGGATTGTAAAGTGATTCCTGCCGAAGAACTCACGACCCAACATAGGTTGGTAGTTTTGGATATTAACATGAAGATCAATAAAGGCAAACATAACGGAAACCAAGATAGCAGGATCAAGTGGTGGAATCTTAAAGGAGAAAAGAAATTGACTTTTCATGATAAACTCATCAAGGAGGTAACTTGGAACTTGGAGTCTGATGTTAACACTATGTGGCATAACATGAGCTCCTGCATAACAAAAATTTCCAAAGAGGTTTTGGGGGAGTCTAAAGGTTGTGGACCTCCACAGAAGGAGACTTGGTGGTGGAATGATGAAGTACAAAAGGCTATTAAATTGAAAAGGGAGATCTATAGGAGCTTGCCCAAATATGGAGATGATGCAACGTTCCAAAGATACAAGCAAGCAAAGAAAGAAGCTAAAAAGGTGGTTCGGGAGGCAAGGTCTAGATACTTTGATGATATGCATAACAAGCTGGACACTAGAGAAGGGGAAAAAGATATATATAAAATGGCTCGTATGAGAGAAAGGAAAGGAAGAGACTTGAGTCAAGTAAAATGCATAAAGAATGAAGATGGTAGAGTATTGGTGAAGGACGATGATATCAAAAACCAGTGGAGAAATTACTTCCATAAGCTTTTCAATGGAGATACTGCATATAATGTTAGCGACTCGTGTGACATGAATACAAGAGATATCATTTACACACGACGAGTTTCACCATTTGAGGTCAAGAATGCTTTGAAAAAGATGAAAATGAGAAAGGCATGCGGACCAGACAATATTCCCATTGATGTATGGAAGAGTATGGGGGATGAGGGAGTTACATAGTTAACAAATTTCTTTAACAAGATCATGAAGACCAAGAAGATGCCTGATGAGTGGAGAAATAGTATTATAGTCCCAATCTACAAGAACAAAGGTGACGTTCAGAGCTGTATAAACTATAGAGGTATCAAGCTGATGAGTCACACGATGAAGCTTTGGGAGAGGATTATTGAGCAGAGGTTAAGATCTATAACGCAGGTATCAAACAACCAATTTGGTTTCATGCCTGGAAGATCAACAACAGATGCTATTTTTCTGATAAGGAGGCTTATGGAGAAGTATAGACAAAGCAAAAGAGATCTTCATATGGTGTTTATCGATCTAGAGAAGGCTTATGATCAAGTACCCAGAGAAGTGTTATGGATGGTTTTGAAGAAAAAGGGTGTGCCTATCCAATACATTGACTTGATCAAAGACATGTATGATAGCTCTACTGCAAGTGTCAAGACTCCTGGAGGAGAGACACCAACTTTTCCTATTACAATTGGAGTACACCAAGGATCCACACTCAGCCCATATCTATTCGTTCTGGTTATGGATGAGTTAACAAAGAATGTTCAGGATGATATTCCTTGGTGGATGCTATTTGCTGATGATATTGTTGTGATTGACGAAACAAAAGATGGATTGAATGATAAAGTTGAATGTTGGAGAAAGGCATTGGAATCAAATGGATTGATGATTAGCAGGAGCAAAACTGAGTATATGCATTGCAATTTCAGCCAATCTCACAGTGTGAATGATGGAGCCAAGTTGGACGGAGTAGATATACCAAAATGTGACAAATTTCGTTACTTGGGTTCTATTATTCAAATAGACAGGGATGTCCAAAATGATGTTTGTCACCAGATCACTGCATGATGGTTGAAATGGAGGAGTGCAACTGGAGTTTTATGCGATCAGAAGATCCCTCTCAGGTTAAAAAGTAAGTTTTATAAAACAGCTATACGCCCAGCCATGCTCTATGGGAGTGAATGTTGGGCGGTGAAGAAATAAGGTCTCAACAAAATGAACGTGGCTGAAATGCGTATGCTGAGATGGATGTGTGGGAAGACAAGAAAAGATCGTTTGAGAAATGAATATATCAGGAATAAAGTGGGGGTGGCGAGCATTGAGGACAAGTTGCGTGAGGGCCGACTCAGATGGTACGGACATGTGCAACGCAGACCTACTAGTGCGCCTATACGAAGCAATGCTATTGAGCCAAACACTATAAATAGAAGAAGAGGAAGGCCTAAATTAACATGGGATGAGCTTCTAAAGAGAGATTTTGAATCTCTACATCTCAATCAGAATATGGCCCATGATAGAACTGAATGGAAACGAAGGATCCATGTAGCCGACCCCAACATAGTTGGGATTGAGGCTTAGATGATGATGATGGTGATGTCATAATACCCATTACAGGTAGACTGAAATCATTCTGTTAAGCTCGTTCAAGCATCCATTTGTCATCATGGTCACGAAGACCAGAAAGTGCTGGTTATGATAAACCGGTTATGATAAATTCTGCAAGCTTCGAGTGGTCTTCAATTTCCTCTCAACTTAATTTAAAACTCACACAAATCAAAATCAGGTAAACCCTCAAATATGAGAGAAGAAGAACGATTGCTCACCATAGAAAAACCATTAGAACTCTTCAATATCGTGAACAGAATGCTGCCTCAACAATTGAACAGAATTGATTATGATGCATCCATCACATACACTGTATTGAAAACCGTTCTGAGTGGCCGCTTAATCGGTCAAGACCTCCAGCCGTTTAATTTTGCTGTTGAGCCCCCGCTTAGCAGATCTATAAAGAAGGCCGCTTTTTGGCCGCTTAACCCATTTTTTCCCACTTTTTACCCCTTTTTTTAAAATACTGCTGCAAACCTCTAACATGAAGTAAATTATATTGTCCAAGTATTATTGACAATTAAAAAAAATACATTAAATGTTCTATAATAAGCCGTAATTCTGATTTAGAATGCATACTTTGTAAGTCGTGATAATAAGGTACAGCTGTAATGCATACAAGTAATTACATGTCACTATTATCTAATTTAGAATGTACTTTGATTAAATGTACTTCTATAATGTATGACTAATTGATGATATGCAAACATAAAAATAAGCTAGTAAGGTATCCATGATAAGTATATTGTTTACTGTTTAGCTACATGAACATGTGATGCAATTTTTTGTTGTATCATGTATGTAGGGTGCTCTATCCATGACAAGTCTATTGTTTACTATTATAGCTGTAATCAGCATTTTATAGTTGTGTTATAAACTATTTGGATGTTTTATATTGTTGGGTAGTGTTTAGATATATATAAAGTTCCAGAAAGTATAGTATTTATATACAATATATGTGTAATTTGTATAAGTTTATATAGAAAACTGAACCAATTTTTTCAAAAATTGACCGCTTACCGGTTAACCAGTTACAATGTGTTGTCCACACACTTACCGCTTAACGTTTTTTACAAAATTGATTACAGATGTTGTGAATACTAGTTTTTAAATTCGTTTTCCAGATGAGGTGTAGGCTGACTACAACTATAGTTGTGAATTTGTGATGCGCAAAGAACAAATGTAGTGGTCTTTCTCAAATGACGAACACCACGAGATGAAATATACAAGGATTGTGCAAGTTGAATTTCAAAATTTGTTTTAATCATGGGTTTTGCCCTTACTTGGACAGAGACTTAATCTAACATAAGGAAGGATGCAATAGACCTCCAAGGCCTGACTTGAAAGAGGAGCCACAAGTTTAAGCATTCTATCCAGACCTGATGTCTCAAAGTTCCAAGGATATCAAGGCCGAGAAGAGGAAACTGAGCTAGATCCAGCTGTACAGGTCTCTGCCAAAAAGAGAACTGTGGATCTCTTTTTTTCTCTCTTTTTTCTTTATATATCTTGTGTTTGCTCAGTCAGAGCGATTCTACTATGATTGTGGATTCCATCTCTTTCATTTGAGAGAAATCATATAGTTTGAGAAAAGGACAAAGCCTAATATAGATCTTAATGTTTATATTTTAAATTCTCTTTTACAATCATGTGTTATCATTTTGATCTCACCTCCAGTTTGCAAATTGCCTTTGTATCTGATTAAAATGTCAAGTGATGGACTATTAGGTGAGGTTCTAAGTTGGAACCAATGATAAGAATTCAGCAGCATGCTTAGAATGTTAGGATTCAGTGGGGTTCGGATACCAGTTCCAGTGCACCACAGTATATGTAAGGAAAGAAACCATTAGAATGACTTTTCAATCACGAAGTGGAAAGAGTGATTAATTCAGCATACACTCACCAATAAGCACACTATGTCAACGGTTTGCTCTGAATAGACTTCCCAATGCACCTTGTTCGAGAGTAATAGTATTTCATTAATTCATATTTTGTTTTGGCCTATTAGGGTTTAGCTTAAATCTGTAATGCTCGTCTTAAGTCTGCCCATCCACTATAACATGATACAAAGAATTTTCCCTAGAGCTGTTTTTCTAAACACCTGATACTCCAAACTTTAGACCTAGTCCATCTATTTTTCTTACACTATATGGAGCTAAGCATCGAACTTTTGATAAAACAGCCATATAGAAGTCATCACCAAACCAAAAGTTAATGTATCTTCACTTTCCATTGGGGAAATGAGTCCCAATACCAAAACTCTAAATCCCAACCATGGTAAATATTGGAATAGAATAGTGAAGAAGAAACCTCAGAAGAAAAATGAATAACAGCAATATCTTGATCTAAAACTTCAAATGATCACACAATGGTGAGAATCTAATCCGGTGAATGAAGCATTGCAACCCTAGTAGAGGGTGAATTTCTGAGTAAATCCAAACAACATAAAGTCAAAGTCATCAAAAGCATAACCTTGATGATGCAGCATGAACGCAAGATGGTTCATCTTTATTTCACTTTTTATTTGCAACCGGAGTGACTTAAGGGAAAATTTTCCAGTTTCAAGAGTTTGTTGCAAAATTTATGCTTTATAGTGTTAAAGTGTGGGTTCAAATCAAAACCAATTGGCAATGAGTGAAGGGACCACACACTAATTAGCCCAAGGATGACCCTCAAACTCAATGGTGTGGATTTATTCTCAACATCAGCCTCCATGTTGCACGTTTTTCGTGTGTTTGCATGTGCTTTTTTTTATAGGGTGCAAACTTTCCTCGGACTTGTTTTGTGGGGCCTGCTCTGATACCA